>JAWZSL010000020.1:11836263-12436263 GCA_034769285.1 Lutjanus argentimaculatus
GGCAAACTAGTTTATTTTACATACAATAGTAAGTAAAAAGTAGTAGTATATCTGTTCTTATGTTAGGCCCAGTGTAATCTTGAATGGCTAGCTAGTTGATTTACATAAAATAGTAACCTAGCATTACTTCCAAGAATTGATGTTAGCTATTTGTCTGTTCTAATGTTAGCCACTAATGTTAGCGTGCCTGGCTAACTAGCTTATTTTACATACAATAGTAGCCTAGCGTTATTTGCAAGAATTTTTATGAGCTATTTGTCTGTTCTTATGTCAGCCACCAATAATCATGAGTGGCTAGCTAGCCTATTTACATAAAGTAGTAACCTAGCATTACTTCTTAGAATTATTTAGCCATATGTTTGCTCTAATGTTAGCCGCTAATGTTAGCATGGCAGGCTAGCTAGCTTATGTTACATAAAACAGTAGCCCAACATTACTTACAAGATATATATTAGTTATTTGTCTGTTCTAACAATAGCCACTAATGTTAGCACTCCTGGCTTGGTAGCTTATTTTACATAAAAAGAAAAATTTCTAACAGCTATTAGCTGAGACTATGTTTTGTGGGGTTACAAGTGACATCAGAAAATTACTCTTTCTGGACTGGAACATAGAGATTAGATGATGCTATACCAAGTGTAGGGCTAAGGTTAGTGGCTCTGTCCTTCTCTTTCTGGTGAAGTTTAGCTAAAATGATATTACCTTTTACCATGTTCAAGCAAAAACATACTAAAAAAATAGGCATAAATCCAAGAAGAAAATGTATCATAGTTCTTAACTGTATATGACATTATTGCTGCCTTCAAATAGAACTCCCTGTGGCTATGACATAGGAAGTGATGTACACAATATTCTGACGCTCAAGTGTTTTAACTCATGAGAACATGACATGCGAACATTAATGGCTTACATTAGAACAGACAAATAGCTAATACACATATATTTGATCCGTTTGTTAAGATATTCCGGTAAATGGAAATTTCCATTATAAATTAGCACTGAGCTAACGGAATAAGCGCTACTCAACTATGCATTACATATGTAGCTCAAATCTGGGGACCAACAGTTGCCAAAGTGATTGTTTCCAGCCAAAAATTAGAAAGTCGTCTATTTCTGCCCCAAAATCAAGTGTCCATTGTTTCAGCAATGACTACAAGCTTTGAGGGGTAAATCATCGTAAACGTGTGTGTTCAATGCTACGTTTGGAAGCTCAACAGGACTCAAACGCAACAACAACTAAGGAGGTGCGGGCCTCTTTGAGCTCTCTTTAATTTAAAGGAAAAATTCACTCTAAAACCGATTTTCCTTTGACCTGTTTCCCTCATTTTCCATGCCAGTAAAGCCAGTACTGTATCTGCTTACAGAAAAAACTGTCTCTCTGAACTGGAAACCAGAGCTTCCAGTTCTTGATTGATGAATCGCTGCATTGACACTGAATTAGTGACTGGCTCTGTGGGCTCATGGGACTTTCTGTTTGAGATGTTCCATCCAAATGAGTTTCATTTGAATGTTCGGGGCTTCCAGCTGTGAATCAGAAAACGTCCCCACATCCAGCAGTTGTTCCATTATTCACCGTCTGAGGAGCAGCTCCAGGATCTGTCTGTACATGACATCATCACCGCAGTGTGTCTCTCCGCCGTTCGGCTTAACGAGAGGCTGCTTCACTTCCACTAATTAGAATTGAGGAGGACAGAATGATAGAAAGAACATGTGCGAGTTCTATTTTAGGGTGGAGTTTTCCTTTTAAATACAAACATACAGTAAGCTACTTTTATATTTCATTTGGCAAACTCACACACAGTGGATTTTCACTGTTCGATCAGATATGCCATGTGGCCAAAAGTATGTGGACACCCAAACATTATCCTCAAATGAGAGTGGAACAAATGGAACAGAACGGTGGAAATATTCTTAAGTAAAAGTATGAATACTACACTGTAAAAACACTAAACTAACTAATGTAACTAAGTAACTAAAAATATGTTTATTCAGATAAATGTACTCTATTAAAATTAAAAGTGCAGAAAAATGTTCCTTGTGATTGTTCTTAGATGATTCTGACTCATGTATTAATGAAAAAACAGGATTTTACTGTCATTTTGAACTATTTTGTATTAGACTGCAACTAATAATTATTTTCATAGTGGATTGCTGATTATTTTCTTGATTAATCGATTGATTAATTATGAAAAATAGCAAGAAATGCCATCACAATGACCCAGAGACATACAGGCTTATATATTAAAACACATATACTTGAATATCAGTTAACATGTGGAGTGAAAATATTCTCTGTTATATTTCAGATCCTTATTTGATAGGAGATCAATTAAATTTTACTTGATAGACAAAATTCTTAACGGCCGATGAATCGATCATCAGTTAATCGGTATCATCCCCAGTCCAAACCCCAAAATTATTTTAACAAACATGTTAAAATGATTAAAACAGTTGTGAGGAAAAGCAGAAAACCCTCACATTTGTGAAGCTGGAGCCACATGAAAAATTAAATAAACTATTTAAAATGTAGTTGGAAAGTATTTTTCTGTCAATTGACTAATTGATTAATCAACTAAGTGCTGCAGCTGTAATTGTTTACACTGTTGAGTGGTTTAATTTATGACAGAATATCATATTATATGAGCTCTTTTTATATATAAAAATCCAAGCAGTAATAGTAGTAATAAACCACTAACTAAAGCTGTCAGATAAATATATGACATATATATTTATATCCTATAGGTTTTTCACAATAAAGGTTTGCTGTTATTTTGTTATCTAAAGTAACTATTCCCAAATTTAAGAATGCTGTGGCCCACTTTGAACTCAACACACAAGACCAACTGTATGAATCAAACTTGTGTCATGACAGAGTTTGTGATATCAGCAAATATTGTATCATCCAAATAATAGATATAAGAATGTATCGTGATGAAATATGTGATTTACACCCCTATGTGACAGGTCACCAAATACAGTGGAACACTTGATAAATTGGGTCAGATCAGTGAAGAATAACACATAATTTAAATCCCATTGCTTTGTTTTAAATGTTCTTTTTAAAAATGAATCATAAATATTTTATGGTTATTTCAAACTGAAAAAATTGAAACTTAAAAATGATACATTAATTTATTTTCCATGACGTCTAAAACAAAATTAGGAAATGTTTTTCATCATTAGTAACTCCACACAACTCCTATTCAGCCGAAAGTGAACACGAAACAGTAAAATAAAGCAGGAAACTAAACTTCAAGCCACAGAGATCCAGTTAGAATCTACAGAAATACTGAGAGATGAACACAAAAACATTGAAAAAAGCGTCTTTCTGTCTGCTCTGCTGCTCATACGCGAGGCTTTCCAGTGCACAACAAATAAACAAACAAAGACAAAAACAGAAAGCAACCTGGCGCAAAGAGTCAGTCACCAGTTTTAGTGGGTTTAGCCTGGTGTAAAAACCCTGACCTGCATAAACTTGCTAATTTTGGTGTAAAGTTCTTCAATAAGAATAAAATAAAAATACATTAAACTTGAAGGAAGAAACATCCGGAATAGATATAAAACTATATCACAAGCTGCAGCCTCTGTTGGACGAGGTCTGTCTTATAGAGAGCTGATGGCATCTCAAACCCATCAAGGATCACGTTTTGAGGCAACAACATTACATAAAGCTTCCTTTGTTTTGGTGCATGAAATTGGTTAAACTGCTGCTTAACATCAGCTTATATAGAACCAAACAGAAAGTTCTGTCAGCTGAACCCTGATAGGAATGCGTCTGTAACCTCCAGGCTGAATCCTGCCTGCTGATCTGCATCGTTCACACTGTGTTTAATAAGAATTGTCACATTTTTTAACGTTGCACCGTCGGAGAGCCGAGGCCCGCTGACCCAGAACAAACTAAATTACAGTTATGTAATGCTCAGTGCTGACTGACTCTATTTCTGGCACTGATATTTGAACCAATTAAACGCTGCCTATCAGACTTGAAGGGTGTCTGGTTTTCTTCAAGTTCACTGTGATATGCGAAAAACATAATTACTGAACACGCTGCGGAGGGAAAGTGACATATGTAGGCTGTTGTTTCCTAAAAAAAGACCTTCTTAGGGGGAGTTTCGTCCCAAATGTGCAGAATTAAGAGCGACGTCTATTACAGCAACATTAGAGATGGCAACGCAGAAACAACGAACATGATACAGAGACAAAAGTACTTTACATAACAGCAAATTAAGATAAGATAAGATAAGATCATCCATTTTTAGTCCCACAACGGGAAATTTGCAGTGTTACAGCAGCAGAGCCAATAACAAAATGAAGAAGCATCAATAAAAAATAATAATAAATAAGTAAACAAGCAATACAACAATAGGTAGGTAGTATAAAGAAGAGGAAATATAGAAAAATTAAAACAATATAAACAAAAGGGAATATAAAAAAAATAAGGGCAACATAAACGAGAGGAAATGTTAAAAAAAAATAGGAACTTTATAAATAAAAGGACATATAAAAAAATAGGAACTGTATAAACAAGAGAAAATATTAAAAAAAGGAACAATATAAACAAGAGAAAATGTTTAAAAAGTAGGAACAATGTAAACAAAAGGGAATATAAAAAAAGGAACAATATAAATTAGATGAAATGTTAAAAGATAGGAAGAATATAAACAAGATGAAATATAGAAAAAATGGAACAATATAAACAAAAGGGAATATTAAAAAAAAGGAACAACTTAAACGAGAGGAAATAAATATAAAAAAGCAGCAGGATAAAGAAATATAAAAACAAGTAGGAAATATTAAAAAACAAGAACACTATATAAACAATATAAACAAGAACCTGACTCAACAGTGAGTTTATACACAGGAAATATTGATCCTGCACAGTCAAAATGAGAATATACCTGAGTAAGATATTGATATTACACAGTTTGAAGTGATCTAATGACAGAACAGACAGAACAGATTAATAGTGCAGTCAATTCATTATCAATAATAATAATTGATTACAGCCAGTGATGCCTATGAAGCCTATGCAAGTTGTGTATTTACATCTCACATTTTTTGATGATGATCAAATACATCTAAAAATGTGTAATTTAAATGATATTTACGTCTTAAAGAGAAAAATGTGACGTCTTTCTCTCAAAGCCACTGACCTAAACTGCACATGGTGGACAACATCTGCCACATTTGTTGGAAAAGGTTTAACAATTTGGAACAAACTAACGTTTATCCGTGAGACTCAAGCAGGAACGTGAAAGCAAAAGACAGGATCACAGCTGTCATTCAGAGACATTTGTGTGGCTTTGTTACAATATTTGCACAACAAATATTTGGTGCTTTGCGTACCTTGTGCAACCTGCGATTACCCAATCCACAGAGACAAATTGTGTATCTTTGAAGAAGTATAATTCTGGCTTTAAAGTTTCTGTTCCTTTCCGTCAATGTTGAAGATGCTGAATCTGCACTCTGAGAAATAAGGGTTCTTCCTGATGGGCTGAGGTTCTACCCTGTACCATTTGCTTCTGAAGAACACTTAAATGAAAAAAATGGTTTGTCAATGATTTTTTTTAAGATAAAAGGTTCCACAAGAACCTTTTTCATCCAAAGAACCTTTTTTGGAAGACAGAGTTCTTAAAGTATTGTTGATCAAGGGGTCTTTGTATCATAATGTTAAAAGGTTTCGGTAGAACCCCTATGTGGGTTCTATATGAAACCCTTGGAATATAAAAGGCTTATCGGTAGAACCCCCTAGGTGGGTTCCACTTAAAACCCTTGGAATATAAAGGGATTTTCAGCAGAATCCCCTGGCTGGGTTCTAGATGAAACTCTTGGAATATAAAAAGGTTCTCTGAAAAAGCCCATGGGTGGGCTCTAGTTGAAACCCTTGGAAAATAAAATAGGTTTAAAAATAGGTATAACCTTTTATGTTGGGTTCTAGGTAAAACTATCTTAAAGGGCTCCAAGTGGAACCTTTATAAAAAGGCTCTTCCAGGAACCAAAAAGGGTTCTCTTCCTGCAGAGACATCCTAAGAACTCTAGGTTCTAGTGAGCACCTTTATTTCTAAGAGTGTACACCGTGAAAAGTGTAGTTTTGCTGTAGATGTGTTGGTTGAAATTAGATTCGTTCCCTTTAACCTGCTGTTCTTGTTTCAGTAAAAGTGCATCACTTTTCTTGGTCCTCTGTGTCTCATGTCATCATGTCCACGTTTTGTTTTTTTTTTTCCCAGATTTTTCTCCCTGCTGTTGAGCTGCCATTTTCTCTGTGTGACTCGGAAAGAAGGTAAGTCAAAGACAAAACAAAATCTTATTTTGTGATAAAATAATGTGTTGTGTGTGTAATGTGTGTGTAATGTGTGTTCTTATAAGTTGGTCGAACAATTCTGTTACTTAGGTGTAAGATAATTCAAAATGTACTCAAAATGGACAGCAACAGATTTTGTCCATTCAGTGATGAGATGGTTTGGGACACTGACACACAAAGTCATATATACTGCACACTAAACATAAATAAATCTCATTAGTGTTAGTTTTTGTTAGCAATTTGTAGTTTTTTTTAATGATAATTCATAAACTCACATTTAAAACAAGCCTTTTGGTGTGCACATGGGGCTTTTTCTTGTCTTTGTACTTATTTAAATAGTTTCTGGCACATATTCAGCTGCTCATTGCAAGTTTTTTTCTATTTTTGTATCACAAGAAGCATTGTCAGGACCTGATGTAGTGCAAATGATGGTGATAAGTGTCTTTTGATGCATGGACAGTCGTCAACTGCACTGCTGGTGTTTTCTGTGTGTTTTGCGTAGTCTGTTCTTGGTGCATTGTTAGTCAAATATTTTTTAAAAATCTTGATATGCTATATTTCTTTTTCTGTTTTTTTTAAACCCATATCAATTATTCATACATGGTTTATAATTAGGTTGTACATACTTTAGAAATCATTAGTAAACAATTATTAAGAAGGTATAACACAGTTTTCATACATCACAGTGGGCTCACTATTTGGCAAGATCCAGTTATTGCTCACTAGTAGTTAATCCTAATCCTAATCAGTTCCTAAATTTAGAAATAATAAAAGGTAGCCTTATTGTAAAGTGTGAAATACATCACCAGGATTTAATCCCAATAAGGCTCCCATTCGGCAGTGCTAAATGTTTGTAAGTCATATTTAAATGGTCATAAAAGTGAGATGCCAAGAAACATCAAGATGGATTTTGGGAGAATCAACTCTGAACAATTCAGGATGCCAAGGATGGTTGAGACAGGCCACAGATATCTGAAAATAGGACCAAGATTGGGTGATCAGTACACCGAAGTAAAGGAGGATTACCAACTGTGCCACACTTGGAATTCTGTCCTGAAGAAGATACCAACCATCTGGTAATTTGATATGCCAATCTAAACTTTTTGATTACTGAGACATGCTGATGGTAACTTATTAAGAGATATCTGATGAAGCTGACAGGTGGAAATGCTGCTGATGGAGACGACAAAGTTAAGTGAGCAGTGAGATCTGAGGGTTAAAGGAACAGAAGTGGGATCACTATTTGGCCCTTTATATCTAAGGTGTTGTTACAACTTATTTATGATTTATAAAGTGTTCACAACCTAATTAATAACCTAATTATATTTGATTTATTTGGATCTAACTGGATGCGATGCAAAGGGCGGAGCAAGCAAACAGCTGATTGCTTCAGTTTTACTCAATGAGGACGTCCTAACCTACTCCCTGCATTAGTGAACAGGGGCAGTGACGTGTTGCTTGTTGAAGAAACATCTACTTGGCTCTATTCTGGCGAAGTTTCATGCGCTTGCTTCACTTCTAACCTATTTTATCTGGTCAAAATCAATGCTGATATACTTTCTGTTTTCCCTCATCAAAACCGTCAACAGGGAGGACAAAACACCAATTGATGAGTTTGATCACCTTTTACATGAGTTACATGAGCCTTTTTGTGGGAATATCCACAAAAGGTTTTGATGTTAGACACTTAATTCATTCATCTGTGGAGGTAGAAATCATAAGTGTGCCACTGTGGCATCGTTTGTATTATATCTGGACTTTTTTTTGCCCTCCATCAGCTCGAGTTTGCTTGCTTGCTTCCAGTTAGGAAACAGTATCAGACACATTTTTCGCTCCCATATTTCATGTTACAGAAATGCTCTCATTTTTATCAGTGCAGCTGTCTGCACCACCTCCATGTGTCTCGTGTCCCAGCTGTGTCTGACTGGCGTAAACATGAGCTGAAGCGTGTATTTAGACTTAAAGTCTATTTTTTTCAAGATACACGTGAAGAAAAAGGCATTGGAGATGTATTTTGTCTACATTTTGTAGCATAGGTTAGCCAGAGAGCTGCTCATTCTGCTCCAATTTAATCACACAGACTGGGAATCAAGACACAGGACTTTGTCTGCAGCTTTCTTGGGCAAAGTGTACGTTTACTGCCACTAGCCAACTCCACTGCTATATAATTATAATTGCAAACCATTTAAAAAATATTTATAAGGGTAGTCTTACCCCTTAACCCTCTTCAAGACTATTTTTTCCACAATATGAGTATAAACGCAAGGTTTGTGCCCAGTAAAAAGGCATTAGAAATGTATTTTGTCCACATTTTACAACCTAGCTTAGCCAAAGAACAGCTTACGCTGCTCCGGTTTAATCCTACAGACTTTCCTTTCACTTTCCCCCAAGCTGAGAAGCAAAACACAGGAACTTTTTCAACTTTTTCTGCAGTGTCTCTGTATGCAAACTGTACCTTTACTGCCACTAGACAACTTCAGTGCTAACCCTTAATCCCTCTGCTGTGATTGCCAACACCTGTCTGCTGTGTACACAGCCACTGGCCCCTCCTCTTTTTCCCATCCACACACTGCAGTGCTTATGCATCGTACTGATGGAAAAAAGATCAGAAATATTCATACATATCGAAGTAAAACTGCACACAGCACAGAAAGTTTGGCTGCTTATTTGCTGCTGGATACTTTGAAATTACATGGACAATATGGATGCTATATAGACAGTGTGAATGCTGACCCAACGTTTGCGGTCTAGACTTGGGTTTTGTAAAGTGGGACTGGATTCTATTTCTTCATCTAGAGCAACCCAGCCACAGCCTGAATCAGTCTTTTACTCAGTCCTGCAAACACAGGACTGATGCAGATTGATGTGCAGTAAAAGCTTTGCCGTCTGATGGTTTCAGTCATTATTGCAGCGCCTTATTTTTTCCTTTAAGAAAAGCTGCAGTGAAAGCCTCAAGTGCCTCCCCTCTCATATTTATCAAATCTTCGGTGTTCTGCCGGGTGAAGTACACCTTCCCTGGCTCCTTTTACCGATACACATATTTTAACAGGACACAGGGAGTCCAATTATTTGCCCACTTCTCACTTGTGTTCCTGGAGAGCCCTACTCAAGTGATTGGCTGCTGAAATGCACACTGACATCTATTTCTCATTCATGTGCGCCACACTTATTCCCACCAACAATAATTTCTAAACTGATTTCCCGCACAGACTCAACTCGAGTGCCTGCAGTCACTTCTTGTCAGGGCATGAAGCCGGTAACGCTAAACTACGGCAGCAGAGACAAGAAGAAAAAAAAAAAAGCAGAAAACACAATTTCTAATCTCACACCTTCACTTACTTTTGATGAGCCCTGAAGCGGAGCTGAATTAATGCCAGACCTGGATACCTCAAAAAGTGGCAGAAAATTGAGCTGTTGGCTGTTTGAATCATTTCGCCCCTAACTGCTGCTGTCTCTACAGGTGGTTTGAAAATAAATCCTCTAAACAACCACTTTGCTGAGTGTAAATTCACCACCGACCATTAAAATTCATACATTTCAAAGAACTTTTCTTTTCTGACAAATCTGGGAGCTGTTTAAGCGACGCGGCAACCGTGGAAGGTTCATTTACCCCGGCGTCCTTGCATAATGTCGGCTGCACGATGACAGGGAGGCGACACGGTGGCAGGCGCTTGATTGACAGTCACTTAGGGGTGTGCCATTTAACCACGGTGACCTTCCTCACATGTCACCGCCCTTATGAAAAGGTCACCCTTGTTGCACTAATGAGTCATCTGATTTCACGACCGCACGACTGCGAATGCAAGTAAACAGTCGTGTTGAGTAGAAATTCACATTTTAGGTGGAGGTGATATTTGATGCATCTTACACCTTGTCGGCTAAAATGCAATGCCTGGTTATGATGACTGTAAAAAAAAGTGATCCCTTTTATTTGAAAAAGTCAAAGAAATGCTTGGTTACATCACAGATAATCATGTCTGATCATCTGGCTACTCTTCCTTGTTGCAATACTGCTGTATTCCTACACCTCAGCAGTTACTTTCATGAGTAGGGGAGGCCAGGGGAAAATGTAACAAGGGGCAATTGTAACACTCAGTTATTTCAATCAGAAAACAGCTCAAGTTATGACACTTAACTCTGCACGTGCTCAGTATGATCTCACTTAAATTAAGCTTCAATTTCCAGGTCCCATAGTTTCATGGTAAATAGGTGGTAATTACCAAGTAATATATTTGAAATCTCAAAGAAATTATTCACAAATTACCTCAAAATTACCTCCAGATTTCATGCTAAGTATGTGATCATTTGCATGAAAACTACACGTGTGAGTTATCACAATGAATTTTGGAGGTAAATTTCAAATATGTTGCTTTGTAATCAAGCACCTTGCTGCTAAATGTTGACAGGTAGCACACATATGTTGTACCGTTGCAGCCACGTGTACAACAATGCCTAGACAAACTGACACGATGTGTTTTACAAGGAAATAAACATCTTAATGTATAGTGTCGAAATTATAAGAACAATTTGACGTAGCCCTTTCACAAAGTTTATTAAGTTTCTTTACAAATGAGGCATATTTTGTTAGAATAATTGTAATCCTGAGACATTTTGGTAAGGCTGCTTAGAATAATTAAGACAGAGTGTGTTTTTATTCTCACCAGAACAAGTTGCCTTTGATTTTTTATAAATTAACAAAACTCGCTCCCATCATTTCATTGCAAAAAATGGCAAAACATTGCAACATGCATCTAAATTTTTTAGAAAAGCTGCTGTGAAATGAAGCATTTCAAGCAGCAACAATCTTTCAAAAACTGAAAACTTAGAGGGACTGAATAATGTTGTTATATGTAGCTCAGACCAAATCTCAATGCTTCTGATGGATCACCCAAAACCCATGTTAATATCAGGTGTAAGTGATTTAGCAGCTTTACAGGAGACCCAGCATTATGAGAACTTAGCTTTAGCTCCATCTTCTTTCCATTTTGTGCCATAAATCAATCCAGGATCTGCTAGAGGCTAACAGTCTGCTCAGTGACTGACTGTTTTGCTCCTGGTAATTATACTTCTCTAAAAATGTATCTCATATTCATTAATGTTAAAATGGTACCCGTAGCCCCTTTGAAGGGGCACTCCAGAGATTTAGCACTGCACTTTCATAAAGTAGAGGGACTTGAGAGAGACAAATTAAGAATGGTCACAACTGAAGCATCAGAGGAAGAGAAATCCTGTTTTTTTATTTATTTATTTATTTATTTTTTGTCCTGTAGAATGAGTCAAACTCCAAAAACCATGCCTATGTTTCCCATAATGCACTAAAACTGGCAACCCTGAGGTCATAATCTCATCTCTTATACCTCTGAGTCTATATTTCTGTCTGTGTTCTGTTGCTCTGCGCTCTCATTCTTCTCTGATTGTGTAATTTGTTTTTAATATAGGAGCATCTGTTAACGTTATGAAAAGCACAATACTTTCATACTGTAAAAACAACATGTATTATTATTCTGTCTTTTTATTAACTTCTAACGCAGCAAACATCAGTCAGTGAGTGCTGCTTTCACTGCCATCCATCTGCTCCACTCTCCTCTTTGCTTCAGGCCTTTAGCCCGCTATGTCACATACACTAACACGGGAATTAGCAGAATAAGCAGATATTATCTTACAACTCCATAATGGAAGCACATAACTAAATACCTCGAGGAAATTACATAAACAAAAAGGTAATTGATTCCAGCAAGCTGCAGGTGGACACTTAATTACAGGAAATTTATTAAGCAATGTCCATTAATCACATTGACATGGAGTTATTAAAGGGATGCACAGTTTGCACTCGCTGGATAATGCAATGATATTAGGACGGGATGCTAAACCAATAGGATCGTTCTACACAGACAAGAGACCTGAACGTGGTTTAATTCAGATAAATAGGAAGAGGATGTGAAATTAACCATTTACAGAATATTTACAGCTGCAGAGAAGTTAACTTAATGTTTACTTCTTAAAAAACACAGTCTAATGCATTCACATACATGGAGGTACGACTGTATGTGGCAGTGCTGCAGTCAATTAAAGTACTGCCAATACTACAGCTGCTACTTCTCCTACACCCTGTCTAAATTCATAGTATTTCTGGCTGAAATATACTCTTATTGCTGTCACTAGTACCACTATAATACAACTACCACTGTTGCTACAACTATTACAGTCACTCCAACCTTAGCAACTGACTAGCGAGCTTACATACCTAAATACTAGTTGTATATCTTCCAATACTTTGTACGCATTTCATTTTTTTGCAAATACAAAATAGAGAATGTGCATCAGTGTGCATACAAATACACTTGCAAAGAGCGCTACATACAGTGTGTTAAGAAAGGAAATATTTGTACTCATATTTTCTTGTTAAATAGAAAAATACAATCTTTATTTAAGATTTAAGTTTAGATTTAAGTTTCTGTCTTTTATTTCTTTAAGACTAGCTTAAAGGACCAGTGTGTAGTGGCATCTAGTGGTGAGCCTGTAGATTGTAAACATGTCTTCTGACCCTCCCCTTCCAAGCATGTAGGAGACCTTACAGTTGTTGCAAACCTCGCATACAATGCAAAGGGCTGTATCTAGAGTCAGTGTTTGGTTTGTCCATTCTGGGCTACTGTAGAAACATGATGGTTCAACCTGGTAACCTCCTTAGCACCTAGGTTGCTAATGCTGCAACAAGCTAGCAGCTGTTACCTTTTCTTTTTGCCTGGATTTGGATATTTTAATGCCAGAGCTCGCCTCTCCACGTGCAAATATTCCACCAAAACAAGTTCCCACTGGTGCTATTTTGCAGGGAAACCTGTCGCTGCATCCTGAGCTTAGCTCCACCTTAGATGATTTTGATTGTTTAGAGAAAAATAAACAAGACAGGACATTTTTTATAGCAGAATATTAGTGTGTGGAGCCAGACCTTTCTCCAGCACTGAGCACTGTGGATCGGCTACAAGAGCTGCAATGATTAATTGAATATTATTGATTATTAAATTTATCGTCAACTATTTTGATAAACAGTTTATTGGTTTTCAGTCATTTTTAAAGGAAAAAAGTAAAAAAAACTTTCTGATTCCAGCTTCTTAATGGTAAATATTTTCAGGTGTCTTTAGTACTTTATGACCGTAAAGTGAATATCTTTGGGCTTTGGACAAAACAAGATATTAGAGGATCAACATTTTTCACCATTTTCTGACAATTCGTAAACCAAACAACTAATTGATTAATCAAGAAAACAATCAACACATAATCAATGCTGAAAATAATCATTAATCATAGTTGCAGATCTACTGGCCATGCAAGACAAGGTTTTAGGTGGTGCTGCAGCCCCGTCGCCACCCACATCTCACGTCCTCACTGTTTATTCCTTTTAGCTCCCTCCAAACAGGTACAGCGGCTGTGGAAAAAAACCTTTGTTCCTCATCTGACGCTCCAAAATTGAAACAGGATCAGCATAGGGGCATCAGGATGAGCTTTCATAATGCTTTAAGTGCACTTTCAGCCATTTAAAACAATAGCTGTACTTCAAAATGTGCGTCAGACAGTCATTTTCACTACATTTGGGTTTTGGATGTAAAATATTACCCTCTACTTCTACTACTATCACTGCTGCTGATGCTAAAACTGTTTTCCACAACCTGCTCTAGTCCTTCTGCTTATAACAAATACATCCAGTGTTCCTAAGAACCATCATGATTAAGACATCAAAAATGATCTTGCTATAAATACACAGTGCTAACATAACTCAACATTTTCTGAAGTTTACTGCAAGTTTACTGATTCTAAAAGCAGACTGCCGCCTGTGACAGTAATCCACACTGACAGGCTTCTCTCTTTCCAAGAACCTGTCTGCATCCTCCTGAAGGAGAGACTCTGAGAAATTGGCCTTATTCCCCACACACTCTGAGGCAAGTGGCAATTAAACCGCTGATTAACGTGAGACCGCTCTTGAACACAACTTCATAGGAGTCTGACAGAACAGTGGGGAGAAGGGGAGATAATTCAGAAATCTCCTGACCTTGTGCTTATTATCTCCGGCTAATGACTGTTGCTGCTGCTGCTGTCGGCCTCCTGATGAAGCAGGAACCTGGTCAACCTGTTTGATTAATTTTCTTTATTTTGTACAATTTTTTTTTTTTTTTTTCTGTCTTGTGTTGATTTTGTATACAGTGGAAGCCATTATAGAAGTCACATCCTCAGGGGCATTAACCTAATTTGTTTATATAGCGCTTTCAGTCCTATTTTCCCCCAATGTTGTGACATTTCTTTGTCTGTCAGTCTTACAAAGACAGATATATTACACACATTTTATTGTACACCAAATGAATCAATCAGCTGTTTGTTTTTCATGAAAATGACACATTATACATAAAAATAAATGACAAATTAATATGAATTATCTGACAATATTTTAAAGGTCCAGTGTGTAAGATTTATGAAGATTTACTATAGTGTATAATTACCTGAGAATAAGAATCATTGTGTTTTTGTTATCTTAGAATGAGCTGTTTATATCTATAGAGGGCATGAGTCTGAGGCTGCCATGTTGAACCGTCGTGTTTCTACAGTAGCTCAGAAAACAAACCAAACGCTGGCTCTAAATGATGCAGCTTTTCATGTTTTGCCCACGTTTCGCCGACGTTTCACTAGAGCTTAATTCATATGTCGCTATTTTATTTATTTATTTATTTATTTATTTATTTATTTATTGCATGTGTATTCATTCTGTACAAACAGATACAGATTAGACTACATTTTAAAATATTTGCAATATTTGTAAACAGGGATGAACAATACCAATGACCTGCTTCTGATGGCTAATACTGATAAGATAACAGATAATTTAAGATTTTTGTGTTTTAATTGATATAACCTGTAGTTTCTGCACAATTGAGGGTAAGAAAGGTGCAGATGTAGGAGGAAAGATGGATGATTTAATATTCCACAGCTCCAACCAAACCTAACTGACATCACTATGGCAACAAAAACAAAACTCTTCAAATGTTATTTTTTTCTGGTAAAGTTACAAACATACATTGGCTTTAATATCAAATTAAGTGTGCTGATATAATCTGTCAAATCAGACATTATTACAGCTGATAGTTAATGGATATAATGCCATTATCAGAATGATAAATAATAATATAATTTCCCAATTTTGGACAATATCTGATATTATCTGCCCTGATATTTATCCTGCATCCCTGGTCATAGATGTAAAACTCCTTTGAATTGCCTACTGTAGCTGTAGGATACTATACAGATAGACATACTTTACCTTCACTTAGAGATTTTCCTACATTACCCAGAATGCAAATATTCATCAAGAACCGTACACTTCTACAGTAGGTGTATGAACATGTTTAAAGAGTGTTTTCTTGGTATTGAGCCCCTGTTTATTTTCTCTTCACTGCACAGAGCAGAGTTGGTGTGAAGCATCAGCAGCTGGTTGATTCATCGTTATTGATCCATAATGTGATCAAATCCATTAGGGTGATTTTTTGCTACAGGCCACTTAAACTCCTCCTCATTAAGCACGGGGTCACAGTCAGCATTGCTGTGACTCAGGGTGAAACTTCTGCATCCAGCCGACCGCAGCGGCCGCAGGAGCCGGCGACTGCCTCGGTTTGATCCCATAACAGATTGATACACCAAATAGGAGCTGACACACATTGCTAAAGATGCCAATGGTAATTAATTAGCATCTCATTTTGACCGCGGCACAACAGGATGTGGAGCTTGCTTCTCCATGCCATTTCCCCCCTAGGCTTTGTATTATCAGGGTCAAAATCCCGGCTCCGCGCTCTGAGGGCCGCTTAATAAATTGAGGAGGGCACGTTGACAGTCAGATTTTCATGGCGCGTCCCCGTCTCGCTGGTTCCCAGCGCCCCTGGCTATGACAAACGGTCCCAGCCTCGCTGCCGTCGAACGCAGCTCAGGAGATCAAAAGGCGACGAAGGGGGACTTAAAATGTGTCTCGTTGGAGTTATTAGCTGAGAGTCATCTCATTGGCATCTTGACATTTGGCCCATGTTCTGATTGAGATGGAAAGAGGTCAAATGCAACAGAGGAGGTGTGTTTTTAAATTTTTAAAGTAATGACCCCCCTCTTTATCACAATAAGAGCCCTTTACAGCTCTGCTTTACTGTTTTTGTGCATGCTCTTTCCAAATTTACCTTCAGGGGCTTTGTTCAGTCTCACAAACAGTAAGAAACAGTTAAAAAGAAGTAAGAAGGTCAAGGTTCAGAGATCATAGCACACAGAAAGTGAAATAAATGTCTGTGTTCCAAAAATACATAACCGGTAGTGCTCAGGGAAGAAAAGGATCTCAGAGTTGGTTTTTTTTCTTTCAGAGTTAGACATTGTGATTGGTTCACCTACGTTGGTTTAATATTCAGTATTCACTAAGCACCACAACCTCTTTGAAATAACATGTAGAGAAAGAATTTGTATGGATGTGAGGTTTGGTTTAAAGTGCCTTTAGAAGAGTTTCTACATCGCTGAGGAGGAAACTTTGCATGGAATGAGGACGTCCACACCCAATGTGACCTGTTAATTAGAGGCTGGGACTGGATCACTTTATACTTTGGAGAAAGAGAGAAACAGGTTACGCTTTGAACTGGAAAGAAAACACATTGCAGAAGAACTTGATTTGAGCCTCATATGTTAATTTTGTCCGGTGAAAACGTGCTGTAGTGTTGGGCCAGTCAATACGTCTCTGTTTGTTTTGTTAAGTAGTTTGGTTACATTATTTGTCCACTGAATAGAGTTGAGAAAAGGTGTATTTTGATACCAAAGCCAAAGTCCTGTACTACAGCTATCTCCTCTGCAAAGTGGTGTGAACTGCATACGTCACTTTCCTATAGTGAAAACAAGTGCTTTAGTGCTGGGCCAGTCAATACATCTCTCTACTAAAGCTAGCTAGTTATTAGGTAGAATTACCACTCATGTCACTCTGGGGCAAGTTGTCTCAGTGCTTTTGGAGCATATCATCATTTAGCTAACAGCTAAAGTCTTGGGCGCAGATCTTGGAAGGGACGGAGGGGACTGTTCCACCCTAACTTTTGATTTTGTGTTTGTTTCTCCCCTATATATCCTGCCAAGTGTGATGAACTGCATATCGTCTGGTAAAAGCGCTGTAGTGCCGGGCCAGTCAGTGCGTGTAAGTGTGCGTCTGTGGCAAACACATCACAATGAGTTTACGATGCAACTGAGTCAAAGACCTGTGTGCCGATTTTGTCTGTCGGGGGTGGGGGTGGAGGTTAATCTTGCCCTTGGTATTTTGTCAGTGTGGTATACAAAACGGTTAAAACTGCCGTTGCAGGTTATATTATGTTGCAGAGTTACATTAAGCTGTTAAACATACTTAAGTACATTATTACTTTAATATACACCTTATTTTTGTAGTTGATTGCTGCACAGATTTTTCCTCGCCACTGTCGGCTAGTGCTTGCTCGTGGTGGGTATTGTTGGGTCTGTAAATAATATTATGAAAATTGGGCGCTAGACCTGCTTTATATGAAAAGTGCCCTCAGATAGACGATAGAGAGATGACTTGGCACTATATAAATAAAACTAACTTGACATGACATCAGTCATCAGTCATTAGATTATATTTATCTTGCAGCACCCTCACTTCCACATCACCATCACCTGAACATCTGGCATACATTAATAACAAGTACCATTATGTCCTTAAACTAATGGGATTTGTGTAAAATGTGAGCATTGCACAAATGATTCTCATTTTACTATTTCATTATTTATAGTATATGATGACAGAATTATATTGTGTATATAGACTGTTGTTTGGATGGCCACTTACAATTGTTTGATCCTTTATTTTTTGTTATCATGAAGACAATAACTACCACAATTACAACTACAGATTTTCATTTATCACACTGCAACTATCAAATTACACAAACTGAACAAATTCAGCTGTGCTCAGGGGGAAAAAAAAAGTTTTTTCAGGAGTTATCATGCTGCTTTTCTGTTTTCATTCCTCCATGCATTTTTAAAGTTACCGAGTTTGAAAATCCCCAGGGGTCACAGAGTTCTCAACATATTACAGCACACTAAATGACCATGGAAAGTTTGAATTCAGGTACGCAAAAGAAAAACACCCAAATTGCAGTTACAGGCATTTTCCATGACAGCAGCAATCTAATCCTCTTTTTTTTCTTCTTCTTTTGGGGTAAGATGTTTTTATAAACCCCTCGAGGGTTTCGTTGCCTCAACCGCACTCTGTTTGTATCCCTCTTTTTTCCTCCTTTCTTTTTTTTTTCTTCAGCGGTGTGTGTGCAAATAAACTAAAAGCTGCAGCAAAAGCTCAGAGGTGGAAAAAGGGAAGAGATGACAAAAGACAGAAGAGCAGAACTGATGTGTTTGATCAAATTACGGCTCTGGTTTGGACCAAACAGGCGCTCGGCTTAGCCAGAATCCTGCGGTATTACATTCATTTTTAACCACGGCAATCCTGTCAAACCTGTTCAAACTTTATCAGGGGCAGAGGTGGGAAGACACAAAGTACAGATACTCTCTTACTGTACTTAAGTAGATTTTTCTGGTATTTTTCTGACTACTTTTTACTTTTACACCCTACAGTTTAACACAAACACCTGTACAGTCTACTCTTTACATTTTCAAAACAGGCTTGTTACTTTAGTTTTGATGCATTTAAGAGGAATTATAGATTATTTTTATTTGGCATAATTTTGCAACCTAAATGGACAGGATGATAACACAACATAACAACATAACAAAGACAGTTCCTTGATGTATCCATCAGTGCATATCACACATGAACAACATAACAAGATGAAAATGATGTAAAAGATGTAACAATACAAAAATGACGAAAGGAGGTAACAAGACGTAACAAGAAGAAAATGGTGTAAAAGACATAACAAGACAAACCAACCTAAGAGATGTAACAAGGTAAACAACAAGATAACAAAAATGACATAAAAGTTGGGACAAGACAAAAATGATGTAAAAGATGTAACAATACAAAATGGCTCAAAAAAGGTAACATGATATAACAAGAAAATGGCAGAAAAGGCATAACAAGACAAAACAATGTAAGAGATGTAACAAAACAAAAACAACGTAAAAGACATAACGATACAAAAATTATATTAAAGAAGGGATAAAATATAACAAGAAGACAGTGACATAAAAGATGTTACCAGACAAAAAAACAATGCAAAAATGATGTAAAACGAGGTACCAAGATGAAATAGATGTAAAAGACATAAAGACTTAACAAGACAAAAAAGATGTAAAAGAGGGCACAAAACATAACAAGAAGAAAATGACATAAAAGACGTAGTGAGATGAAAATGATATAAAAGACAAAAATGATGTAAAAGATGTAACGATACAAAAATTGGTTAAAAAAGGAAACGACGATGTAACAAGAAAATGTAACAAGACAAAACAACGTAAAAGTTGTAACAATGCAAAAATGACGACAATGAAGTACCAAGATGAAAAAAAATGTAAAAGAGGTGAAAAAACATAACAAGAAGACAATGACAAAAAAAAATGTAACAAAAAGAAAATGGCATAAAAGACATAGTGAGATGAAAATGATTTGAAAGACATAACAGCACAAAACAACTTAAAAGACCTAACAATGCAAAACAATGTAAAAAAGGTAACAAAACATAACAAGAAGAAGATGACATAAAAGACGTGACAAGACAAAAATAACGTAAAAGAAGCAACAAGATTTTCTTTTTCTTTTCCATTCATTTAATCTTTTTGCTCCTTTCTAATGGATTTAGGTATGCACTGAAGAGTGCCCTGATCAAGACCCTGTGAGGGTTTTTTTGTACCTCTTTATCACATTTTTATCTGTTTATGTATATATCAAGTTGTATTTTTGTAAATGTGTGAACAATTAAATTAAAAAACAAAACAGACAGAGAGGGAGACTTGAACGTGGAGAAAAGGTGAGGTTTAGTTAGTTTTGCAGAGAAACAGTCAGTAGAAATGTCCTTCAGAGGACGACTTTTTACTTTTATACTGAGTACATTTCAGAGCCTGTACTTCTTCACTTTTACTGCAGTGAAGAAGTTGAATCAGTACTTCTACTTCTACACAAGTATCTACTTGAGTACAGAATATGTGGATTTTTGCCACTTCTGATCAGGGCCAATCAGCTCTGTGCACTTCCAGGTCTGCAAATTACAGAAATCAGAATGACGGCTGAAATCAAAAGGAGTTGTGTCAACAAAAGCATCGTCCTTTACTTAAATTTCAGGCCAAGCTGCTGTTTACCTGTAGGCTTTTGGGTTTTTAGGTCACTGTTTGTAAGGAATGTTCCTGCTTTCTGGGATCAAGAGAAAAGGAACAAAGGCTAAAAACATTTGTTGCGAATTAAGTCTTCAGGGGAAGAGGGTTGAAAGAGAAAAAGCACCTAGGCTGCAGCCCGACGAGTGAAGGGGGTACAGTAGGTAGATTGAAGCGTCCTGCCTCTGCCAACCACACCACCGCAGTCAGATACTGTGGCTTATTGGATCCAGGCTCTGCGGATTTGGGGGAACGCGGCACGGCTCGCCCGCCCAGTCAAACCACAACAGAAGGCATGAAAACAAACTTCTCAGAATAGCAGTCCTCTCCGTAGTTTGGCTGCCTGTTCAAAGATTTGTGGGGAGATGTTTGATCTTGGTTCAATAATCAGCCGTTTTTGTCAAAAAGCTGCATGCACCGGGGTGACTTAGCACTCTGGTGTCTCCAAACGGCAGCGAGAGGCAACTGCCTGAACTTTAAAAGGTACAGTCTGCAACTTCTCACCTCAAGGCCGGAGGCAGGTATATTTTTAGCCTCGCCCTCCTGTCTAGTCCTTCCAACACCTGTCAATCACATCTGCAGTCCTGAGGTTGACCTGACGGAAGCCTGGATCCTGTCTGCTTTAGATTTTGGGTGCAGGAAATCAGTAGAGGAAGCAGGGAACTTAAAGCGTTTTCTATATTGGTTTCAGTGTAGCACAAATGTGCACTTAAAATGACTCTGAAACAAATCTCTTGTTGGTTTTCAGAGACCATACTCCTCACAATTCTACCAGTGGAACTATATATTCAATAATTATCAATTGCAGCAATGCAGTGATTATAAATTTATTATAAATAGATCCAACTTCATTTATAAATTCAGTCCCTTAAAACAAAGGATGCAAACAAAAACATGAGATATTGTTAAAAGCTGATAAAAGCTGGTTCAGGTGTGTAAACTTTGCAAAGCTGCACAAAAGTACTGCAGGAAGTGATGTGCTGAGGTGGAAGAAGTATTCAGATTCTTTACTTAAGTAAAAGTACTGTAAAAAACACTCCATTACAAGTAAAAGTTCTGTATTTAAAATGTTATTTAAGTAAAAGTATGTAGGTATAATCAGGAAAATGTGTGTGTGACTGTTAGTCTATCATATATGATATGATTAGATAATTATGACTCATGCATCAAGGTAAAAACAAACTTTTACTGTTGTGGTTGGTTGCTCATTTTGAACTGTTTCTCAACTAATGATTATTTTCATGATGGCTCAATCTGCCAGAGCCCAAAGTGAAACACTCACAAAGCTTGTTTTGTCCCACAAACAGTCCAACATACACAATTATTGAAAGGGTGTCAAACTCATTCATGTTCACAGGCCACATAAAACCCAGTTTAATCTCAAGTGGACCAGTGTGTGTTTTTTAATATGTGAGGGTTAGGGTTACTCTGCTATTGTGATTTTGTTTTGGTAGCATTTTTCGACAAGGCAGCATAAATTGACAGAACACTGGACTAGTAAAGCCATCCACATTTTTCCCTTTTTGGTCTAAAGTACAGTAACGTTCTTAAAATATTCGTAATTAATGAACCATCTATTTACAAATCAGAGAGGGTGGGTGCAATTCGACAACATCTCATTTTTTTTAAGTTCAGTCAGATTCTATCGTTACAGGTGTGTTACAAAATACAGATCACAGAGGATCTACAAATTCACAAAACATTTATATCTTTTAGAAGTGAACAGTAACATAGTATTATATCTTTGTATGATTAAAAAAAAATAGTCAAAGTCTAGAAATTATTTTAATTTTCCAGACATTTTCACTATTGTGTAATAACGCTACATCACTACACAACTCCAACTAAATGAGGAAGAAAGTCATTCTACCAAATCTGTTTCAAAAACTGATACAGATTATGTTGTACTGATGCTGCTGATTCAAACTTTCTGCACAATCTTAAAATATGACCACACAAGGTATTCATTTTTTCAGAAAACCCCAAATCCATCCCGTGCGCAGGATTGAACCCTCTGGCGGGCTGTTTTTGGCTCGTGGGCCCTATGTCTGACACCCTTGCATTAAAGTTATCGAAATAATTCAAATTAAGCATGAAATGTCTTTACATAAAAATGACAGGAACAGTTATTAAAAATAGTTGCAATTTAGTGCATTTTCATTTTGTTTGTGTGCTTAAATCATAGTTTATGAAGTAACTAGTAACTGAAGCTGTCAGATGAATGTGGTGAAGTAAAAAGAAGAATAATTTCTTCTGAAATGTAGCAAAGTAGAAGCTGCAGTGAGATTAAAATACACAAAGTAAAAGAACCTCAGATTTGTACTTAAGTACAGTACTTGGGTAAATGTACTTTGTTACATTCAACTCAGCAACTTTTTGGGCTGCAGATATTTCTGCTAACCCTGCTAGCATTAATGCTAAGAGAGAAAAGAGAATAGTCAGATCAACTTAAAAAAAAAAAAATGCTTCAACTGGTAACACAAAAGTGATTTCAGTTTGTTCAACTCCATTGTGTTGATTGAACTTGTTTTTGGAAATTTGAAAACAAACTTTTTTTATCAACTAAAGTATGTTTTTAAGTTGGATACCAAACTTTTTATCAGTGTTGTTACACAGAAAATGTGTCAATTGTTTTGATTTTTTTTTTCTTTTTGAAAAAACTAATTTATTTGTGTTACCAACTGAAGTATTTTGTTGAATCGGTCCAACAGTTCTCTTTTCTTTTTTTTTTTTTTTTGCGGTGTAGGGCTAAAACCTCTGTAAGAGTCTGCTACAAAATTAGATTATGATCGTTAAGAAATCAATCTTGAATGTCAATGAGTAACAACTGGATCATAAATTTAAGATTCACGCCCCTAAACCTCTCCCAAATGATGATATTCGGATGCTCATCATGGCTAATTTCACTCTTTCATCAGCTCAGCAGTGTTTCTGAATGTTTAGCTTTGCTGTTCTGTCTTTTCTCCATTGCATAGTCACAGAAAAGGCTCAAAAATGTCCAGAACGTGAACGTAAAAGGGCTTTTGAGACATGAAAGCACTGTCATAACAAAATAAATTCTGATTATTTCATTTATTGTTTTCCAAAGTGATACAAAAGCTGAATATAGCAGCTTTAAACACTTAGAAATCATGCAGTGTGACATCAGAAAATCACTGTTGCAGCTTTAAGATATTTGAGGAAACAATATGGGAGTTGATAATGGAATAAAACAAACAGCTGAAGCTGGAATGAGACAGAAAGATGATGTACATTATGAGAGCATGAATGCATAATAAGCGCCTGCAATTAGCCCGGGCCAGCCATTGGCATATTGTAATTAATGTGCTGCCTGTACGTCGAATCAGTCAGAGGAGGCTCAGTCTAATTTGGGGCGTGGGACGGGTGGGGGTGCAGATCAGATCCTGGGATAATTGTGGGTGACTCCGGTCTCTCTCGGCTTGGCGGGGTGGGACGGGGCTCAGGTCTCCAGAGAACGTTAAAAAACTGTAAATTCCCCCTTCATCATTTGAACATGTGCCCTGCAGAGATCACTGCAAGAACACAGAACGCAGGGAAGGAGGGAGGGGGAGGGGGGGCAGAAAGAGGAAAAAAAGTGTTTTACATTCACAGATGATCCTAATTTGGTGTGGTTTGGAGTGTAATTTAGATCAAACATAGCCATGTAAATGAGTCAGGGTTTTCATAATTAGGTGCCTCTGAAGAGGGGTGGAGAGGGGAAGAGCTCGGACCACATAAGTAGGTGTGGCGTTGAGGGCCGTGCATCCACTGGCGGCGGGCAATTTTCGGTTTCTTTCTTTTCTCCGTTCGAGAAGGGGGGAAAGAGAAAAGAGAGCAGGAGCTGCAGTGAGCAGGCAGGCAGACAGGCAGGCAGGCAGGGGTTAGTTTAGGGAAAAACACACTCCCAGCGGCACACGGCAACAAAATAGGTCACTCTGCGCCGATTTGGCTTGTCTGTTTCCACTAAGCAACCGACTCGGCTCAGTGTTTGGTACAGAGGAAGGAACTGGCCCACTGCCAGCACACACACACACACACACACACACACATACACACACACACACGGAAGAGGCCTGTTTTTTCCCCCAGTGGGGCCTGTTGATTGAGGATTACCACACTGAAATATTACGGGCATTGTGTAGGTGTAATGTTTACATTTACATTTTGGGTGAAACGTCTCACAATGAGGAGCAACAGTAGAATAAGAATTTCTATCAGCAGTATTACAATCAGCCAACAGGAGGAGTTTCCAGTCACCACGCACAGACTGTAAATCCATAAATAAATACATCAATTACAGAAAATAAATGGATAAAAATAGAATATAAAATATATTTAAAAAAGTCATTACCTCCAACCCACACAGGAAAGTAAGCAAAAAAGTAAATATATAAATAACTAAATAACCAAATAAAGTGAATAAGTAATTGAAAATGAAATTAAATTAAATCTAAAAATTGTCATCCATAATGGAGCACCTTTAAAAAATTAAGTCAGTAAGTAGGTAAGTAAGTATGCAAGCCAGTAAATATATAAATAATTCAATAATGAAATGAATAATGAATTGAAATTTAAAAAATGGTTATGTATGAGACAGTCGCAGAAATAAATAACTTCATTAATAAGTTAGAAAGTAAATCTAAAATATAATCAAACAAACAAATGCATGAATGAAAAACAAAACATCTACTTTCAGAGAGTTCTAGTAAGATTTGTGTTTCTTCTATTGTTCATTAATGCCTGTTTTTGAAGGTTTTAAAAAGTCTCTGTGAAAAAACTTAAAGGGCCAGTTCATTATTTGTTTTTTGTTTGTTTTGGTTTTTTAAGGTATTGATGTTGTCCAGTTAAGGGGATATGGAGGAAGAAAACAAATTGTGGGGGGAAAAAAGAAATTGACATATACTTAAATGTGTTATAGTTGGAAAAAAATACTTGTCTCACAAAACACTGGCATTCTCCTAAGGAACTTTTGCGGCCCCTCACAAAACCTTTGCGTTCTCTCTCAAAACGTTCTAACTCAAAACAAAAATGTTGCCTCCGCTCACAAAATTTTTGCGCTTTCCTGAGAAATTTCTGGGTTCTCCCGCAAACCTTTGCATTCCCTTGCACACTTTTAAGTTCTGTCACAGAACTTTTTTGCTTTTTCACAAAAATTCTGCATTCCCTCATAAAACTGTTTTAACAAAAACTTTGTTTCACAAAACTTTTTTTTTTTTTTGCAGTTTTGCATTCTTTCACAATCTTTTTGTGTCCCCTCGCAAAACTTTTGTGTTCACTCACAAAGCTTTTTCATTCTTTTCCAAGATATATTTTTCAGTGGAAAGAGGCATTTACAGTTCTGGGACAAAACCCAACAGAAAAGAGAGTGGTCATTCATTACGTTATAATGTTGCATAAATAATTTATTCTAAGTTCTTCTATACACTAACGTTACAGCTTTGATAACTTCACTTTAACTGCTAACATTACCCTTTTCAAATTCTGTGTTTGTTTTATTGGCGACTTTTGTGAGTTCAACGTTACTGGGCACGCTAGCTCGCTTACGTTAGCATGCTAACATTAGTGTTTTATCATTAGCTTTAATGTTTGGCTACTTAATTCTCATTTATACAACCTGTTCAAGGCAGGATTTTTCCCCCCATCCATTTATTTTTATTTTCACTCATTAGTTTTTTGCCCCCACTGGGGCTCCATATTCTGTTGCTTCCAGTTGTGTTCCTTATGTCGATGCAGATGTGACGTAGATTTCTACATGATGATGTTGTTACTTATAAACTTTCAAGGTGTAAGACGGGGAGGACAGGCTGTCCATGGTCCAACGGCTCAGTGGGATTTTCCATTTGAATAAGTCACCCTTTAAGTTAAAGATATATAACTGGCATAGTTTGAAACAAAGCATAAAAGATGGTCTATATTTTGTAAGCAAATATTAAAAATACAGAAACATACATGACACAGTAAATCAATGAATGGGGCATTATATGTGGTTTGTTCTGCAGTTGTAATGTTCCAGTTTATTGTATTAATGGGTATAAAACTGTGCAGCCCTACGAATGTGGAGCGACCCTCTGACTTACCCTGTCAATCAACACTTGGGTTCAAAATACAAAGATCTGACAGTCTGGGTTTTTAAGTCGGGGCGAGATTAAGTTGATGAGTTTACAACTGAAGCAACAGACATGGAGCAGCAGTTGATAGATTGTTATTTGGAGCTGCCAACACACAGAAAGTGCAGCTTTCACTCCGGCTGTAACCCCAGAAAAGCCTGAACTCTGGAGCTCCAAAAGCCAAGGCGTTTCGCCGCCTGTCTGTCTGTACTTCAAGATAAGAATCACTCTCAGGGTTTTTGGCTCTGCAGAGGATGCCAAGAGTCTAAAAGTACGTTGGAAAATGCATATGATGTGCAGTTTACTAACATCAAGCTGCTTTGTCTGCGGCTTTTAAAGTACAAACAGTTTTCAAACTCTCCCTGCCAAAGTGTGCAAAAGTTTCCGCTTTGACTCTGGTGATCGCCAGCGAGGGGCCAGCGGGGCCACCTGCACAGAAGGTAAATGCAACATGGCGGGATTGTGAACCTCCCTAGGGATGCTGGGATAGCCACATGGCCCGCTAGATCTGCCAGGGTGGCCCCTCCGACACCCGGCTGGGTGCCGTGCTGGGCGACACACAGCTAAGCCCGGGGATTAGCTCACGGTGCCACCTATCTGATGAAAGCAGAGCCAATGGGATTGTCTTCCCTCTCCGCGTTTTAACGGCCGCCCCCTCCCTCTGTCTGTCTCTCTACTATCTCGTTTGCTACTCTCTTTGTTTCTGGCAGCAGTGGAAAGCACATACATGCTACCATGCTGGTAGTAAAATGTATTGTTGGCACTGAGCTCCCATTATCTTGGATTGAGGACTGAAAGCCTGTCCAAGAAAGAGGACATTACCTCACCGCTCCATCTGAAGAGTTGACGTCCCTCCTGTGCTGTGACACCTCCTCTTACAAAATGACTGATAGGCTGCATTTAAAACAGATTATACTACATTTTAAAGGACAGTCAGCCCATTAAATCCTTCACTGGTGACATGATTGAGAGTTTTAAACTGTATTCTCTGGATTTTTTATTTTAAAGGAACATTATGTAATATTTGGTATTTTTTTTGCTGTTTCAGAGTGCAATTCCCTTACACACTGCTATTGTAAATATTGACAGCTTATAGTAAAAAAAATGGTTTACAACTTTGCTAGTTCGTCCAAACATCAAGCAAGTGCAATAACACAAGCCACAGCAAGCCAGCTGATATTACTTACTCGTCCAACATCAAGGAGGCCAGCTCGGCATCTGTCTTGTAGCCTTTTATTTCATGAAGCTTTCGCCAACAACTAAAAGCCAGCCCAACATTTACAGTAAGGCCTTTATCCAATAACATTGACATGAATTAACACACAAAATTTCAACATGCCTCGTTATTCACGTCAAGCATGACATGATTTAGCAAATAAATTATTAAGCTTCAAAAAAAGAATCACACCACGGCAAAAAAGAGATGTAATACAACATACCCGGTTGGGAAGTTGGGAAGATGTTTTCCGTAGACTGTTGGAATTTGTTATGTACACCAGCGTTATACTGTAGCTCATTTCCTGTTCTTCTCCTCACATCTCTGTGTTCTTTTCCCACCATATTTAATGTTTTGAACATGACATTGCCAGCAACACAAAGTTTGATTGGTCAGATGAGTCCATGTCAAAATCAAAACAACTTTGGTCCGGAAAACAAAAGCCCCAATATCAGTCCAGGAAGTACAGCTAACTAAGCTAATTCGCTATGTAAAGGCAGCCACATTTAGCAGTAGTTTATTTTTCTGTCCATCAGGAAACTCAGAGGCAAAACCAGAAGACATGTCACCATAAAATAGGATCCAGTTTTACCAAATTTAGTGAAATAGTCAGTGGTGGGTGCCATAAAACATTGGCACTTGTTGCGACCTGCCTCCATATATCCTCAAAATAATTTTGAAGCTGTTTTTTTGAAGGTAGAACAGATGCTTTAAATGATACTTTCACATCCATCTTCCTGCCCTCGCTGCAGCACCACTTCAGCTTTACTGTTGCCAAAAAAGCAAAACAGCGTCAAGCAGAAATAGCTTGTGACAACGTTCAGCCGTCATTTTAATGCTATTTGCAAAAACTAAAGGTTTATGTGATGTTTTACACGAGAGTTAAGTTCCAGGAAGAAGAGTCACAAGAGCTCAGAGTCTTCGTAAGCATCTTTGAACCTGTGAAAGCCTTTTTAAAGTACTCTGATGTAATGACTGCACAGTTTGATTCGTCTGCATTGATGATTATGCTTAAAGGGGCAATCGGCAATTTTACACATGAAGGTCAGCTCA
This sequence comes from Lutjanus argentimaculatus, assembly GCA_034769285.1. Classification (NCBI taxonomy): domain Eukaryota; kingdom Metazoa; phylum Chordata; class Actinopteri; order Lutjaniformes; family Lutjanidae; genus Lutjanus; species Lutjanus argentimaculatus. The sequence continues at coordinate 11,865,266 of JAWZSL010000020.1, forward strand.
GCCTGTGAAACAGTTGTATAATATTTAGAGGAGCTTTGTCTAGAAGTCTGAGAAAACAACCGTATAGATGTCATCAGGGTTATCTCAGCGTAGGCTTAAAGGCATTTCTTTTTACTGAAAGCCTGATACAAACTTGGGTCATGGAGTTCAAGACCAGACAGGAAAGATTTAATGAAAGAATGCTCTTGGTTGCATTATGGGAAGTGTAGAATCCGGTGTTTTTGGTGTTAGTCCGGATATCTTAGCCTCTGATGCATCTATTTTGACCTTTTTTCAAAAAAATCTCTCTTGGGAGTCTCCCAACTTTACAGAAATGTAATCTTAAATCACCAGGCTAACCCTTTAAGTCATTTGGACAACTTTGGTCAAATAATTGGTTGTTTAATTTTATTCTGGATTGCAGTTAGGAGACATTTGGACCTGTTGCCATGTATTGACGTCTGGGTCCAAACAGATTGCCGAGATAAGAGGATGGATCAGGATCTATCTGGTTGCAGTCTGAGTCTGTCCGCAGCAGAAAACCGACAGCGTGGGTTTCCTGTTCAAATACTTAAAACTACCAGTTGCATAAATAGCGAACGCTGTCTCTCAGAAGCAAAGGCGGAAGTAGCGTGACGTTGTTATGGAGCCACAAAACCTCTTTGGGAGAATGTTGGGTGGATTGTTGGCTGTATAAAGTGTCAGACTTTGGCACGAGAAACCGCTGTTTGCGTCCCGTCTCTGTGATCTTTCCCTGACCTTAACCAAGTAGTTGTAGTTGCCTAAACATAACCAAACCTTAACCATACAGCTGGCAGATCAGACAGCACTCAAACTGAATCTTTTTTTAATGGTATTGGTTGTTTTGTCAGCATTGGAGACTTGCTTTTTTGCTTTTGTTTCTTTTTTGGGTCCAGGATTCAAGACAAGTAGGATAGGAATCATGGTCTTTTCTTTAAAGTTCCAATGAAATGCGAGTGGAGTTTCCTGTAAGACAGGCAGTTAGGGTGGGACTTGTCATTGATTGGTGTTAACACGGCCAAATGGGGACCGCAAACAGCCTTCTCACTTTAAAAGTGTCTGTGGAAGCTTTCTGATTGTAACACATGTAGAGATATTTTTTTAACATTCAAGTGTTTGGCAGGAAGTGTCAAGCCAGTGTATGATCTTTGCTGAGCAGGCTCTTAGTTTGGTGGCAGCAAAAGTAGCCGTTTTTTCTGCCATAAAAATAACCGTATTGTCAGCGTACATTCAGAGATGTCATTCATATATAAGCTAAACATTAATATCTCAGCTAAACATCAAAGGTCAAAGCACTGATCCTTGTGGTGTACCCACAGCATTCAGATTTAACATGACCCATGGCAGAAGTTCCACTGAGAACCTTTTTATATTTCAGGAGTTATATCTATAGCCCACCCAGGACGTTCTACGGAGAGCCCTTTTATATTTCAAGGATTTCATCTAGGGCCTAACCAGGGGATTCTAACAAGAGCCCCTTTATATACAAGGGTTTTATCTAGACCCCACCGTGGGGTTTCTCCCAAAAATGTTTAATATTCCAAGGGTTTTATTTAGGACTCACCCATGGGCTTCTGCTGAAAACCTTTTTATATCTCAAGGGTTTAATCTTGAACCCACCCAGAAGGTTCCATCCAGAACCCGTTTTATGATCCAAGGGTTATACCTAGAACCCTTCCAGGTGGTTCTACTGAGAATCCTTTTATATTCCCTTGGTTTCATCTGTAACCCACCCAGGAGTTTCTATTGACAAACCCTTTTATATTCCAAGAACTAAATCTAGAACCTGACCAGGGGTTTCTACATAGAATTCTTTTATATTACAGTACAAAGACCCCTCAACAAAGGAGTTCTTCAAGGCTTTCAACAATTCTTGAAGAACTTTTTCTTCCAAAAAATATAATAAGTAGCCATACAAAGAAAACCTTGATGAGCCCTTTCTTTAAAAAAATGTTCCTCCAGAAGCAAATGGTTCTTGGTGGAACCTCAGCCCTTGAGGAACCCTTGTGGAACCTTTATTTGTAAGAGTGTAATAAAAGCCATGCCTTACTTGTGTCTTGAACCTTTCATGAAAAAAAGATAGTGATTGCATGAGAGGTCAAAATTGCGTAATGATCTTAATGTCTCTAAGGTAGTTCTGTCAAATACATTCATCAGTCTTTATATTTTCTGTTTGACCACAAAACCCCAACATCCACCTCACACCTCCTCTTCCACTCTTAATTAGCAAAAGTTTGTGTCCACTTGTCAAACCGTTGGACGTCATCAAGTCATTCTGGGCGAGTCGGAGCAGATTTCCTATTGATAATAATGAGACAGGCTGAAGGATCTCCCCTGCGCTGTATAATGATGTGTCACCACCGTGGCATTGGTGTTGGGCAAAATGAGGCCACAGAGCCGTAGGACACCTCCGACACACTTGTGTCTTTGGCATCTCTGTGTGATCCAGGTAGTCTTTTTATACTTAATTAAACATTATTCTTCGTTCTCCACATATTGTCAAAATTTGTTCACCTGATCTCAAACTGAGGACTAATTTAAGTGACACCTTCTCTGGTTAAAGTAAAACTCACTTTGGATTATGATGGACATTATTAGGTAGCTGAGGACCTTCGCTATTAAAATAGCTCCACTTTTGAGGACATGATCGCTTATGCATTTGAAAAGATAAGCTCCTCTACTTCACCCAGAATGGATGTGTGACATTTTGTAATGAAACCCTTCAAGTTATACTCGGAAAATGACCTGTCATTCAAACAAATTAGATCTAAATGAAGCTGCTTGAGTCCGTCCACCCCGCTCCCACGTCATCTCTGCGTGAACCAACCTCTCTGATGCTCTCTAATTAAAATGGACACTTCTGTGCTGTTTCTGCAGACTGTAAATTAAAGCAGGATCTACTGTATGCAGATAAATTCACTCTGAGTGGATTTATGTTTCCGTTTGGTGTGTTCTGGACACGAGCTGAGGAAAATCAGCTGGGTTCTATCACTCTGTAATGGCTGTATAATGACGCGGCAGTACACTCTTAGAAATAAAGGTGCTAACTAGAACCACAAAGGGTTCTTTGACTTATCTCCACAGGGAAATCCTTTTTGGTTCCTTGTAGAACCATTTATAAAACTTATACTTCTAACTGTTTCAGTTAGTTCTACCTAGAAGTCAACGTAAAGGATTATACTTAGGACCATCTGTGAAAGGTTTCAACCAAAACCCCCTATTAGAGGTTCCTGTGGTGTAATGGTTCCCCCCAGTCTTGGGGTTTCTATTTTTCTATTGGGAATCTTTCAGTCTTCTACGGGTGCTAACAAGAGCCCACCCAAGGGGGTCTAACGAGAGCCTTTATATATTTCAAGGGTTTCATCTACAACCTAACCAGGGGGTTCTACCAAGAACCCTTTTATATCCCAGGGGTTTTATCTAGAGCGTAACCGGGGGGTCTACTGAGAACCCCTTCATATGTCAGGGTTTTATCTAGAACCAAACCAGAGGGTTTTATTAAGTATCCTTTTTTATTTTAAAAGTTTTATCTAGAACCCACCCAAGGGGTTTTACCAATAACTCTTTGTATTCCAAGGGTTTTGTCCGTGAATCCAGAAGGGTTCTACCAAGAAGTCTTAATATTCCATGGGTTTTGTCTAGAACCCACCCAGGGGGTTTTACTGAGAACCCTTTTATACTACCTTAGCTTAAGACCCTTCGTCATAAGAGTTTTTCTTGGATTGTTGAAATCCTTGAAGAACTTTCTTCCAAAAAGGGGTCTTTGGATGAAAAGAGTTCTTGATGGACCCCTTAGTCTTACAAAGAACCTTTGATGAACCCTTTCTTCAAAAAAAGGGTTTCTCAGTATTAAGTAGTTCTGTGAAGAACCTCAGTTCTTCAGGAACAACCCTTTTTGGAAACCTTATTTCTAAGAGTGCTGCAGTAGCCGGCCAATCCCGTGTTGCATTAAATTGAGGAGCACTTGCAGTGATTGGCTGTGAGCAAAAAGTCATTTTCTAGTCATTTTTTTCGAGATCTAAGTACATAAAGGAGCAAACACAGGTATTGTTTGACTGGAGGAGTTTTGATATTACTTGGTAATGGGGTTATTTTGGTCGATACCCCACAGGTATCAACTGAAACCCAACCCGAGTGACTCTACATGTAATTTATCAACTTCAAAAAGTGAATTTAGTCGTTAATTTACTTTTTTCTAACCTGGCAGTGATTTGGTTAATCCTGTACTTTTCACTCTGTGTTCCACAAGTTCAGTCAAAAAGATCCAGACCTCACATAGAAGTGCACTCATGGACCAACATAAGTCACCCTCTAAACCTCTCCTAGCTAAAACCCACCGTACCCTCTCCCCTCCCCACCTCACCCCACCTCCCCTCCCTCCCAGAGCGACCCGAGGCCCGGGCACAGAAGGGACGGGGCTGCCAAGCACAGCACATGGCTCTGGGTCTGGGGACAACAGAAGTCGAGGTCCCTGCAGGGCCCTTCAGCTTTTTACAAGGCTGTACCCACCCCTCTTCCCCTTGCACACACACACACACATACACACACCCCCCATTCAGCACACACCTCAGGCGGATGGGGAAAGCACACAGTCGTCCCTCCGGGAGAAGTGAGACGACAGGGACTGCGATTCCTCAGAGCTACACTCCCCTTTCCTCTCTCCTCTCCACCTCTCCTCCTTCTCCTCCCTCCTGCAGGCTACGTCCTGCACATGTGATACGACAGACAGTCTCATGCTGCATTACACATACACCTCTCTGTCCCTGTGTGCGTCGCTCCGAGCCATGTTCCCTGATGTAGCATCAAAACTGGGACACGAACATGACAGTCGTAGACACAGGAAAGGATGGAGACGGTGTGAGGCGCTGCACAATATGCACTTTGTTCTTCGCTGTTTTCTTAATATAAAGCCTCATCAGGTTGATCGCTACATGTGCTCCTGCTTGTCACGGCAATATGTCTGACAGATAACTTGATTAATTGTTGGATGTCATCCAAAAGTGCAAACAATTAGGAACAAAGCAGTTTGGGGGAGAAAGATGGTTTGATCGGATGAAAGGGATTGTTCAAAACTTGTTTTTGGTTTGTCCATGCGATATCTCAAGAACCCCTTGACAGAATTGCTTCAAATTTGGTCCCCTTGGACTCAATTTTGAAAAAATTCGATTCGATGTCAAAGGTCGCTGTGACCTTATGTCCCTGGCATTCTTGTGGACACAAAATCTCAACACCACCTTGTAAGAATTTGTTCAAATTTGGCACAAACATCCACTTGAACTTGAGGATGAGCAGATTCGATTTCGGAGGTCAAAGGTCACAGTGACCTCATGTTTGCCCCATCCTTGTTAATGCACTGTCTCAGTAACAACTGGACAGAATTTCTTCAAACATGGCGCAAACATCCTCTTGCACCTAAGAGTGGTGTCGGTTGGTGGTCAAAGGTCACTGTGACCTCACAAAACATGTTTTTGGCCATTATTCAAGAATTCATTCTCTAATTATGACATGTCACACACATATTTAATAGGATAAAATGATGAAGTGAAGACATGTTATAACTAAAAGGTCAAAGGTCAACCTGACTGTGAGTCATAATCATCAGCTTTATATCTGTCCCGTGTTTTTTTCAAATTTATCAATGTTTATGGTCTTTCTGAGTCCTGCCTTACTCATCTGACAGAAAATATGAGAAATTTTGTGTACAGTTTTGGGCCTTTGCTGTTATGTGTTTGGATATTTTGTTCAGGAGAATTTGTGATATGTGTATATTTTTCCTTTTATTCCATCCTGATTTTAAGTCAGCCTATATAACATTTACTGAACAGCAGTCTCTGTGGTCATAAAACAGATTGTTTGTGCTAACCAGTACTTTACTATAATACATACTACTACAATAATATAATACATCTATAAATCCATATATCTGTATATCTCCATCCATCCATCCATCCATTAGGGGTGTAACCATACATTGATCTGGATCGATATATCGATTCAGTGTTCAAAGATCCAATAATATCAATGCAAAGTGAAAATATCTATCTATATTGTCATCTCTAATAATCACCTTTATTTTGAAATTCCCATAGTATGTCTGTGTCACAAATGTCTGGAAAAGTTCAGTAATAAAATTGTTGAATCATAATTTAGTTGCTTTCAGTGAGTTGATATAAATGTAACTGATTGTGTGACATATGATATCCTATTGAATCAAAACCGTATCGTGGCAGACTTTGTGAAATCAGCAAATATTGTATCATGACCTAAAAAATCGATATGATATCGTATAATGATGAAACTTGTGATTTACACCCCTCCCATCCATCCATCAATCCATCCATCAATCCAACTGAGCATTAGGGCATTTTATTAGCATTTAATAGTGTTTAAGCCTAGAGGGGGTCATACTTTTGGTCATGTGTAGGTGTGTTTGTGTGTGTATTTGTCCACAGCCGATCTCAAATATTACTGGACCTATCAGCCTAATGTTTTTTGTGCACATTTGTGAATGTATGCTCAAGAACCTCTTGTGGTTGCAATGACCTAAAATTTTTTGAAAAACCTATTTTGTTATCTGCTCTGTTTTAAACTGCCATTGACTGCTGACACCTCATTCCCCCTAACTAGGGAACTTCTTTGTCATTGTGACATGACAATGTGTTTAACAGTAGGCATTAATATACATGGAATGCCTTTGTAAATTTTGCACAAAATCAGCACCTTTCAGTAGGATTGGGTACCAACCTTGGTACTTTTAAGGATACAGACAGAATTGTGTTGGTACTGCAGAGTACCTACTCATGTTAGATCAATCTGTGCCAAATTTCAGTATCTTGAGACTGGGTTGTGTTGTGACTTCAAATAAATATTAATAAGACAACATATGAGCGTTGAAACACACCTAGCAGAGTTGCATGGTATTGCTTTAAATATCAGCTAATCCTCATAGAATTTCAGTAGTGTGCTATCATCAGATTTTATTCCTTTTTGGCCAAAAAAGTCGGGAAACACAAAATTTCTGGATAACTTAGATAAATGAAGGATCTAAAAAAATTAAATATAGGTGATAAATCAGTGCTTCGAAGAAAGTTCTTTAGATTTGGAAAATAATCCATTTCTCCTGATTATAAGTAAAACCTGCAGATATTTTCCTCAATAATAATGTGTTTTACCTGCAGGAGTGTTTTCATTCTTGCAGAAAACACAATAATTTGATAAATGCCTTTATATGAAGGAGATGAAAGTGTAGGTAAACTCATTTTTATTAATTCCTGTGTCTTTTCAAGTATTTCTGACTGTGCCTTTAAAGAGTCTTTAAACAGTCTCGCTCACGTCCCTGGGGAACTTTAAAGTCACATCAACCGCTGCTTTTATGAGCCCTTCTCAGAGCAAAACGGATGACATTGAGCTCACTAAGATCCAATATTCTCCGAGCTGAGTGTACATAAAGACCAACGCTCATCTGCGCCTGCTTATTTGCTCTTACAAGTATTAGTTTCTGTATTAGATTCCCTGCTCAATATGGGGCTTGTTTTGAAGTTAAAGTCTCCACTTTTGGAGGAACAAGAGCCTGAAAAGTTGGAACAAAAACAGAGTTCATTAGCTCTCTTCATAATGTGCCGATGTGGCGATAAAAAATGTGCACCAACAGAAAGCACCAAGCCTTTCCTGACACGCCATTAAACTGTGATGCATGACTGTTGCTGGGAGTACTCCGTCTAAGTATTTCCAGTTGAAAGGTCAACGGGGAGACATGACAGCATTACGAAATGGTGCGCTGTACATTTTCTTATCCCCCTTATAGTTCATATCTGTCAATTTGAGCAAGGTGTGGAGATTTGGGTTTGATGTGGCGGCGTTGATGCATGAGGGAAGCACAAACAATCCTCAACCTTTTCATGGCGGCGGGAGCAGCCCTGTGCAGCCATTTTAATTGACATAACCTGTTTATCTATAATAGTCCTTGAGCTCCTGTAACCCCACAATAAAACACCCCGCTCATTTTTCTCCTCTTTTATCTGCAAAACCCAAGTTGTTATCACAACATGAAGCCGGTATCTTCCATCACGACTACTTCTAATGGCTTTTAAAGTAGTTACCTGCAAAGTCCTGACATTTATTACGATCATTTTCGAGGACCGACATGGCGCAAAGGTCTGCTGCTATCAGGAGGCGACATCATTATGAATTATTGTTTGCAGCCAAGGTAGAAAATTGTACTTTGTGGCTCCGTTTCCCCCGTGATAAATCAACCAGTCACTTTTCACATCTCGGACTCTCAAAGCTGCTGAGCGTAGGACTTTTCGCCCCCCCTACATACTGTTTACCCATTTCCTTCTGACTCTCCGGTGCCTTGAAAAAGCTTCCTGCAGGTTGTTTGCTGCAACAGCCGGTTTCGACCATTTCTCAGCCACAGATCTTTGCTCATTCCTGATTATTAGCGTCAGCCTCAGCTGCTACTTTTCAAATGTTTATCCTAACAGCACATTTCTGCTTCCCAGGAAGGAAAAAAAAAACACAAGTGACAGGGAAATAACTAGACAAAGAGGGGCTGTATTTATCAGTTGCTATCAGATCACTGTTAACATGCTTGCCGGACTGTCTGTTAGCGTCGGGAGAATGAGAGGTGAAGCAGCACAACTTTATCCCAGACTACATCTCCTCTGGTAAAGTAATCCTCTGTGTGGCGGCGGCGAGATAAGGCCCGCACACTCGCTCACGGCCCAGACGAGGCAGAGCTGGGGAAGAAGTTGGCCGTCACTGCGGTGACGCCGGGGTAAACGGAGGTGATCATTGCTCACTGAGAGGAGCCTCAGAGTGGTACACTGATCTTCTGTCAGAGCCAGGGTCATGGAGCCGGGGAGAGATACGGACCAGAGAAGAGGAAAAGGAGGAGGAAGAGAAGAGGATGATGGGAGAGGGAAGATGGATGGTGCAAGAGGAAGAGGGAGAGAAGGAACTGAGAAAGTGGGAAGGGAAAATAAGGGAGACAAGAAGGTGACAAAAAGGATGGCAAACTGGATGTAAGAGGAAAACAGATTAAAACTAGAATCACCACCTCACTGTTGTATACCTCCACAAGCCACTCAACTTGCAGTTTACATACATGTCTCTCCAGATTTATATATGTAGTGAAAACTTTAAAGGAATTTAATCATAAAGTGTATTTTTTAGGAAAATTGAAGTTAAATATTCTGTCTTCACTTAAAGACTATTTTTTACATAGGAGCAAAGAGGACTGATAAAGAGTTGTCCATTATGCATTTTGCAATTTGCATGGAATTTGGACATAATTCACTTGTGCATTCTTAAGTTATGGCCAGAAACATGTAATGTAAGGTCACAGGTACCTCCAAAGTCTAATCAGTGCAACCTTGTGTCATGGTGGGCATTTGTACCAAATTTGAAGAAATTCAGTCAAGGCATTCTTGAGATAAGGCGTTCACAAGACGAGGATTGTCATGAGGTCACTCAGTCTTGACCTTTGACCTCGAGATTATAATCAGTTCATTCTTAAGCCCAAGTGACATTTATATCAAATTTGAGGAAACTCTGTCAAGAGTAATTGAGATATGGCATTCAGAAGATTGGGACAGACGTGAAGTCACAGTGTCCTTGACCTCTGGCCTCAAAATTCTGATCACTTCATCCTGAGTCCAAGTGGATGAACTCTGGTAAAAACTACCAAAGTTGACGAAATCCATCAAGGATATCTTGAGATATCATGTTCACAAAGTCAATGTTCACTGAAACTTTGACATTCAACCACCAAAATCTAAACACTTTATCCTTGAGTCCATGTGGATGTTCAGGGAAAATTTCAGGGAAGGTATCACTTTCACAAGAATTGGATGGACATGAGGTTACAGTGATCTTGACCTTTGATCTTCAATTTCCAAATTCTAATCAGTTCCAGTTTGTACCAACTTTGAAGAAATACTGTCAGGGTGTACTAGAAATCTCACATTCATAAGAATGGGATGGATTCAAGGTCACATTGACCTTCATCACCAAAAGTTAATCAGTTTATCATTAAGTCCAAGTGAACATTTGTGCCACATTTGAAAAAAAAAAAAAAATTCTCAAGACTTTCTTCAGATATTGCCTTCACAAGAATGGGACAGATGGACAACCCAAACCCCTTTCACACACAGTGAGGCATAAAGAGAGGAGGGAAAGAGACATGTGAATAAGAACAAAGGATTAAGAGATGAAATGAAGATGGAGAAACAGAAAAGACACCCAAGGAAAGATGATGTGAGAAGAAAACTGAAGAGTAAGAGAGGATAAATTAGAGCTGAGCAGAGAAGAAAGTGGGAAAAAAGATGGATGGTGCAAGTTGTGAGGAGAGGAGGGAGGAAACTAATTGGAAGAAAAGAAAGTGGAGCGGAAACAAGAGTTGTAAAAAGTTTTGAAAAGGAAAAAAAATGTGGTACACTAAAAAAGATACAGAGGAAGAGGGGTCAAGAGAAAGAGGAAAGACTGAAAGAAAAGAAAAACAAGGCGAGTTAGAAAAGAACTCTGAAAGGAAATCCATGTATTTTGATGAGATGAAAAGATGGAAGAGTAAAGCTGAAGAAAGGAAAATCAGAGGAAGACGAAGGTGAAGAACTAGGAAGGAGGAGAGGAAAAAGACAAGCTGATCATGGAGGGAGGGGAGGCCTCTTCGTCTAGACTCACTACAAAGAGCGTAATTAACAATAACAAAAACCTGGCTTCCCTTCACCTACTTCAAATAGACGGCCGCAGGATACGGCGAAGCATTACCTTGATGTACTCCAGCGTGCTCGCCTGCCGAGTCGGCCCCGCAGTGCTGAGCTTTTACCTTCTAGTGCATTCTGATCACTGCGCCGCTCTCCAGCCCGATTAGGACGATTAATATTAATGGCTTGGCAGTTTCTCTCTGCTGATCAGAGCTCTCGGCTGACTGGTTCCCAGCGTGGCGCCACACCTTGCTGTAGGTGACTGTCAGGTTTGATTATAGGCAGATTAAGGGCTCTCTTTCCCGCCGCCGCTGTTCGACATACTCAGATAAGCTGCATAAGCGCCGGACGATTATTCACTGTCAGAGAGAGTCGAGAGGTGATGCTGTGAGGTTTTACAGCGCGGGCGATTGCGCCCTGCCACACTGTAAAAAGTAACTGTCTGATTTTAATTACAACAAGGTGTCAAAGAACCAGGTGAAGCTGTTGTTAATGAAAAAAAAGAACTGTTTAATTGTACCTGAAAACACATGGCAAAGGAGAAAAACTGAAACAATGAGACTTTTACTAATAACTGTAAATGTCTGAGTTAAAACCCTCTAGCATGTGTCACACCCGATGTCTCTGATTAGGATGTTGCTAGGTATACAGCATGTCTGGAAGTTTGATTAGTGCAGCATAGGAGTGTAACGATACACAGAATGCATGGTTCAGTACATACTTTGGTTTTAAGGTCAGAGTTCGGTACGTACCTCATTGTTAAGGTCACAGTTCAGTACGTACTTTGGTTTTAAGGTCATAGTTCAGCACATACCTTGGTTTTAAAGTCATAGATTGGTTTTCAGGTCACGGTTCAGGATGTACCTCGGTTTTAAGGTCATGGTTCAGTATGTACCTTGGTTTTAAAGTCATAGTTTGGTACGTAACTTGGTTTTAAGATGACAGTTCAGCACAGTTTGGTTTTAAGGTCACGGTTCAGTGTTTACCATGGTTTTAACTTCACGGTTCGGTACATAACCTGGTTTTAAGATAACACTGGCATGTACTTTGGTATGTACTGGTAAAAGTAGAAGTACTTATTCAGCTTATCAAGTAAAATGGATAAAGTTTATATTTGGTGGGCTCTGAAATGCACTCCAAGTATAAAAGTAAAAAATAACCTTCTGAGGGGTATTTCTACCAGCTTGTTATTTCTGTTGTGCGTGGTAGGCACTGATAGATACACCAAGTAATTGTCTTTTCATGTGCTTTGCGTTTAATTTGAGTGGATTTACTCTTTATTGCATTTTTATTAGTTAGCAGACTTAAGCTGCGTTTCCACCATTGGAACTTTCCTCAGGAACTAGAACATTTTGGACAAACTTGTGTGTTTCACTGCAGAGACAGGATCTAATTTAGGTTCTGGGGACAAAAAAAAAAAAAAAGTCCTGCTCGACGGTAGTATTTCCAAAGACATCTAATTTCAGTGTTGACATTTTATGGTTGGGACTACAAATTTCACCATTTAAAATACACAAAGAATTTGTTGTTTATGTGCTCCTTCACTTCGGGGTATAACTGTGTATGAATAAGTATTTTTTTATTCATAAGCGGACTAATTTCCCAAATATTTGCAGGTCTTTAGAGTGTGGTGGAAACACAGGAAACAACAAGCTGGAGGAACCTTTTAGTTCCTTGAAAAGTAGTTCCCGGGACTAAACATTCCAAGAAGTTTAGGTGGAAACAGATTTATACTGTTTCTGGTTCTAGAAAGCTGTTCTAACTATACTGAAAACTTTTCTCATCACATCCACATGTGTGTATAAAAACTTAAAGCAACACTTTGTCCATGGGGTGAGTAAATCCAAAAAGGACAGAAATCAACTGAATCTCTCTCATTTGGGAGCTGTACACAACCAGCTGTTAGCAGCTTGTTCCCATTAATGAGGGCAGGAATTCATTCTTTTTCAACACTACAATATGGCTGCCAGAGGGTCTATCATGTCATCTCTGGGGTCTGTGCGGTTGTCCAGCGTGATGCAGAGCAGGAGCACAGGGCTTTATGGGTAAACAGCGTTCACAGGCGTTTCCACAGTGATGGATGAGGCAGCGAGGCTGATAGTGGCTGAAAGGTAAAAGTGTATCCAGCTCTGAGGGGTCGAGAGAAGGGGGGTTTGGAGTGCGTCCACCAGCCGCCGTTTGAGTCATTTGTAACATGTTTATTGCTGAATCAGCATTCCTGAGCCTCAGACGGCCCTTTTTCTGGCTGTGATTTGTGGACCCTTGTGAAAATAAAGGAACCTAAGCTGAATGAGGAGGCGTTGATCCATCTCATTATCATCAAGCACAAAATACTTTATTTCTGCAATGTACTGTGTCATATATGTTTTACATATAGTTTTATTTAATTCATCTAGACTTTAAGTGGTAATCCTTCATCACATTTTCATTTTTTGGTTTCCATCCCATGTCAATCAATAAAAAAGGCAGGACAATAATATAATTTCCCCTGGATTTTATTTTTTATTATCCTCCATTGACTCCTCACTCACCGTAACCAGCCGTCACAACTGTTAGGCTAAAAACAAGGCTTATCTTTTCTGTTGCACTCCACTTTTTGGCCTTTGTCGTAGCTCAAAACCTGACATCCATAGAAAGGTTTTGTCTCATCTTAAACTGGAACATCTGCAAATCAATTCCATACCTGATATAATCCACTAAAGGCATGATAGGAAATGAATGACTCCCTGTTTGTTAGTTTCAGCGCCATCACTGCTATGCATCTGCACGGTCGCCATATTGGAGAGATCCAAAATAATGTATATTGAGAGATGAGGACTTCACTACAAATACAGCTGTAACTTGCTTAAGTCTGAACTGATTTTCATGTAATATGGTTTGTTATAAACATGAAAAATTAAACATAATAGTGGTTACTTGTTGAAAATAAATTCAGCTACTGGGGGCGATCTAATCAGCTCGATGCCAGAACATGAACAACTTCCACTAAGCTGCAATCTATGAACAGGCAACATCAACTTTCAGCAATGAATCAATCCATCAATCAGACTTTATTTATATGGCACTTTTCATACAACCAGAAAGCTTCACACAATAAAACACTACCCCCACACACCCACAGCAATGATTATGTAATCGATAAAGCACTAAAATAAGCAGAACACTCATTAAAAATAGGAAGGTGAATAAATTAAAATCAATCAGTAAGTGAAAACTCTGAACAGGATGCAGAGTGAGTAACAACTTAAGAACACAGGATAAAATAGTAGAGAGGATATGAATAGAAACAAAGGAAAACAATCCAGAGGCAAATATGATAAATAAATAAGTCAGTAATAGATATAATTAAAGGATATATCAACTAGTAAAAGAGATTCAGATGTATAAATACGACAATAAATAAATTCAATTAAAAGTCAGACTAGGTCTTGAGTTTTCTTTAAAAATGCAAACACTCTCTGCCTTCCTCTGTATTTATTATCCTGTTGTAAAGCCACCTGGTTGCTTATAATGTTCTAAATAAATAACAGAATGTTCCAAATACATAGCTTAAATGTTCTAAATAAATAATAAAATGTTCTAAATAAATATCAAAACAAAATGTTTTATTTTAATAAGAAAATGTTCCAAATACATGACAAAATGTTCCTAATAAGTAATAAAAGGTTTCTATATAAATAAGAAAATGTTCTAAATAAATAACAAAATATTCCTGGTAAGTAACAAAAGGTTCTATAAAAATAACAAAAGGTTCTGTATAAATATAAATAAAATTTTCAGAATAAATAACAAAATGTTTGAAATAAATATCAAAACAAAATGTTCCATATAAATAACAATGTCTAAATTGAGAAGTTTGGTTTAATGTTCCTATTTATAGTTTTCTTATTAAGTTTATACAGTTAGATGAACCCAGGACGCTCAGTTACAGTACTGTTACACTATTCTGTGCATCTTAAACAATACAAAAACACTTCATTAAAAACTTTGCATTGATCTAGATAAGAAAACTTACACTTACACTAAATTATACAAAAAACTTTATTCAAAACTTTGCGAATCTCTGTTGGTTGCATCTTGCAGATGTGGCAGCATTGCAGCAGGTGCTTCACCATCACCTTCACCACTCTTCTAATTTTGTTAAGCTTTACCTTTGTGCCTTTACATTTGTGCAACTTCTGGTTCAGTCCTCTCTATTCTTTTTTTGCAAAAATAAATCAAAAAGAAATACCAATGGTAAAATCTGTCCATGAACTGGATGCATGTCGGGTCTCTGTTTCGTTACAGCAATTTATGTAAGTTATGAGCATAATGTGTGAAAATTACCCCCGATTATTAAGTTAATACCCATTTCTGAGCAGAATTAGCTCTGCCTCCACCTGAGCCAGACCAGTAATTACAGTAACGGCGTCGGGTCTTGTTGCAGCAGCCGGCGTTAATCATGTGCTATCAAACCTGGGCTCCTTTGACAGCCAATCAGGTATCAGATTGCTTTGGGAGTAAAGAAAACAAGGCAGAGCGAGAGAGGTGTCTGGCCACTGTACCCAGCCTCATCTGTCTTCCTCTTGGCGGGGGGGCTGCCTGACCCCTGACCCTTGCAGAGCGCTGCAGCATCCATCACACATGTTAGGTAATGTGGTTAACTACCTACTTCCTCTGTCAGGGTGGAGCTGCTGCTGCTGCTGCTGCAGGGGATTGTGGGGCGCTTTGTCTCCAGGTAGACGAGCCAGAGGGGACGATCCTTCTTTCTGCGCAGTTTGACAAAGAGATCAGGTCGTTATTAAGCGATCTGCGATGGTTGCAGGTGAACAATGAGCGTTGTCCATCACTGGGTGCTTTGGCATTTGAGACGTTGTCTCCTCCCTCTGAGTCTGTTGTGCGGCCGCTGTTGTCTGAAGTGTTAAATGGTCTGTTGAGTGTGTATGCGAGAGGGAAAACGCATCTCTCTCAAAAACTGACCAGTGTGTCGTTGCAGGTTTGTTTGAACCTTTGTGGCAATGCTATAACCAATTTCCAGTCAGTAATTTGCAAATTAACTTAAAACTTGAAATGATGAAGCTTTCTCTTCCTGTAATTTCTGCAAAAAATTATATTATATTGTCCTACATCTTTGTTTGGCTGTCCGCTTACTCCTGGTCAGTGACTTTGACCCCTATCTAGTTAATGCCATGACTGGTTTTGGTCTCAAGTTCAGAGACACCTGCTGTTGTTTTCCTTGTCCTGGTTGTGAGTGGTCCTGTCCACTCTGTCCTTGTACAACAAGTGGATGGCGAGAATCTCATCACAGCTTATAACCTGAATGGACACACACAGGATCTCTCTGAGACTCACTTGCATGAATAGGTTATCAGAGCAGCTTTCTGAATATGAAGCACTCCACACCTTCAGATCTCTGCTGGTGCACCCTCAAGACAGGACACCGTTGAAGAGGAAAACTGGAGTGTATGACTCCCTCTGCAACAGCCGTTGCCGTTCGTCATGGCCCGTGGCCACAAAAAGTTCCTCTGTGACCACCAAATATCTGACGTAGATGGCCCTCTTTGGCCAACAGGTTTCATCCCCATACTGCGAGCCTTTGCCAACACAACATTACGTTTTCACAAGTTCCTTCTGACCTATTTGTTCACCATTTTACAAAAACAACGAGCAGTACTTGTTTGGGTAGCTACAGATACGTCAGTGCTACTGAAGTCTGGGTTTACTACGCCTACTCAAACTGTTAACACAAACTTACAGAGGAACCAGAAACACTAAAAAAAGAAAGAAACTAAACCAAAAATAAACCAACAAACAATTAGGAGGGAATGGAAACAGGACTTAAAGCAGCTAGAATATGACATTTAAAAAGACTGTAATGTAATACTAGCTAGAAGCTGTCAACACACACTGTGGTGTGTGTTGACAGCTTCTAGCTAGTTTTTCATCAGAAACACCACAGCACACAAGTGACACAGTTAAGGATGGCTGCGTTAAGCTCAGCAAAATCACCTTTTTTCTGTGTCGTTTTTACCAAAGTTTATATTTGGGCCACCAAATTTAGGAGTTTGGTGGCCTGGTGGACCAGAGATTACAAATACTAACGTCTGTCCCTGTTTTGTGAAACATTAGGACCTTGGATTATCCAACTACATTCTTCAAAACTTTGGGCAACTCAGTCTACTTGGTTAAGGTTAGGAATAAATTCTTATTATGGTTAAAAGAAACAAATGTTGACTAAGAATCTAACTTTTGTCTCTAGTGTCAGAGTCAGATGTTAAATACGACCAACTGTCGAGCCCAGCCTCTTTCATAAGCAGCTGTCATGTTTTCTGAGCACATGAGGGTTTACTGGGGTCTGGTGACGTAAACTTCGCCATCAGGGTGCATGCACAGGCTCTGTGCAGACATCAGCATACCCCTTGTAAAACTCCTCCAATTGTCACAGCTGCAAGAATCAGGAAAACATACTTAAAGGTCATATTAATTGCTTGACCAAGCAACATATACTGTAATGTTATTGTTGACAACTTCTAACAGACGTATGCCACTAAATGATAAAAATACGAGTGAAAATAGTTGTCCTTACTTCTGGGATCTCCATCCTCCATTCACCTGCACCATGGTGACCTGCTTGATTAACCTCAAAAGCGCAGTAATATCAGTCAATCTGTAGAGAGAAATAAACATTCATAAATGAGTCACAGTGTGCCATAGATGTAAATGAGCAGATATCCAACTTCCTGTGCAGTGAGGAAGTGAGCTGAGTGATATTTCTGCAGGATAAACTCAGCTGCAGTGTGATGCTACTGTATGCACAGAGGACTTAATTGATTGTGTGCAGTTTCACTGGCTTAGCATCTGGCGCTCGTGATAATCCCCCTTCTGTCCTGCATCCGTCGGATGTATTGATGAAGCACTCTAGGGCTGTAGTGCTACATTTACTCGGCACATTAGCCCATTACAGTTATGGGCAGACAAGTAAGTAGAGACTCTTTACCTGAAGAGGGATCGTTTGTGTGGAGAGAAGCAAAACAGGCTGCATGTTACTGCGCGAAAGTACAAACTAAAATGGAAACAAAATCATGTTCATATCTGTATTTTTTAAAGATCAATTACTACATAAATACACTGGTAAGATTTTGACCCTACATGACAATTTTTAGATTACTTACAGGCAAGTTAATGAATATTTATAGCACTTATTGTGTGTTAATGTATTATGTAATGCATCAAAATAAAAGCTTGAGAGAGGGTGGCATCCTGTTCATAGGCTATGTGTAATTTTCAAAAATCCTTATATACCCATATAGAGTAAGTCATCCAGTTTAAAACCTACTTTTTCCCAAGTAGATATACAGTTTTGACCTGCATTAATTGTATCCAACTGCTGTTTGATCACATATCTAGCCATGCGCTACACAGTACTGCTTGAAAATAAAAGCCAAAATAAGAATGAAATGCAGTTTATATCTGGAATTCTCTCTGACATATACATAAATACCCTGGTGAAAAACTAATATGCTCATTATAATAAGTTTTAGCATAGTATTACTTGCAGTCAGACTAATCATCAGTTTACTTCAATTGTTACTGATTAGTTAACTTGGAATTTGCAAGTATATTTTAGTTGTAACTGAATTGTAGAAGAACACAATTTGAAGTTTATTTAGTGTATTTTATGTGCTTAAGTGGAACAACAAGAATACTTAGTACACCCAAAGTACATGGCTGTGTATTTACTAATATACAGTCCCAATAAACTTTTCATAAGCACACTTAAATACACTTCTAATTAAGTGATGTTAATGTTGTAGGTTTACTAAAATACGACTTTTCACAATGCATTTAGCCCCAGGCAAAAAAAAAAAAAAAAAAAAAGATTTTACCCTTGCAAAATCCAGGCACGAAGTGTGATAACTCTGACTTTAGCCTGACCCTGCTCCTGTGTTTGTGGGTGATATCCTGAAAATCGACTAAACCAGGGCTAAAAACTGTCAGTTTAAAACAGGGCTATAATATAAAAGGAGCAGTCATGGAACATTCACATCAGTTGCTGTACCAGGTTGCAGAATTAGTACTTTTATTTTCAGTATACTGGAGTTGAACTTAATAACATCCATTTTGAAGTACACTTTTTAAAAGTACGCTTTAAGTATACTTTGAATTAAGCAAAAAAAAGTGCATGTATACTATAACTTTTGTACTCTTAATTTATATAATATATCTAATACAATATACTACAGTATTCTATTTTTTCACCCAGGATAGAGAGAATAGATAGTTTGACCCCTACATGACCCTTTTTAGCAGCAACTTTTGACTGATTTTTCTGGGATTTAGATCTGCTGAATGATAGAACCAAAGTTTTCCTCTTCCTACAAATGTATATTCACTGTTTTGACCTCTTCAAATATTTAACACCATCATCTTTCTATAGATTTCTGTAAATTGCCAGTTTGATGTATGATTATGTGCACTCAGGGGCGTCTTGTGCTGAAGTGTTGCGGAAATACATCCAGTCAGGGGAGTCTTTTCTGTTTGTTGTGTCAATAAACAGCCACCTAAGGCCCTTCAGGAATCCGACAAACACCACTCGATCTGTGGTGCAAAGACCATTAGGGCCAGGTATATTGATGGCGCCGCGCCGCTGCAGCCCGGCTCTCCTAGCGTGAGGCAGCATCCATGCCGAGAGGACACTTGTTCACTGTGTGTTTCCAATCACACGCCGGCCGTGCCGAGATGCCTAATGGCCTCGCGCTCAGCCTGTCGCAGGAAAACGCCCGGCGTACGGCGCATGCGCCCGCGACCAGCCTCCGTCCCATTGGGTGCAGTTCGGGGGCTCGGGCAGATGGGATACAGGCAAGAGGGGGAGGATTTGAAGGGGAGAGTGAGGGCGAAGGGATGGTGTGTGTTGCCTCTGCCCATCCGTGCATTCAACATGCCATCCAGAGACCCCCTTTTGCGAACTGCCCACACTTCATTAGGATGCCAGGATAATGGCCAACAAGCAAGCGCCGTGACACCCCATTTCCTGTGCACTGAGCTCTCCAACCACGACAGATGTCGACAGTGCTGCCGCCGCCGCCACTACCAGGGGCCCCTCCACTTCCTGCCCGCTTGGCCGAGCCGCCGTCCCTCCACAAGGGAAGGAGAAGGGGCAGCCGGGGCAGTCGTATACACCAAAAAGGGGCACCGGTGCCAATCTGAGGCACTTATGGCATGGGAGATGTCCTTTTTTTTTTGTTTTGTTTTGTTTTTTGGAGTTAATCGCTGATTTACTACCCAAACGCTTGGGATTACAACACATTGCTGCCCGCCTCACCACCACCGCCGCTGCCGCCTCTCCAAAATCCAAATGATGTATCTGTAGACAAAACATAAACAGATGTTTCAGTGGCTGTTAGGTGTCCTCACCGGGGATGTGGATGAGGAAGGGGGGCGGGTTGGGGTGATCATTCGACACGTGTGTTTGTGAGCATCCATCGGGGGACAATGTTGTTTTAAAAGGTGTTATTATGCTTTTGCGGTGGCGGCGGGGGCGGCGGCGTGGCGCGCACAGATTTAGAGTGCTGTCACGGACGCATCAGGAGAGGGAGCAGGGGCCGTGGACCGAGGCTAATGGAGGCAAAAACAACCTCCAGCTCCTGCCCCTGCTGTCCAAAAAATCAGCTTTTAGAGGGAAAACACAGGCCACCTCTCAGGGCTCACGCAACACGATACGTCAATATGAGAGGCAATTTAATCCCCTCATTTGAATATGCATCCTCGAAAAAGAGCCCCTCCCTCCCCTTCGCCTCCTCCTCGATGTTTTTGAACCCCGACCAGATTTCAGGACCGTGGGGGGAGGAAATTGTTGTACATTTCCTGACAAATTGAGTTAAACGGACATTAAGTAGGGCTTTAAGAAAACAAATGGTCGTCTTTATCACAGGTGGACACTGATGGCTTAATGGGAGCCTGCGAGCTGATCGTATCACCGCCTAATGGCTTGACAGGATGCATTAAGGTTTTTGTGTAAAGAACCGGCGAGCAGGGCCAGGCAGAATGGCGAAATGCAGACCTGTCAAGTGCTGCGTGTCCCCTTTTTTTTTTTTGCACGGGGGGAAGCAGATGTTTGTGTATATACGGCGGACTGGCAGAGGGAGGCCAGCAGCAGATGCCTGTACCGGTGCCAAGGTTCAGAATTGTACAGACGGTACATGTTCAGGGAGAGAAAGCTGTCCTCCCTCTGCCATAGGTGGCTCCCCAGCTGAACGACCCCCCCTCTAACCCCCGCTCCTCCTGCTTAACCACCGCAGAGTCCGACCCCTTTTATTTATTCATCTATTTGTTGAATTATTTACTCATTCCATCGCTCGTTTGGCCGTTTAACGACCCGCCTGCAGGCACGGGAGAGATGGAGCGTTTACTTCAGGGACAGATGACCGTTCACTTCATTTATTGGGAAAATAAAAGCAAATGCTATAACACTATGGGCCTTTACAGTGTGTGTGCTAAAGAGGTGAAGAGCTTTGTTCCAGAATATAAGCCTCAACTGAATGGATGAAACCCCTCAGTTCACCAAATAAGACATTTACTGTGATCACTTCATCCTAAAAACTTTAAAACTAAAGAATTTACACCTATTTTGCCAACTAGATGCTATTAACTCGGTTCACTTTAAAATTAGACCTCATATGTCAATGTTTTCCAATTTAAACCTCATGACTTTAGTTTTGTGACTTTAAAGGGGCAGTTCTCTCAAATAACACACTCCAACTCAGATTGCAACCCTTTGAGTAAATAGAGCTAATAAGGAGGATGTTTTCTACAACCTAAATTCCAAAAAAGCTTGGCTACTGTGTAAAAGGTAAATAAAAACATAATGCAGTGATTTGTGAATCCGTTTTGACTTGTATGCAATTGAATACAGTATAAAAACAAGGTATTTACTGTTCAAACTGATCAACTTTATTGTTTTTTGTAGTTACACCTTTAATCGGAATTTTATACCTGCAACATGTTCCAAAAAAGTTGGGACAGGAGCAACAAAAGACCCAGAAAGGGGCATCCTCAAAAGGCTCAGTCGTTCATAAACATGGATGGGGTGAGGTTCACCACTTTATGTAAAATCGCACATGTGTAATTTCACCATCTACAATCCATAATATCATTAAAAGATTCAGAGAATCCAGAGAAATCTCTGCACGTATGGGTCAAGGCTGAAAACCAACATTGAATGTCTGTGACATTTGACCCCTCAGGCACCACTGCATTAAAAATTGCATTAAAAACCCACATCTTTGTATAAAGGACACTACATGGGCTTAGGAACACTTTGGAAAACTGTTGTCAGTAAACACAGTTTGTCTCTGCATCTACAAATGCAAGTTAAGACTCGACCATGCAAAGAGAAAGACATATATCAACAACATCCAGAAACACTGCAGACTTCTCTGAGCCTGAGCTCATCTGGGATGGACTGACGCAAAGTGGAAAAGTGTGCTGTGGTCTGATGAGTCCACATTTCAGATTGTTTTCACTAATCATGGACGTCATGTCCTCCGGGCTAAAGAGGAAGAAGAACATCCAGATTGGTACCAGCGCTAATTTCTTAAGATGTCTGTATTTGGAGCGACATATGCTGCCATCCCTGACGTCTTTTTCAGGGATGTCCCTGTTTATGTCAGCGAGACAAAGCAAAGACACATTGTGCACGTGTTCCAACCGTGTGTCTTCATAGTAAAGAGTTCAGGTACTAGACTGACCTGCCTGCAGTCCAGACCTGTCCCCCATGAAAATGTGTGGTGCATTATGAAGCACAAAACACGACAACAGAGACCAAACAGGACTGTTGAGCACCTGAAGTCGTATATCAAGCAAGAATGAGAAAGAATTTCACTTTCAAAACTTCAACAATTAGTGTCCTCAGTTCACAAACACTGACTGAGTGTTAAAAGAAAAGCTGATGTGTCAGTTTTGAACATTCATAGTTTGTCTTTGTGCTGTATTCAATTGAATTTAGGTCAAAGTTTTTGCAAATCATTACACAACATCCCAACTTTTTTGGGATAGGAGTTGTACTTAAATAGCAACAAAGCGTCTAGATTTTAAAAACATTAATCATGAGGGACTTTTCACCTCCAAAATGCAAATATTGGAATGGGACAAACCTTTTGTTCAGGTCTTCTGTGGAAACCTTTACCCAGACAAACATTATCCTTTGCTGTTGAGGTTCATCTCATCTTCTAATTCTTTTGTTATTAACATCTATTGAACGAATACACCAAAGTGTCAGAGCAATAACAGGGATCACCTCAGCCGTTTCATTAGGAGACAGTCTGCATGTATAAGGTGGTGAAGCGCTCCGTCGACATTGATAATCCCTCTGAGCACCTCAGCGGCCTGCGCTCGCTCTCACCCGCCATCTCCCAACACGGCGGAGGATCACAGCCTCTCCTCTGACACCTCCCTGTAGTTTTGACTTGAAGAGGCAACTTTTCCTTCTTCTTCTCCTTCCCCTCCCTCCTCCTCCTCCTCCCCCCTGCCTTCACCCCCACGGCTCCCCTGCTTTGGAAGGAGAGCTCTGCTTTGCGAAGGTACAGCTTGTTTTATTAACATCAAAAGCGCCCGTGGGAGACGGCAGTGATCAAATTCCCCTCTAATTAAAATGAACCTGGGTTGAGAATGTTGCGCTGTTTAATATGTACAGAACGGCGCTGATTGCACAAAGCGGCTCCTCCTTTTGTTGGCGCGGATAATGCGGGCCCTGCCGAGACGCCGACGTGGGCGGAATGAGCGTACCTTCGGAGCATCCCTGCGATCTGGGTGATGTCCTCATTGCCGTCTGATGTGAGGCTGATGTCAAATGTGGCCGGTGAAGCCTAAGCCTCACCTCGCCTTTAATTTGGAGGGTGATTGATGGACCTGGAGGCGATTTTGCAGAGCGTTCGACTCCTGTCTAGGTTGCCTCCTCCGCCCTTTACCGAGGCGCCGCTTGGCAGCCCTTCCCCCGTCCTTGCCTCCCAGGACGCCTCTAAACTTTCTCAGAGTTCAAGTTCACTTTGCACTTCCTCTTCAGCTTGTAAAGCGAGCATCACCAGAACGGGTGATGTTGTACTTGTAAAATCTCTGTGTCAAAGACAGGGCATATCATTTTCAGTATGTACTTGTGTAGGATTGAGGAAAAGACAGCATATTTTAAAGGGATCACAAGATCTTTGTTTCTTTGTTTCTATGTTTTGAATTGAACATTAGAAATATATAGAAAGATGATGGATATTGTTCGTCATGATCAGCAATCAGGTGATTTCTTGATGAGTTGAAGCCTCCACGAGGAACTTTGATATTGTGTTGATTTTGGATGCCCCTGTAGACAAAAGCGTCCATTTCCACCACCATATCCTGTGAAATAGAAGAAAAGGTTCTTCCTGAAGAGCTGAGGTTCTAACCAGACCTATTTGCTTCTGAAGAAAGGGTTCATCAAGGGTTCCTTGTAAGACTAGGTTCCATTAAGAACTCTTTTCATCCAAAGAATCCTTTTTGGAAGAAAGAAAGAGGACAAGAGTGTTGTAGGTCAAAGGTTTTAGGTTCTACATGAAGCCCTGGGAATACAAAAGGGCTCTCGGTAGAATGCCCTGTCTGCGTTCTAGATCAGAGCCTTGAAATCCCCATCAGAGGTTCTCTCTTTAGAACCTCTGATGGGGATTCTGGGTGGATCACAGATAGTTCCAGGTATAACTCTTTATGTTGGGGCCTTGGTAGAATCCTCTCAAAGGTTTCCAGGTGGAACCTTATTAAAAGATTCTCATATGGGGACAAGCCGAAGAACCCTATATGGTTCTAGTTGCAGACTCTTGAAGTCTGCATGCCGACCCGGTGGCAGGCATCAAGACTAACTATATAGAAGTAACCGGTCGGTCTTATAGAGGCGTCATTGTTAAACTGAAATTGTTTCATAACCTGTTAAAAACTTCTTGTGCAACATTTATGATTTTTGGTTTTTAAGATCATGTTCAATCAACTGCATTTTCAAATACGGTGCTTAAAATAGCTCATAGGCTTGAAAAATCTGTTATTCAAGTTGAAGAAATAGCTTTTCTTGTCTCAAAATATCTATGCTAGTTTTCCAAATGATTCATGAAGCTTTATTAGGTTTTATTATACTGTACAGCAGGCCTATTCAGTTGGTGGCCTTGGGCTGAATCGGCCCCGTAATGACCTAAATCCGACCCTATGATCATTTATAAATATGAAAAAAAAAGCATATCATTGAGATTTTATTGAAATAACCCCCAAACGTTCTGAGTTTATGAGTGTTTGCATTGTTTATTAGAAGTTTATCATTACATATTAGTATGGTAATTAGGCCATTTATTTGTTATGTCTGTTGTTAAGCACAGATATATTTATTTCATTAAAAAGTTTTAACTCAGGCTCTTTTAGTAAAATCAAGCCAAATGAAAAAGATGTTTCATCCAACATTGTGTTTATTAAAATAACAAGCTACTACTAATCATGCTTTGTTTATCTGGTACTTTTGTACATAATATTTTTTCTTATTTTTAAAATTAATAAAGTGGAGAAAAAAATAAAAAGGTGCATTGTTTTCCACATATAAATTCTTACTTTTACAGGTGAAACACAGGAAATGTAAACGTTCTGGTCCCTTTATACTTAAGTTTTTTAAAATCCGGTGCTTTAAAAATATAATTGAATAGACTGCTGTACATTATCACTCACTGGTCTAAATTTTGATTTGTTTATCGAAAAAGAAGTCTTTAGGTCAGTTCTTGCTCGTCAGTAAATGCCCATAAAGACAGCAGGTCACTTAGGGCGCCAGTCAGTCTGGGTCTGTGTCGTATCTTGCAGATTAAAACAAACTTTTTAGTTGCTGCTTGGGACAAGAATCAAAATTTGTTGTCGGAATATCAAAACTCTGTTTTCTTTCTGGACGTATAGCCTCTCGCTCAGGGGCTTAAGATTCAGGTTTGGGCTCCGGTTATGACGGTGCAGGGTTTGCAGAGAGGTGAGATGAGGGATACAAATTCAATTTAGGTGTTTCTGCCGATCAATGGCAGCAATCCAACCTTGATCTCAGGTTATGAATACCTGAGCAGATGTTTCATGTAACGCATACAGATGACATGAACGCTACAAGTCTAGAAAAAGAAGTTTGATTCTTGGTTCAGTGATTGAGGATTAATATATTTCTTTATATTTTTACTTTTGGTTCCAAGACTTTTGTGATTGCAGAGTTAAGGGCACAGCGTGAGCTTTGACCTTACACTGCTTAAAAGCTACCCTAAACATAATTCTAACACTGACTGTCTAAAGATATTTGAAGATATTTGACCATTTTGAGTCATCATATTAATATGTCTCCATTTAAGCAAAATTTGGGAAATGACCAAGTAACTTGCACACATAATAAGATACATTATGAGATTACAAAGTATTTAACTTTTCTGGTCAAGTTTTTACAACAAAACAGTGATAAAGTACAACTTGACCTGCTCCACTGCTGATATGTGAAAATCAGATAACATGTCAAAACTGCATGGCCTGACAGGAATACAGATAAAAAAATCATTCTGAGCTACATGTTTACATCTCTCACATCATTTTATGAACATGTTTTTCATGATTGATTTGATGCAAAGCCACAGAGACATCGAAGAAACACACCAACACGGTAGAGGTGCAGCTACAGTAGTCATTTATAGTTTTAAAGCCAAAATTATTTCACTTTGTACAGATAAATAGTTTTAACCAACCCAGCAGAATTCTAACTAATACCTTCTTTAAAGGTATGGTTCACCCCAAAATCAAAAATACAGATTTTTCCTGCTATTTAACCATCTAGATTGTTTTGGTGTGAGTTGCAGAGTTTTGGAGATATCAGCCATAGAGACGTCTGTATTCTCTCCAATATAGTGAAACAAGATGGCACTTGGCTTCTGATGTGCGTTCCCTCTTTAACCCAGTCATTGATCTGGATGGAAACATTGCTGTTATTCAAATGTAGCACTCAACAAAAGTAAAAAGGCAACACTTTTGTGTAAAAGATTTAAGACTTCATCTGTGCGCACTTAGGTTTATTTCTGTCACATTTTGGTCACAAATTTGTTAAACTTCTCCTTTGCCAAGATAATCCATCCATTGGTTTATTACATTCGTTTATTAGGAACTGAACTATGCCTATTTCTCACAGGACTACAGACACTATCTTTTTTTCCAAGAGGACAAAGTCATAACTTGGACTGGTCACAAGAAAAGGCCACTCTCAAATGTACAGTTTGATCTTGAAAAATGTACATTTATCAGCCACAGAACCATGGCCATTTCACATAGGGCTATAGACAGTTTTTTTTTCTCCAGGAGGGCAAAGTCATAACCCAGGTGTAACTTGGACTGGTCACAATAAAAGCTCACTCTAAAATGTGCAGTTTAATCATGAAAAAGACATTTGTTAGGCACTGAACTATATCTGCTTCACATAGGGCTTCATAGACCAATTTATTTTCTCCCAGAAGGGCAAAATCATGGCCCAGGTGTGCCTTGGACTGGTCATAATAAAAGACCAATCTAAAATGTCTCGTGTGATCTTGAAAAAATATATATTTATTAGGCATTGAACTGTGGCTGTTTTACATAGGGCTACAGATAACTTTTTTTCCCAGGAGGGCAAAGTCATGACCCGCCTTACTTTGCCTCATTGGCTAGTACTCGTTGCCTTTGTGGGTGGTTCTGGCTAGGTTTAAGAATGAGGAGTGATTGGTTAGACTTAGGGTACGAATATCAAGCCAAGCAGAGGCAGAGTCGGGTGGGTCATGATTTTGCCCTGCTCGGGAAATTGGCATCCTCAGCCCTATATGAAATAACTATAGTTCAGTGTCTAAGTGTCCTTTTTTCAAGATGAAACAGCACATTTTAGAGAGGCCTTTTATTGTGACTAGTCCAACGCACACTGGGGTCATGACTCTGCCCTCCTGGGAAAAAAGGTAGCTTTAGCTATATGTGAAATAACCATAGTTCAGTCCCTAATAAATGTCCTTTTTTAAGATAAAACTGCACTTTTTGTGTCCTTTTATAGTGGCCAGTTTTGTGTACATAAAAGAAGTTGTATTTCTCATATTTTACTTCAAATTATGAAAAATGGGACCATAAACAAAATTGCATTGTGGGATTTTTGGCATGTTGAGCACCAAAATCAGAGTGCCATCTAGTACAATTGTATCCGAGATAAGGCACACATCTCCAAAACTGGGCAACTCACACCAAAACAATCTAGATGGAGAAATAGTGCTACAGGTAATTATTCGTCTTATTAGTAGTAGTGGTAGTGTGTTTTCTTTTAAAATCACTTTGGGATGAACTGTGCCTTTAAGTGTATAGATATCACTGTTTTTAATTGTACCTATTTTATTTTTTTGTGACTGGAACTAGCAAAACTGAGATCACAGAGTCAAACGCACAGATTGGATATTCTATATTTGATTAGTAATGAATCATAATTGCAGGTCGTGATCTTCCTCCAGAATGGACATTCGGAGTCATTTTGGAAGAAAACTCTTCATTTGCGTTTGTGAACATTTGTTAAATGTGCAGCACATAATCAGCACACAGCACCACATCCAGTCTGAGTGGATTCCTGCAAGCTCGAATCGGAGGCTTTGCTTTTTTACAGCCGTCCCACCCTGCTGTCAGACTCTGGAGCAGGTAGCTTGCACTCCATTAAACAAACACTGTGGCCCCTCACTTTTATTTGACATTTTATTTGGCTGTGACAAACGAGCAGCAGTTGGATTATAACATAATTTGTCTCCTCTTTATTACCGGCACAAAGGACACCATTCATTAATTATTCTGCCGTTGCCGCTCAACACTAACTGGAAAGGTCCCTCTTTGGACAGATGGCGAGGACAATGTTATTTATATCAATCAGTCCAAAATGTTCAGCGAGGATTACTATTCCTTGGACCGCTTTGATTTATGTCTCTGCACCTCACCCCGTACCCAACCTCACCGGCTCCTGCAGGGACACTTTAATCGAATGGGAATTGAAAACAGACTTGCGAGGCAGGCAATGTGTTTCGGCATGTTTATTTATACATCTCACTTTTCTTTTTTTCCCCCTCCAAGTCTTCTAAACTAAAGTTGTTTTTCTGTTGTTTCTTCATGGGGGGAGTTTGTTACAGATATTGTGGTCTGACTGAAAATCCCAGTTTCTGCAGTATTGATCAGCATC
Source organism: Lutjanus argentimaculatus (assembly GCA_034769285.1). NCBI lineage: Eukaryota > Metazoa > Chordata > Actinopteri > Lutjaniformes > Lutjanidae > Lutjanus > Lutjanus argentimaculatus. The sequence continues at coordinate 11,894,177 of JAWZSL010000020.1, forward strand.
TACCTGTGTGAGAATGAAAACAGTTTGCAGGTGAATATCTTCTCCAGTTTATAGGGCTTCTAAAAGCATGAGTTTGAAATTGCCTGTGTGCAATTTCCACATAAAAATGCCAGTCAAAAGACTACATGTCTTATTATGTGAGTTTTTCTTTCTTTTTTTTTGCCAGGCTGGCCCAAGCCTTTCTGGCGCCCCAAGCAAGGTCCCCCCTTAACATTTTAAAAATTAACTACAATTTAAAATCTCTTAAAAATGAATGAATAATGTAATAAAAGTCAAATCATACCTGTTCTGTGCAGTTATGTGCGTCTAGCAATCTCAAAGTATATGTTAAGGCAACACATTCAGATCCATCCCAACCCATCCCATACTGGCAATTTGTCTCCACCCTTCAGCGTCGATAATAAAGCACAAAGTACCTTTTAGCATCTTTATCTTTATAGAAAGACTTTTTAACACAAGGTTAATGCCGTGAAATGGTCGCAGTTTGGTTTGGTTTAGGCACAAATACAGCTTAGTCAGGTTTAGGATAAGACCTGTTTGGGATAACAATATCTATGTTACATTATGTACAGCACATGAAGTCACTTTAGAGACTTACACAATGAAAGTTACATGACAAAAATCACATGATGCACATAACATTATGTGCCTTAACATTTTTAATAAATTTAACATCAATAATAACTAATAACTTTTAATTTAAAAAAAAGGTTTACATTGAAGTCACTTGAAACGCCCGGTGTGCCGCTTTAAGTCACAAAGGAGAACTGTCCGCCTCTGTATGAGTCCCGAAGGGCAGTGACAAGTTGTCATTATGTGATGGGTTTGGAATCAGACTGAGCAGGTTAAAGCTAAAACATCCTCCTGCCAAACAGCATGCATCAAAACACCTGTCCCTATTGTTTTCTGTTCAAGCTATGTTTATCAGCTACATGCTTGTCTTTAATCAAGCAGCTGTAAAATGGTGGTTAAATATGTTTAATTTCCTGTAAATTCTTCACAATGAAAGCACCCCAGATTGGTTATGTGCAGTAGTCTCAAAGTTGTTGTGGTGCCCCCAAATCCTAAAGATGCAGTGCACCCAAAAATGTGTTTAGAATCAAAAAGGATATTATATAGTAAGTTACTGGGTGCTATTACATAATCAAGAGTATTTTAAAATGCAGCAAATTCAGCTTTTGTTTCCTGACTGATTCACAGAACATGCAGCTCAAGAACGTAGTCATGTCTTCACTCTGTGGAGTCTTTGCTTGATGATGTCTTTTGGAGTCCAGCAAGGGTTTTGTAAAAACATCATTTACAGGGACATCTTTTGGAGTTTTTGTATTTCCAGGCAGCTTTTTGGCCTTTTTTTTTTTTCAAAATTCACCAGGATGAAAAAAGTTTTTGTTTGAATGTTCCTAGTTTTCTGCTCATTGTCTGGGTTTTTGAGGAACCACTGATATTGATATTTGGGCATTTGGGAAAATCTATAATATATCAGCTGATAGTTGTTTTTTTAGACATAATCACCTCCAATCTTGATTTGGACACTTCAAACTGCACTGCACACTGGACACTGCTTTCTCATTCTTTCTTTGTCTTTCTTAAAGTGTGACGTGACAAAGATACATATTCACAGAAAAGTTTAACTCAGAAATTACTTGTCAAGAAAACAGCATAAGCAGGACTCTAAATGACCTTAAACATAGTCTGAATTTGAAAGGGTGTAGAATTGGGTTGGAACAATAGGGACGTGTCCCTATCAACATCTTGGAATCACTGAACTGTCCTTCAAGATCATTTTGATCAAATTATTTAAATATAACTACTGTTGTCCATCAGTGTCTAGTCATATTAGTTAATGAGATTCAGTATTGGAACAAAAGTTATTTTAAAAGATTACATGCTCCCCCTCATTATGCCTCAGAATGGTTTGGTCCACTGCCTACTAAGAGCCAAGGGTCTCTTTTTACTGTTCAAGTATTAAATACAAGAATTAAGTGACGAGCAATAAATCCAGCCAGTTATTCCAACCATCAGGGGAAAGTGAGAAATATACAAAATCTTTTTTTTTTTTTTTATTTTTTTTGTCATTTATTCCCATGCTGAAATCGTAGTCAGCGCTCCTCTGGCAGCAGCACAGCGTCTCTCTGCTCCCCTCACACCTCTCCCTCTATATATTTTGCATTATTGCATTGAAGTTTCTTGTTACTTATTGGCAAAAATGCCAGCACACACTGATACAGTATATCTACATGTGTGTGTATATATACATATATATTCTCGCGCTGGTGGTCAGCTTGTTTCAGTTTTGTAAATTTGACTTGTGTTGGTCTAAACTCAGTCAACTGTTCCCACCTTTGTAAGACATAAAAGGAGGTTTTACCCATGAGAACTTGCGTTGAATTTAAAGTATAAGCAGCTACAGGCTGTTGAATTATGTATTCCTGTTTGGTTGCACTAAAAACCACCCTTTCAAACATTTCTTGCATTTATCAGCATAAATCCCTCTGATTCTGATTTACCTGCATTAGGCAGGTTAAATGCACGCCAAGCCTCTGTGCTGCAGTTTGTAACAGTTAGAATAATGAATCTACAGCTGCATAACGTGCTCGCTGAGTACAAACAGAGACAGGCAGGTCTGCCCCTGACACCGCCTCTAACAACTCATCATTACCTTTCTTCTCTGCATGCAAACCAGTCCCAGAGCAACACTTGGTAGCTGGGCGCCGAGGTTTACGCGTCTGTGTGGAAAGAGAAAAAATATATTTTGTAATGAATACCATTTACGAAGTAATTAGTTTTATGCAAACTAGTGAAGATGAAAGCAAAAATCTTTATAAATTATGAATCATGTTATAACTTATCAGGGGTGCTTATCATCGAGTTAACGCACCTCCCTGTTAATTAAAAATGTTCACACAGAGTCAAAGGAGGGAGAGAGTTTGCCGGCAGACTCATCAGGTAGCTGTGTCTCAGAGAAAACCAATTCTGAAGGAAGCCTTTGTTCTCGTGCTCGCTCTTCAAATCTCAGATCAGGGCCAGCACTCGGGCGAAAGAGGTAAACAACAATAAGGATGCAAGACCGAAAGAGAGAGGAAGGGAAACAAATAGTGACAGGTTTAAAACCACTGATTTCCACTCTTTCCCCTTCCTGAATCTACATTCTTCCAAACGTTTGCCCATTGACTAGAAAAATCTCCCCGGGCCCCTGATGGTCCCTGGCTCAGCGCGAGGATGCCCAGGCGCTACAGCAACGCTCATAAAAACTCAATTCATCAAGACGAGCGTAATTTGCTCCGAACGGAAAGCGCCACAAAAGGGGGCGAGCTTGTCAGCGAGACAGGTGGCTGGAGATCTCGCTCTGATACTGAGCGATATGAATAATAGATTCTGCTAAATGTACGCCAGGACCCGGGCTGTAAACACAGCTGCCTCCTTTCCCTTCCAAAAGAACAGCTTGGCTGGATGAGAAGCCCGAGCGCTCTGCCTCCACCTGAGGACGGGGGGGAGAGGGAGGGAGGGAGGGAGGGAGGAGGAGGAGGAGGAGGGGGGGGCGATTAACTAATCAAATGCACGGGCTAAATAGGAGGCAAGGAGAGAAAGAGGAGACAGACAAAGGGAGGGGGGAGAGGTGTAAGTCAGAAGGTTTACCCTCGCTGGTTTCTGCTAAAGCACCGAGCAGCACAAAGGATGTTGATTAGTGGGAAATTGATGTCAATCTAAACATTTAAAGAATCTGCTTTCACTGGTTAAGCAGTGACATTATTGAGCAAAATCCCTTAACTTAAGGCCTTTCTGTATGTAATGTATGAGCTGCTTCTGTATAGAATTATAAATAAAGTTCTAAATCAAGTTATAAAAGCCCAATATCACAAATTTTACAGTCGTATAATGTATGACGGCCTCTGTCCAAGGTCTTTAAGAGAAGAGCTGCACAATTAATCAAAATTTTATAGAAATCAGCAATTTTCAAATCACAGGAGGTGCAAAAAAAACTTAAATGACTGAATGTGATGAGGCAGAGATGCTCTGTTCTACACATCAGACTCTACAGACTTTCAAAAACATCTTCATTTGATACAGATTCCTGCAAAAACATCACAGCATAGAGATTTTAACACGTTTTTCAATCAAAATAAGAATAATGATGTAAAAATGATCCTTACCTGTAATATCACAAATCATATCAATATGATTTTGACAGGTCTTAAAAATCGATTGGATTAATGAACATTATTTTCATAAAGTAGCATTGTTCAGTCTTTTAAATGTGTCTTTTAGGGGGAAATTGTCTTGATCACACTGTAAGTATGTGACAGTATCGAGCAAAATCCCTTAATTTAAGAAAATCTTGGGCTTTCTATATGTAATGTAAGAGGTACTTTTGTATAGAATTATTAAAAGTTTTAAATGAAGTAAAGTTTTTCCCATAAAAGCCCCAAGTCACAAATTTTACAATCTTATTATGTATGACACCCTCTATGCAAGGTCTTAAAAAGTCTAAAATCCAGTCATTTTAATTTTAGGCCATAAAGATATCATAAATATGATTTTGACATGTCTTAAAAATTGATTGATTCATGAATATGTTTTGGGGAGAAAAAACTGATGATTGATTGATCATGCTGTAACAACTACAAAAACCAACACATAACCAGTAACCACTAATGGACAGAGTTGTCAGGATTTACATAAAGTGGAAAGCAACATGACCCTTCTAAGTCCCGCCCCTTTTTGCTCTGTGCTCCAATAACATTTGAGAACTTGGTACCTCTGTCAACTTTGTCCTTTTCCTGTAAAAGTGACACCTAGGGTCACATCCTACGTTCATCAGTCTCCAGTCTAAAATCCAGCCCACATTTCCCATCATGCCAGACTGAATAGGTTAAGTTTGCTTAAATGCAAATGTCAGTTTTTGTTAGAGTCTGTTCAGAATGTGGTGGTTTATGTTAGTCATAGTAGTTTATTGTTGGTTTGTAGTTTCTAATTATTAGTTAGGTGGCTGTTGGAGGTGCATATTTTTGAAAGCTTTTCCCTCATGTTGGATGTCTTTAAGGGGCTGATGTGGCTGACAGCTGTTTCCTTCCTGGGCTGAGAATCACTTTTGACCCCTAGGTTGAGAACCACTGTTTTAAAGTTCCCATGAATGGATGGTGGAGTGCTTATTGTTTACAAGTTTCCTGTAAAACAGGCAGCTAAGGGAGGGACTTGTTGCAGAAATTGATTGACGCTTACAGCAGCCAGTAACACTGAATGCATGTTATGCAGAAAGCGGTCCCTATTAGCTGACTCTTAGGCTAAAAGCTAAAGGGAACACAGCCAGACCAGGACCAAAACAGCCTTTGAGACCAACGGAGGTCAGTTTGATGACAGGAAATAGACTACAGTACTATCACCCCAGATCTAATCACTACCTTGGCATGACCGCTATATTGTTTTCCCTGTCGGCGTAGGAGGCTGCGTTCGTCATCGTCACCAGTTTTGTTAGCCCGGTTCTGTTGTCATGGCTACTTGTATAATCGAGAGTTGAAGCTTGAAAATATTTCTGCCATAACATACGATCCAGTTTCAGACAGATCAGTGAATAAAGTTATAAAGTTGTGCTTTGGTAGCATTTCATTGGACACAAATTTAGTATCACCCTCGAGTATAGGATGAGTCATCAGCAGTTTTGAATCATTTTCCAGAAAAAGAAGTTTGTAATGCCATTAAAAATACTTGAAAATATTGAGAAAATGACTTTTTCGTCATTGTTGGGGAAGATACTGGCGCATAAGTGACATATAGATCAATATATGTGTGTTTAAAACACTTCAACATCGATTTTGAGTTGATGGGGATTTTAATGTGCTGTCAAAGATGGTTGAGCAACAGATGGTTAGTTAACCCTCTAGTTGGAAGGTCATGGACTAAGGCATCCTCCATTGAGGCTTGGGGAGCAACAGATGACATGTAACAGGGTTACATAATCTGCATACAAAAAAGTAACTGCATTGCATTACAGTTACAGATAAAAAACATGTAATCAGATTACAGACACATTGAGTAAAAATGGAGATTATTGCGCACAACAGAGGAATGAACAGCTGGACAAAGAAACAACAAACAAAATACTGAGAGCTGCAATAATTAATCGATTATTAATCGACTATCAAAATAATCTGCATCATTTTTAGGAAAAAAAACAAATTCTCTGATTTCAGCTTCTTAAATATAAATATTTTGTGGTTTCTTTACTCCCCTCTGACAGTAAACTGAATATTTTTGACTTGTGGAGTTGAACATTTTTCACCATTTTATGCACCAAAAAACTAATGGATTAATGGAGAAAATTAATCAACAGATTAATCAATTAAAAAAAATAATTGTTACAGGAAAGACTTGAAAAATAGTTCAAAAAACAGGTCCAAACGTTTTCAACTAACAAGACTGTGACAGGATTAATTGATCAATTAATCATTTAAAGTCATTTTTTAATTTAAAAAAGGCCAAATTCTCTGATTTCAGCTTCTTAAATGTGAATATTTTCCGCTTTCTTTCCTCCTCTCTGACAGTAAACTGAATAACTTTGTTCTGGACAAAACAAGACATTTGAGGACGCCATTTTGGACTTTGATGAACATTTTTCACCATTTTCTGACATTTCATGAACCAAACAATTAATCAATTAATTGAAAAATAATAATAATATCCAAATAATCATTAGTTGCAGCCCTAAAAAACACTATATTAGGCTGAACCATTTCACCATATTTTATATTGAGGTAATGAAAAAGTAATGGAAAGTAATCAAGTTACATTACTTTAATATCGTGATATTTGTTAACCCTCTCAGCCCTGCCGACGTTACACCATAATCTAAGATTTAAAAAGGCAAGCCCACACTGTAACCTGTTTGACATCACTGAGCTGAAGCAAATCTTTCAACTTCAGAAGAGTCGAGGGAGGATAATTAAACATCTTGAGGTATTAAACCCACCTCTCACCATGTTGGGAAGCTGCATTTTTTGGGATGAAGCGACTCTTTAAGATCTGTTTTTCTTAACTTGCAACAGTGCTACAGTTTCTCCCTCTCGTCCTTTTGTCAAACGCTCTGAATAATGCAGAGGCTATGAATGGTGTTTGCTTTGGCAGGGACTTTGCGAGCTACAGTTCTGCGGGATGAACTCACACATTGCGAGGAACATCGTAGCGGTTTACTCACGGATGTGTTTACTCATGAATTATCACGTGCATCTCGCCCGTTGACTCACAGCGGACTACGTTTCCTTGCTGATGTAATTTTCCTGCGCCAACCACCACCACCCACTCTCTGACACTTCATCCACGGCTGCTCCTCTGCACATTTGATGACTCCCCAGATGAAATTTAGGAGGATTTTGCCCAGCCGAAGGTAATTAATTCTTCAATTAAAATGTTGTTAAACATTTTTAATGAGTAATTGGCACTGGGGAATCGGATACAAAACTATGTTTAACCAGAGACAGACAGACAACACGGATGTTTCAAAGTTGGTTTCTGCAAATCTGTTCATTGACCCACTTTTTTTTCCTCCCCGAGTATTGCACGGCGCAGAAATATAAATAAAAAATCAAATGTGAAGCGTCTCCTGGCACAGAGGATGTGTCCTTCATCTCAGGTGACTACTGCTTCATTTGGCTGCCTCTTTTCTTTTTTTTTTTTCAACGCTCCCTAATTAGGGCACGAGACGGCACACAACAACCTGAGATACAGAGCCGCAGTGAAATATGACATCACAGTGCAGGGACACCATCCACTTAACCTGATTTCACTTCAGTGTGAACAAAGACAAGGACGCAGAGACGGAGCAGAGCATGTTTCATTAATCGCCAGAAAAATTACGCACAAATAAAAACAACACGCTTCAGTTTAAACACAGTTTTCCTTCCCTGCATGTGAAGGGTCTGAAAAAAGTTCCACCTGGTCTTTTCTCAAGACTTATGAAAGTTTAAAGGACAGCTGATATTAAAAGAACCATTTTTAATTCACTTAACTTGGACATTTCAGTGATTGAGTGCCTGATAAAATTTTATACAGGAAGAATGTTGAAAATACAAAGTATTAAAGGTGCAAAGTCACAAAAACTCCTGTGATTTACAGACTTGATTAAATTCATTAAAGATCCCCTCTGGACATGTTTTAAGACATATAAAAATACTCTGCTTGGAGTAATAATTTGTGTATGACATGGTTTTCCCACAAAAAAGTAAAATTAAATTCTTAAAGGTAGAGTCAGAGGGATTTCTCTGAGCTGTTCTTGAACGCATCAGAAGCCACTTTTACAAAAAATTGACTTTGGCTATGATAAACCAGATAGATGTCTAAATTCATCAGTTTAGTTCTTGACTATCTTAAGCAGGGCTAGAGCACAATGACTTCTGGGTAAATTAAGACCTTTTTCAAATTAAAAAAATTGCAGACTAAGTGACCACATCCAACTGCTCAGTTCTGTTTACCAAGCAGAAAGTCTTTTAGAGGAATTCAACAGTTACAAGGACATTTTACTTGAAAAGTTAAGTGAGTAACAATACAAACACACAATTAATTTTTAAAAAACACTAAACAATGAGCAAACCACATGCGCAGTTTGGCAACGGAAGTATGGCGGACCACAACAGCTTGTTAATGGGTGCTGCAAATATGAGCAGTTTTGATCGCGTCCTCAGTCCAGTCCACATGTTTGCAGCCATAGACGCCGCCAGTTGCTCTGAAATAGTTGTGATCCTGTCTGAATCCTGTACAACTTAAGTGGACCAATGGAATATCGACTCTGGCGTATTGTATATGCAACAGTCAGACATTTTTTTTGTGATTTTGGTGCTGGTAAAACATCTAATTCAGTGTTTGCAGCTTGATAACTCGTCTGGATGACTGGGGAGACCGATATTTCTGTTGCCGAAATGTGTACGCAGCTTTTCGATGATGCCAGCTGTAAAAGGTTCTATACTACAATACAAAAACTTGATTGAAAATCCTGGTTGCATCTGGCAGCTGCGTTGCTGGCAGTAGTGCTGGCAAAAAATTTACTTTGATTGAGTTCAGAGTAACAAAAAACTGACCAAGAAAGGTCTTTTTTTTTTTCATAAAGTCAATAGAAGTCATGTAAAGATATAAAAAGGAAACTGCTTGATTCAAGTAATATTGCAGTTCTGTGGCTTCCTACCATCAGTGGCAGGACTGCACTTTAGAACTTTAATCAGGCCTGAAAAGTTGATCCCGAAAAAAACCCAAGCCTGACAAAATTCTGTCTGAACCCAACACAAACCTGTGCCTCATTAGCATATTTCAGCCCAAACCCAATTACAGCCTGACAATTTCTCAACATGCGGGAGAAAAATGAAAAAAGAAGTAGTTCATATGACTACTACTACTGCTGATTATAAGAATAATAATAGTACAGCACAAACCCGATGCAAGCCCATGAAATACGGCCTGACCTGACCCAAACCTGTCTGGTCCCGTCAGGTTCGGGCACAGATCTCAAGCTCTACTGAGCTAACTGCTGCTGAGCAGTACTCCAGCCGGTGTACAAGGAAGAAAATCATGCACCATATTTCATATTGGAAAAGACTTTTCATCTGGTGAGTTTGAATTTTCAACATTCTTCCTGAAACAAATTTTATGAGCTGCTCTGTTACAGCATTCAAAACCAGAAATAAAACTGAAGAAGTCTGGATCCCTTTTTTGATAAAGATTCCATAAGTTTTAGGAAATAAAAGTTAATAAATTTTGGCTTCTAAGCTTTAAAGTAGAAATATGCAATATATTTATTGTAATAATACTGTAATTTTTATTCCAGGTCGTTTTGTTTGCCGTTTCATACTTAGTAGATTTAAATGTGATGCCGAATGTTCGCTGAATGAGTTATTGTCTGTTTATGAGTCGTAAGGAATCATTGATAATCTTTCAGAAGGAGTAGATGTTTATAATGGTTGAATTGAGAAAAATGTTAATGGAGTTTGGCAGCAGTGAGACAGGAAGTCGCTGAGCTCTAACTCCAGAGTGTGTATTTTCAGAGCAGTGGGCTTTTGTTTGCAGGATAACAGGCTGAACTTTACACTGACAGACAACTGACAGTTATAAACAGTTATAAACTTACAGTGGAGGATGTTATTGTCAAATTGGACTCGTCTTGCGCTCCTGCAGTGTTCCTGCAGCCGGCCTGAGCTTCCTTGAGTCTCACTTCAGCCTTAGACTAGATGTTAAATAGGATTTTAACCTATTTAATGTACAGACTATGGCTCCACCTTGCTATTTTGGATGCACAATTGTTACATATTGCTCCTTTAACATAAATTGAATATGTCTCACATGATTATACAGCATCCTCTCTCAATTAAACTAATGTCTAACACCTTAACATGCAGTATGACTCTGTTTAAGACAACTTAAATGAATCTGCTGAACTGGAATCTACCTTTACTTTGTTAAATCAACGCAAACACATCTGTGTCCACCACATCTGTATCTGTGGGAGCCCCTGCTCCTCTGCAGCAGGAGGAAGTGCATTTTGTTGCGTATTCACGAGCCGCAACGTTAGCTAATCATGAAGCTAGTTCAGGGAGCCTCAGTTCATTACAGCTCTGCACTCTGTAGGTTCCTGGCATTGTTCTCTCAATTAGAGACTTGTAAATGTGTTGCTTGCTTAATCACCCAAAAACTGGCCCCTAGGACTTCCCCCTAATGCAACCCCATTAAGAGGGGCCATCAAAACAAAAGATCTGCCTCTAATGGCAATAATCCCTCACTTCTGTCACGCCGAAGCCAAACTTGTATCTTAAATGAGCGATGATGGATGAGAGCAGGCCTCTGTGTCAAAGAGCTTTATTACTGGTGATGGATGCAGCGGGCACAACCGCGCACCAAACCCTCGACCGGGGGCCCGTCGCCGTCAGAGCCGACCCATCCCAAGTGTGTCTCACTTAACCCGGCGTCTCTGGAAGTCAGATGGCCGCTCGTGGCGCTGGCGGGGGGGGGGGGGGGGGGGGGAGAAATAAGGGCTTATCCAAACAAGCTCATTAGCACAATTAGCACTCGTTTCCGTCCGATGGACCCCCGGAGCTCTCCTAAAGTTTGACTACACGCTGTGGTGACTCGGACGATGGGTCTCAAGGCCAGAAAAGGGGTGACGAGCAGCTGCTTGTACGCGCCTAAGACGTGAACTCGAAGCAGGTGGTGCGACGTGAACCCTGTGCTGAACATTTTACCCTGATAGCTGTTTGTTGCAGTGAGTTTGGCAGATTTTTAGGTATTTTTAGCTGCTTTTCTTTGCTTTGTCTTGGAGTTTTGTTTCTCCAGATGGACAGGCTTTGCCTAACAGAACAATATCTAATCAGACTTAATTAGAAGTGATATTTTAGCAATGGTGGTTTCTGAAAAGGATATTTTTGCCTTCACAGTTACAGGAACAGTTCATCCCAAAATCAAAAGTACCTTTTTTTTTTTTTTACCTGTTGTGCTATTTATTCATCTCGGTTGTTGTAGTGTGAGTTGCAGAGTTCTGGAGATAACAGCCATAGAGAACTAAACTGTATAAAATGTGCATTAAAAAAATGCAGTGATTTGCAAATAATTTTTAACTTGTATTCAATTGAACACAGTACAAAGACAAGATATTAAATGTTCAAACTGATCAACTTCATTATTTTTTGTTAATATACGCTCATTCTGTTTCTAAAAAGTTGGTTCAGGATCATGTTTACCACTGTGATACAGCAGCTTTTCTTTTAACACTCAGTCAGTGTTTGTGAACTGAGGACATTAATTGTTGAAGTTTTGAAAGTGAAATTCTTTCTCATTCTTGTTTGATATACGACTTCAGGTGGTCAACAGTCCTGTTTGGTCTCTGTTGTTGTATTTTGTGCTTCATAATGCACCGCACATTTTCAGTGGGAGACAGGTCTGTACTGCAGGCAGGTCAGTCTAGTACCTGAACTCTTTAACTACGAAGACACGCAGTTGGAACACGTGCACAATGTGTCTTGGCTTCGTCTAGCTGAAATAAGATCATATCTTGCTCCAAATCCTGTATGTACCTTTTAGCAGGCCTGGGCATGAGAAGTTAGCGCTGGTAACAATCTGGATGTTCCTCTTCCTCTTTGGCCCGGACAACATGACGTCCATGATTTGTGAAAACGATGTGAAATGTGGACACTCAGACCACAGACCACTTTTCCACTTTGCGCCAGTCCATCTCAGATAAGCTCGGGCCCAGAGAAATCTGCAGTGTTTCTGGATGTTGTTGATATATGTCTTTCTCTTTGCATGGTAGAGTCTTAACTTGCATTTGTAGATGCAGAGACAAACTGTGTTTACTGACAACGGTTTTCAAAGTGTTCCTGAGCCCATGTAGTGTAGTAATGCAGTGCTGCCTGTTGGGTCAAAGGTCACAGACAGTCGATGTTGGTTTTCAGTCTTGCCCTTTACGTGCAGAGATTCCTCTGGATTCTCTGAATCTTTTAATGATATTATGGATTGTAGATGGTGAAATCTCTAAATTCTTGAAGTTTCATGTTGAGAAACATTGTTCTTAAACTGTTTGACTATTTGCAGTTTCTTAAATATCTTGTCTCTGTGTTTTATTCAATGGAATACAAGTCAAAAATGATTCACAAATCACTGCATCCTAATTTCACGAGCCCAGTGCCGTCTAATTCCATTATATTGGAGAGAAGACAGACGTCTCTATGGATCAAAACTCACATCAAAACTATCTAGATGGATTAACAGCACTACACGGAAGAGGAAAAATATGTATTTTTGACCATCCCTTTAACTCTTCTGGATTTTTTTTTTTTTTTTTTTTTTTTTTTAAGTTATTTTTTTGGCCATTTTTGCCTTTATTTGATAGTACAGCTGAAGAGTAGACAGGAAAGGGGACAGAGAGAGAGGGGATGACACGCAGCAAAGGGCCGAGGGCGGGAGTCGAACCAGCAGCCGCTGCAGAGGACTAACAGCCTCCATACATGGGTCGGACGCTCTACCCACTGAGCTAAACGTCCGCCACTCTTCTGGATTTTATTTACATCACCATTACAGTAAAAGTCCCTTAAAGTGCACTATATCTTTATTTCACTCCTCTTTTTCTATAAAAATCTGTTATATTCACTAGTATCATCTTTAGTGCATTTTGCAAGCAAGTATACTTGCTCACATTCACACTTACACTTTCAGCCAAATTTGATTGAACACTTGCTGTGCTTTTTCCTGCCTTAACATCTTGTTTCTGCCAAAAATCACACAGATCAGATGACTTTAAAATGTAGAAACTGAAGAAATATTGTCTTTTGTCCAACCACGGTGCTGCTTAACAGTCAGGTACAAATTAGTGTGAAAACATGTGTAATATAAGCCTTATGATGTATTTCTTCCAGATTATTCAGCCTCAGTTGTGATTTTCTGCTCTATTTTGTCTTTCATTTTTCCTTACTTCCTGCCTGATACCTCTCTGCGTCCTCTGTGACCTTTGACCTTTGGCTTCCTCGCTGTTGGTTGCTCCTAACCCTGTCCATGTAGGAGCTGCAGCTTCCTCTGTGGTTGCACTCCATGTTCTTCTTCTCTGCATGCGAGCGTCCTCTGAGGGAATACAATCTAAAATGTAAATGTTGTCCATGCGAGCATTTCTAAATAAAGCCACGCGGTGTACGCCAAACCGCTGCAGCCATTAAGGTGCAGCACAAAGACACATAAACCCTCAAACGTCGTACTCTTCTTAATTATATATGGAAGGCATTATATTCCCCAGACGGCCCAGTATATTTAAAGAAACCAGAGACCTTCAAACACTTCTCCTCTCAGGGATCTCATACTTAACAGGAGATCTGCTCTTAAGGGAGCCTCCTCTGGGTACACAGGCTGGAAAGAGCCAATCACGACCGCAGTGCCGCTACGCTGTGCCAACGCCGCCCCAACACTCAGGCTCATTACATATATTTGAAGAGCAACATTTGCAGATGTGCGTCTCGGCAGAGATAGGTTTCTATGCTTAACATTCAAGGCAGCAAAAAAATCATATTTGAATTGCAAACATCCTGAAAATATGACAGTTTGAGGTGTTCATTACCTGAATATTGTCAGTCTGATTTAGAGTAGATTTAGAATCAGACCTGTATGTTTTCAGTTTAAGCAGTTTAGAATATGTTATCTTAATTTCCTGCATGGTCTAGTATACTAACACTTAAAAAAGTGATGTTTTTCAAAGTCTTACTACAGAGATTAAGGGGAGGAGTGAAGCCATTTTGAGAAATGAACCCACCACAAGACCACAGAGACTTCAGTTCCAAGTTAGAAAAATAAATTAAACCGTTAAAAATGTTGTAAATTTGGTGTACACTCAAACTGACATTGATTTCTGAGAGGTAAAATGACTGTTTGTGTCAAAGAAGTCGAGTTCGCTCTCATGCAGAGGCAGCTGAAGTCAACAAGAGCAGAGAAGTTTTGTTGCATGACAACTACTTAGATATTTGTTAGTGTTACATGGATTCTTTGATTATGGTTAAATTTACATTTTTAATTAATCCTACTGGAATATTGTCAGTAATTGCAACTCAGAGTTTTTATCCTCTTCTCTTATTGCAGTAAGTTAACAGAAGTATTTAAGTATTAAAAGCACATTATTTCATTTTAAACACAATATAGTAATAAATAAAATAGGTTTTTAAAATATTTTATTGTATATATTATATATGAGGTTTTTTTTATGCTCAGTATGTTCTCTGAATCCAACTTACACACACCATCAGAATTTCTCTTAAGATAATCAAGCTTTTTCTTAATAATTGAAATATTTATTGATTTTAGATGACAGGTTTTCAGCTGGTGTGAATTTTTCCTGATTGAATTGTGGAAATAAGTGCGGAATTTTTGTAATAAATGTCAGAGCACAAGCACAACCAATTCAAACCCAAGAAAGGAAAGTGTACAAAAACTTCAACTAGAAGAGGTCTCTCAGTAGGGTGCAGATCCCTGCCTGGCAACAGATGGTGAAGCACCTACTGCAATGTCACCTCAACTGCTAGATGCAACCAGCAGAGATTGGTTAAGTTCCACCAACATCAATATGACCCCCACATACGTTGTCTCAAGCTGAAACAAGGTTTCAAACTGAAGCAGCTGTCAATCACTTGCGGCCCCTAGTGGCTGGTTAAGAAGAGTGAGAAGTCAGCTGTCAGCGGTCGTATAAAACAAAGCAGTCAAAAAATAGAATTACTGCCTCACAGTTGTTTGTCTCCACCAAGTTACAGTTTCATATAATGTCTGTAGTGAAGACTTTGAAGGAATTTAGTATAGAACTAACCACAATACTGACCTGTAACTTTGAAGGAATTTAATAGAAGGTATTAAGTGTATTTTTTGGTAAAATGTTAAGTTTTCACTCTACATGTGTGATTCCATTGAATCAGTTATGACAAAACATGTGTTTATTGACCTTGACCCTTTGTGCACCAAGATCTGATCAGCTCATGTATGAGTCCAAGTGCAAGTGGTCATTTTCAAGTCCAAGTTTGAAGAAATTCCCTCAAGGCATTGTTGACATATTGCGTTCACAAGAGTGGCGATGACCTGAAAACGTAATGCCTTTGGCCTCGGCTGTCGCCAGTCTGTAGCCATAAAAAAAAGGGTTTTCAAGGTTTTTTTTAAAAAATCTGAATCTCAGAGGTCCTTCAGCACACAGTCATGAATGTGCACAAAATAAATTAGGCTGATTGGTCCAGTGGTATTCAAGATTTGCTGCGGACAAGCTGCAGGTGTGTTGATCACTCACACGCACACTCACCCGCACACACGAAAGTAATTGCATGATCCCCTCCAGGCAATAATGAAAATAATTCAAATTTGGTTTAACACTAATTTGTAATAATTTTAGAGGCTTAATATTATGCACATTCAACCCTAAATTACATGGTTAGAAGGCTATTGTTGATTTGAGTTTCCAGCGGCTTTAAGAAATCAAGAAATAAACGACAATAAAGGCACAATAAATTTACAAAAATGTTCGTTCTAGTAATTTGTGAAGTCTAAAGGATCGTTACAGTTTAAATCCAGGAAAGAGCTCAGCTTTAGTTTGTGGTTAGAATGAATCAATTATTTAAGTGTAGATTCTAAAAACTGACTTCTGCAGGTTCATGTACCAGAAAACTCAAAGCTTTGAGAAACTTTTCCCTTTTTCACCTTTGAAATCAGCAGAGTTGGTTCAGATACAAACTTTGCAGGAAGACACACACCGGAGGAAAGGTACGAAAACACGGTGCTTCCAGCAGGAAGCGCCTCCACCTCAGACTGTAATTAAAGGCGTTGAAGACGCAGCTCTCAGCTGCATTAGCAAGCGTTTCCAGTGACAGGTAATAAAGCAGATCGGTTAATTGCAAATGAATGCACACACCCCCGTTCCATTAGGCATAAATAATTTGGCCACTTGGGTACGTGCCTCCCAAATTACTTATTCTTTTTGTGTCTCAAATTACCTATTCTTTCTGATGTTGCCTTTAGTTGATTAGCGAGCTGTGCGCTGTGACTAGCCATTGGCTTTTTCCAGGTTTTCAGCCTGTTTTCATTTTTCATAAGGTGAAGAAATGTTCAGATCAGGCTGTGCTGATTTGTTGTTTGTTGCTTTTGTTTGTGCACCGGGGCAAGCCACTTTCATTACTGGCACGGATGATAATTTATGCAGTTATTCAACCCAACTTTTTGCATTTTTTGGTGCGATTCTGTTCAGGCTCTTCTCCTCACACCTTGTATAGTTTTTGCTCGGGGATGTAGGATGAATATTAAATAACACTGCAGTGGGTTTATTGCTTTGTTTTCAGCTGGTACACACATATAGCCAGCACATATAAAGTACAATTCTTCACATTCATGAAAGATTCATTGTCCTTGCATGTCTCTAATATACATAAACATTTCCAAGACAAAGGGATAGTTGTTACTGTTGGTTCCTTGCTGCTGTGATCCCGGTGATCTCTAAGTTAAAGTTTATTCTTCTCTTGATCTCATTAGAAGTCGTTTTCTGGCTGCGAGTGTGAACTAAAAGACCTGTAAATGTAGAGCAAGATGAGTTTCCTCATACATGCATATTATCATCTAAATCCCCTATGACATAATCAATTTTTAATTTTAAACAGCCCTATTTTTGAAATTCATGGGAATTTTCTACTGTTTCTTTTCCTCCCATATACATAAATGGCTTTAGATGTTTAATGAGTTTCATTTTCAAAACTCTGTCCTTTTCTGCAGGCACTTTTGTGCAGATTTCATGTTGCGTTAGAGCAATAGAAGATATGAGTTTTGTCCTCTTTTGATTTTTTATCACTTGGTTTCACAATGCGCAAATAGCTTAAAATAACCTGCAGGCATGGCAGCAGATTCTGAAGGCTGGAACATGTTTGACCAGGCTGCATGTCAGCAATGTGCACGCTTGTTATTCAGAGATGTTAGCGTTAGCTGTCTCTTCTATACTTGTAAAGAATGTGGACATATTTTTCTTTCTTTTTTTTCCATTTTGAACCCAGCTCTCAACATGAGGCTGTAGTAGCCAATCCACAGCTAAATGACAAATTGTTTAGATTTCTTTGTGACTTAAAGCTACTGCAAGGAACTCTCATATTTTGTTGATTTCAGACAGGGGCAACAAAAGTAATACATACAGGTTTTGGATCAACATATGCTGCCATCCAGATGTCTTTTTCACAGATGTCCCTGTATAACGTCAAAATTTCTTGATAAAAATCTCCTCCTGCTTCTTATTAATTGACTGATGTACAACTCACTGTAACTCTGTCTGGGAAAATGTAAACACAGGCTCATTTAATCTGATTTCAAGAAGAATCTGAGCTGGTGGCATTAAGAATAACTATATTGAAACAGCCAACCTCCTTGTGGATGGTCTTGTTTGTTTCTGTAGATCATATCGTGGCCTCAGTACTGAACTGAGACTGTTTCATAAGCAGCTTTAAAGCTGGAGATATAATGCTAGCCTGAGCTTGAACAAGTAAGATGAATGTTTTGTTACAAATAATCTGAAAAACGTAATCTTTACTGTCACATAATCTGATTCTTGTTCATCAGATCGAACAAATTTTCCTTATTAGCAAGATGATATCAAGAGTTAGGTAGCTGAAGTGGAATTAAAGGGATAGATCACAACAAAATCAAAAATACATATTTTTCTCCGGCCTGTAGTGCTGTTTATCCATCTAGAAAGTTTTGATGTGAGTTGCAAAGTTTTGGAGATATCGGCTGTAGAGAAATGGCATTTGGCTTGTGGTGCTCAAGATAATCCACAGACCTTGTTGTGAGCAGCTTCTTCTAAGAACTTCTTTCTTTCTAGCAGAGAAGAAGTAGTTTTGGTAGATTCTACTTCTTCTTTGGCTGATATCTCTAAAACTCTGCTACACATACTAAAATAGTCTAATTGGATAAATAGCTACAGGTAAGAGTGGAAATATGTAGTTTTGATTTGGGGGTGAACTGAATGTTCAGGAGACTTTTTATAGTAAGCTACTGGAAAAAAAAAGCTTAATTTTGTTTGGGTTTGGGTTTTTTTTAGGGCTGACACCTTTGGTTGGTTGATTAGTTGGTCGCTCTTGTTTAACCAAATTCTCATTGGTCAGACAGTCGTTGGTGTTACGGTCTGTCTGTGACCTGACAGAAAAAAGCTGTAAATTTTCCCATGTTTGATGTTGTTTGTTGTTTATTTTGTAGGCTATCCTGGCGAGTTTGGCGTTAGCATGTTGCTAATGTGTGCTCACACAGGCTGAGGCAGTGTTGGACTATTTTGTTGACGTTTATATTGCAGCGCTACCTTGGCAAGGTTAGCTTTGGTGTTAGATGGAAGCCAGCTCTGCTTTGTGATCCTCAGCGATGTGTTTTGATATCTTCATAGACATGCCCTGAAGGTAACGATACAGGTACATGTGAAAAAACAAACTGCAGTTTTAAAAAGTTTATTAGTTTGTGCAGCTGTTCCTTTCTTTGTTGTGCACAATTTATTGATTGATTTAAAGACAAAAAAAAGTTAAATTTCCATCCAGTGAAGCATTTTTTCATTAGAGCCCATGATAATGAAGTGGCAGCTGTGTGCACTGTGCATGGTAAGATATCGTTCTTTATTTTAAAATTACAATCCTATTAATAATCCCCCTTTTAAAGAAATACATCTGTAATCTGATTACATCTTTACCTGCAACTGTAATGGAATATAGTTACTTTTCTAATATCCAGATAACATAATCCCCAAGTCTGATACTCAATAATACTGAAGCCATTTGGTCGGTGCCATGAAAGTGTCAGAGTTCAGTACCCAGGCCTCACGATGACTGAACGTTTCCTGTGAGGGTTTAAAAATACTGTGACAGATTAGTCACATTAAAAATAACACTATGTCCTTTAAATTTCAGCTTGATTTCCCTGAATGAGTGTCTTTGGATGACTTGAAACTTTCATATTCACTCGCCTCGCCTTCCATATCATCGCGCCAAGTTGGAAACATGAGAGCTTTTAGAAAAATCTGAATTTATCGTAATTACAATTTGGATTGTGATGTGGATGGTATTCAAAAAACTGATAATTACTGTAATGAAATATATCACAGCTTGACTTTGTCCTGATTGGCTCTTCTCACTAAAGACTGTCTGAAATCTGTCCAATCAGGTCAGTTTGTCCTGGAAAAGTCTCCATCCAGCAGCTTCACCTTATTTTGGTTGAAGCAGGTGCTATTAAGTCACATTTTAAACCACATTTGCATCAACGTCAGATTTAAAAATGCAGTTTTTTAATGAAATGTCATGATGGTAAAATGTTCCATGCAGATTTAATTTCCTCCTAAAAATGCAGCGAGACTTTCACCAGTCAAACTCCCAGAAGGAGGTGTGATGGTGACCAGACCCCCCTCCCTGTCCTGCCTCTCGCCCCCTGCTGAGCGAGCCCGCATGTCGTCCCCAGGTTGCGACAGCCCTAATTAAAATGTCCTTCCTCATTATCATCGATTGCCCCGCGCATTTTGGAAAACAACTGCAGTGCTGAGCTCTGGCAGCGGCGGCGACGGCGGCCAAATATAGACATGTGACACTGGTCTTTAGCCCCGTCAGATGGTCCCGGTCCGACATGAGAGCGAGAAAAGTGGGGCAGCAGCCGAGTCTCCCCAGTGGACGCTGGACCACGGCTCACAAACACACACTGAAACACACACACACACACACAAGACCGCAGATGGCCGGTGCCCCATTCCAGGGTTCATCAGCCACAAGAAGAAAAAAAACACACACACAAGAAAAACAAACTTCCAGTCATTAATGGTATGATTTATTCATTAACAAGTGTGTGTTGTCAAGAAAGTTTGTCATTTATACAATCTGTGACAATATTTCTAAGAGCTTTACTGGACGCAGAAACTGTCATGGATCTGTATCAGGCGTTCAATTCCAATAAAACACATTTAATTATTAATGATGTTGAAATGCTCAGTCTAAACAAGAATTTTTTTTTTAAAAGACGACTTCTGCTGCTCAGTTTTAATTCTAAGATTTGTGTCAAGGGCCAGTTCGACTGGTGGGACGAAGACGTTTGTGCATTTGATAGCCATAAAAAATAAAATGTCCACCATATGCATGTGTTTTAGATTATAGTTAGATTCAGATGTCTGAAAATGTAAAGTCTGATGACATGTGGCAGTTTGTGATTCAGTTATTCCCCATACGACTAAGTTTGGATAATTTAAATGTGATGTGTTAATGTTTTACTTGAGTGTATTTTTTATGTATTACAGCATGAGAATAACTTGAAAAAGGTCACCTAAAATAGTTAACACAGCAAATATTAAACTAAAGGGGCATTAATTAAGCTGTGGTGCAGTGCCGGAGTCAGGCTGTCTGAGGGGCAGGGGCGGAAAAAATAAGGGCACCAGCTGTATGCGGTGGGACGCCAGCACGCCGAAAGTAGTGATGCACTTTATCACATTTTATCCACTGAGGTGGGGGCCTTAGAGGGCACTTCATCATGTTTTTCTCACTGGAACGGCACTCTAGAGGGAGGTTAACCACATTTTGTCCACTGAAGGGCACCCTAGGTTGTATTTTATCATGTTTTTATCCATCATGTTTTATCCACTGGAAGGGCAATATATTGGGCACTTTTTGTCAACTAGAAGGCCAACTAAGAGGACACTTTTTTCTTAAAGTAATGATTCGACTCAAAATATAAACTTCCTGCTATCCCTGACTAAGATTTTTTTCAGTTGACTCAGATTTGGCTGTCTAATAAGAATATTTGACAATTTTTTTTTATTTTTTTTTCACAGTTCAGTGCACCACACTAAATTCTTATGAGCCCATACGAGTGTGTTTTACCAGTAAGACTCACTTTTTAATGTGTTTTGTCATCACCTGTAGAGTGAAAACATCAGGTTTTCACACAGAGAAACTAAGTCTGTCTTTCAATAGTTCAGTTTCAAAACTTAGCACACCTGAGGAGCTTCTCTCCCCAGGCTGCAGCAGCGCTCCTTCATGCTTCACACTGTCAGTTAAGGGTTTACTTCAACCAACCAGAGTTGGTGATTGTTGGAACAGTGGAAAGACGAATCATGACGATTTTGATAAGTTTTATTTTGTTTCTGAGTTGGGCGAGAGCAATAAAAAGGCTGTTTTTGGCGCTCTGCTGTGCGCTCTGGTGAGGTGGCTGCTGACAGCGCATTAGCTGCGCTCTGTTTCTGTCACTCTTCTCTGCTTCCTTCACAGTAGTTTTGTGGTTTGGGATGATTTGGAGACCGGTTTGTAAAGTTTACAGCCTGTCATGATGTTGCATTGCTTTGTCTACTAGCCACTCGTTTCACCTTTTCTCACCAAATAACCACCAGCGCATGTTGGCACCAGGAGTTTTCTAATAAGTACGCCATCTAGTATAAAAATAAAATTATGATTCCCCTTATTTATAATTGTGTTCTCTCTGTGCATTTTTGTTAGCTGCTGTCTGTTTTATCCTGTAACTGTAATGCACGCTGACTGACAAAAAGAAAAAAGGGAAACAAATGCCTGCTCGACTAGATGATTCTCAGTCAACTGAGGGACCTACGACTGATGACCTACGATGACTCCTCAACTATAAGGAGGCAGCCCCAACATACTGTCTGCTCTTAAATAGTTTCAAGTGCGTTACACTGTGATGAGTAATGAGAAAGTAATGAGTTAGCGAGCTGGTGCGCCACAAAATCATGTTTGTGACAGGTCTAATTTAGAGCCAGTTTGTGCCCAGATTATGAGTGATACCATTTTAATTCTGGTGTTTAATCCTCACAAACACTGTGTGGCTCTTCAGTGGCTAAATGCTTCACTCTGTTCTCCAGCTAGTTGCTAACAGTGTCTGCCTGCTGTTTGGTCCTGGACAGGTTGTGTCCAGTGGGTTTATGAGAAGATTTTCACTGAAACGACACCAAAACAGTAAAGTTGTGGGTCATTAAACCAAAACAACAAGCTGAAAGTAGCTAAATTACAACACATAGCTGAAGGGAAGTGCAGAATTGGATGATAAATCTGTTGATTAGACATTATAAGTGACCCCTTTAGAATCATTTGAGCCATTGTTTGTATAAAGAAATATTAATAAGTGCATCTTTTTTACAGTGGCCTGTAATTGACCTAAAGTCGTAGTTTGACTGTATCTAAAGACAAGAAAAAGGCTCAGTACTGCAACATGTTGCCATCAATCATTCATCAGCCAATGTGGGCACTGAAACACGTCAGCCAATAAATGATTCATGGGAACATATTGCCTTCCATGAACCTTTTTTTCCTAATTTTAGATATTATTTCCAGGACCCAGCACAGTATGTCCTATAGGGAGGCGAATAACTCACTTACTGCCCCTTTAAACACCACTGTGCATTTCTATAACCGAGGCTGCAGGCTTCAGCCGCTTGACGGACAGATGGACGGACGAATGGACAGACTGAGTCAGGCAGACACACACACACACACACACACACAGGCATGTCAGAGGAGGCACGTTGCCGGCTGGCGAGGCAGGAGAGAGGGAGCATCTGCCGGCGGGTTTGAGGAGCAGCCATGGCTTCTGTGAATCAGGATCTCCCCCGACGCCGGTGGCGGGCCAAGAAGGGCCGCGGCGGTGCCAACGGGTCAGGGGAATCACAAATGGTTCAAAATATCATCACCTAAAAGGGTCGGAAATAGACAACAAACCTTCTAACGTGCATTTACAGCAACACCTGCGTTTAGAATTCACCCTGAAAGTCACATTCCCTCATCAGGAAACACAGAGTGAGGATTATTTAGAGATCCCCTGTCAGTCAAATAGTGTTTAAATAGTTTGATTTTCTCTTTGTGGGACTCTTTTGTTTGTATTTTTAAGCCATGATGGCAAATGACGCTCCTGCTAACTCCTCAGTTCCTTAGCTTGTGTTTAATTTAAGAGCCTATAAACACAATAAAGCAGAAAATACTACAAAACATGAGGTATTTAGAACAGTGGATGGAAAAAAAAAAAACATCATTACACTTGAAAAATTCAGGGTTACTAAAGTGATATTTCACCCAAATCACAAATAAGCCATGCAGATACTGTAGTTAGTTTTTTTAACTTGTCAGTAAAGGGTCAATCCACCCAAATCATGGAAAAAAAAGATTTACTTTCTTACCCATATTAAGAGGTGGAAGAAGCAAATTAAAAGTACTCCAAATACAGCAGTTTTAGTCACGCTTAAGTGTGCATTACACTATGTAATCTACTACTAATCTAGTTACTTTTAAAATCATAATTCACTATTGAGTAGGCCAACAATTTGAATTAATATCCAAACATTTCATCTGCATTTTTGTAGCCAGTAAGACTATATGGGCCAATAAAAACCGTGACTATTTTTCCGAGCTGTTCGTAAACGCACCAGAAATATACTTGATTGTTGAGTCTCATTTCCAGGCTGTCACATACAGAGGTGTTGGGTTGGTCTCTGCAGATACAGACACCACCACACACTCCTCGTGGGTCATAGGTGATGATTTAAAGGGATTATATTTGAGTCTATTTGAGTCGACTTTACATAATGTTTCAGTCATGTACCAGTTTCCACTGAGAGTATCTAGTTAAACACACAAATGGTTTTGTTAAGATTTTAAGATATGCACTTACTCAGTTCTGAAAGAAAACGCTGTACTTTTGCTACTTTTGCATGTTGTTAAGTTTATTTTTCAGATTTTTCTCAACTCTGTCTTGAATGTCAGATAATTTCACCTGTTCGGGCATCTAAAAATATTTAAATCGAGCAGTTTGAGAAGGAAGAATTACCTGGTAGCACTGGTCACCATAGATGGGAAGTAACCAAGTATAAATACTTTAATTTCATTTTTCATCATTTTTTACTTATATTCCCAATATTTTAACACAAGTATCTCTACTTTACACTCCTTCCATCTTTTAAAACAGACACGATAATTTTGTTTCAATGCATTTGAGGGGAATTATTGATTTTTTTTATTTTGCATTGTTACACACCACCTTCCCAACATCAAGACTGATTTCCACTGAAATGCATAGAGGAAAAACACAAGATAATTTCTTCGTGTACTCATCAGTGCATATCACGCACGACAGATGTAACGAA
Source organism: Lutjanus argentimaculatus (assembly GCA_034769285.1). Classification (NCBI taxonomy): domain Eukaryota; kingdom Metazoa; phylum Chordata; class Actinopteri; order Lutjaniformes; family Lutjanidae; genus Lutjanus; species Lutjanus argentimaculatus. The sequence goes on from JAWZSL010000020.1 coordinate 11,918,787, forward strand.
ACAAAAAATAACATGAAAACATAAATGAGCTGAAGCAGACAGAGAGGGAGGCTCTCTGGTGCAGAAAAGGTGAGGTTCAGGGTTCAGTTAGCTTTGCACGCAGTCAGTAGAAATGCCCTTCAGAGGATGACTTTTACTTTTAGACCTTGAGAACATTTCTGACCTTGCACTTTTTCACTTTTACTTGAGTAAAGAAGTTGAAGCAGTACTTCTACTCAAGTAAAAGATATGTGTACTTTTTCTACCTCTGCAACCTGTGATGAGGGATTATGAAGAGATATAGTTTTAGGGGGTCAAAAACCTTATGATAATTGTTTTTTTCCTGTAAATTACTGAATAATTTTACCTCTTCGTGCATCTGAAAGTGATTCCAGTCATACAACTTGAGAAGGAAGACTGATTTCTTTGGTTGAACTGCCCACAACATGCAGAGTGATGCAACCTGGACTGAAGGGAAGAAGGCAGATGTTTAGTTTACAGAGTCTTGCGCATGTACTGCAATTAGTAATACAGGAACAAAAAGTCTAAGCTTCAAGTACAGAGAAAACAAAAGAGACAGAAGAAAATTAGTTGATTAATCAACTAATTGTTTCCATCATTTTTCAAGCCAAAATTTCAAACATTTGCTGGTTCCAGCTTGTTAAATATAAGAATTTGCTGCTTTTCTTTGTCTTTTTTGACAGTAAGTGAAGAGTCTTTTGGTTTTGGACTGTTGGTTTGACAAAAGAAGCAATTTAAAGACATTACTTTGGGCACTGAGACATTGTGATGAGTAGTTTTCCCAATTTTTTTGAGCTTTGATAGACTAAAAGATTAATCGGTTAATGAAGAAAATAATTGCCAGATTAATCAGGAGCCCTAACCCTAACCCAGGAGCCACAAAGTGAGCGACCCCAACCACCTCCAACAGATCAATTGTGGTCATTTTGTTCTTCTGGGGCCATAAAAACCTTTCATATTGCCCCTCTAACGTGGGGGATTAAGAGAAAAAGCCTTGGAGGGGCAGAGTGCAACACCACAGTCACACTCGTCCGAGTTCCACAAACCCGATTGCCGGAACTCGCCCAAGTGCGCCTCCTCCTCCCTGCTGGTTATCTACGGAGAGCCCCAGAAACCAGAGCGGGGCGGAGGTGGAGCGGGAGGGTGCGGGGCGCTTACCAAACACAGCCGCGGCCCATTTGACCACAGGGGAGGCCTGTCAATGGCCCAGATAGTTCTGGTAATTTCTCAGCGTTGACTCCACTTGCTGCCGCCGCTGCTGCTGTGTTTTACATATTCAGAGAGGGAATCGAATATGGGGGGACTCCCTTTGTTCTGGCATGTGTGTGTGTGTGTGTATGTGTGTGTGCACTGGATCGCTGGGGCAGGGGCCGCGGCGTTCTCCTCCGCCTTGAAGTCGAGAAAAGGCGCAAGGTATATTTGAAATACTGAGGGGGGGGGGGGGGGGGGGGGGGGGGGGGGGGGGGGGGTGAGAGAAGTAAACAGGATTAGCGTTATCAGCTGCACTTGCAAGGGAATGCACACACGCATGCTGTATATATTTGAGGATGCAAATACACACACTCACACAAGGATTTGCAAATGAAACATGAATAAGTAAAGCAATAAAGCATTCTGGGAGAAATATTACTCTGCTCGGACCATGTGGGCAAATAAGTGTTTTTCTTAATCTAAGTAGTCGAGCATGATTCTGAATGGAATGATAATTGACCCAAATGCTGCTCCTCTGTGAAGGCTTGACAGCGACTCATGCCTCATAATGCCATGAAAGTGCGGGAGGCGAATATGAGGGAGGCGCCGATGCTTCAATTGCAACCAAACAGGCAATCGGTTAAAGTAAAAAAATAAAAAATAAAAATAAGCGCGCTCGCCACTCAAAACGTCAAGAAAATGAGCGTGTGTGCGCTTCCCCCGCGGCGCTGTGAAGAATGAACGTGATTTTCTGAAACTTGTTTCTGCGTGTTTTCTGAATATCGCATATCAGACGGGCCTTTATTTTGAAAAAAGAAACACACACACACACACACACACCCATCTTCCCTGATTCCCATCCCTACATCTTCTCCTCCTCCTCCTCCCCCCACCTCCCGCCCCCCACAATACAAGCGGCGGATGGTGCTAATTTCAAAAACATCATCTCCTCCACGCCGAGTTCAGGAAGTTGATTTATAGACGGTGCTCGTGGAGTTAATTGCAGTGCGCGACACCAATCAGTCTTTGGGGAGATTTCTAAGGCGAGCGAGGATTAAATCGACCCCCAGCACAAACAAACAAACAAACAAACAAACATATTCATATCTCCCATATTTATTTATCAATGTTTTAGATTGCGGCCTGCCTCCGAGATTGCCCCCTTTTTTCTGCCGAAGATTCAATAAGTTGACAGAAACATTGTCAGCACCGGGGTGTCGCTTTATATCGGCGCTGCCAACAAATCTGTCTTTGGGAAAATGGAAATGTATGTGTTAAGCACGCCCAAGTGATGCGAGCACCCCCTCCACCCTCCCAGCACCCCCTCCCTTGTTGGATCGTGGAGAGTTGCTCCTCCACAGAATGATCATCGTTGTGTTCGGAAGCATTCATCTTGATTATAGAGACAGAAATGCTTTGATAATGATCTGCAGGAGACGCTCGTCAGAAGTTTGTCAAAAAACACTAAATGTCAAATCCCCGGCGGTGGTATCTAACTATCTGGTGGTGTGACACAGCCTGTCACACACACATTTGAACACACACACACACGCACACACACCCTCCTCCCCTCCCGGACTTGGCCAATGAGACGTATGCCTCTTATTGCCTCCCGTGCCTCCTCACTGTATTGCACTGAGAGAGATGGAGTGGAGAGCACGCAGCTGCAGACCAACAACAGCAGCAGCAGCAGTGTGTGTGTGTGTGTGTGTGTGTTGAGGTGTCGTCTGGCAGCACACGTATGTTCAGGGACACAAAAACACTGCGGGAAAATGGAAACAGGATTCGGCGTATTTGTTGCAAAGCTGTCAGAGCTGTTTGTGTGCTAAGTGGTGACGTTTGTTAAATGTATTCCTGTCAAAGAAAAGAAAGACATTTTTAAAGGAGCTTGGCAACAATAAGTCATTTTGCGATCAATTTAAGAGTGTCAGATTGATTTTTAGAAAACATTTGATAAATAAAATTCAGATTCTGTGCACCAAAGCTGCAACAAAGTTCAATGGGTCAAGAAAAACAAGCAGTAAAAAGTTCAGAAAGGTTATAAACAGTTAAAGCTGATTATCTCAACCAATGGTTCCCAACCTGAGGATCAGGACCTATCCAGACGGTCGCAAGATAAACATTAAAGGTCATAAAATGAGAGATGAGACTGACGGCACAGAAACAACGAAAAAAACACTATTTTACACTGTACTAGCTAGGGCTGCAACAAATGATTATTGTTGTGGTCGATTAATCTCAATTAATCGATAAATAGTTGTTTGGTCTATAAAATGTTAGAAAATTTTGAAAAATGTCAATCAGTGTTTCCCAAAACCCAACCCTCAGGAGGTGTAAAGTAATGTTAGCATGTGAGTGTGCAGCTAATCTCGCATGTGACTGATCAGCCTATTCATTTTTTTGTGCACATTCATGACAGTATGCTGCAGGACAGTATGTTTTTGAGCCATCCCAGCCTTGTGAGGCGATACTGTGCAACAAACTTGGCACAAATGTCCACTTGGACTGAAGGATGAACTGCTTAGAACTGCTTAGAGGTCACTGTGACCTTTTTTTTTGGCCATACTTCAAGAATTCATATGTTAATTATGACAAAATCAATAAAAATATTTGTGATTACAAATGGGTTACATACAAATATTCTTTTCAAGTCACCGGAGTTCTACACTCTACTGAGTGCACTCTTCTAGTTTAACCATTGACGATAATCATTGCATTTTTCCTGACTTCTGGAAAGATTCGCCCTCTCTAGTTGCTTATAATTATTGGTTGAGACTTGGAAATCACTCTTCATAACTAATAGAAGTGTGCAAACTGTGACAAGGAGCTGAAAGACACTGCTTCATGTTAAGGGGTCACAAAGCAAAAAAGACTGGGAACAACTGATCTAAACCACTTTATTTGGAAGTAAAACTACTAAAACTGAGAGCACCTGGGTTGTCATCTTGTTATTTTGCATCTCTTTGTATTATTTACCTTATATATCTGTATATTTTTATAAAAATGTAGAAAAATTGAACAGGGAAGTTCATTCTTGGTCATAAATATTCTCTCTCTCCTCTCATTTCCATATTTAGGTCACATGATGACAACTGAGCCATCTCTATGACAAGTGGGTGAAGACCATGAGATGCGGCTGAAAGCTCAATAAAACACTGGTAAGCTGACCTTAAGTCTTTCTTGTCTGTTTTTGTTGTTTGTTTTGTTTTGGTTTTATTCAAATGTAAAAATCATTCAAAACCAATTTTATCTTCAGGCAAAATGTCCAAAAAAGATTTTTAATCTTCTGTAAAATGCGATCATATATTTTTAAGCAATCCATCCAGCATTGAAATCCCTCCAGACACTTTTCATCAAAGCTTTTGTTTTCTCCAAAATCCTGCTTTGTGTTTCAAACAAATCAAAAGTGAATTGAGTGATGCTGCTTGCACCATTTCTGAATTCTGCCTCATGCTGCTTCTCCAACTGACCTTCAATTTCAATTTATAATTAAGGTTATCACATAATTGAGAACTAAAAATACAATTTTAATTTAGTGTATAGCTGAATCTTTTGAGGGGGGTGTTTCTTGGACAATTCAGTTGATCCCAAAGATGAAGAAAATTTGAAATCTTAAATTTCTGCATCAAGACAAACCTGAGAGAAGCAGTAAAGTGACTGATGGTACAGGTTTATACATTTATACACGTACAGGCCTCATTCTGTGGTTAAATGCAACTCAGTCAGCTTTTGTCTGCCTACACAATCGCTCACACGGTGTAGCAGCTTTATAATTTAAATGTTAATGACATCATAGGTTTCACTTCTTCAGTCAGTGGCTTCAGGAGTCGATCACGCTCACAAATGCCGACTGGCAGGTACTAAACGGTAAACGAGTGGAATTCCTCTTTAAAATGCTAATGAGGGCTGAAATCTGTGTGTGTGTGAATGCACTTCACAGCCAGGAGGCCACTGTATATGCATGAGCGCTTGTGTATGTATTCACAGACTCTAAATGAACTGCCAGCTTTCAATACGATTACGCTATGTGACCTTTTAAAGGCACTGACATAATATACAGGATTTAGTTCATTATTGAGCAACTTTGTGCAGTGCAGGCTTTTAATTTTGACAAGTGAGATCACAAGAAAGCTGGAAAAAGAGTCAGATTTGTCTCATGTCAACTCCTGATTGAAGTTTATTGTTAAAAATCTAGACTTTTTAGTACACAATAAAAATATACAATTTTGTTTTTGCTCCCATTTTTCCATGCATTGAGGTAAAAAAAAATCTAAGACTTAAAGAATTCTCTCAAATTTTGTTAACAAATTTGGGAAAATCTGTGTCAGTCAGCACTTCTTTTATCTTGAAAAATGACATGTATTGGGCACTGAACTATGACATTTCACATCGAGCTATAGATACCAATTTTTGTCCGAGGAAGAGACCACATGATCCGCCCTACTTCGCCTCCGATTGGCTTACCTTGATATTCTTACCCTGATATTCTTAACCCTAACCAAGCCCTATGTGAAAATGCCTTTTTCAAGGTATAACTGCACATTTTAGAGTGGCCTTTTATTGTGACCAGTTCAAAACAAACCTGGGTCATGACTTTGCCTTCCTGGGAAAAAAAAGCTATCTGTAGCCATCTGTGAAGGAGCCACAGCTGGAGTCTAATCAATGTCATTTTTCAGGGTAAAACTGCACAGATTAGAGTCACCTTTAATTGAGACCAGGCCAAGGTGTACCTGTGTCATGGTTTTGCCCTCCTTGGAAAAAAAGGTATCTGTTGCCCTATGTGAAATAGCCATACTTCAGTGCCTAGTAAATATCTTCTTTCAAGATCACACTGCGTATTTTAGAGTGTCCTTTTATTGTGACCAGTCAAAGGCACATCTGGGTCATGACTTTGCCCTCCTAGGTAAAAAAAATGGTTTCTGTTGTTCTGCGTTATAGCCATAGTTCAGCGCTAATAAATGTCTTTTTTCAACATAAAACTGCACAGTTTTGGGCAGCCTTTTATTATGACCAGGTCGAGGCACACATAGGTCAATACTTTGCTCTCCTGGGGATAAAATTGAGTTCTGCAGCTTTAAGTGAAATAGCCGTAGTTCAGTCCTTAATATATGCCTTTTTTTCAAGATACAACTACGTATCTGAGAGTGGCCTTTAATTGTCACCAGTCCAACACACACTTGCGTCATGACTTTGCCCTCCTGGGAAACAATGGTATCTCTAGTTCTCTGTTAGATAGCGACAATTGGTGCATAATAAATGTCTCTTTTTCAAGATAAAACTGCACGTTTTAGAATGGCCTTTTATCGGGACAAAAATAAGTCATTGTTGTCTTCATACTTTTGTTAAGAATGGATTTCCAGAAGTTTTATGCTGTAAGAAGTCTCCTTTTGGCAATAAATTCTTTAGTTGTCCGTCAGTATCTTACACATTTTGAATATGTAAGCCGCCCGCCCACCCCTCGTGTTCGTTTTTGCCTCCGCATATGGCCGTAGTGGCCGTGCCTGCCGCCCGCCACCACCACTGACAGCCTCCCTGGCTTCCCAGAGAGCAGGCAAACATCTTGAGCGGGTACAAACGTGGACCGACCCTCCCTTTGGCTGACGTCCAAACTCCGTCTCGCGTCTTCTGGGAGAACAAGAGGAGAAATGGAACAACTGGTTTTAATGAAACAATTACAAGACACTAATTATTATGTTAATGTTTTGCTACTATCATCAGCCACCGCTAACAGCCTCCTGCACCTAGAGGTTCAGAGCCTGCCGTGTGTGTGTGTGTGTGTGTGCGTGTTCGTGTTCGTGTGTTGTGTTGTTTTTTCTTTTCAGCTAGGTGGGAAGATGGACGTTTTTCAATAGGCAGCCGTGTGTTACGGCAGGAATGTGTTGAAATGTAAAAAGGGCCACAAAGCGCCGGCTGTTGTCCTTGAATGTCAGGTACATTAATTCCCATAATGCTCAGCGCAAATAAATTAGCAGCAGGGTTGCCAGTGATTCAAAGCCATCGGTTTAAGGTGTGTGGTGTGTGTGTGTTGTGTGTGTGGGAGGAGGAGGGGAGGTGGAGGGCTCAGGAGACAGGCCTGGAGGCGAGAGCACACACACACGTAGCTCAAAAACACACACACACACAAGCAAATAAACACATGCATATGCAGAGCAGAATACACACATGGAAACACATGCATCACAGGCCTCCCCACCCCACACACACACACACACACACACACAATAAGCAGCAGTGTGCAGCGGAGGCATTGTTAATGCAGCAGCAGTTCTACATGTGTTGTGCATTAAAGGATAATTCCACCTTCCTGCGGGTTGTGGAGGCACCAGGTAAAAGTGTTTGACGTCCTTTAAATACACATCAAACAGCAGCTTCTAGTGCTTAATTACACTGTAAAAATAAACTACTTGTTTTAACTTAAAAACTGTATCTGGACTGCGTTAAAATTTGACTGAATTTTGAAAAGACAAGTTGAAGTCACTTTGTAATGATTCATGAACTTTCCTGGTCAAATAAACTTGATAATAGTTCAGCTGTACTTGAGAAAACTTGTTGAATAAGCTTAAGTTTAGCCTTCAAATTTTAAGTTGACTGTATTTAATAAGATAATTTTGCAGTGATTCAAAACAATTAAACTTGTCAAGTCAGATAAACTTGATATTATTCAGTTGCACATAAAAAAAACATGTTCAATAAGTTCAAGCTTAGCCTTCAAATTTGACAGAATTTGAAAAAGTCCCAGAAGTTGAGATAATTTTGTAATGATTCAAAACAAATAAATAAATATAAATTTAGTAGTACACAAGAAAATATCTTAGCCTTAAAATGAACTATTTTAACTTGAAATAGTCAGTGTCAGGGCTGCCTTAGAATTTTAAGTTGATTGAATATGAAAAGTCAAGTTGAGGTAATTTTGTAATGATTCTAACCAAATAAGCTTTTCAAGTCAAATAAACTTGATATTATTCACTTGTACTTAAGAAAACATGTTCAATAAGCTTAAGTTTAGCATTAAAACTTTAAGTTGACTGAATTTGAAAAGACAAATTGGGGTAATTTTATGATAATTCAAAACAAATATACTTTTCTAGTCAAATGAACTTTTAGTTAATTCAGTTGTACATGTTCAGTGAGCTTAAGATATTACGTTGAACTAACAACTGTTCAGACACATTTACAAACATTTCAAATAAATTTGGTTTCCTTTTGAAAAGAAAAACAAATCTTATCTTTAAGTGTGTTAGAGACAAAACAAATTCCATCATTCATGTTTTCCTCAAACTAAAAAAGAGTGGTTATAACACAGAAATGATGCATGCTGGGAAGTCTGCTAATATGCTGATTATGTTTCTTTAGAAACTGAATTCACTGAGTTGATTGAACTCTGCACTGTGCGTTCATCATTCATTTGTTAGTCTGTTGTGGCATTAGAACCAAACAGATCTGTGGAGCTTCTGAAAGACTTTGACAGGTCACAAGTTTTTCCACTCAAGATGACGTTTTCTTGTAAGAAGTGTGACCGAGAAAAGGACCTTTTCCTCCTCTTTTGACAGTCATAACCTCTTTACGTGAAAGCAGGGGAAGCTGAGAGGATTATACAGCCATTATTCACACTATTTATGGGTTGCACTTAATCAATTTGATTATTGATGGATTTTTAAAATAATTGTGATAATAATCTGTGTCTTTTCTTTATGTAACTTCAAATCAAACATCTTTGATTTTTTTTTTTTTTTGACCACACATTCTTTACTCAACTAGAAGTACAGATACTTTTTAAAATAATTTTAAAAAGACTGGTCAAAGTAGAAACACTGATTCAGAAAAGTTGTCAGAAAAATAAATGCTTAAGTAAAGACAAAATAATTGTCCCTTATAGCCATAAAATATATGTTCTCTGGACTCGCAATGCAACAAAAAATTTTGATCTTTGCAAGTCACTTCCATCTGTTAATGAGTCTTAAAAACTAGTGCCTTAAGAACACATTGACACGTTTCCAGTACTGAAAACACGTTGATTTAAATCATTTTTCAATTTCTTTAAACTTGTTGCCAAAGTAGAATATAGAAAAATTAAACTGTATTCTAGAAAATTATTTTAGAAACTACTTGAAACTACTTTTTCCCCCTGATATTTGAATAAAATAAGGACCTTAAGGACTTATAATTGACTGATTATTGATCACATTTACCAAATAAAGGAGACAGAGCTCAACTTTTTCATTTTAAACTAATAATTATGCAAAAAAAGGGAAAAAATCAGCGAGTTGAGATGATTTGTGCTAGCTCTCTATTGGTTGTGACTCTAATATTTTATAGAAATTATATTTCCATAAGTCAGTAAAAGTATAATTAAAGGGTCACTACACCCAAATAATTTAAATGTCAGTAAATATTTACTGCATTTAACACTTCTGTGGAATGACGAGTTGCTTTTTCACATATAATTTGTTATTACTAAATGTCACCTCCATTATAATGTTGTTGGCTTTTCTTTTTTCCTTTTTCACATTTTTGATTGGGGAGTTGTTTATTAGGTATGAAGCGGTTTAGTTGCTGGGGATGGATGCTGGGGCAGCAAATGGGTTTATGTCAGCGATGTCAAACATATGGCCTGCAGGCCAGAACCAGCCCACCAAAGGGTCTAATCCAGCCCACTTTGCAGAGAAGTCAATAATCAACAAATTGCACTGCTACTCCTGATTTGTAGTACACCCTAACCTGGATACACTTTTGTAGGTCCCATGTGCTTACGTAGCCCAGACACTACATGACACAACATTTTCAGTCATAGGCTACTTTTCATGGCAGAGCCAGTGGTGGGAAATGTTGGAGAAAAGTGGACACAGATTGTCAAGTAGTAGACTGACTAAATGTGGAAAAACTGTTGAAATTACTATTATATATTATCAATGATATTGTTGAATTTGCACTTGTTCTTCCAGGCTGTTCATCATTTGTTTTGTAAATGGATGGTTCATTAACTGTGAGTGTTTTCCAAATGAATTTGTTCTATTTTCCACTAAAAGTTTTGTAATTTATAACTTATTTTGCAATGGTTTTACTGGTCAGGCCCACTTGAGATCAAATTGGGCTGTATGTAAATTTGACACCCCTGGTTAATATGATTGATTGAGTATTGAGTTTTTCTCTAAAAGATGTTTAAAATATTTAAATAAATCTAAATCTATGTTGTGGTGGAAGCTAAAACCAAAGATCAGCAGATATTTTGCAGTTTGGGTGAACTGACCCTTGAATTATAGCACTTTTAAGAGTTTCCGTGTCTGTTATTGTGCGCTGTTTGTTTCTTTCTCAGCCAGGTCTCTCTTTGAAAAGCAGTGCTTTTTATTCTCGGTGGGACTACCTGGCTGAATGATGGGTCAATGAAAGCAGCAACAATGTCCCAGACTGTCTGCCATAAGTCAGTGAAAGAGGTGATTCATGAACAGTGGGCACTAGGTCTTGGCTCGGACTCTTTGATTGAAACCTGTTTAGCAACAACTGCTAATTTCATTACATGGTGTCAGCGCACACTGAGCGGCTCCTAAAGGGCCTGCTTTGAACTCTCGGGGCCCAAACAATGACACGGGCCAGTCAGGGGGCCTGATGGGAGTGTGACGGGTCGGTGGTGGGAGGAAAAACAAAACCTCCCAGAGAAGAAAAAAAAGGACGGAGGTTTTTCATAATGCTGAAGTCTGTCAAATATTTTGATATGTCCCACACACCATGGTGCAGCTCCTCCTGGGCTTTTTGCCTTTCAGCGGGAAAACAATTGACTTTCTTCACGATCAAGTCGTTCGCCTCCCCGCCTCCAGGCAAAACCTTTCATGAGGAGCCATGGCTTGCCGTTGCAGCTGTTCCGCTGGGGTTCTTCCCATGGACACCGGGGATAAAAAGTCTTTGAGGAAGCCACTTCAGTTGTGTGGCCTTGCAGGTTTCTCTTTTTTTCTCTCGCTCATCCAAAACTTGGCTCACAAGAAACTTTTTGCCCAGTTTTTTTTTCTTCTTTGTTGGGCTGTGGTTGGACTGGGTTTGATCTTTTTTTTTTTTTTTCTTTTTGTCTTTGTTAGTGAAGATGATTAACCAACGCGATGATTAGTTCAGGCAGCTCATCATCTTTACGTGTCTGGGTACACTGACTGCATTTCTAGAGCCACTGCCTTGCGAAAAATAAGCACCTCGGTCACTTAACCAACAATGAAGAGTAAAAATCTCCAAGTCGAGTAGATTTTTTGACTCATTTGCAGCGCTTTCATCAACGAAGAATAAAAATCTCCAAGTGTAGAGTATATTTTGAAGTACTTTGCAGTGCTTCCACCAATAAAGAGTTAAAAATCTGCCACTTGGGCAGATATTTTGACCTCTTTGCAGTCTTTCCGCCAATGAAGCGTAAAAATCTACTAGTTCGGTAGATATTTTGACTTCCTTGCAGTGTTTCCATCAGTGAATAGTAAAAATCTACCAGTTGGGTAGATATTTTGACTGCTTTCCAATGTTTCCACCAATGTAGAATTAAAAATTACCACTGGGGTAGATTTTCTGACTTCTTTGCAGTCCTTCTTCCAATGTAGAGTTAAAAATCTACCGGTTGGGTAGATATTCTGATGTCTCTAGAATGCTTCATTTATTTTGTTCAAACAAGGGAGTAAATTTTAAGGTAGAATTGCTGCATTCATTTCAGGAAAACAACACAGAAATTGAGAATTCCATTTATGACTTGGTAAGATGGACATTTTGTGCAGTGTGTACAACTTTTACAGTGAGTGAACATCCTCTCTAACAGAATAAGAACAGCAGACTTCCAGAACATGTACCATGAAGGTAACTTTGCAAAGTTCACTGCGGATAGAGGAGGCGTATGAATATTCATGAAAAATTACCCGAGCTCACTGTGCCTGATAGCGGGCCCTTTTCTGCCGTGGTATTAGGCCTGTAAAAGAGATGAAAGGCTTGTGAACCATCCCCACTTCCTTGGCCTTATACTGGGACACAATGGCCAACCAGCCGCTCAATTAGTCTGCCATCTTAGACTGACTGTTTGACAGGTCTAGCTAATTGTTAATCCCGCCATAACTGTTGCTCAGAGTAATTAATCATGTAACAAAAGGGCTCTCAGTGAGGCAACCCCACCAGTGCGGATGTGTGTCAAACCAGAAAGCGAGAGCTGAGAGGGAAAAAGCAGCAGTAAAGGTTGTCCAATTTACAGCTGAGGTTGATCAACAAATATTTAATCTTCATTTGCAGCACCTTTAGCAGCGGTGAGCGTCGGTTCGGTTGTTTTTCCCGGATGTAAACAAGCGAGTGCGTGAGATCTGCTGGTTTATGTAAATGCGGCTCCATGTGAGCCCCACAGGAACGAGTTCCAGGGGTCAAGGACCATTCATCATGAGATGGAGTGTCATTTTCCCCACTTCATACGCAGGCAGCTGCTTAAGAGGAGGAAGAGAAAAGGAGGTATTCTTTGAGGGGGGAAAGAAAAGGCAGAGCCAAGCACAATCCAGGCTTCAGAGAGGAGATGGCGGGGTGGAGGTAGGGGGGGTGAATAGGAACACAAGGTGCCACTGTGTCAGAATTCAAATGTGAGCACCACCGGTGATGTCATTCACCTCCCCAACCCCACCTCGAGTCATAAGACGAGCAGCATTCCTGGGAACGGGAAATGGACACAAAGAGCCACCGTGTTTTGCAGTTTTGCAATACTGACTCATTTCGTTGTGACCCATAAGTGATTTTTTTTTCCTCGGTGTGTCCAAATGATGATTAATATCTGTTTTCTATCTCTGTGCCGAATGGTCACAGCGGCAAACAAGAGCACCTCTTGTTCGGATGAAAAAGGAATTGTAGGCTCCCAGGCTATGGAATCTCATAAAGGGCAAATTGGATAATTTGAGGGAAAATGGACAGAGGTCATATCTCATCTCCATCTTTTTTTTTCCTTTTCTGTTTTTAGAGATTTAAAGATAGTCACGCAAGAGATTTAGTGTCCATGCAAAGACTCATTTATGCCCCTTTACATACAAAAATAGATACCTCCGTTTCAAACTGTCACTGCTCGCATACTTTCAGAGATGAACGCAGAGCCAACGTTGTAGACGGTGGTGGTCTGGGCTGCCATAATTGTGACATGGACGGGGAATTTGTTCCACTAATTGACGTCAAACGTTGGAGAATTCTTTCCACTACCTAATGACAAACGTCATTTCCAATATTTTCGGATTTTTAAAACTTCTTCATCATGTCCTGTGGTCATGTTTCACTTGAACTACAGAGAGGCAAAGTCCCTCCCCTTCAAATGCCCTATGGACCCTTACATCTTGGAAAAATATGAAGGCTGGTCAACAGCAATAATTTAGCAGGTCAAGAAAGTCCCAGTTGGTTGTTGGTTTGTCGTAGCTTAGGTTAGTTTTGTGTGAAACCACTCAGTTTACTGCGGACAATATACGCCAGCAATGCCAACAATGCTTACCTGAAATGTTTTATCAATTTCCTGGTTGTTTCATCTGATGGCTAAAGAACAAGCAAGATCTGTTGCTTGTGTGACTACATCCTGAAACGAAACACATGGGCATCTTAGCCTCAGCGGCTAATGTTAGTTTTGGAGGCAGAAAGTCATGACATCACTTACAGGACTTTTCAGTGTTTAGTCTTTCTAGTTACGTATCTTCATAGTCTTATACTTCAACCGTTTTATGACAAACGGCGACCTGTACTGTTCATGTTTTTTCCAGAGTAAGATCCCGTGCTGGTCCGCTGGAAGGGGAGGGACTTCGACTCTATATTATTGCACTTCATCAGTGTCTGTAAAGCTTACAGAAAATGTGCACAAACACGGATAAAATGAAGGCAAAGTACGGACAGAAGGCTTTGTCCATATCCGTATTCATATCTAGCATTAAGCAAAAGTCTCACAGACCTTTCTGCACTGCCAAGAATTCATTAGGCCTTGCTTTTGTTGAACGCTTCTTGACAATAAAAGATGAAATTGCCTGAACAAGAAAAATTAGAACTCAGGGCTGATACCTCACCTCATCAACAATCATAATCACCTCTTGAAAGTCTTCCTAATTTTCCAACACTGCACCAAACCTCATTCTCCCTCTGCGGGTGACAATCAGCAGTCCAACACAAGCAGCCGAACATGACAAGGGCTGCATTATTGCTACGCCAAAAGGGAGAAAAACCTGATGATTTGAGCAACAAAACAAAGGCCTCCGGGGAGCCATTGGCCGTCCCGCCGGTCGACCCACCTCCATCACCGCCGCACAGGACCAAAGCACAATACCACACACAAAAACCTGCAGACAATAAACAGAAACAGTAGGAATCCTTCCCTAATTTGACTTGCTCCACAGGTGGTCACCAGCTGCTAGCGAACAGGTTACTGGGGGCCCCAACGGAGGAACGGGGATTTTCATTTTAAGTGGAACAATGGGCAACTGCTCAGGTCCCAAAACCAGGAGGTCGTTTCTTTCTTTCTTTTTTTTTAAATTTTTTTTTTTTATTTGGCAGTGCCTGGAGGTAAGTCGCAGCTCCACGGCAGCAGACAGTGAGGTCTTTTGTCTCTACGTCTGTGCACCAAGATGGGGGCTATCAGAAATTCCCCCTGTCTTAGTTCACATGATTCAATGAGAGCCCTGTGTGTCAGTCTGAGGGCTGTTCTTTTCTTGTCTATTCATGTCATACACCGGAGGGAAAGACCCGGCTATGCTGGCGGCTGGAGGCCTGCTTTTACTCATCCAACGAGACAACAAACTCTGCAGAACTCAGAATTCATTTAACTCACAATTGCATGGCTTTTCATACTGAATGGCGCTTCAGTCAAGCCAGAATGTTTCAAATAGACAATGGTCACCCACATAAAATCCTTGAAATCCTTTCAATTTGCTACCATACCTTAGCAGAATTGATCTAAGGTTAATCTTATTATCTCTGCGGCATCTACCAAGGATCCAGATAAGGCGATGAAAACAACCTTTTGTCTGAAGATTCACAGGCACATGGTCAGATTCACGGCATTTGTCTCCACACAAATGAAATATGGATCCCAGCAAAGGATGTCTTGCAGGCAGAGAGGATTTTCCAAAAATCCCCCTCAGATCTTGTGCACGGAAAGCCAGACTGAACTCCTGAGGCAGAAACAGACACCTGACCACCCAATAAGAGGAAGTACGTTTGCATAAGTAATTGTCGTAATGCGATTCAAAGATGCAACTCTCTCAAGGGATGGGAAAAACATAATGGAAAAGAAATTAAAGCGTGTCAAGATCTTTCAACTCAGAGATGGTGATATCTAAAACCTGCCCAGCAATAAAGACTTTATTAAATCTTGGAGTTAATTTAAGACATTAAACTCTACTGGCGACCACTGGGATTGCAACGCCATCAGATCTCTGGCACGTGGACTAAAATGAATAACAATTTGCTTTATGCAAATTGAGCATTATATTGTCCAAAATTACAGGGAGAATTGTTGAATTTGTCATTGAAATAGCCTTGGAAAGAAACAGTTTTTCCTGGCAATGGCAGAAACGGTGGTTGCTGGCACACAGGGTCTTCATTGGACTCCACTAATGTCCATTCTGTTTGGTTTAGAGCGGAGTTTCTGTCTAATCAAACCACAAATCTTCCAAAAGTGAATGAAACCAAAAGTGAAATAGAAGAAGAATGACTTCATTTGAATCTGAGTCTTGGATTGTCTGTAACAGCCCCACAAGAAAAACTAAACTGATGTTTCGTCACTTTGGAACTACAACTCATGTAAAAGCAGCAAAAAACAGCTAGAGGCCAAAAGCGACCCTCAAAATGCCTTAGAGCCATGTTTTGATGGAACATCTTGATCAGGATTTCAAAATGATGCAGTCATTGTGTTCTTTGTTCTTCAGATCAATGAAATAATAAGATTTTAGACACACTCTTTCAATTTTCTTACCTTTTGAGTGCTGGATTGAAAAGTAGCTTCCATTTCTATCAGTTCCATGAGTTGACTTACGGCTTTAGACCACAGATTTGTTTCTTAAATCAGATCTTTAATACAGACTGTCCGCACTGTTATTTGCAAATCATCAGATCAGATTTGTGTCCAGATAGCAACCTATCTGTATGGGTTGCTGTGGTAACGATGTAGGCGCCAATAATTAGATATGCTAGTGACACAGCTTTCCAACGTGAAACCAAAAGAAATGGAGTTCCATCATCTCACCCTTCATTTATTCATTCATTCAACCTTCATGTAGTGACTAAGTCCTACACTTTAGCTACTGTTGGCTGCTAATTGGGCAACAATTAGTCAGGAAAAATGATTACCAATACCTTATCATCATCACACTGGCTTTATTTGTTGTCCCAAACACAATAATATGGCACTTTAAACGGACTTAAAAATAAATAAAATACAGCCACGATGTTGACTGAGCACCGTCAGAAACTGTTTGCGTCCTCTCAGTTGCCAAAACCTGTGTTTGATAGCATTAATTTAAATCTGCTATGGCATTCAGCCTATCCAATACACTGCCCTAGTGTTTGGAGGAATTATTATGCATTAAACAGAAATCAAATACATTTCAGTTAGGCAGCCCTGTTGTAGTAGACATACAAAATCCTGCCGTGCTGGACTGAGGTGCTGAGCCACACCAAGTCAAGCCAGGCCTGGACGTGTATATTGAGAAGTGCTGAGAGAGTCTGGACTGAGACACATCTGCATCTGTTGGAATCGCTTTTCAAACCACGTCCAAATGTGGCTTGGATCCAATTTGCAAAAATTGCACTTAAAGTGTTTTTTGTTTTTGTTTGTTTACTGTCCAGACTTTCTAAAACCAATCTGGACATGCAGGAAATACAGAAAAAACAACCTGGGCTGACAGTCTGAAGGCCATGTCTTCACTTTACATGCATGTGATTGGCCAATGGGGCTGCTCATCTCATTAATCATCACATTTGCTTGAAGGCATCGCATCATTTTTGGTTCTAAAGCATCATTTTATACACACTTACACTAAATTGAGTCTAAAATATTTGGCATCTTGAGAAATCTGGGGTTTTGACTCGAATCTAAACAAAATTTTTGGGGTTTTGAACCATACTTGACCATATAACATGAGCTTCTTCATCCTAAACACTCTGTGAGATTGAACAGGATGTTATTTTACCACAAAACCAGAACTAAATGTGAAGGAATTCTGAATATGCTCATTGCTTGTAACCACACGAGCTCTACCACCTATTAATTGATGTATTTTTATTATTTTTCAAGCTTCCCTCAGAGTTCATTTGGGGCTGCAGCTGACGAGCCGTGGCGGCGGCGGCACGCTGTCCCTCGGGGTCACCTTAAACCGCGGCCTCTCCTCTCAGTGCCCTAAAATAAAACTTTCATCTCCCTCGTCATCGCATCCTGAACTTGCCCCCGTGTCCCTTCATTTAAATTCACACAGCTGATGTTTGTTGTGAACAGGCGCTGTCAGAGAGGATAAAGAAAGGTTACCTGGTGGCTGAGAGCGAGACGCTTTACACCAGCAGATTTATCCACACTGATGTTTTGATGTCACCACCGGCTCCTCCAGGCGCTTTGCTGTTGTAACGAACCAAACCCCAATCAAATCTTTGAAGTAGTCATGTATGCATAAGCGCCGTCTACCTTAATGCTAAATAATTAGCAAGCGAGCGCGCGGCTCACTGGGATTGCTACCTCAGGGCTAAACTTGCTTTTCCTGCTTTGATCATTACGTTAATTAAATCTGGCTCCCTTGACAGGTCGGGGGCTAAAAAACAGGTAGGTGTCATAGGCACCTCGGCGGAGACAGAAGCACCTGGTGTGTGTGAGCACTCCAGCTGTCAGCGGCGATGCCTTAAGAGTCAGACGGCGGTGGCGTTAATTCGAACCGATGTCCCAAAAGGGGAGGGGAGGGGAGGGGAACGACTCAATTGTAAGACACCCCGATTCTCCGGTCTGGAGGCGGGCGAGGCTGCATCTTTGCGGCAGCTTTGGCCAGAGGAGGAAAGAAGTCATGTTGTCAGACCTCAGTGTCAGCTCGCGTCATAACCAGCGCCTGGGGGACAAATTAGAAGTGTGTTTCGAGAGATGTGTCAAAAGTGTTCTCGGTCCACATCACAGCAGAGAAATCGTGCAAAGAGGGACCTAAACCAAAGTCAAATGCCAAGGGCAGTCAGAGGAGGGACTCACCTATGATTTATTTAAATCAAAATGGCTTCAAACTATGAATAATTACACCACTGTGCATTCATGTGTAGTCTTTTAATGTAATTATGCATGTAGAGCTTTTACAGGAGGCCAACATGAGACTGTAAACACCTCCATGAAATAAAGGACCTCACGCTCAAGTCACTAATTATCGTTAGTGCATAAACACGGAAACAAAGGTAAAAGATCACATGGCTTGGTTCTACAACCAGACCAAACATGAGAATGATTGTTTTTTTTTGTTGTTGTTGTTGTTTTGTTTTTTGTTTTTTTTGCATTTGCAGTTATATCACATTTATAAACTGGCCAATGTGCTTTCTACACTGAAGCAGTCAATCACATTAAATATTTGACATTGACTCAATTTAAATAATTAATACCATTGAATCTATATTTTTTTAACTCCATTAGGGATTCGTTGATGATTGATGAATCAGTTCTTAAGAATTTGATCAGTCTGTGAAAATTAAATCGAACAGCTATATAATAAAAGATCTGAAATGAGATTATGTTATCTAATATTCAAATATATGTGTTAAATATGTATGTCTTCATATGTTTCATAGGCTATGTAATGCTGTCAGAGAATAACACATTGGTATGAGCAAAATCTTTAAATAACAATTAATTGGTTGTTAATGTCACCAATGATCGAGGAAAGTGTTTACAATTTGCAACCCTACTTAATATAAATAGTTGATTCACTTTAACCTGAGATGTTTGAACTCAATGCAAACCTTTTTTTGAAGGTTGAAGCTATTTTAGGTAGGTAAAAGTAAAAATAACAGTTGTATTATTTGAAATGTATAGCAAATCAAATTTAAAAAAAAAAAAAGCATTGCTGTAAATACGTTTTGATTGATATATATCTAATAAAATAACTACAAATGGAATTTTGCTTTCTGTTTTGATGGTCCTAGTGACTCAGAAATTATTTTAAGTTGTCCTAAATTTAAAAAAAAGAGTTGCCTTTCCTTTTTTGACTCAGCTTTTGTTTTGTAACTCTATGTAAACCATTATTTGAAGTTTAATGTCTCAATGTCTTGTAATTTGTCTCAAATTAAAATAGCCATTTTTTGTAAATTGTTTAAAATGTATAACAACCTGAATTTTAAAAATTTCTTTAAATACATCTTGATGAATATATATCTAACAAAATAATTAGAAATGCAGCTTTAGTTTCTGTATTTTGATAGTTTACTTGAACAGATTACTTGACTCGCTCGTCAGTTTGGCTAACTAGTTGGCTAATTGTCTTAGACATACCTGTAAATAGTCTCAGTCCTGTGTTTGAAATTAGTGCTTTTTTAAGTTTAATAAACATAAATAAATGAATAAATAGAAATATGTCAGTGCCCACTTGGGCCACCCAGTCAAAAAAGTGTGGATACGCCCCTGTATGTGATGTTAACTCATACAGTCAGTTGGCTGTTGACTCTGTCAGAGAATTTTTTTTGTGTTATGATCATTGAATATATGTTCATAAAGATTTGTAAAATTAGTTTATGTCAACAAAAAAATAATGGAACACCTAGTGTGTGTTCTTTGTGTTCTAAATGATTGTGTGTGTGTCAACAGTCGACAAAATTTAAACCCTCAGCCACAAAAGAATGCTATTTAATGAAAAAATAAAGTTACAAGGTTTAATAGCCAAGAGTTCTCCCAGCATTATTGAAGTGTATAAATGAAAAATAACCCTAAAAATACAGAGCGACAGTTGTTCCACACAGTCAAAGAGAGAAAAAGCAAAATTCTCAATATATTACATTTCAAAAGAACCAAACCTGACTCAGCCAATCCCAAAGACTCCTACAAGGAAATGGCCCAAACCCAATGGGACCCAACATAATAAGAGTTTTGGGTAGTAAAACTCTACCAAGAGCTGACTGCTACCTACGAAGTTGTGAATGCTCAATGAGGATTTAAGGCATGCTCGATGAATGTAGCTGTGTTTTTATCACCTCAGAGCTCATCTGGAACATGGCAGCTCCAGAGACAACACTGTTTCACCAAATCAAACCCAAAACTGCAAGTAACATCTCGCCCAAAGCCAATTAGCAGGAACATGAGACAACTGAAGGAGCTTCAAAGAGGTTAAATCCTGTGCGCTCCAGCTGCAGGTGCATCAGTCCAAAAATGGCTCTGATTGTTAATATTTCAAGTCTGGAAAAACATAAAAACATGAAGTCCTTTTTAAGAGGTTTTTATCATCCTTTAACCCTTATACTCAGGCTGGAAGTGGGTCCCTCCTTCAGGGCAGAAAACTGTCTCTGTCCATGATGAAAATAAGGCAAATGACATTAATTTCATCTGAAATAATCTAGATTGTGTTTGTTGGATCAGCTCGAATTCAAAAAAGCGACTTTCTGCCTGAGCCCAGAGGCCTTTCCTCCACATCCTCATCCAGCGCCCCACACCACAGAGCGTTCAGTAGTAATTAGTGTCTTCAATATGTTTAACCATCCCACATACCTGTTTAATCAAACCATTTTCTGGGCATGTATTCAACCTTCAAAGGCAGCGTTTGAAAAGGACTCGGAAAACACAAAAGCGAGTTGTCTGTGAAGCTCCTTTTGATCTAGATCATTAACGTTTTGGAATCAGAAGTTGACATAAGGCCCGGTTTTGTTGCCGCACTCCTGGATCCGTTTCTGTGCGGTGGAAGTTGAAGATGTTTGGAAAATTGCTCCGATTATAGTGTTCATGTGCCATTTGATACCGGTTCCAAGAACAAGGGGAGCTGCAGCCAAACCAGACTACACCAATAAGAGCTGGCGGAACTGGCCGTCCTTTCATAGACCACATGGTCTCTTTACCGAGTGGACACATTTTATTATCATGGTAATCGACTTTGTAATTTCGGTGTGAACAGCCCCACCCTGCTCTGTTAACAATGGGGAGATCTCAACACCAATTAAAGCAGAGTGTATCAAGGAACAATAGTTTACTAGAAAGGACAAATGGACTGGACTCTGAACATTTGAAAGGCTACAAGTGCATCAAAAACTTCATATTTAAGAGTAAATTTCTCAATAATTGCTGCTGTTTTGCAGTAGAACAGCTCATTACGGCCTAAATAAACCCTTCACTGTGCTGATACAACTTGTAAAAGCCATTTCCCGCCAACATACATTAGCTCAAGGTTTGGCTGTATACATCAAAGATCGATTCCATTGCGGAAAAGTTGTCACATGCGTTCAAAGCAAGCCGATGGGTTCTTCATCGCTCTCCAGCAGGAACATCAAATGACGACACAATACGTTCTTGGACTTAACGAAAACACTGAAGCTCCGTCCATCTCAAAACCTTTTCAACGCGAGCCCGTCCTCGTCCAGACCCTCTTTGAGATCATCCTCCCCGCGAACGGGCGCATCAAAACCCCTGAAAGCGCTCATCACCACATCAACGGACTCTCCTTTCTATTTCTGTCTCCTTCCCCTCTGTCCACGAGCCTGGAGTGGCGGCAACGCCTGCGCCCGTGGGCAGCTTTTCTGAAAAATCACAAGAAATTCATTTCCTCCCTGGATGGAAAATAACAAAGGCATTCCTCATGACAGGCCTCTCTTCCTGTCATCTGCAGGCCACAAGTCAACTGATCTATTAATAGAAACCCCCTCGTCTTTTCTTCTTTATCACAACCAGACTCCAGAGTTCCCATCAGGTGATTCCATTAATAAATTACAGATGCGCAGGAAGTCTGTGAGGAGTTTTGCCAAGGTGAAAAGCAGTCAGAGAGGTGCTTTGGAGTGTGTGTTTTGGGAGGAAAATGCAGTAATATACACCATTAAATATTCAGTTTGATTACTCTTTACTCGGTAGCAGATTTCTGACCTAGTTCAGAGTAATTAGGTTTACACTGTTCAGCCACTTTAGTAAACAAGGATATTTTCCTGGTGAGATAACTTTGCAGCCGCTCTCGATATCTCAGCGCGGAGCCTCAGCGGGGATTATCTTCGATCTGAAGGAGATACCTATCTGCTATGTTGATATTTCTCCTTTAATAACAGCAGGCTATCCCACTGGGAGAGCACAGAAAGAGCTCAGTGTGCTGAGATTTACATGATATGTCGTACTGTACGTACTGTACAGGGCTCTGTGTGGTGGAGCAGGTGCTTTAAGTTTGGAGAAAATAAGCACATTATCCTTTTAGTTTGCAAATATCTGTTTAATGCATGCAAAGAAACACTTTACAGTATATACATAAACATATCAGCTTTGAATATATAATGCAGCATGCAATTATGTAATATATACTTTTTAAACACATACATTTTCACAGTATTTTTTTCATTTCCTTTCTTCGCAAAGCACTGCTATGGACAGGGTCAGCTGCAAAATGTATTTTAGCCACTTAAAAAGGTCATATTTTAAAAAAAAAATCAATATCAGTTTAAGTGTATGTTATATTTGGAATATTTTCACAGCTTTGCCTTGTTGTTAGACACCCTTTTTTGATGGGAAACCCCCATTATACAAGACAAATATTGCTTTCGCAATCAAACTCCACTGGTAAAAATCAGTAACTTCACCTCATAGAATGCTGCCATTGAACTGTCCCTTTAAAGCAGAAGTGTCACATCAGAACCTCAGGGCCAGTTTTAAATGTAAGACTATACACTTATGCACCTGTTATCATATTACATAATTGTCTCTGCGTTTGCTTAGGATGGGTTTTAGTAACAATAATAATGAAAAAGTATCTCTGAAAACAGAAGTCTAGGAAAATTAATGGCAAGCAGACATTGGAGAGAGCATCTTTATTGCAGTTTATTTTAAAAAATTAAGCATACGACAAAGAAGATATACTGGCTTGTCTTCATTCAGCACAAACATGTATTCAGTTTCTAGTTTCTCATTAAATTGCCTCCTCTGCATGTGCTTTTTAGCTCAGCTGCTACTTTTATACCAGCTACAACTTCTTGGCTAAAGGAGCTCTGCCTCTGATTGGCTAGTACTTATTGCCTCTCTTGGTTATCGAGGCTATTTTGCACACAGAAAACAGGTGAGCTTGAGATTTTGGCTTGACCTTTTGTGTGCCTTGGGCACAAAAAGTTTGAGAACCACTGATCTAGTGTATCCTGACATCCAGCTGCTAGAGTGGTTATTTTAGATTATTAGTTTATTTTTAAGGTGTAAGCACAGATGACACTGACAGTTGCATAAGCAGTGTCCAGTCTAGAGTACACTGTGTTTATAACTGAAGCTAATTTCCAATAATTTCCAATAGTTCAAACTACAAGAAATTGTTCAAATTCTATGTTGTAGGAACAACCATCCAGACAACACACAAACAAGCATACAAACAGACAAGTAGAACAAAACAAAAACTCAAAAATGTCAAAAACTCAAATACACAGATAATAACATCTAGTTAGTGTCATGATTACAGTTCTGACCAAGTTTTAACCAGGATTTGACTTGTAGAAAATGTTTTAAAATCCTGAATCTGCTCTAAACTGACAGGTTCAGAAAGCAGTTTGTGTAAACTGAGTCTCACAGTGTCTAATTCTGCAGTTTCCCTCTGATTGGGAGTTGGTGGCAGTGTAGTGTAGTTATGAAAATATTAAAAATGGGTGGAGCTTGATGGTCGCAGTAGGTAAATTTAGAAGATTGTACTTCAAAATCAGGGTGCATTCTGGGACATAGATGACATAGATTATGGACGATGCACATCCATGAAGCAGCCTAAAATTGTTTTGCACAAATAATATTCTTTGCAAGCTCTCAGGAGGGCCACATAAAATAAGCTGCCATGCTGAGGGTTTGAGTTTGCACATGTGCTTTTTAGGCCTGAGCCATCCAAACTATGATACTCTAAACACATGTTTTCTCAGTTGCATTTAGTGACAGATTTTGGGATTTCACTGTCAGAAGATTAAAAGTATGTATTTCTTTTGTAGAAGTCCAGTGAACACCAGTGTTTTGTTTTTGTTTTTTTGTTTTTGTTTTGTTTTTTTTGTTGTTGTTTTTTGCGAAAAAATGTATTGTTTTCAATGCTGTGAACACTACAAACAAAATTCCATTTACATCAGCTGTATTATGGTGCGGGCTGACTTTTTAAAGACATCTCAATATTGGGGCAGAAATCAGTAAGAATATTCTAGTGTAAATTGGGCGAACCAACCTTTTAACCAATCAAATCAATGCAAATTATCCTCTGATTGGCTGCATTTGCAGATGTTAACAAGTCAAACAGGTTTAATTATCATATCCAAATGTGAAATCAGCCAAGCTTAGCAGAGTGAGCTCTAATTCAAACTCTTGCTCTGACATGATATATTACAAACTCCTCATATTTACCAGAGATGCCATTGTAGACAGTAAACCGGACACGTCATACTAAGACAAGTCACACAGGGTCATCCTAAACTTCCTGAGCCAAAAACAAATCTACTTAAAAAGTCAGTCATTAGAGTCTGCAGCCAGTGGAACTCATTACCTACTCACATGAAACAAATCAGAGGCAAAATCTATTTAAAAAATCACTCCAACAGGAACTAATGAGAGAGAGAGAGCACACAACAGGAATAATGCCACCTGCTAGGATGTTTTGGTTGGGATTTAACTAACTAGCTTGTTTGATCGCTTCCGTACATGCATTAGTGTTTAAGTTATCTGCTGTTTGATTTCTTTGACTTTAAAGTCGCCCTTCTCTCACAAATATGTTTTTCTTCTGGTTCCTGCAGCAGGATGTTTGTGTTTCGCTGTGCAGATTAATATATGTGCACCAGAAGTCTGCTTTCACATTCATCAGCTGAAAGTGGAAAGTTCAGAGTTCAGTGAACATCTGATTTTAAGGGGCGGGCCTATGGGCATGATTTGTGACATCACAACTAGTTTGGAAGTCAGTCCACGTCCAATTTGCAACTTTTAACAGATGATGTAGAAGCTTGAAGCTGCCAGTGTTAGATTTTGAGCCTGGTATGAACCACTGGAAGATCACCAGGCTGTTAAAGAGTGATGAAGACTCGCAGCAGAGTGTGCAAATATGCACAGAAGTGTTGACATGATATAAACTTTGTTTGATCATGATGCCTGATGTTACTCTACACTGCAGACTGGAGTCTCTGTTAACAGTGACAAACATACAGATCTGCATTATATACACTTTTCTCCTCTTCATTGCACTGCTGGATCTGTTGTCTATCTCTGGACGGCCAATACTGCCAGTGTGACGACAAAAAAGATCCTGTAAGTCATAATGAGAAATGGTCTCAAAATAATGACTTATTATCTCAGAATTATGATTTTTCATCCCAAAGAAAATGACAAAATATCACAAAATGTCTAATTTTCTCAAAATATTGAGTTAGTATCTCAAAATAATGATTTATTAACTCAAAATAATGATTTAATATCACAAATAATATAATAAATTTTATTATCTCAAAATATGATTTGCTTTAGTAATGACTCATTATTTCAAAATTATAACCTTCTAATCAAAATAATGACTTACTGCAAAATAATGATTAATTATTACAAAATAATGACTTGTTATCTCAAAATGATGATTAATTATCTCAAAATAATGACTTAGTATCCTCAATCTTTCTCATTATTATTTAATGACAATTTTGAGAATGTTTGTCAGTATTTTAAGATAACTCATTATATATTGCAGCACTAACAAATAAAGAAAAAAGTGAATAAAAATGTAGTCATTCTTAAAATTTTAAGTTAAATTCATTTTGTCTACTTTGACATTTTTGTGCCCTCAAAGTACTGACAACACATAGGCCTTGTTCCTAAAATGTTGTCTGGAGGAGATCTTAAAAGATGAAATTCAGACGAGACTGAACTGTTAATTATTATTAATCTGACATTTGGGAATCCCACAAAAATAAAGAATCTAACTTTTACACTGCAGAATGAATTGTTGTAGCACATTTTTTCAGCTTATGAGCAAAAAAGTAAATAGTGGACGATCTATGCATGTAGGTGTGCGTTTCTGTTAAATGATATACATGCTTCTCTCTCATGCATTTCAATGTAAACACACATGAACATGACAAAGTCTGTGCTGCGAGATGCTACAGTACATCCGTCACCCATCAGCGAGCGTGTGCAAACTCTCGGGCAGACAGACGGCCGGCCGACCCATCACAACAGTCGATCGTACACTAATATCTCGGGGCATCAGCAGCTATTCCAGAAGCAGAACTAACAAGTTAAGCCCAAACATTGGGTTTGCATGGCAGTGGGGGAGTTTATGAATGTGTGTGTATGTGGAGGGGGGGCACGCATACATCAAACAGAGACGGTCGGTCAATATTGGGGTATGGAGAATCAACACGCTTTTTTAAAGGAGAGGCTTATGCTCAAACATCACAGTGCCAGTTGCCAGGCCTGAGCATTTCCCGAGGCCCGGATCGCCATTTCTCATTTGTTGCATTAGCAGGAAAGACGGCGTACAAATAAAATTTCCCTGAGCAAGGGAAGTATCTTTGCATACAAAACAAGGCTGTGTGTAATTTTCAACGGGGCGAGAGGGGAAATGAAAGTGTACGAGGGGGGGAGAAATATGCACCTCCATCAGCGCTGTGGACGCAGTCGGCAAAACACATTTAGGAAATTAGCATTTTTGAAATAGTGCGTTTTAAGAGCCAAACAGTTTTCCTGATAAGAGAATGAGTGGTGTGACGGTGAGAGGTTAGAGTGAGACATGAAGAAGGTGGAATTTGGCACATAATTTGATTATTTGGATGGTTTTCATTTACCTCGCTGGCTTCACCTGGAGGCATTTTTCTATCCTTGCTTTCACAGAAAAGCTTCAATTTGACCTTTTTTTCTTTTTATCTCACCTGAACTGAAAGTTTTCATGGATATTTATGAATTAAAGGGATAGTTTGGATCATTTCACATATGGTTGTCTGTGGTACAGTCAGTGCGTTACCTACAGTGCCGATTGGCACAAAAGGACCAGCATGGAAGCTAAACAATGTACTGCTGTGGACAGGGTCAGCAACAAAAGCTATTTTAGCCACTAAGAAGAAGGGTCATTTAGACCCTTATAAGATTTAATTAGATGGTAGTTTGGGACACATTACAACAGAACTGAACTGTAAACTAAAATGTATTATTTAGACCCTTATTAGACCTTCTTTGAGGGTCATTAGGGACACATTACAACAGAGCTGAACTGAAAACTGAAGACCCTTAAAGACTTTCTTAGAGTGTAATTAGGGACAAATTACAGCAGAAATGAACTCTAAAGTGTATTATTTCCCCACTACCTTATCAGACTTTATTAGAGTGTCATTTTGGACAACAGAACTGTACTGTAAGCTAAAGTGAAACAACATATCTGCTACCTGCCCATTTAAAAACAATATATGAACCAGATCTACCAAGTAAAGGCAGGAAGGCAGGAATCATGTTGTAATGCAAGGTAATGCTATGATTTGTGTTTTATGCACTTTTGCAGTGGGAACAGTGGGGAATAATACACTTTAGTTTACAGTACAGTTCTGTTGTAATGTGTCCTAAATTAGCCTCTATTAAAGTCTAACAAAGCTTTAAATACTGTCAATTAAAGAACATATTATATCCGTTTTTTTTGTCTAATTTGATACAAATTGCAGCTTATGTCTTTTTACTGTACTGTAAAATAAAGTGCGACCTTAATTTCTCCAAGCTGGGGGCGGCAGCTTGTGCCGTTCATCATTAAGGAGAAGAATTAAACGTCTCACCCAGTCATTTGTGCCCAAAAACAGACTCTACTTTTACTCACACTTCATTTTTAGAAGCCCAGTTGAGCTTTATTGGCCATTCTCCGATGCGCAAACACACACAAACAGCCATTCCTCTTCAAAATATTAAGAGTGTGTACTGATTGCCACCACCTGCGTTATCACACAGGCTACTAAACAGATGCAGGAGAACGACTTCAGTGTAGAAATCACAGCTGAGACGTGGCGTGAAATCTGGCAAAATGCTATAAGAATCTGTTTGAGCAGCAGCACACAGAGGAATTCAGCACTGAATGTCTCCCGGTTAAAAAACATGAAGAAAATCTCCAGTCTGTGCCCACAATGGAAGATGACAGAAGACACCTACAACCACAGCGTGAGGCCCGGCCGCAAAATAGTACACTGCTGGTCAAATATAGTGCAGGAGCTGCAGAGTATTTTTGGTGTCGGGTGTGATTTGAACCCTCTGTTCTCAGGTTTCCTTATGGGAAGATTCATGATGAAAACTACACCAGGCTGTTGTCTGTGTCAGATATCTGAACCTCGGCTACACAAGGCATCAACATTATACACTGGAGCTTTTTTCAAACTTAGTTTTATCTCTTAAATGACATTTTAAAAGCTAATAAATCAGAAGTCTCACAGTTTCATTTCTGGATTTAACTAATAAATTTCCACATGCTCACTCATACCTGCATGCTTCCCTCATGGAAGCACAGAAAATCCCAGCTAGGGATTGTGGCAGTGGTGGAGAGAGTACTGAAAATCTGTACTCAAGTACAAGTACTGTTACATTACTAAAATATTACTCAATCACCAGTAAGGTATTCGTGTTAGACATATAGTTAAGTAAAAGCACAAAGTATTCGTAGTAATAACTTTTTAACCGTTTTTTAACCTCTTTTCTGTTCTTCAAAGTACAGACAAAGTAATGTCAGATAAGGTGCAATTACTGCCATTTCTAGACTATTGATTAAATACCCATGATTACTTTTTTACTTGATTATTCGATTGGTGATTACTCATCAAGGTCCTTACTCCAAGCATGTGCTGCTTTTTTGTTTGTGTCTTTGTTTTCATTGGTCCGTTTGCGATCAAATCACCTTATTGGCTACTGAAATGCAGATTAAAGGTTCGGATATTAATTGAAATGGTACTCAGTACTCAATTATGATTTTAAAAGTAACTAAGTAGATTACATCTTGTCGTGCATACTTAAGTACGAGTAAAAGTACAGACTTGAAGTAGTACCCAAAGTACCTAAAAAAAAAAAAAAAAACTTAATTACAGTAACATGAGTATTTGTAATTAGTTACCAACCCCCTAGTTTTTGGGCACA
Organism: Lutjanus argentimaculatus; assembly: GCA_034769285.1. Classification (NCBI taxonomy): domain Eukaryota; kingdom Metazoa; phylum Chordata; class Actinopteri; order Lutjaniformes; family Lutjanidae; genus Lutjanus; species Lutjanus argentimaculatus. The sequence goes on from JAWZSL010000020.1 coordinate 11,948,200, forward strand.
AATCAAACAGGATTTTGTTCAATTACAGCTGAAACAATCCTGATCTGTTCTGCCTGTGTGTGTATGTGTGTAAGACTCTTTCTACAGCTCTCATCAGGGGAGAGAAATGAAGAATGCAGTGTAGCCGTTGGTCTCGACCTTTTTGTAATGTTTGGACCTTAAATCTGTGTATAAAGATGGTGTGGGGCCTTCAGTCAATTCTGCCCAACAGGCTGAAGCCCAGAAGCATCCTGAGTAAAGCAAAACATGAGAACATGAGGAAATACAGGCAGAGGACAGACTCTCTGCAGATACACACACCACCGCACACTGTAGTGGGTCATAAGTGATGATTTAGAGGGATGATTTTATGAGTCTTGTAAACAAGAGTTTTTTGTAAAACATTTTGCTTTTATGCCTTCTTATGCCTATACGGTTGCCATGACTGAGAAAATAGCTATACAGTCCAAAACTGTTTTTGTCTGTTATTCCTGCTGAAAGTCAGGCACTTAAATACGGAGTCTTTTGGGACTGACTCGTTTTGGAGACATCCCCTCGTGGCTGTTTGAGGATCTGCAGTTTTTGGCACTTTTAAAACAATTTCAGAGACTGTTTCTGTACGAAGTACATCGTGTTACGTCTTCTTCTGTTGTTTCGTCTCGTTATGTCTTTCACGTTGTTTTAGTCTTGTTTTGTCTTTTACCTCGTTTTCATCTTGTTACATTTTTTACATGCTTTTCATCTTGTTACATCGTTGTTGTTTTAATCTTGTTAGATGTTTTATGACATCTCAGTCAAAACTGTGCTAAACTTGGCCAACAACCTTGTGTTTATCCGTCTAGGTCAGTGGTTCAAGTCAGAACCCCCAGAAAAATCAGTTCTCATCATAAGGTTCATCATACCTTAATAACTGAGTAGTTTGTTTGCTATTTTTACATCACTTTTATGTTTATTGTTACTTTTTGTGTGTGTTTGTGTCTGTTCTGAACTTGGTGGTTTGTTTGTCCCTCATGTTGAATGTCATTAAAGAGCTGATGTTGCTGAGAGCTGCTTCCTGGCTCTTATTCCATGCTACTTGCCACATTTTTTTTTTTCGTTTGTTTTTTGTCTTCTGCACAACCATCCAGTAACCCCCCCAAAATCATCTTGCGACCCCCACGTAGAGAACTGGTCCAGGTGACATATAGTTGGTGATCCAGCAGCAGTTTAGTGGCTATTTCAGCGTGTACTGAAGACCTATTCTTGTTGAAATATAATCATATTAATGTTGTTGAAGCAAATTAGAGCAGGTTTTCTCAGCACAGGTCACAGGATAGAGGTATAAGATAAATTACTGTCTAATCTTTCCTTTTTGTCCTTATGAAGTACTGAAGTTTCATCTCTTCAGGCCTCTCAAAATTATCAAATGAACTCTGAGAAAAAGAAAATGACTCACTGCAGCTGACTGACATGTATCTCAAGCCTCAAGTAAATATCTTTAATTCAAGGGGGTCATAAACCAAAATGTTTGAGAACCACTGACCTCAGTGTCTGAAAGAATTTCAGTTAAAGTCTTAACATTTGACCTGCAAATCAACAAATCAATTCTTACTGGGCTTAAGTCATGCTCTTATTGCGCCCTTTAACCTTTCCCAGTCGTGTATTGTCTCAGTAAAAAACTGAAAAGCCTTTGTTTCTTTTACTTCTCTCTTAAAAGACCTGCCAGTTTGCATTCAGGTGTGCAAGAAAATAAAAGAATTTACAGTAAGTGACTTCCTCTGCCAGTTCGAGCTTCACCGGCCATCTGAAAGGCAACACACTCCCATGAATGAAACACTCTCCCTCCACCTCTCCCTCTTGTCATGCCAAATTGTGTTTTACAGCATCTGTTCATTATAGATGGCCGACATGATGGATATGGTCATAATATTAATGTAAGACTGACACAGCAGAGACATGAATCATGGCCGACTTTATTTCAAAGCCGGCGTTTCATTGGCCCACCACTAAAAAGTGATATATAAATGTCAGCGAATGGCAGCCGTAAAGCATTATGAAGTACATTTGATGGTGCATTTTCACCGTTATCAACCCGCTGTTATTTACTAATGTGTCTTCTTCATGTGACAGCCGCTGTGGACATCCATGTCAGTGTCATTTGCAGATCGTGCGCTTAAACGGGCTCTACCTTTTGTCTCTTTCAGGTGCTGGTTCAGCAGTGAGGAGATGAAAAGGTAAGAAAAAGGATGTTCTCATATGCAGTGTTGGCCTGTGGGTACAGAAGTCCAGGGATGACTTTAAATTGAAAGCATTCAATCAAATTGAAATTTCATCTCCCATATGTGTGTATGATGTATGACAAGGGCTCATTATGTTTTTTTAAACCATGAATTCATTGGTATTTATTTTTATTGTCAAAAACAGGTGAAAAATTGTTTGAAAAATCAATAGCTGATGTTGTAAACATCATTATTTATTAATTTGACTCATAATCATCAGTCTAATTTGCATATTTCTGTCATTTTTGGCATCACTTTTTTATTAGAAGCATATTTGACAAGCTGTGCTCATTGCAACAGGATCTTGTTTACTGAAAAGCACTGTGAACAGTGTCCTGTTGCAAATGGAAGTCTAAAATAAAAAATAATTTTAAAAATCCTGGTGACTGTAGTGCAAAATCCTGTCACCTCTTCAATGTCCACTATGAATAAAGGAAAATAAAAATAGATTTTTGAAAAAAGATATTTTTCATAAATCATACATGGTGAGCCTCCAGTGTCACAATTATCACAAATTGACCCTCACTATGTCCCACCCCTTCTCCCTCTGTGCTCCATTAACAAATTACCTTTCCTAAGTCCCACCCCCTTTGCATTTGTGCTCCAATAACAGTTGAGCAAGCTTGGTACCCAGCAGAACCTCGGTCAACTTCCTCCTTTTCCTTCAGAAAATTAGAAATCAAATCTAACTAGCAAGCTAATGATTGATGTAGATTAGCTAGCTAGTAAGAGTTGCTACCAACAAAACAATAGCTAGCTAGCCATTTAAGAACTGATGTTGCTTAGCTAACTAGATATCTGGCCTTATGTTAACATGAAGTTACTTAAGATGTAACATTCCTAAACCTACCCAAATTGTTCTTGTGCCTAAAACTTCCTTGTCTTACGAGCTAAACGAAACCTAACTGCGACCATGTTGAGGGTGTGTCTTGTAGCAGGCATGTCCCGTAGTACTGTGTACCCACAGTTAGCCCTACTTGTATCTCATAGCTAATTTTAGCAAAACGCTAGCTAACTATAGCTAATCTATATCAATTGTGCTAGCTATTTACATCTGATAGGTAATGTCAGGAAAACACTACCTAACAAACCAGCTAATCTACATCGATCATGAGCTAGCTAGTCACATCTGATAGCTAATGTTAACAAAATGCTAGCTAACTAGCAAGCTAATCCATATAAATTGTTAGGGACATGTCTAGAAGGAAACCCAAGATTCTAACTTGATTCAGCACAGTAGCACTTGACTCAACAATGGTTGATATTATGAAATAATCATAAATATTGATGCTGTATTATAATGTCTGTGTCTGAATTACTTCAAAGTACTTTACATGTGTACTCTAAACACTTTACACCTATGTAGACAATAGCAGGCTGTATGGAAAACAGAAATCAGTGCACGACGCCATTATAGACATTCACAGGTAAGTTTTAAAGTCACAAATCATGCTGCTGAAGGCACAAGGTTCATTTATTTATCATTTTACAACCTCATTAGCCTACTAGTTAGCTAGCATTTTGCTAAAATTAGCAAATTTAGATGTGACTATATATATGTAGCTTTTATAGGTCCTTTAATCATCTTTAAAATTTGTTTTTCTTTTCAATATAAGGACAGGAAGTGATTTTTTTCTCCCAGGATGGCGAAAGCACAACCCACCTCACTCTGCCTCTGACTGGCTGACCGTGATATTCTTACCCTAATCCTACCCAGTCTCACTCCTCATGCCTGAACCTACCCAACCCAAACAACTCACACCAATGAAAGCAACAAGTACCAGCAAAAAAATTAAAAAACAGGGGGGAAAAAAGTACAGGAAACGGGAAAGGAGAAAGTTGATGCTGGATACCAAGCTTGCTAAACAGTTATTGGAGCACTGACCAAAAAGGGGCGGGACTTATTTGTCCTAAAATAATCCCATAATTTCTTTTTTTTTAATACTTTACACATTGTCTTCTAATTTGAAACTGCAATTAAAATTCAACATTCATATTTATTTTATGTGTCAGGGTTTCACTACTAAGCTGCACATTTAACTTCAGGGGAGTTTTATTTTAACCCTGGCAACAACAATGTTTATTTCCAACCATGTTAATGAAAACTGAAAACTGGGCGGTTTATTTTGTTGCACATCATGCAAACATATTTGTAAAAGTCAGTTTAATATGATGATTTGAGTTGGCTCGTGTCACTTCTGAGCTTCCGTATTCAGCTGACAGTGGAGGGGAAAGAGGCTAATGTTTGATTTAACATCAGTGTCACATTAAGTTTCTACATGACTGAAGATGTGTTCAGTGTTTTCAGATTTATAAGTTAGATTCTGTGTGTATGTTTGGGGCTGTAAAAGTCAATTCTGACACTTTTATGAAACATCACGCTGCAGATCAAAGTCGCTTACATTTCTGCTCAGAGAGGCTCGACAAGCCTCAATCTCAGTATCTGACATAAACTTCTGAAAATCAATACCCTCGGGCATACTTGAACTTTTTCACCTTTCCTAACGCGGACAGATTTGGTTCTTGTTCTCAATCACTGATGAGACGAGCAGTAAACAGCCTGCAAATGCCTCAAAAACTTCCCGCGCCTGAATGAGCCGCTTTCAGAATGAGTCAGCACGGATTCATGACACATGCAGTTAAACTTTACAAGTTATTTTCATGTACTGTTGCCAAATATTCCAAAAACTGGTTATGTTGGGACTTCAGTTACAAATGAATAAAATATTTTGTACTTTTTTATTTGTTATGTCTTGAAAATATGAACCAGAGGGAACTTTGGCCAAAATTTCAGCAGAAAAAGAAGATGAACAAGTGGTGAAACTGGACTTTTCTTTACACATTTTGCAAAACCAAGGATGTTCAAAACTGTTTTATGAAAATTAATTGTTTAAACGGCCTCATATAGTATTCTTTTAGCTTAAAGATGATCTAACTAGAGCTGAATTATGAACTAATTTGTTCATTAATCTATTTGATGAGTCAACAGAGGGCCAGCATTGCCTATTGTATTCATTCATTCATTGTATCATTTGGGTAAAGCAAATAATTGAGTTAGAAAATTGGAAACTTTGAAGTTAACATGCCTTAAATTTTAATGCAAACTGTTGATTTGAAAGCAATCAGATTATTAAGTACATCTGACTTAAAGTAATTGTGTTCATATAACTTGTTAATTTGATTTAAAATAAACTCAATTCACTCAATTTTATTGCAACTGAATACCAGTAAATTATACATCACAGCAGCAAATTCTTTTATTTTATCTGCATGAACAAATGATACAATAAATACATTAAAGTTAATTCTTGACATTTGAAACTGTTTAAATTAAAGGAGCCTCTCCTCCCACGATGCCCTTCAGCAGATTGGATGTGCCAAATCTGCGTCCACCTCATCCTGTGCACTGTAAAAATGGACTAAAACTTAACCATTTATTTTTACAACATAGTGTCTGCGCTGCCATAAAATTTTAAGTTGGCTGAAATTGAAAAGACACTTTGAAATAATTTTGTAACGATTCAAAACAAATGAACTTTTCCAGTCAAATCAACTTTATTGATTCAGCTGTACTTGAGAAAACAAGTTCAATAAGCCTAAGATGATAAGATGAACCAACAGCTCTTCAGTCACACTGATGAACATTACAAACAAAAATGATTTCCTTTTACACTTCACCAGTTTGAAAAGTCAGTTCTTAATTTCACACAAAGAACTTAATTTCTTTAAAAACTTAATTAAGTTCTGTTCTGTACATCTACAATAAGATAATGAGAAAACAGTTGATTCCACTAAATTCCAACATTATTTTTGAGTTGAGGTAATTTTGTAATGATTCAAAACAAATACACTGTTTTAGTCACATAAACTTGATATTAAGTTGTACTTGAGAAAACATGTTCAATGTGCTTAAGATATGAAGATGAAGTGACAAACATCAAAAACAAAATTGATTTTGTTTTACACTTTATCATTTTGGAAGGTCAGTTTTCCATAAAGGACTTTGTTTCTTTAGCAACTTAATTTACTGAGTTGATTGAACTCTGTACAGTGCATTCATTCAGGTCGTCATTTCAAGTCACAAAACTTAAAGTTAGAAGAACTCAAGTTCTCAAGGGTGATGAAAATAAATAGAAATTTTAAATTTAATTAACTTTAATAAATAAAATGTGTATATTTATGTTAAGATGATGAGGAAAGATTTATTGAGTCCATTAAATTCCTGCATGATTTTTGTGTAAAAATAAAATGCAATTCAGTCATAAGTTGGCTAAATTTGAAAATACAAGTTGAGGTTATTTTGTAATGATTCAGAACAAATGAACTTAATTCAGTTGTACGTAAGAAAACATGTTCAATAAGCTGAAGATGTTAAGTTGAGCCAACAACTCTGTAGTCACACTGACGAACATTACAAACACATTTGTCAGTTCTTCATTTCACACAATGTGTTTTAACTCTCACACAATGCATGCTGGGAAGTCTGATAATATGCTGAACATGTTTCTTAAGAAACTTAATTTAATGAGTTGATTGAATTCAAATCATCATGTCAAGTCAAAAAACTGCAGGCTAGAAGAACTCATCTTTATGAGTTGTCAGGCATTGTGAAAATAAACAGAAATTTTAAGTTAAATCAGATTTAGTAGATAAAACTTGTATACTTACAATCAGATAATAAGAAAAAAAATAGTTGATTCCACTAAATGTCTGCATGATTTTTGTGTAAAAATAAATAAAAAATCGTGTCAGGGCTGCCTTAAAATTTTAAGTTGACTAAATTTCAAAATACAAGTTGGGGTAGTTTCAGTAAATAAACATGATATTAATTATTTCTAAAACATTAAGAAAACATGTTCAATAAGCTGAAGATATTAAGTTGAACCAAACACCCTTCAAGTTAGAAGATCTCATGTTTATGAGGTTTGAAGTGTTTTAAAAATAAATAGTAGAAATGTTGAGTTTAATTAACTTGAATAAATCAAACTTGTTTATTTACGTTAAGTTAATGAAAAAAGATGAGTTGTTTCCACTAAACTCCTGTGTGTTTTTTTACAGTGTGATTGGCTGCTTGTCTGTGACGCTGTGTATTGGCATGTCACTTAATGGCATAATCGCTGCAACTTAAGTGGTCAAGTGGCCTGTTAGATATGTCTGTGTGTGTGTATGTGTGTGTGTGCCTGTGTGTGTGTGAGAACAAATTCCCATCCTGCATCACTCGCCTGGATTCCCTCCGTCGTGTTACTCTGACTGCGGATGAAAACAATCTTCATCTAATATTTTTCCACGACATCAAGTAATGTAAATTACGACGGGGTGTTGGTATGTAGTCTGTAATTACACATCACCCTCCCTCCCTCCCTCCCTCCTCTTCTTCTTCTTCTTCTTCTTTCTTCATTTCGGAGCGTTCGTGGTTCTTGTGTGCAGGCCTCGGTCTGCTCTGCCTCCTCCACCTCCAGCTCTCTGCTCGGCTCTCCTCGGCTGCTTCCAGCTCCGTCCTGCACGTTTGAAAGACGACTGCTGCACCCTACAGTTTAAAATCCGTCTCTCACTGTGCCTGCTCAGCCTCCAAACACTGCTCACTCTCTGCTCTGCACGCTTAAAAACTGACCAGTGCTGCTTTTTTTTATTAAACATCACACACAAATCACGCTTCTCTGGCATCATAGCAAAACAAAAACAGAAAAAATCCAGCTTTTCTGTTTAGATTTTTCTTTTAAAAAAGTAATGAATGAACGAAGAGTTTCACTGTTATTCTGTAGCTTTAAAGTGCTTCCAACTCTTAAATAATTTCACCAGTGGAGCGTTTCAGTGTCCTGTGTTGGTCTAAATGAAATATCAAAGGCTTTTTTCCCTTAATGAGGACAATAATCTGGGGTAAAGTGTGAATATTTGGAATATTTTGGCCTGATGAATCAAATCTGACAATACTTAACACAAGAAATGAGCTAATATTTGCATCATTTTCTGCACCTCAAAAGCTCGTTTTAGTTGGAATCTGATATAGATGTTGTTTAATGCTCTGGTGCCAAATCTCCATGATAATATAGTATTTTTTCCAATTTGAAATTAAACCAAAATATTATGCATTAAACAGACTCTGTGTACAGCTATAAATACACAATTCTGCATACATAATTAATACTTAACATTATACCACATAGTCAAAGAAAATCAGCACACAGATTATTTTACATGTGCAGATCTGAGTGTAATCAACAATAAAAATGCAGTTGCAATTTAGTAAGTGTATATGTGGATATATGCAGGACAAATATCTGAATTTAAGTACTTAGAAAGAATTAAAATATTTTTCTCTCTGTGTAAAATCAGGTTTGTGTTCTTGACACATATTTTATTCTGTGCATTTTTAATACAGTAACTTTCAGTTCATTCTCTGCTCTGATTTCTTATTTTGTAAATATTTATTTACATTTGTTGAAAAATCAATATCATTTTTCATATTTTTTTCAATTTGCCGATGGCATGAATGCACAGAAAAAAAAAGACTTCATCTCCGTCATCATTTTCATCATCTCTTCTCCTGTCAAACTCACTCAGAGATGGATGACATGTATATTTTAGCGGTCGATCTTTGCAATTTATTTATGTACTTATTTATTTATTTATTCATTCATTCATATTTTTGGACAATAAAGCAAAGCAGCAGAAACACTACAACAAACAAAAGAAAAACAGTAACTCCCCAGGGGCTTGCAGAAGAAATCTCACCTCAGTAAGTATTATAATATAATACAAAAGTCATGCAACCAACAAAAATGAGCGAACCAGCAACCATCGGCTCAAAAAGCAACATAAATCAATCAGAGACATAAAATAAATTAAAAAAATAGTCAGAGTATGTGTGCATCAGTGTGTGTGTGTGTGAGTTGAAGAGGACTGAAATGCAGTTTGACTCTAACTGTCTCTAAAACCTTGTGTGGCCTGTGTATCATATTTAATATTACGTATTCAGTATTACATAAAATAATATCTGCTTTTGGTATCATGATGCAGCTAAAAATGTTTCTCCACTCCTAAAATACAGCAAAGCAAAGTGTGAAATTAACAGCAGACACCTACTTATCCGATTTTTTTCAGCTCTTATCCTTAAAGCATCGTCACATTCAGTCAAAACTATTCTTATATTCATTTATTTTTAAACATGACCAAACATTAACCCTTAAATATTGTCTGAATCCTGGAATTTAATATTATTAGAAACACTTGAATGGGGATGAGTCATGTGACTTCATGCCAACATTCAAAAATATGCTCACAATTTGTAGAAAAAATCCAAATTTGTAGACAAAGATACATTTAAGTGTTGTTATTTTTTCATATTTATTATATTTTTGGGAGATTTTGGTGATGAAAATAGTTTTTAAGCATGATTTTATATGTTATTGTTGAAAAATAATAATAATAATCAGACATTAAATGTGTGTATCCTGGAGAATCCACTGCCCAGAGATAATCACTCACAGGTATACTATTCTGAGCCTATACCCAGATAATCAATAGTATAAAGGTGATATTGATTAATCTTTATTATTTATTATTATAGTGTATTATTTTTAAACTTTATCCTGTTTCTTCAGCTTCCATTGCTGATAGGAAATGGCCAGAAAACAGGTTTATAAATGTTAATAGCTCATTATTTATTCAAAGATTAGACTTGTTTCCAGCCTGCAAAACGTATATAATTAACTATTGTTCAAATTTTTTTCACTTTTTAAAACTTGAACTATTTAAAAAAGGGGGAAATGTTACGTTTATATTCTAAATGGGTGATGTATCAGGAGATACAGAGTGTAAATTTGAAACTAAATGCCATATTTTGATATAAAATCATGGAACTTTGTTATTTTAGCGTAGATACATAAGAAAATGTGTTAATTCTCTGAAATACATCTACATGTGGATGCCATTTTAAGGCACCTATGATTTAATTTGAGTGGCTTACTTCAGCGTCATGACATTTGACCTTTTTAAAAGCCGAAATCGACTCATTGTTTAACCATTTTTAGGTGTGAGCAGTCAAATCATAGCGCGACAAACCTGAACACACACGTCTGAACACTGAGTGGAATTGAACGCATCATGAGAGCTGATACTGGTCAGTCCGTACAGTCTGGATCCCCCCTCCTGAATGGTGGCGGCATCAACAAGAGGCTCTGGCTTGTAAATCCCACTTGAGATAGTAGAAACCCCCCCTACACACACACACACGCATACAGACAGACACACACACAGGCTCCTCCTGACAGCCAAGTCTGCTCTGGACAGTATTTCCAAATCCCTAATTGTACTGTTAGACCATCAAAATGTAAATACTGCAGGAGAGGAAACAGCGATAATTACCACAAACTCCTTCACTGCAATATTTGAGGATTTTTCTCTCAACCTTAATAATTATTGTTTCATTTTGACTTTTTTTCTTCACATTTTGTCACAACTTAGTCGAGATTTAAGCTGTAGATTTTTACAGACGTGAGGTTAAAGTGATTTTTAAATCCCGAAAAAGTGAAACAGAATAAATAAACCGGTGAAACAGGGACTTGGAGTGACATGGTGGCGTCAGTTTTTCCTCTTTCGTCTTTGTTAGATGCCCCGCTGTAGGATTAAAGATCCTGATAATCAGCACCTTGTGCCAGTATTCAGTGTCTTTGACTGTTTAATGTCCAAAATGTTTTGAAGGAAAGTGTTTCCACCTCAAAACTTACAATAAGAACATATCCATGTCATACTTTGATTAGAATCAGTTAAAGATTTCACTCTGTAGTACTGTTTAGTCATGAAAAAGCAGAATATCATCAATAAAACTACACCGTACCTAACATGTCAGAAATGAATGATGATGCTCAGTGTCCTTTTCCTGATATTTTTCATGCACAGTGAGAAATATCACAGAACTGGCACACTGACAGAAACTCATGACTAAAACGGGGTTTAACTAAAAATTTTTAACTGAAATATCCAAAAACAACAAGTTTTGTGTCAGTGTATCAACTTTGTGCTGAGACATTAAAGATCAGACATCAGTCACTGTCTGTTTAATCTGAAAATCTGCAGAAAAATCTGATTTTTACCTAAAAAAAAGTGTCAACTTTTGTTCTTAGAAGACTGAAAGCTTTTGATTGAGACACAAATCATAATGCAAAATAATAATCATTTATTTCTATAGATGATATATGAAGAATCTGCAGTATCATTTATCATCACATGCTGCAAAGACAGAAATATATCTGCATATATTCTATAACATAAACACACTATTTACAGTGTATGAGCATAATATCTGGTATTTGTAGCTGCATTTCTAAATAATAGAATTCATCAAATAAACACAAAAATATACAAACATAGTGTGTCTTTAAGAGTGTTTACTTAAATGATTTAAAACATGTCTCAATACAATATGCTAATTAGATCATTATCATATAATACTCAAACCAATGACACTAATATTTAATGCTGTGCATAATATACTGTACACACATGATCACAATATACAGTGTATCTTTCACATACGTGCTGCCTGCCTACGATACATGTATGAACTAGTTTTGAACCTCATGTGTGTAACACATATGCACACAATGAAAGTGCTCTTAGCACTGTCTGTTTAATCTGACTAAAAGTCACAACTTTAGTGCTCGACACAACACTGGAAGCTTTTGATCAACACAGTGTCACAATATTAAATTATCATAATTTTTTCCAAAAATTCTTTAAATCTGTCTTATAAAATAATCTCTATATGCATAGCTGCATATGAATATAAACAACATCATATATCAAATAAATGCAAGAAAATACTAATATATCATGTAATGTTCAAACCAGTGACACTAAGTACAGTAATGCTCATAAAATACACAGTATCACACTGCATCTTTCCAATACACGCTGCCTGCTTATGATACATGTATATGTCTTTACATCATGTTTAAACTAGGTTACAGTTTAGAACCACACACTATGTGCAGTGTGGAATTCTGAGTTCTGTTCCCACTGTCTTTTTAATCTGAACAGTCACAACTTATGTGCTCAAAACAACACTAAAACACTAAACACTAGAATCTTTTGGTCGACACAGTGTTACAATACAAAATTATCATAATTTATTCGAAAAATTCTTTAAATCTGTCATATAAAATAAGCTCTTTATCTATACTGTGGCTGCATACGCATCTAAACAACATCATTATATATCAAATAAACGCAACAATTGACATATATATCATATAATACTCAACAACATACAGTATACCTTTAACATATGCTGCTGCTACAGGTTAGAACCACATACTGTATGCAGGATGGAATTTTGACATATTCATTATATACTGTACATATATACTTCATGCTAACAATCAAAGTGCTGTCACCACTCTGTTTCATCTGAACATCCACAGGAAAAAAATGTCTGTAGTTATTTTTAAATCAAGCAAACATTCAAAGTCACTACCTTTGATCGCCATACCGTCATAATATATACAATTATCATAACTTATTCCATAAATGCTAATCTGTCATATAAAATGATCTCTATATCTCTCCATAGCTGCATTATATCTAAACTAATAAATCAAGTAAACACTAAAATATACAAGCATATACTTTATATCTTTAGGACTGTTTCTATAAAACATGTCTCAATACAATATTCAAATTAGATCAATATCTTATTATATTCAAACTTATGACAATAAGTACATTAGCGGACAGAATGATGATGCAGCATTCATTATATACGCACATATATATATTTCACACACGCACTGTTGTGTTGTTTATCTCTTTACATCATGTGTAAACAAGAGTTTAGAACCACATACTGTATTCAGTTTAAACTATACATATATACTTTATGTTAACAGGTAAAGTGACTGTATTAAACTGTCTGTTTAATATGAAAATCTGCAGAAAAATCAGATTTTCAACTTTTGTGCTGGAAACAACACTGAAAGCTTTTGGTTGCCATCATAATACAAAATTAGCATAATTGATTCTATACGTCCTTATCTGTCATATAAAATGATTCTACATCTATAGCTGCATATACATCTAAACAATATATCAATTAAAGATAAAAATATACAAACGTACACTAGCTTTAAGACTGTTTAATTAAATGTAATCTCTTTAATCCAGCTATTTAAGAAATGTCTCAACACAATATGCTAATTATAACATCATCACACAACATTCATATTAGTCATCCAAGTGTCCTGGATAGTAAACCATCAGTATAATATATGCACATAATCATAATATACCACATACTATATACAGTATGTCATTTTGACATATTCATTATGTACAATACTACATATACTATATTGTTTTCAGTTATTTTTAAATCAGGTTTTAATCACAAACTTTTAAAGTCACAACTTTTGTGCTTGAAAGCTTCTGGTCGACACAAAAATATCATAATTTAATCTATAAATGCTCATGTGTCATATAAAATTATCTCTATACCTCCAGCTGCTACAAAGAATATCACAATATATCAAATAAACAAACATATGCTGTATGTCTGTCGGACTGTTAACTAAATTCAGTCTCTTTAACCCATCTATTTAACACATGTTTCAGTACAATATGCTCATTATATCATTATCATATAATAATCAAACCAATGACACTATTACATCAGTGGTATACTGTATCTTTCATATATGTGCTGCCCAGTGACTACACATGTATATCTCTTTACATCATGTATAAACATACTTTATGCAGTAATTTTGACACAATAATGTTATACTACACCTATGTACTTTATGCTAACAGTGAAAGTGCTGTTACCTCTGCATGTGTAATCTAAAATTCTGCTGAAATATATCATAATTTATTCTATTAATGCTAATCTGTCATATAAAATGAATATATATAGATGCATATTCATCTAAAAATCATAATACATTAAATAAATGAACAAATATACAAACATGTACTGTATATCTTTAGGACGGTTTAATTCACTGCTGTTTCTTTAATCTATATATTTAAAAAACATATTAATATGCTAATTTGATCATTATCATATAATGTTCAAACAAATAACACTAGTATATGAATATACTGGATTCCTTATCCATCTGCATACATAATATATGCACACAATGATATACTGCACAGTACATGCATATTTCTTACATCATGTATTATACTATCAACCACTTACTGTCTGCAGTATGTGTTTCTGATATTCATCGCTTCATTTTTGCGAACAGTGAATGTTTTTTACAACTTTTAGTCTGTGATTCCTCGGGTTTTTACTAAGCAGCAGTGACATTAATCATATATTCAATTATATAATAGTTTAAGATTAAAAATGATCAAATATACATAAAGAAAAGCTCCTGAAACGGTATATTTATATTTCAGTATTATTGTTCTAAAAGGAAATGACAAGTTTATCATCTTACCTGCGGTCCAGTTTGCAGCCGAACTGAAACTCGGACCAGGGCGGGCAGGGACCGAGCCGTGATGGAAACTTGCCACGTCCACTGCTGGTACAGAAGACGGACAAGACAGTCACATCAAAGCACGTGTAAAAAGTCAAAAGAAGTCTTAAAAAGACAGAATTGGCAGCATGACAATTTAACTGAAACCAAACTTGTTACAACTTTAAACACATTTAACAGATTTTTTTAGGAATTCAGTACAATCATTCTGAAAGAATAAATTAAAGGGAAATAACTCAGTTTTATGAGTTCATCCTTTACTATCACATGCTTTGGAGCATCTATGCTGTATATACAGTATAATTATGGACTATATTCATGTGTTTTTACTGTTGCTTTCACTTTTTGTTATCATTGAGCTACTACAAGGAACTGTCATGTTGTGTTGTTTTTGGAGCCCCCTGTGGACAAAATTGGTAGTGTTTCCACTGTAATAACCACAAAATATAATGTCAAAAACAAAATTATCTCAATTTTAGTTGGTTTAGGTACAACTCACTGTAATTCTGCCTGGAAAAATGTAAATAGGCTCCATTTTATCTGATTGCAATCTTAAATCAGACTTAAACATATCTTTAAAATTATTATGTTATGTTATGTTATGTTATGTATATGTTATGTTATTTTATTTCAGAACCTGTAAGATCATATGAACATGAGTTCTTCTAACTTGAGGTCTTTTCACTTGAAATGATGAGTTGAATGAATGGACTGTACAGAGTTCAATCAACTCATTAAACTGAGTTTCTAAAGAAATATAATCAGCATATTAATAGACTTCCCAACATGCATTGTTTGAGAGTTAAAAGTCTCCTGAGAACCCTCTTTTTTATAGTTTGAATAAAACATACAGTCTGTGATGAGAATTTGTTTGAAGATAAGTTGTGGTTGATTGTTTTCACAACAGTGAAAAAACTGTGAACCGTGATAACCATGATGAAGGTTAGTATTGAATCAGTAAATAGACACAATAAAGATTAAATGTTGTAAATGTTTGTCAGTGTGACTGAAGACTTGTTGGTTCAACTTAATATCTCAGGCTTGTTGAAGATGTTTTCTCAAGTAGAGCTGAATTAATATCAGGTTTATTCGAACTAATTACCTCAACTTGCCTTGTCTAATTCAGTCAACTTAAAAATTTTAGGCAGCCTAGACAATATTTTTTTTTTATTTTTTATCTTTTAACTTATTAAAAAAAAGTGTGTCTGAGCTGCCTTTTCATCATATATGTTTTCTTCTAACTACACAAAAATGAGGGTCTTAGGAGAGTTTTAACTCTCAAGCAATGCATGCTGGGAATACTAATATGCTGAGCATAGTTCTTTAGTTGATTGAACTCATTTCAAGACAAAACACTTCAAGTTAGAAGAACTCATGTTTATAAGTTCTGAAGTTATATATAAATTGCCCCCAAACAGGAAAACAGTTTGTAAAATAAATGTTTGTTGTTTTAACTTAAAACAGTCTGTGTCCATGGTGCTTTTAAGCTAATGATTGACAATAAACTTGATATTAATTCAGAAAACATGTTCAGTTAAGAAACAAAGTTGAACCAACAACTCTTAAGTCACACTGACAAACTTTAACAATTTTGAGAGAATTTTAACTCTAAAAAACAATGCATGCTGGGAAGTCTGTTAATATGCTGATGATGTTTCTTTAGAAACTCAAGTTAATGAGTTGATTGAACTCTGTACAGCACATTCATTTAACTCATGTTTATGAGTTCTGAAAATAAATACTAGAAATTTTAAGTTTAATTAACTTGAATAAATCAAACTTGTGTATTAATAAGAAAACATTAATAAGAAAAGATTGGTTCATTCCACAATATTCCTGCATGATTTTTTGCAGTGTAACAAGTAAGGATGCAAACAGATTTAGAAAAGCAAACCAGGCCTCTGGCCCTGATGTTCTGCTTCTTTTTTAAGATGAGATACATACAGATTATCTCAAGAAATGTGCTTTTATTTTGTAGAAAAGGACTTAATTTAAGCAATGATCCTTCATTTGTCTTCATTTTGCATCTTAAATACTTCTCTGAGATTACCTGTCACTTGAGTCAGTGGTTGAAGTTTGAGATTAAAACCCTGCGTGCACAAGAATATCTGATTGTGCTCAAATCTGAATTTAATCCAGCTTTAGTGTGAAGAAGAAGAAGAATAAGAAGAAGAAGAAGAAGAAGAAGGGGGGAGGAGGTAAAAGTTGATGCACCGAGATGGAGACGCTTTGACTTGACTTTTCTCTGGCTGCCTTAAGTGAAGCCGCTCAGAGATAGATGCAGTAAATAGAAAACAGTGATTGTCGTCTCGCTCTGCCTCCCCCTCCGTAATCTGATTGGGCACGTTCCCCGAATCGAGGGCAACGCCAAAACAAAAGATCACCAATCAGATAGAAGGGGCTCCCACTGAAGTTCTTGGCATGCTATGAATGCTTTGCCCTCTCATGTGCGCTAGTATCTAGCAGCGAGATTCCCCGTGTCGCTTTTATGTGTTAATCGTCACCGCTCAGTGAGACTATTGTGCTGTCTGCATCGCCGGGGGAGGAAACCGCAAAAAAAAAAAAAAGAAGAAGAAGAGGAGGGGGGGTTTATATGGGGAATGAATGCGAGCGGCGGAGACTGCCAGCACCGTTTCACACGAGCAGAGAATCGCCTCATCACCCCGTTGACGAAGGTCCAAGAGTGCAATGTGGTGCTCTGCCACCACAGACATCTCTAATTGGTGGGAAAGAAAATGGAGAGCAAATGAAGAGTTCATTTATATATGCAGGGTGGAAGAACAATTATCACCTGAAGTTTTTTTTTTTTTTTTACATCTCCAAGACGTAGAAGAGCGAGTCAGGTGTGAAACGCTCTGCCATCCGCGCACTACATTTACCTGTGAGCCCTGAGAAGTGCCCTTCATCACCTCTACATCTGTGCTTTTAATCACCTCTTCAACCTTTTCATATTTTATAGGACATTTAGGGTGAAATCAGGGTTGAAGTGGGAACACAGTGAGTTAATACCTTTAAACCAGGTGTGATGTCTTTAATTCCACTGACCAAGAAACTGCACTTTAAATTTGCTGGTTATCAAAGTTTCAGGAGAACATGTCGGCTTTGATGTAATGGTGCAGCCAAGAGCAAAATATTTCAATCAATGTAAGCATAAAAAAATGACTCTAAAGAACCAAAACCAGGAAAGAAAGAAGGTAAAGAAAGTTTTATTTATTCAGGTTTATTAAACTTAAAATTTCTAGTATTTATTTTCAGAACTTATAAGCATGAGCTCTTTTAGCTTGAAGACTTTTGACTTGAAATGTTGAATGAATTGAATGAATTTACTGGACAGAGTTCAGTCAATTTATTTAAATTAAGTTTTTTAAAGAAACAAAGTTCTTTGTTCATCAGTGTGACTGAAGACTTGTTGGTTCAACTTAATATCTTCAGCTTATTCAACATGTTTTCTCAAGTACAACTGAATTAATATGAAGTTTATTTGTCTAGAAAAGTTTATTTGTTTGAATCATTACCTCAACTTGTCTTTCCAAGTTCAGTCAATTTAAATTTTTTATTACTCTTATAATCCTTGTATGTTTAAGGGGAGATTTAAGGTTAAATTAGTTGAGGAGGGATTCAAATCCCTTAAACTTAGTCTTTAAAACCCTCTGAAAGTTCGACTCCATCGTCATTCTTTTCAGTGTTTTTCACATCAGGAAAGCCAGCGCTGATGTTCTCCCCTCCTTCAACCTCAAGGTAGCAACATCATCATGCAGAAAACTCTGTCACGTCAGGTGGGAAAATGCTTTTTGAAGGGCATTTTGACGCTAAGACATACATAGTTTGACCAGAATTTGAGTGTTTGGGTGTTGAAACACAACTGCAAGGCTACAGAATGATATACAAAACTAATTTAAACTAATAATAATAATGATCCCACCCTTTAATGTCTTCAACCTCACAGATTTTCCAACAGTTCATCAGTCATATTGTGCAGACAAACCAAAACTTATAGTGCTCTATTTCAAATTCAAGCACCCAAAAATACCAAATATGTTAGGATTGTTTAAATGTATCCCACACTCCAGTTTTCCAGTGATTTCGAGACATTTAAAACATACAAAATGGTGAAAACTGAAGCAGCAGAGCCCTGATATGCAAAATTTTAGTCCCTCGTATGAGTCAACCTCTAAAACACTGGATCCTACATTTCCCATAATGCAGGTGAAATAGTTTTTTGTTGTTAAAACTGTTAACTTGATGAACACTGATGACATGACCAGGGTTATTTCCTCAGACTCAGTGAAGCTCTTTCACAGCTACAGGAGACAGTAGCAGAGTGCTGCTTTCCATGATGGATAAGATGATCCTCATCTGCAAAATTATTAGAGTGCCTTTAAAATTCATCCTTTAATTATCCTCAGGGAAGTGTCACATATAACACTGTAATAAAATAACATAGATGCACCGTTTTGCACAGTTTTTTCCTTTAATTATTTGACATTTGTAACACTGATACCACGGTGAGCTTGTATTCATAAGTCTTTCAAATGAGCAAGTCTGTAATTTGTTTTAGGCAGATGCTATTTGCACCCAGGGTGTAATAGCCAGTGTGGCTATTGGACTGCAGGCAGGTCAGCCTAGTACCTGAACTCTTTTACTACAAAGACACGCTTTTGGAACATGTCCATGATTTGTGAAAACAATTGAAATGTGGACTCATCAGACCACAGCACACTTTTCCACTTTGCATCAGTCCATCTCAGATGAGCTCGGGCCCAGAGAAGTCTGCAGTGTTTCTGGATGTTGTTGATATATGTCTTTCTCTTTGCATGGTCGAGTCTTAACTTGCATTTGTAGATGCAGAGACAAACTGTGTTTACTGACAACGGTTTTCCAAAGTGTTCCTGAGCCCATGTAGTGTCCTTTATACAAAGATGTGGGTTTTTAATGCAGTTTTTAATGCAGTGCTGCCTGAGGGGTCAAAGGTCACAGACATGTTGGTTTTCAGCCTTGCTCCTTACATGCAGAGATTTCTCTGGATTCTCTGAATCTTTTAATGATATTAAGGATTGTAGATGGTGATGGTAGATGTAGATGGTGTTGGACTACTTGCACTTTTTCACAAAGTGGTGAATCTCACCCCATCCATGCTTGTGACCGACTGAACCTTTCGAGGACGCCCCTTTAATACCCGATCATGATACTGTCAACAATTCACCTGTTCAACTGTGGAATGTTCCAAACAGGTGTCTTTTGAGCTTTACACAACTTTCACAGTCTTTTGTTGACCCTGTCCCAACTTTTTTAAATTCAAAATGAGTGCATATTTACAAAAAACATAAAAGTCAATCAGTTTGAACATTAAATATCTTCATCTTTGTACTGTATTCAATTGAATACAAGTTGAAAAGTATTTGCAAATCATTTCATTCTGTTTGCATCCATGTTTTGCACAACATCCCAACTGTTTTTGGATGTAACTGAAATGTAAAATTAAGATGAAAATCAACATTTTCTTCACTATTCTCCAAAAATTCAGCCTGATATGTTTGGTTCTTGTGGAGAGTTTAGCATGAAATAAAGTTTGAACACTGCTTTGTTGCCCAATCTGAGATTTTAATGGTGGAAGTAGTGTGGAGTCAAAGAGGCTACGAGGTTAAGGGGAATTTACAGTGTGAAGTTAAGTGTTTTTGCTCCCTAGCTGCTTAAAAAAAGAACAAATACACAGAAAAGCTGCTCAGTTGCAGCTCCGCTCTGAATACTAATATCTCAGCAGTGTATGTGTGTGGCTGTGTGTGTGTGATTGTGTGATTGTGTGTGTCTGTGTGTGTGAGTGTGTGTGTGTGTGTGTGTGTGTGGGTGTGTAAAGCAGATGCCATTCTGCTGATCTCAGTCCACATCCATCCGTCTACAACCCAAATCTTCCCGAGGGCCGCCGGGACGAGCCGTCCTCCCCGCAGCCTTTTTCCCTCCACAGGTCAGGCGGCGTCCAAACTGTTTCATCTCGTCTCGCAGGTCGACCGACGCCTGACGGAGAACATCTGCCCGCCAAAAATTCACAAGCTGCCACAGAGACGACATCAACAGTCGGTTTGTGTTTCTGCAGCCACACGGTGTCATCGACAGTGTTGAATGTTGACGCATCTGTTGTGCTGTTGAGTTAGCGGCGTTTCAACAAGTTTCCATGTGATCTTTAGCGATTAGAGCGACAGCACGGGATTCACATCGGGACTCAGGTGTGGGTGGACGGGTGCAAATGTGTTACTGTATGGAAAATATCTAACATATATAATATACATTCATTCATATGGCTGTGTGACTTTTTTAGAATTGATATTTTTTGCACTTATTTCTGGGTAGAAACATTCAAAAGATTGGATCGGGATTGTAACTAATAATTCATGATAACACAGGAAATTTAAATATGAAACTACAACTACAACTTTATTGATACCACGTATTTAACAACAAATATACAGCAAACAGTAATATGATGAGTAACAAGTTAATGTGACAAAATATAAGATTAAGTACACAGATATAGATATAATTATTTTTAAACATAAAAAATATGAATACACTTTACAAATAAAAGATTAATTAACAAAATAAAGGATTAAAAACATAAGCAGTTATTATAAAAAAGTGAAAAAATAAGAATATATTACAACCAAAAGGTTAATAGGATAAAATTTAGAAAAATAGATCGATAATAATGACAAATTTAAGAGAAAATAAAAATAAAATAAAGTAAATAAATAAATAGATAATCAAAAAGTCAGTGTAATATAGATGAAATATGTAATAATTATCATAAAATTGAAACAAAATTAGAATATATTGCTAATAAAAGATAAATAGGAAAAAATATAGAGAAATACATAGATTATCATGTAAAATATAAGAAAAAATATGTACGCATCTTAAAGATTCATTAATAATAAAAACTTTTTGAATGTAGGATGAAATATGTAAAAAAAAATTATGAAAACTATCACTAATAAAAGATAAACAAGATTAAATATAGAAAATGCGTAGATAATGTCAAATTTAAGAAAAATAACCAAACATTTAAAAAAAAGATTAATAATCAAAAAAACCTAAAATAGGATGAAATATGCAAACAATTATTATGAACAGTAAAATAAAATAGGCATATATCACTAATAAAAGACAGCTGAGTCAAAATATAGAAAAAAATCCATAGATAATAATGAACATTTTAAGAAAAAGAAACAGAAATTTAAAAAAGTTTCATAAATAATCAAAAATTCTTTGTATTATAGGATGAGATATGTAAAAATATTCTGAAATGGTAAAAAGTAAGTATATATCACTAATATAGAAAAATCCTTCAATAATAATGTAACATTTAATCAAAGTAAGTATATTTAAAAAGAAGACTCATTAATATTCAAAAATCCAAGTAATGTAGGATGAAATATGTAAATATTTATTATGAAAAGTAAAACAAAATTATAATACATAAGATAAATAAGAAAAAATACAGAAAATTACAGAAAAAAACAACAAATTTTACAAAAAGATGAATAAATAATCAAAGATTGTCTGTCATTTGGACCTGTACTGTGGTGTTTTTTCCACACTAAATAATAAAATATATATTTTCCAAACTTTTGGAGGAAATTGGTGGAGATTTTTGAACAGCAGGGCACTTTGACCCTGGTCCTCTGTATCCGATAAACCTAATGATCATTTGGTTTTCCACAAACACCATCATGTTTTGGAAATGAGCTCTCAGAGTGTGTTTGCAGCAGCCTAACAAAGCCAAGTTTGGAGAGGTTTAAAGGTTGCATGGACTGTGAGGAAAGTGCAGCTCGTTATGACTCAAACTGCGAGCGCTCTCATTTGCAGAAACAAGTGTGCGGAGGGTTTAAAGGTTGCATACATTGAGCAGAAAATGCAGAGAAACCATTTGACTTTCCCCGGAAAAGTACAGTCAATATTGTGCGAGGCTTTAATGGTCAAACATATGCATATTTTCTGCTCCAGTCCTCCTGCTTTGATAAAGCTCAAATACATTCGGTATCATCTATCAAACACGGGGAGGAGGAGGAGGAGGAGGAGACGGCGGGGGGCGAGGAGGGGAAGGCTGGAGAACAGAAGTTAGGTTTTTCCACGGTACCGAGCAGTTATTTTATTGACGTGGGAAGACACAGGAAACGAGCTGCTTTCACTCTTGCATGTCGAGTCCTTCTGTTGGCGCGCGAATCCAAAACAATTTCAGATTTTGAGAAATACGGGGGCAGCTGGCGTTCCCACAGCCGTGCCGGAATTAGCCGTTTACGCACTGCAACCCTATCTGCTCTGCACCTGGGCGGCGAGCATGGCAGCCCTGCACCTTTGACTCGGGCACACAGGCCACCGCTGCTGCAGAGTGTGTGAGCGTGAGTGTGTGTGTGTGCGAAGGAGGGAGGGAGACAGAATGTGCAGTATGCATGAGGAAAAAGTGGATTTCTGCAAACGCCTTCCTGCATGTTTGAGATTTTCTCTCCATTAGCTCACTGTAAAGCCTTGTAAAAGCAATTAAAAGTCACAGGAGAAGTGTAATTCTCTTCTGTGAATATGAGGGTTGCAGTTGTAGGAACCTGGAAGCACTTAAACACAAATGATTTGACAAAATATTAAAGTTTATTACAGGTTTAGGTTATTAGAGGTTTAAAGGATTCATATTCATCACTTACACAATGCACACACTGTAAAAAAATTACACAGGAATTTAGTTAATTTAACATAATATAGATGTTTTATTTATTCAAGTTAATTAAACTTAAAATTTGAGTTGAATGAATGTACTGTACAGAATTCAGGGAAGCTCCTAAAGAAACATCATCAGCATATTAATAGACTTCCCAGCATGCATTGTTTCTATTTTAGCTTACTGAACAGGTTTTCTCAAGTACAACTGAATTAATATCAACTTTAATTGACTGGAAAAGGTTACTTGTTGTGATTCATTAACAGGCAGCCTGAACACTAACTTTTTTAAGTTAAATCAAAATGTTCATTTTTACAGTGCAGAGAAGAGGTATTTCCTCGTATAAAAATGACATCTGCAGTTCCAACGTGGATGCATCACAAGCACAATACTGGATATACAGTGAGGAGACAACAACACAACAATTCTGCAATAAAGGTAACAAAAACTACAGAATATGCCGTACAAAACAGGTACTTTCTTTTCCTCCCTCACAAAAGATCATGTCAAAGAGAAGATTTAAAGTTTTAATAAGTTTTAATTTAATGAGTTGATAGAAGTAGTTCAGAGTGGCTGAAGCAGAACTTACATTTTAAGTTTACACGAAGCTGTTTAGAAGCTGCGAAACTGCTAATTTGTCTTTGTTTAATTGGAGCTGCAAGTTTTCTGTATATTTAAACACTTGAATCATGACTTATGACCCACTACAGTGTGTGTTGGTTGTCTGTATCTGCAGAGACCTTGCAGCCCTCTGTGTGTATCTCTTTATTTTTTCATTATTTTTTTGTGCTCGGGACACTTTACCAACCCAAAATGTCGGCATTTGACCTCCTGGGAATGAGACTCAACAATCAGATGTCTTTCAGGTGCATTTATGAGTAGTTTGGACAAATCCTACTGATTCTACCTTTAGTCCTAATAAATGATGTCCTCACCAACCCCAGATTTATGCCTTTCAATGCATCTCACTGGTGCTTTGTTCAATCACTCCAATTTTTCATGACTTTGTCGATCTGTTTGTTTTCTGTCTGTATTAATTTGTGGTTTTCAAAAATACAAATATATCAAAAGCAACCAATTCCGCCCATGCAGTTTTAATAGATGAAAGTATTTATTGATTGAGTTCATGTTTGCCATGGGTTCTTATTAGAGTGTCACACACTGTTAGAGGGTAGGGGCCCTCCTGTCAGTCATTTAGAAGGAGAAAGACACGTATTTCCTCATGTGTTCTGTCTATTTTTGTTTTGCACATTATGCAAATTCAATGTAACTTTCCTTAAATAATAATAATCTGTTTTTTTTTTCTTCATGTGACATATGTACAGTAGTTTATTCTCGTGGTGCCCAAGTAGAAGTCCTTGTATGATAAATATGTTGGTAGGACGAGGGTTAAAACCCCTCTATCGAAAAAGACACAGATTTGTTTGTCTGTGTCTTAACATGTTCAGACACCTGTTGTGCAAAATATTTTACTAAATATTTCAAATCAAGAATGACTTTTTTACGTCTGGTTCCCTTCCCACTGCAAAATATATTTGTGTATATGAATTTACATATACACAATTTACATCAGTTGTCTTATTTTAGTGTTTATAGTGGTTAATAATTGGGAAAGGGGGTCAAAAGTCACATGTTTAAAGTGAAATTTGAAACAAAAACAAATGTCGTATTAACAATATATATAATATTCTTCCTGCAATATCCGTTCATGTAGCCTGGATGCAGAGACAAATACTAAGTTATATTTGGAAGCGTAAGTTTATTTATTTCTCTAAATTCTGATTCTGAAAAAGAAAAAATCTCAGAAATCTGGTGAACGTTCAGCAGGGAACGTGCAGCCACTCAGTGTTATCATGGAGGAGCCTCCCTGATGACAGCTTCACTGGGAGTCTATAAAACCTGCAATGAATGAATGTTTAATTAGCAGGACTTCATTAGTTTGGGTTTTGGTAGAGAGATTTTGCTTTCCCAACCTGCCAAAAAAACAAACTTTGCGGTGAAATCGCTTTGATTTCGCTCTCTGCTGAGAAATATCTGTATTGGAGCCTCTCGCGCCTGTAAACAGCGGTGAGGAGCGAACATGTTGTCGCTCGTGTTGAACATCTGACCTGGCTGGAACCTGCGGCGAGCGGCACAGCTGAACAGGAGGCCGTCTGGATGGGAGAGGAAGGGGGGAGGATGGAGGGAGAGAGGGAGGTGGAGGGGAAGGAGGAGGAGGGGGGGAGGGGAGGCTTGGCTGTACATGCTTGGCTACTTGCCCCGGTCCCATTGACCAGACAGCTGAACTAGCGAGGGAGGAAGGGAGGGAGGGAGAGAGGGAAGGAGAGACGCAGGAAATGGATGTAGCTTCTATTTTTTTTTATGCATTAGAAAATAATAATCTGCAGTTAACAATCATTGAACCTCCATCTTTGTTGATCAGCGCTCTGTATTGAGCTGTTTCTGCATATCTCCACCTGTGTGGAATTAATATAAATCTGTTCATTTTTCTGATTTTTTGACAGTTTATCTCAATTATTAGAGATCTGCAGCCTCCCTCACAGGTATGCATGCTTGAAGTTGTGTGCTTTTGTGCCAATCTGACACCCTGAGTGTCTCAGGGGTGTAAAGATTAATACATTTGTATCTTTAAAAGCCAACGAGTTCTCAGTAGAGAGCAGATCTCGGGCAACTGTAAACAAATATTTGGATGTAACCCCTTTGCGATCACTAATATTTGATTAGCAACTGCAATGTAATTGCATATTTTTCTCTCATTAATTTTTGTCATAATTAGTGTGTGAATTCTTGTGTTTTGTGAGATCACAATGACCTTTGACCTCCAAAGTCAAGTCATTTCATCCTTGAGTCTAAGTCAAGATTTGTACCAAAATTTCCCCCAAGCATTCCAGAGATATCATGTTCATGTTCATGTTCATGTTCATATCATATCATGTGTCCAGGAGTTCCTAAGATATCACATTCATGAGAGTGGGATGGACATGAGGTTACAGAGACCTTTGACCACCAAAATCTAGTCAGTTGATCTTTAAGTGCAAATGGACAGTTGCACCAAATTTTAAGACATTCCTACCCAGTGTTCCTGAGATATCACATTCACAAGAGTAGGAAGGACATAAGGTCACAGAGACCTTATTTTGAAGACATTCCTTCAAGTTGTTCAAAGGATATCATGTTCAAGAGAGTGGGATGAACATGAGATCACAGTGACCTTTCACTTTGACCTTTAACCACCAAACTCTGAGCACTTCAGTCTTGAGTCTAAGCTGACGTTTGTACCAAATTTGAAGACATTCCCTCAAGGTGTTCTTGAGATTTCGTGTTCACATTAATGAGATGACCCAAAAAGCATAATACCTCTGGCTGTGGCTGTTACCGACATGGAGCCATGAAAAAGGTTTTTCAAAGCAGAGGTTCTCAACGTTTTGGTGACTAAGTGACAGTTTAAGGAGCCAACATATAAATGAAGGCCGCAAAGGAAAACTAATAAATTTGTCATAGGATTTATAGTTGGTTTCATTCAGCAGTAATTTCCATGAGCACCAAATTCACCCGTTTGCAGATAAGGCAGATCACTTTATCTGCTCCCCATGGTCGAACAAACCAACCCCCCCTTACCTGAATCGATGCTGAGGCATCATCCTCAGTAGTATGCATACGTACAATGTCACTGTACCAATATGGGTTGGCTCCGCAATGCTGCTGCAGTGCAATGCAGTGCTAATCCTTGTTTTCATACAGTTTTAGCAAAAAAAGCTGGGAGATGTAGTCTATCGAGCAAAGCACAAGACTGACTTTGCCGCACAAAATCTTTCTAAGGTGCTCCACTGGCCCATGGACCGCACTTTGAGAACCCCTTCTACAAAACATAAGTTGCATAATAAAATGAGCCTGTTGCACCTCAAACCTTGCTGCTATGAAGGAAACATGTGCCCTGATGGTAAAGATACCAAGAGGAGCAGTCAAGACACAGCAATCACTCCCCAAGACTCCCTGTCCACTGACTCTGATTCATCCACAGTGAAGCGTGTATGTATTTATTGAGGCCTTTTTCAAATAAAATCCATTTCATTTATCCATTTAAAAAAACAACAACATCCTAAACCATTAAGTTAGACTCAAAATCATTGTTTTATTTGATGGGGGCGCTAGAAATCACAGGGAGTCCCTAAGAGGTCCTCAAAATCAGATTTGCACATGCCAACTAAAATCAGTTTCAGGGTTTGTGCACCTTTTCTAAAATCAAATTCAAACACTTTTCAAGTATTTTCAAGGTGTATTTTCAAGCTTTTCCAGCACCTTCCAGCCACTAAATGACATATGATTATTATTCCTTTTCATCACATTAAATCACATGTTATTGTGCTCTTATCAACCAAAATGATGTTTTGTGACAGAGAGTTTAATGTCAAAATATGTCACCTGTCTGTAAGCAGACTTGGCTTCCTATTAGGGTTACACATTTTATGCATTTTACTTAAATGGATGTTGAAAATGCTAACATTGATGATTAATTGATGAATCATTAATATCTGATAAGATATAAAACACACATTATATCTATTTTGTTGTAATTTTCTTTTTATTTTTTTGGTTTTATTTTTCTATTTTTTCTTATTTTATATGTAACTTTAAGCTTCTTTATCCAGTGAAAGGCTCCACCAGACAAAACAATGTTAAATGAGGTGCATTAATGCAATTTCTAGATTGTTGATTAATTATCACTTAATACATGTTTAATCAGTTGAATTCTTACTGTCAATTAATTAATTAATAATTAATCGTTAACTTCCTATAGAATCTAGCTCAGCAAATATCTGACTTATTTTATTTCTTTATCTAAAAAGTTAACTAACTAACTCAGTCAGGCAGCAATTTATTATGAAAGTAATCTGATTACAATTTCAAGCAGTTGCTTCACTTTTCAAACCTTGGAATCATTCCATTTCAAGTGTTTTCAAGGTTTTGCAGCACCTATATGAACCAGCAATGTATACATGTGTTTGGTTTGGGGGGGCTCAGCTTTCCTTCCATACAGGCGGGGGCTCTAAGGTAAAAATGTTGGGAACCAGTGATCCAGTGTATCACTGCCCATGTTCACTGCTGTTTGTGTGGCAGATAATGACATTTTTCTGGGGAATTAAGGAAATTATTTATTCATTTTTAGTCACACTTCTATTGTTCCAAAGAAAAAATATCAACTCCCACTTCCTGTGCGTTTGACTGTAGTCATTGTATCAAGATACTGTACATCACAAACTGTCTTAGAGGGAGATTCACACCCCTAGTGTGTCAGTGTGATTGTGCTTCTGTTCACTGATGTGCTTTTTTGTGCATGTGCCTGTGCAGTTTTTTCTATTAATTCACTAAAACACTTGTCAGAAATGTGCAGCACTTTGTTTTTCTTCATGCAAATTCAGTTGGAAAAGTTTGAATTAATGTTTTTTTTTCTGTGTCCATGTTCATGTGTGTGCAGTGCGTCCATACACTTGTAGGTGTCCACAGCGTGAGCATGTTCGCATGTCATCTCTTTTACTCGTCTGCGACGGTCCGCATGTGACTTGCCTCCGCTGGGGCCCGGCGGGGGGTCTGCGGGTGGCCCCGCCCACCCCGGGGCCTGTTCCAGCCAATCAGGTGCTAATGTGTGGGAACAGGAGAGGGCTGCGCTGACAGATGGCGGGCTGACCTGGAAAACCTGCCCCCTTTTTCAGGGTTCAGCAGTCGGCAGATGACAGGTATTATTTCATAACCCGAAGAGTGAATAGCGGTTGGTGATGGGACACACACACACACACACACACACACACACACACTTTCTCTCTCTCTTTTGCCATCAGTGTGAATCATTAACTAGTTGCTGAGTGATTTGGTGTTGGCTTTTGTTCACTTTTAGCAGTTTTAATATGTTTTATTTTAATTCACTGATTCCCTCCATAGAAAAATAGAAAATTATATTTTAAGCAGTGTTTGTAGAGTTACACTGACCTAAAGTAAAAAGAACTAAAAAAATTAAGTTTAATTTAATTTGTTTCCTTTTTTGTGTGATTTTTAAATTCTCAAACTCAATTACAGGCATCAAAAATCTGTAAAAACTCTGTGACGCTGCAAACTCCTTGTATATTTCCTGTATTCACACACAGCAAACACACACTTACACAGAGTGCACTAAAGTTACACACTGGTGTACTAGCTCTCAGTACACATAATTTCACACTTCGCCATTGACGCACACATACATTTATCTGAGGCTTCAACCAGCCATGTAACTCCGATGTCAGGGCAAATCTGTCTGGCAGAAAGTGCTTTTTGATGAAGTCGTTCATAAATTTTAATACAACATGTCAGCTAACATGATGTATAGACTGGCTGCTCATTCATATTTCAAACAGTCTGCCGTTGAGAAAACAGCAGGGGTGTACCTTGTTCTACCTTAAAGTGCTGTGTGGTTACGGCTGTCAGAGTCTGAGCTGGAGAGCAGAGAAACACTACGAGCATGTGATTTTTAGGTACAGGGATTTTATTACACATCAACCATGACAGGCTGCATCATGGAGGAGAGCTAGCTGAAGTAAAATCTCCAATAAATAAAAGAAAATCTGCTACATATTGTCATGGAACATGTGTTCTAAGATATAAATCATTTATTCGTGCCCATGAGTTCATCATTTTAAGAGGTAGAAAGTTATTTACACCATAATTCACACAGTGCAGCAAGCTAATGCTAGTTGGTACATGTTAGCTAGTGTACTAGCAAGATAGTGATTATTATCAGTGAAACTAGCTGCAATAAAATATCTAATACATTAATAAAACCTGTTGTCATGAAACATGTGATTTTAGATATAATCATGTATTCGTACCCATAGGTTCATAATTTTAAGAACTATAAAGTCATTTACTTTCTTTCTTTCTTTCTTTCTTTCTTTATTTATTTCATTCATTTATAAAATAAACAGACAAAAAAACAATCTAATACAAACGTTCTCCAATCTAGAATGAAAGGGAGCAGAAAGAAGACTAATCTTATTTTGTCTGCCCCTTTATCCCCAAAAATCAATTTACAAAAAACATAATTTAAAACAAAAACAAAAACAAAAAAACAACAACAACATAAACAAAAAATAAAATAAAGTAAAATAGCTGCCGGCCATCACAGACAGTCACATATCTTTTTGATTTCCAATTTACATTTCAGTTAATGCCATTCGAACAACAACAAAATGACAATGGTATAACCATCGAATATAACTAACATATTTCATTATATTTCCTTAACATACTGGCTTTAATTATTCTTTTAAATATAATGTTTGAATTGGATTCTTTGGTTTCTTTGTTCAGATTGTTCCATAGACTAATTCCTTTTACCGACACACAACGTTCCATCAATTTAGTCCTGAATCTTGGTTTTTTAAAGATCTCTGTTCCTTTTAAGTTATACTTGCTTTCTCTTTTTTCAAATCTTTTCTGAATGTTCATTGGCAAAGTTGTTTTATGAGCTTTCAGCATAATTTGTAGAATACTATAATCTACTAATTCATGAAATTTCAATAATTTTAACTGAAGGAATAATGAATTTGTTGGATCTCTATATCGTTTTCTACTAATTATTCTTATGGCTCTTTTTTGCAAAATGAAAATTGACTGAGTATATGTTTTACAGGCATTTCCCCATACTTCAATGCAGTAGGTCAGATATGGAACAATCATGGTGTTGTATAAAATATATAAAGCCTTATTATCCAGTGAATCCTTTACTTTGTGTAACAGAGCTATCGCTTTTGATATTTTTGCCTTTGTATAGTGTATATGTGATTTCCAACACACATTCTCATCCAGAATGACACCCAAGAACTTGGTTTCCCTCACTCTATTAATTTCAATACCATCTATATTAATTGAAGCACCAGGGTCCCTCCCTCTGTTACTGAATATCATGAAGTTTGTTTTTTCAAGATTCAATGATAATTTATTTACATCAAACCAAGTTTTCATTCTTTTAAATTCTTGTTTAACCACATTCAACACCTGTGTTATATCTTCCCCACAATAAAATAAAGTAGTATCGTCCGCGAACAGAATACATTTGAGCAGTTTGGATACATAAACAAAATCATTAATATACAAAATAAACAGTTTTGGCCCGAGGACCGACCCCTGAGGTACTCCACACTGAATGTAATGTGATTCAGATTTTACATTATCTATCTGCACATATTGCTTTCTATTTTCTAAATAACTTGAAACCCATTTATGTGCTACCCCTCTGATACCATATTTGCTCAGTTTTTTAAGGAGTATGGTATGATCAATGGTATCAAAAGCCTTTTTGAGGTCAACAAAAATACTTACAAAATATTCTCTCTTATCTATTGCGGTGGATATTTCTTCAGTTAATTCCATAAGTGCCATTGATGTGGAGTGATTGGTTCTAAATCCATACTGACTATTGCTTAAAATATTGTATCTGTCTATGAATTTGTCTAACCTGATTACAAACAATTTCTCTAATATTTTCGAAAATTGTGGAAGCAAGGATACTGGTCTGTAGTTGGAGAAAGCATGTTTATCTCCATTTTTATAAAGTGGAATTACTTTGGCTGTTTTCATATTATCAGGAAATACCCCTGATGAAAATGATAGATTGCAAATGTATGTAAACGGTTCAATAACCAATTCAATTATATTCTTTACTAAATATCATGTCCATATCTACACAGTCAGTGGATCCTTTACTTGCACAACTTTTTACAATATTCAATATTTCTTCTTTATCTACCTTACCAAGAAAAATACTATCCACATTATCTGTTATTGTGTTTTCATCTACATTGTCTTTTATTGTAGGTATGTTTGCTGCAAGACTAGGCCTACATTTACGAAAAAATTATTAAACTCATTTGCTATTTCAGTTTTATCATCAATGTCATAATTATTTTTCACAAAATAATTTGGAAGAGCTGATTTTATTTTATCATTTTTTATTACACTATTTATTATTCCCCAAGTAGCCTTCATGTTGTTTCTATTTTTATTTAGTAAATCACCATAGTATTCCTTTTTGTGTCTTCTTATTATCCATACTAATTTATTTTTATATTTCTTATACCTGTCTTCAGCTTCTTTTGACCTTAATTTTAAAAAAACATCTATGTAAATAATTTTTCTTCTTGCAGGCATTTCGCAATCCTTTAGTCATCCAAGGTTTGTCAATAGCATTTTTCTTGGTAACACTCCTGAGTCTACAGTGTTTTTCATACAATTCAATCAGCAATTTCATGAAAGAATCATAAGCTATATTTACATCATGTACATACACTCCATCCCAATTCTGTTTTTTTAGGTCTTCTTTCAGTGCCTCCAAGGCTTCTTTAGATCTATTTCTTATAAATTTTTCTGAGGTGATTTCCTTTTTATTACAATGATAATTTTTATAAACTGTAAAAACAGGTAAATGATCACTTACATCAGTGATCAAGATCCCACTCACTATTTTTCCATCAACTGCATTTGTGAAAATATTATCAATTACAGTTGCACTTTTCGATGTTATTCTTGTTGGTTTAGATATCATAGGAAACAGATTTAAGCTATACATTGAATTTATAAAGTCACTCGTTGTGTTCAGTGAACTTGAATTTTCAAGATCAATATTAACGTCTCCACATAAAAACACAATCTTGTTATGGCTCTTGTCAAACAACTCCATTATTATATCCGTGAATGTCGCTACACAGGAACCTGGTGATCTATAGACACAACTGATTATAACATTTTTAGCTTTTTCATTAATAATTTCCACTGTGATCATTTCCATAATACCATCAACAACAGTTGTCATACTACCAACGGCTTTACATTTCAAGCTGGAGTTGATATACAAAGATACACCTCCACCTTTTTTTATCCTTCTATTTACATAGTACAACTCATAACCATCTATCTGAAATTCATCCATTTCCCCATCCTTCAACCACGTTTCTGACAC
This sequence comes from Lutjanus argentimaculatus, assembly GCA_034769285.1. Taxonomy (NCBI): domain Eukaryota; kingdom Metazoa; phylum Chordata; class Actinopteri; order Lutjaniformes; family Lutjanidae; genus Lutjanus; species Lutjanus argentimaculatus. The sequence goes on from JAWZSL010000020.1 coordinate 11,981,611, forward strand.
TGCAATTATACTAAAACTCTTTCTGAATTGTTTTAAGTAATCTTTTATTTTTGGTAAGTTACATTTTATACTTCTACTGTTGAAATGGATGATAGACAGTGTTCCATTCATCATTACTTTATCATTAAATTGCTCCTCAGTGTAATACTCACATTTGTTGTTAACTGGAATTAATCCGGTTTTATCTGTACCGTCGTCTACATCATATATTTTACTTTGTAAATCTGCATCTAAGTTTGTGTATGCATCCATGTTCCAGTATATGCATATTTTCTATATCCACTCTTCAATCCATTACCTTAAGCCTATATGGAATACTTTGAAATCAGTTACATCAGTGATGCTTCATTTTCCTCTTCTGAATTTTTCTAGCTCTTTGAGGTCTTTTATCATCATGGCCTGTGACCCTTCTTTTTCTCTAATCCACACATTGCAATTACGGGTCCATGTTGCTGTGATTATTTTCTGTTTTCTTAGCATCCTTGCCTCTCGTGCAATGACCCCATTTTTCTTTGTTAAGTGTTCGTTTAAGTATACATTAGTACCTTTCAGTTTCTTTGCTTGCATTAACAAATCATTCCTCTGCTTTCTGCTGTTGAATCTTATGATGATAGCTGGTTTTGCCTTCTCTGTCATTCTTGGTAATGTGTGACAAACAGAAATATCATCACTTTGGATGTTTATGTTCTTACTATGCAGAAAGCCCACCACTTGTTGCTCCAGTGTCAGCAGTTCCTCCCGTGGTGCATCTTCTGTTGTCTCCAAGTTTGCAGTAGCTCGAGCATAGGTGCGGTGTCGAGTTTCCAGACCTGTTAATACCAAATTGTCTCTTTTTGTGTATTGTTCCAGTTCGTCCACCCTCTGCTCCAGCACAATTATCCTTCTGTCTTTCTCTATTAGCATGGCTTTCAGTGTTTTTACTTCCTCCATTAGTTCAATTAGTCGTTCCTGCTGCGATGTTAGTTTTGTCAGCTCACCTGACATAAAGTTTAGAGATCTTTTAATCTCTTCCAGGTCGTCTGCAGTTGCCATGTCTTTGTCCCGTGTACTGTTTCTTCCGCTCGGCATTTCCTTTCCAACAGTCACTTGCAGTTAAATATGAAGTTTACAGTATGAAGATGAAGATTACAGCGTGTTAAGAGCCTGGTCGCCCTCAAACAGCAGCGAGACTCAGGCTTTAGGCGGCACACAGTCCAGTAAGCTTGGGCAGCAGACAGTGGCCTGTTGGTGAGCTCCTGATGCTAACAGTTAGCCTCTCCGGCCGCAGGTCAGCTGGGCTAACGTTAGCTGCTAACACTCACCGACAAATCGGTTAATAAAAGCTGATTTTGTGCCGTGCAGACGGTCACTCTCACCTCGGTCCACGGCTCTGGACTCTGGACTTGGACTTCATCAATAATCTGCGTTTGTTCGGTGACTTATTCCCAGTGAAAAACCCACTGACGCTTCTCCCTCCCGCCTGCTCACGATCCAGCTCACGAATATTTCCTACAGGGTAATATTACAGGGTAATATTTACTTAATAATTCACACGCAAGCTAGAGCTTGTTAGATGTAAATTACACCGAATAGGCTAATGCTAGCACCTGCCTGCTGGCTTGTGTCAGAAAGATGGTGATTGATAGCTTATACAATGATTAGCATCGTCTTCTTACATCTTATTCTTCAGTCTTTTATGTCATGTTTGGCTTGTTATGTCTTTTTTGGCTTGTTACATCTTTTCCATCTTGTTATATCTTTTATGTCATTTTTGTCTTGTTACATCATATACATCTTGCTACATCTTTTTGGTTTTGTTGTGTCTATTATGTTTTATGCAGTTTTTATTCTTGTGACATTGTTTTTGATTTGGTATGTCTTTTTCGCTTGTCGTGTCTTTTTCCGTCTTGTTAAATCTTTTCTGTCTTTTGCGTAATTTTTGTCTTGTTACATCTCTACGTTATTTACAGCTTGTTGTGTCTTTTTCATCTTGTTATAGTTTTTACGGCTTGTTGCATCTTTTTCGTCTTGTTACAGCTTTTTTGTCATTTATGGTTTGTTAACGTCTTTCTCGTGTTTGTTTCCTCTTTCTCAGCTTTTACATTGTTTATCATCTTGTTACAGCTTGTTACGTCATTTACAGCTTGTTATGTCTTTTTTTTCTTGTTACAGCTTTTATGTTGTTTTCATCTTGTTAGGTCTCTTTTGTCTTGTTACGCGTTTTATGACATTATTGTCTTGTTATGTCTATTGTTATGCCCTGATGTATACACCGAGGAATGGTCTTTTCTATATATTATCACATCCATTTAGCTTGACATAATCTTATTGTTCGGAAGGCAGTGCAGTATAATGCAAAATAAGAATAATCAACAATTCCCCTAAAATACATTACAACTAAAGTAACAAGCCTGTTTTGAAATTGTAAGGACAAAGTACAGATATTTGTGTTAACATTTAGAGAGCAAAAGTAAAAAAATGTCAGAAAAATGAATAAGTAAAAGTAAAGTGTGAGAACTCTGCTGAGCACAGTAACAGTATTTGTACTTAGTTACTTCCCTCCTCTGGTCATCTGATGACTTGACAGTTTTTCTCTCTTTGAGGCAACATGGAGCCACTTTGTAAATTCCTAAAGATGTAAAACATTGAGTGTTAAAAATGTTTAGGGTCAAAAGGAGAAATAAGATCGAGACAAAAATATTCTGTGTACGTTCCTGCTCTGAACAGCTGAGCATCATATCGAATTCTTCCTCACACAACTCCGAGTGATTCTGGCCTCGCTGAGTCGAAGGTGGCCGATATCTGATTTTCCCAACCTAAGTTTCTCGCCTTGTATGAAAATGAGACACATTACCGGTCCATTAATTGATCCGGGCGCTGCTTTGAAATGTGGACCTCCCTGAGAATCAGGAATTAGGGCCGACTCCGGGGCCAATTAGGTGAGTCTTTGCCGTGTCTCCACCGGCTCCTCCGACGCATCTCAATCAATCCCGACCGGCCGCAGGTGAAATGCCAGACGGAGTCGCCGGTTGCCGTCGTGAATACTAAAGGCGGCCGGGACGGTAATGCTGTTCATGTCCGAATCATGCCACGCATACGGCACAGGGGGGGCAGAGGCTAATAGTCTCTCATTGGCTGGTTTTACCTTTCATGATCCTCATGATGTTCCTCACTCAGTATGTGATACCACCTCTTACCTTCCTCTTTCATCTCTGCCAATAATAGCTGCAGCGCGTCTATGAATAGCAAAGAAGAAGAGATGTGGAGGTAATTATCCCTCTGGGAGGACCTGCTCTTTCTCTCATTTTAGAGATTTTAAGATGTAAGACACAATTGATAAGAGTTATTAATGTTTTATTGATTTCTCTCGGGGAATTTTCTCTTTTGTCTCTTCCACAGAGAGGTCAGACGTCTTATTTAACTTCACGTGTACTGAAATAGCTCGAAAAGGTTTTGATTTATCAGGATAACGTCTCTTAAAGAAGTGTATTCTCAAAATAAACGGTTTTGCTATTGAAGTCTGGTTGCCAAAAGTTATTGACTTTGTACTTCGGTCAAGTCAAGTCAGATTTATTTATATGGCCTGATATCACAAATAAAAGTTTGCCTCGGCTTTAGGTCACGTTGGACAAAAGTGCAGCCACATCGTTTCAGACCCACACAACTTTATTTAAATGTCCAGTGTGTCAGATTCACTCGGATGTATTCACTGTTTAAAAAAAAAAAGTAAAGAAAGTTGAATCAAACTCAAACTAAACTTTGAAAAAAACAAAACAAAGTTTTGCCAACCTATAATCTTTTGTTGAGATAGAGTTCTTTCCTTCTTTAGATAAACTTCCCAAAAAATCCCCATAAAATGTGTATTTTTGTATAAGATCATTGACATTAACCTGTGAACATGATTCGTCATTATTTGGGTGTTTGAAAATTAAATTCTGTTTCACTTTAATGAGTCAGCTGTTTTTGAAATACTTTTTTTTTTGTTTCTTAAACAAGTTGAGCTTTAAACTCAAAAATCTATTGCCTTGAAATTTAATGTTTTCTCAGCTTTTATTGCACATTGTTTATGTATGTATAATTTTCTGCCTATAAAAATATTAAATAAAAAATATAAGCAAAGTCATGTTATGCTAAAAACTGAAAACAATAATTCAAAACAATATAAATAATATAAATTTACCAAAAAAAAAAAAAAAATCCTAATGCAAGGACAGAGCTGCATTTTTCTGACAAAAATAAATAAATAAATAAATAAAAATAACAGCGTGTACAATTTATGGGGATTTATTCACAGTAAAAAAAGTTTACTCAGCATTTTTTGTTGCACTTCTCTGTGCAAAATGTAAATATATATATATATATATATATATAATAATATGTATCTTTTTAATTGAAAATTACTTCTCATTTTTTTCGAAATATGATTTTTTGATGTTTCTTGTTAAGTTTCAAGTTTATCTAAAGAAGAAAAGTTAATTATCTCAACATGGTCCTTTTTTTTTGTTGTTTTGGTTTTTTTTTGTATTTAAAATTCAAACATTCAAGTTTTGGTCAAAGCATCGATATGTTTTAGCTTCAAAATACTATTTTCTGAAGCACTTCTGAAAACATTTTCCCACATGAGCTGACGCTGGTTTCTGCACAGTGACGTCCCTCGAGGTTGAAGCAGGGAGGGGGAGGATATCTGCATTTAAAATCCTGCAAAAGAACACAGACGGAGTTTCAAGCCCTTTAAAGTGTGAACAAATGATGAAAAAGACATCTAGAACACAGAATTCCCATTTGATAAAACGGTGTGGCCGTATCAAACTGTATACTGTTTAGGGGCAATAATCAGAATCAGCTTCAGTTTGTTTCCAGCAGCTCACAGAACCAAATGTAGAAGACGATGCACACAGACACACCGACAAAAGAAGCTTAACTTATTTGCTAACCCTATATACAGGTCAGAGTGTTTGTTGACCCTGTCTAGCCTAGAGGCCAAATTGTACACAAGGTCAGAAATAGTGTGAGAATGTGTTGCACAGATAGTGTGAGAGTGTGTGGGAGTGCAAAGAATGCTGAAATAAATATTCATATTCTGGAAATAAAAGGGGGAAACTGGATCTTAAAGGATTAACTGTTGGTTGTGGGTCTCCAAAAAACACATTTTCAGTATAATTTAATACTTTTCAAGAATAATGAAGCAATATCTTGAAAAAAAGTGAGAAAACTCCTCATTTCCAGGCAGCTGCCTGGAATTTTTTAACTAAAACTAACTAAACAGAGTTCTTGTGACCTGTAATCTTTTGTGGAGATAACTTACTTTTGGATAAACTGGAATCCTTGAGTTCACGTTATTTGTGTACTTGAAAATCGAATAGTCTGATTAATCCAGGGGCATTTGTAGGCTTTATTGACTGGGCCAGCCCAAGCGGGGCACTGTTCATGCAGGGTGGGCCTGAAGTATGCACAAGTGACAAGTGTACACATACAGTATATGCATGCACATTAACGTATTATTTCTCATATCTACTTTAATTACTAACATTACAGTATCTTACAATTTCTATCTTTAAAATTGGTATTAATAATACACTATTAATATAATATATTGTATAAATTGTACGTTCATTATATGGGTATTACTTAAGTAAATTAAAAGTAAGCTCTTTACAAAAGAAATCAATGCACATTTAAAAATACTCAGTAAAAACAGTTGGTTCAAACTAAGGTCCCGCCTCTCACTGAACAGATAACCAATCATATCTGAGGATAATAGGGTGGCACTTCGGGTGGCCAATCAGATTTCAGGTGTGGTCAGGAGCCACAAGTTCACGTTGATCTACATAAGAAGAAAAACGATCTCAACAAGACGTTTTTAGTTGATAAAACTTTCAAAACTCGAGTTGGGCTCAGAACTCAAGGAACTTATATCCTGATACTGAAATAGACCGATAAAGCATTGATAACCAAATATTGGGCCAATAATCAGCCAGCTGATACAATTTACTGGGGTCTATTCACTGTGAAAAAAAAAAAAAAAAAAAGCTGCCTTAAAATGCTGAGTTTTCTCAACTTTTTGTTTTTTACACTGTGTGTATACATTAAATTCTGCCAAAAAATAAATAAATCTAAAAATCTATATATAAAATGCAAAATATACAAAAATAATACTAATAACCAAAAGAAAAACTAATCTTGATTCAAGGACAGACTTGCATTTTACTGAATAAAACAAACAAACAAAATAATGAATTAATAATTAAAAGATTTTTTTTAAAATATAATTAAAAATAAATAATTTGATAGGACCCTCCAGCCAAACTGAGAACAAGAGTGTTGAGTGACAAAGTTCAAATCATCAGTGAGTTGGGCCAAATTTTGGGGATTAATTGGCACTATAATAAAATCTTAGTGTGAAATAACAGTAGAAAATAAAATAATATTTTTAAAAGATGTAACTGACCAATAAATAGTGAAAATAATTAAAGTCTCTGTGCATGTCAATGTGCAACAAAAATATTTTTAAAAAATCTATCTTTTTAAATCTAAATGACCTCTCTTTGTGCCTATATTCATACTAATCATGCCTGTCTGTCATATTTGAGCCATATAATCCGTGGGAGCTGACTGGCTGACCATGTGCTGTGTTCAGATGTGTCCTGCCACTCTAAACCCTGTTGTAATCCCGCGTTCAGCCAGCGTGAGCCTTAATTGAAATAATCCCTGCCGACGAGCGGGGCGACGCTGCACAGACCTGCAGCCGGAGCCAGTTTCATGATGGGTCCAGTTTAACCCACTGTGTGACTCTGACCTTTCCCTCGCTGCTCGCTGGGACCATCTGAACCCGTCCCAGTAAGGACATCTGGTCGGATAGTGGGGAGGTCGTTTGATCCGCCTGGCTGGTCCCAGAGGCCTTTCAGACCCTGTCAGACTTACTGTTACGACGCTGAGTGCTGCTGGAGGGGGACATGACACCAGCACAGTTGATTATCTGTAAAGAAAAGGAGGAGCTTTTTCTCATATGTCTCATTTCTGAGCCAATAATTATCCTTTAACACAAGTACAGGAGGTTAAGACTGAGAACTGGGCATCTCTACATTTTAAAGATACAATCCCAAATCCAAATAGGGGGTAAAAAGATTTAAAACCAGTTATTTTCACACTAAACAATTAATTGTTTAGTCTATAAAATGGCAAAAAATGTGGAAAATGCTCATCAAAATTTCCCAGAGTCCAAAGTGACATCTTCAGATTTCTTCTTTTGTCCAACCAACCATCAAAAACCTGAACACTTTTCACTTATTATCATGAATGACAAAAAATGAGCTGTAAAACTTCATTCTTAAGAAGCTGGAACAAGCAAATTTTGACATTTCTGAATGCTACGAAAAATGGCTGAAACTATTGATCAGTAATCAAAATAGTTGAGTGTGAATGCTGACTGAGCTTCACAACCATATGTTCTTCTACTCAAAGATTCTGCCTGCTTTATTGTCACTTAACAAGTTCCACAGTTTTCAACATAGAAACTTCATTCAAGCCTCAAAACATCCAGTTCAGTTAGGACATTTTTGCCATTATTCATATTTATTGGAATCTTCACACTTACACTATTCTATTACACTATTCAGTAATAGTCAACATTTTTGGTGAAATTTTCCCCATTTAAAGTAAATATTGAAATGGCTCCCATTTTCACAGTTTTTCAAGATTTTTCAACTCTTAATTACTCGTTCATACTTTCAGTTCAACCATCAAAATATTCAACATCTTTCATACAGTTTCAACCATTATTCAACTTTAAATCCCATCAGAATTTTTCAAAATATTCAACTTTCTTTGAAGCCCAGTTACAGTGGAAGTCAATGAGAGAATATTCCACATCATTCCTACTTAACTGATACTATTCAACAGCAATTCAGTTTAGCGTCATGATTAATTTGTTTTTCTACAAAAAAATTCTGCCTGCTTTTCTGTCACTTAACCAGTCTGACAGTTTTCAACGTCACTGCCGTTCAACTTCACTCAAGGACTTTTCCCCATTCCCCATCAATATTCAACATCTTTTGGCAGTTATTCAACTTTCAAATCCCATTAAAACTTATGAAAATATTAAGCTTTCTTTGGTGCCTAGTTACAGTGGAAATCAGTTAGAACGTTGTCCACATCATTCCAACATAACTTGTACAATTCAACAGCAGTTCAGTTCAGCATCAGCCTTTCAACAAACATTGAAATATTCCACATCATTCATACATTTAGTGTATTATTTAATCATTCAAGCCAGCAATGTGGTTTAGCATCAGCTTTTCAACAGCCACCATTCACACTTGCAATTTTAGTTTAGTCAAAAAAAAACAATGCTTTTTGTTGCTAGTATGCTAGCCTGTGAATTTAGCTAATATGGGAGCTAACAACGGGGAAAAATCCCCAAGCACCGGGTAGAAGTTATTTTATCAGTCATATATTTACTCATTTGAAGTTTACTTTTTTGTTTCTTTTTTCCTTCTTTTTTCTCTTTTACGTATTTAATCTGTTTTTTTTTTACCTTTATTTTTGATCTCTACAGGTAAATAAAATCGCTCCTCTTGGACTGCATTGGGATTTTTATTCATGTGTGAATTAAAAGGAAAAAAAAGGAGACGAGGAAAATTAACTCATAATCATTTTGCTTTACTAGACTTGGACCTAAAACTTCCCACTATTTTCCAGGGAGTAGTAACCATCTGACCATCAAGTGTACTTTTTTTCCCTCGCTAGCATTCTAGCCTGTGAATCATTTAGCAAGCAGCAGAGCTAACAGCGAGATATTTTATTAAGGGTGGATATACATGTTGCCATAAAACAAAACAAAACAATCAAAAAAACAAAAATAAAAACAGAAATAATTGGTCTTAGTATTTTACTCATATGTTGTAAAAAGCTTCCAAAAAGTTGCAAACATTCAGTATAGCTGGATATTTTCCATTGTTTTTAGTGGTATCAACAGACCAACTCCTGTTATCTACTTAACAAAAGTATCCACCTTACAAATCAACATAATTAGTAGGTCCTCAGTAATTGTTAGTTAATAGTTATTCTGCCTAAAAAGCTCCAATTTTCAAGGGAAACCCAATTTTCTCAAGAATAAACTGGACTGAAGAGACGAATCTTCAATCCAATGAGATGCACTGTGATTATCTATGATAATTTTCAAGACATTGTTTAATGGTTTAAGCAAAATGCTCATTCAAATAGATCAAAATTACTTTTAATGAGTGGACAAAATGAGTAGACTGCACTGAACACACTATAAACACCAATAAAATCGCTCAGTTTCAGGACTGATTCATGCATAGCAGACCTGTGAGACAATAACAATAGAGGCTGTGGAAAACTGCATTAGAATATTACATTTAATATAAATAAAGGTCAACACTGCCTGTGTTAAAGTAAAAAAGACCTTATCTGACTCTGAAAGTTTTAAACACAAGATCTCAGCTAATAAACTGTGAGACAAGATGACACTAAGATAAGTCAAACCTACACATTGTCTGTTTTTATGATTTCAAACATCCCCGCTGTGTTTAAACAGCTCTGTTTATAAAGCATCACCTCTGAATTATTATCCGCCGTGTGTTCCTCACTAATGAATGTGTTTCTCTCGCTCTGTATTTAGTTATTCTGCGTCTGAATGGGTCCGTCTCTGCCTCTTTTTCCTGCCACTGTATCTAAAACAGTGCATTAACATCTGCAGCCCATTTAAGTGCTGCTGACACCAGGCTAATAACAGTGTGTGTGTGTCTGTGTGTGTTTTGTGTGTGTGTTGTGGTGTGAGTGTGTGTGTGTTAGCGTGTAGCTTAAGCACCAGCCAACAAGCACAGCTGAAAGGTGTCACCAAGGCTCCTACGCCTCCTCTAACAGTTACTGATTCAGGGGGCGCTTGTTTTTCTTCTTCTTCTTCTTCTTCTTCTTCTTCTTCTTCTTCTGATTTTTTGTGTGGCTGTCAGCTTTGAAGGAACATCCTGTAGAGATGCTGTATGTGTGTATGTGTTTTTTCTTTGTTGCTGCTGGCATGCTAGCTTGTCATTTTAACAAACAGGGGAGCTAACAGCTAATAACTTTTTTCTTTAAATTTTTCTTTTCTTTTTCTTGTCTCTTTTCTGGTCGTTGGATTTCGAGGATTTCAAGTTATTTTAGTGGTAACATACTGAATAATATGAATTTTACCTATTTTTATTATTTTATTTTTATTTTTCATTGATTTTTTTTTCTTGTTGCTAGCATACTAGCCTGAGAATTTGGCTAGCAGGGGAGCTAACAGCAAGAAAAAACACCACCAAGGAAGGGGCTTGAAGTTATTTTATCAGTCGTGTATCTAATCATATGAATTTTACCTTTTTAATAAAATGTTTTTCCTTTTTTTTGTAGCTAGCATGCTAGCTTGGGAATTTTGCTAGCAGGGAAGCTAAGTTACTTTATCAATCATATATTTAGTCATATGAATTTGACTTTGTTTTACTGCTGTTGTTGTTGTTGTTATTGCTGTTAGCATGCCAGCCTGTGAATTTAGCTAGCAGGGAAGCTAACAGCATGATAAGAACACCAACAAACCAGGGTCTTGAAGTCATTTTATCAAACAATTCATATGAATTTCACCTTGTAAAAGAATATTTCCTCTTTGTTGTTGTTGTTGTTGTTGTTGTTGTTGTTGTTGTTGTTGTTGTTGCTAGCATGCTAGCCTGGGACTTTAGCTAGCAGGGAGCTAATGGCAAGAAAAAAAACACCACCAGGGCAGGGTTTGAAGCTATTTTAGCAGTAGCATATTGAATAATATGAATTTTACTTATTTTAATTATTTATTTTTAGTTTTGTTTGCTTTTTTTCTTGTTTCTAGCACGCAAGCATGGGCACTAACAGCAAGAAAACAACACCATCAATTAAGCTGGTTAGAGGAGTTAACAGCAGAAAAAAGACCACCAGGGTGGGGTTGTTATTTTGTTTATCAGGTATTTAATCATATAAATTTGCCCTCTTTAGATTCCTTTTTTTTTTTTTTTTTTTTGTTATTGCTAGCATGCTAGCCTGTGAATTTAGCCAGCAGGGGATGTAACAGTAAATGCATATTTAATCATGTGAATTTTACTTTTTTTGTTTTTGTTTTGTTTTTTCCGCTAGCTTGGGAATTTAGCTAGCAGGGGAGCAAAGAGCAAGAAAAAAGCACCACCAAGGCAGGGTTTTAAGTAATTTTATTAATCACATATTTAATCATATGAATGGTACCTTTTTTTTTTTTTTTTGTTGTTTTTGTTTGTTTTTTTTTTTTGTTTTTTTTTTTTATTATTGTTGCTAGCATGCTATCCTGTGAATATTACTATCAGAGGCGCTAACAGCAAGGGAAAAAAAACACCAAGGCAGTGGATTTAAGTTATCTTATTAATCACGTATTTAATCATATGACCTCCAATTTCATTTACCTAAAACAGTGCATTAACATCTGCAGCCCATTTAGTGCTGCTGACACCAGGCTAATAACAGTGTGTGTGTGGTGTGTGTTAGCGTGTAGCTTAAGCACCAGCCAACAAGCACAGCTGAAAGGTGTCACCGAGGCTCCTACGCCTCCTTTAACAGTTACTGATTCAGGGGGCGCTTGTTTTCTTCTTCTTCTTCTTCTTCTTCTTCTGTTTTCTTTTTTAATGCTCAGACTCAAACCGCCAGCTTTAAAGAAACATCCTTCAAGAGATGCTGCATGTGTTCGACATCCAGTTTCCAGTGGCTGTAATGGCCGAGTTATTAGAGGTAATCAAACACCTCAGAAGGTCGACGTTGCCGGCACCTGAGGGACTAGTTTCTCATATGTGGAGGTGAAAGAGGGAGTGATCGGGTGTGGAGAAAAAACAAAAATAAAAAAAAAACACCCCTCGCTTATACTCCCACTCTCTGTTTTCTCTTGCATTGTTATTTGTCCATTTCAAATTATTGATCTTTTACAAATATTTTTCAAGGTATCTTAATTACTCGCAAAAGAAGCGGCGCCTTGGCCGGCGGACAACACAAATAAGTTAATTTGCATTTCTGTGTTGTGAGTGTTTTGGCAGGCGCCGCGCCGGTCCAGATTGTAACCCCTATTTCTGCCTCCAAAAACCTGCCTTGGAGGAGCGTCCACGGAGGGATTAGGGATTTAGTGGGGAAGGTAAGTGTGACTACAAGCTTTGGCTCGCCATCTGCTCCCCAGCAGAGTTGAGGCCAACCTGTGCAGCCTGCAGCAAAGACCTGGGCACTGTGCTAACTCTGGTTTGAGCCAACCTGGCGCCCGCGGCCCCAATCACCAACAGTCTGCTGATTAGTTGTAAGAAGCACTCCATATGTAGCAAAGTTTTTTTTTCCTCCCCGTCTCCTTCCCTTCCTTCCTCTCCTCCTTATGTATTCTCTCTCGCCGCATTAAATAAATATGAACGTATGGAATCTTTTTTAGCAAACGGCGCCTTCGGTCTGTTCTTCTCGCTCTCACCTCTGACAGAATACCAAGCCAGGCACGAGGAAGGAGATGAAGAAGAAGAAGAAGAAATCCTGGCTGTCCTCCTCTTCTTCTTCTCCTTCCCTCCCTTGCTCTCGTTTGCCTGGCAGCGCCGGGAGACAGATGACAAGGGTTTGTGGCCGTCTGATCACCCCTGGGTGGGTATTTTCTAATTTATTTAACGGCAGCTTATTAAAGGAAAAAAAAAACAAGATGAAGAAGAAAAAGAAAAAGACGAGAATGAGTGACGAACACACACTCTCAGAAATAAGGGTTCCAAACAGGTTCTGCCTTAAGGGCTGAGGATCCAGGGTTCTTTATGAGACTACGGATTCCATTAAGAGCCCTTTTCATCCAAAGAACCGTTATTAGAAGATTTAGATAGATTGTTGAAATCCTTAAAGAAAGAGTGTGTTCTAGATAAAACCCTTGGAATATGAAAAGGTTCTCAATAAAACTGCCCAAGTCTATTTTAGATAAAACCCTTGGAATAGAAATGTTCTCAGAAGAAACTCTTGAATGTTATCTAGATAAAACCCTTGGAATATTAAAAGGTTCTTAGTAGAACTGCCTTAGTGTGTTTGCAATAAAACCCTTGGAATATAAAAAGGTTCTTTAGAGAACCACCTGAATAGGTTCTAGATAAAACCTTTAGAATATAAAAGGGTTTTCTGTAGAACCCCCTGAGTGAGTCACCGGAGAACCTTTTTATGTTCCAAGAGTTTTATCTAGAACACATTCAGGTGGTTCTTCTTCTGAAAACCTTTTTATATTCCCAGGGTTTAACCTAGAACACACTCAAGGGGTTCTACAGAGAACCATTTTACATATTTCAAGGGTTTTATCTAGAACAGACATTCTAGATTATAACAGTTAGAATATATAGAAGATTCTTGGTAGAACCCCACTGGATGGGTTCTTGCTGTCACCCTTAGAAGGTGGAAAGGTTCTAAATAGAACCCCCAGCGAGGATTCTGGGTGAAACTATCACACCATAGAGGGGTTCTCTGTAGAACCTCTCATAAGGGGTCCTGGATGAAGCCTGTCACAGATGGTTGTGGGTATAACCCTTTGTATTTGGTTCTAGGTAGAATTCTCTGACAGGGTTCCAAGTATAAAAAGTTCTTCCAGGAACCAGAAACGGTTTTCCTATAGGGAGAAACCAAAGAACCCTCCATGGTTCTAGTTAGCACCTTTATTTGTCAGAGTGCAGGCGGGAGGCAGGTCTGTCGCCCCGGCAGCCAGGGGAGTGAACTCAGCCAAGGCTGAAACCAACGAAGAAGAAGAAGCTGACGTCTCCCCTGGTGGAGAGACCCGAGAAGATCAAACGACACCAGAGGAAGAGAAGAAGAAGAGAAAAAACAGCAGAAACATAATGCTCATTATTAAATTGCAGCCATTCGTGTTGCCAGGAACCTATTTATTTCTCAGTATTAATTATTCATATTTTATTTCAGTAATCCAATACTCAGGTGAGAGCCGCTGCTCTTGATAGAACATGTAATTTCGAAGCTTAATGGCAGCAGGGCGGCCCGAGCAAGGGATTAGAAACCGAGTATAAATCACTAATGGCTGCACGAGCGTACGGCACGGCGGCTTGAATCCGTCTTGCTTTGTGTTTACTTGTGTTTTATTGCGCTACGTTGCTCCGAGGGAAACACTTTGCCGTGACCTTTTCCTCCAGAACTTGACTACAACAAGACAAGGGGAGGACAAGAATAAAAAATCACGCTTCCCAGGCAAAATAAGACGCTGTAATTTCCTGATTTGTCTAAACAAAGAGTTCATCAGCATCTTTCTCTCCCCTCCCTGGCTGACGATGGATATACAAAGAGCAGAGAGCAGAGGGACGCCTGACATGTTTGCAAATGCACACATGGCCTGATTCATACAAATTGTGTTTTTCAAGCAGAATAGCACCATCACTTACTTTTGATCCGATTAGCTGGTGAAATTCATCTCATCTTCACCCCGACGCCCCGATGAAACGCTCCACCATAATAACAATTTATGGACTTTGCAGGAATTTGGTCAAGATTATAAACGTGCAGCGTTTTTGTTAAAGCCCGAGGCCGCGCTTCCCACATAAATGTCTCCGTCACCCCAGTCTCCCCATCGCTCTCAGACAGGCTGACAGGACAGGAGGCGTTCCCTCTGGATCGCCCATCCATATTCTCTGCTGTGTGGACGTGAACATGATCAGGAGAGGCAGACACGTTTGCTTTTGCAAACTGTAATGTCTCTTTAAATACAAAGACAGATGGATAAAACACACCCTGGATCATTATAATCATTCCTGCCTGCTAAAAATTGAGTTGAAAACATTTGCATCATTGTCAGTCGAAGAAAATCGGGTTAGTAAGTCAGAATAAATGACTGGATTCATGGTTAAATTATTTTCTAATACTTCATATTTGTTTAAAAGCCATTATAGGAATTGTTCAGCATTTAAAAAATGAGTCAATACCATTCTGATCATGGATGGATTATTGTATGGGGCGCCTGGGCTCACCCGCAAAATGTGTCAACGCTAAAAAGATTCACATAACGACCACGAGGAGACACAAAATGACCACAAAGAGATGCAAAATGCCACAAAATGCCCAGAAAAAGACACAAAATCATCACAGAGACACATGGCTACAAAACTACAGAAAGATTTATAACAACTACAAAGAGATGCAAGTTTTAAAATGTAAATGTGATGAGGCCATTTCTGACATAGCAAAATGTAACATTTTGTTAACTGTTTAGCAAGTAGTAAACAATGTAATGTAATGCTAGCAAACGATGTAGGCTTAGTATGGGATTAGATCACTGACATAATTCGCGTGCGCGCAAATGGGATCTGCGCGTGCAAATCAAACATCTGCGCGCGCATTTTTTTTCCATAGAGTGCTTTCAAAGCACTTGCGACTATTTTGTATCCTGCATCTCTTACCCCTGGAGCAATATTGTAGCCTGCGAGGAGAAAAACACTCGAGCATGCGTCGAGTCCGCTCGCAATACTTTCCTCTCCTCGCGCGTGCGCAGACTACTCGCTCGCAAAACTCTCTCTCCTCGCTCAGAAAACTTTCCCTGCTCGCGCGCAGGTGCTTTTTTTCAGTGGGCGGTTTTTGCCCAGTAAAGGGGGCGGGCCTGGGGGGGCATGCCAATCACCATTGTATACCAAATATAATGGTTGAGCGACTTCGCCAGTGGACAGCAAGGTACGGCAACACCACTAGGACAGACGGAACAACCACCAGCCCTGAATGCCGAATGACATGTTGGTGTCTTGACTTGAATGTTGAAAAAAAAAAAAAAAAAAAAAAAAAATATATATATATATATATATATATTATATAATATATATTATATATAAACATATATGTATATATGTATATATATATATATATAAACCTTCAATAAATGCTTGAGTATGCATACAGGAAAAATATAAGCTTTAAAATATAAAATAAAATATAAGCTTTAAGTGTAATGATAACAGCAAACGCATATTTGCTTAGTATCAGTGGTTTATTCAAGTCAATATAATGATCAAACGATGCAGGATATTCATGTTTTTGTATTAATGCAGCAGGATCATTTACATCAGTGTCACTCTGACAGTTTACATCAGTGAGGATGTTTTAGACTACAGCAGACAGCAAACTGCACACAGACACACACCGAGGAGATGAAGAGGAGAGACAGCGTCTGGACTCTTCATCATGACTTATAATAATGCAGCGCAGTCACAAACGTTCGCATCACAGACGTGCACGTTAATAACATGATTCATGATCATGAAAGTTTTTTATATCAAGTGGACACATCTGTCCATATTCTCACCTCTCTCTCTCTCTCCCTCTCTCTCTGCTCAGACTTATTTTACTTTTACCTGGTTTCAGGTGGAGCTGCAGCTCGATCAGCAGTCGCTCGTTATACTTCTGTTTCTTTGCGCTGAGCCAGTCGCTTACACAGAAAAGCCTGTTTACATTGTCGGGTGACAGAAGCTCGCGTCTTCGCAGCTGTCAGCTGATTCATTTCCAGCTGCTGATTCAAACTATTGATCAGGCCAATATAACAGAACGTGCGTTAACGCGCGTTCAAAAATTAGCGTTAAAAGGAATTTGCATTAACTTTGACAGCCCTGGTAAAAAACAAACATTACAATTTCTTCCTGCTAACCTGATTACTTCTTTATATCGCGGCAGGCCGGTATAGTCAAAATCTCTACCGTTGGCCAAATTCATATCGTTTCTACCGTTTATACCACCCACCCCTACGTTGTAGTTCAATTTTTTCGGCTTGTGCGCTGCTGCTGCTTGCTCCTTCCATCGCTGTTCTTTAATTTTCAGCGGGAAGCAGGCAAGCAGCGGCCAGAAGCACTGTTGGCTTCTGGGCCATGTAGTTCTTTTGACTTGCGTTGCCGTGTAGGCTTATGGAAAGAAAACTACAAAAATTGCGGCAGGTCTTTATATGTTTTTCGGTGTGCGTGTCCTATTGGTTGATTCCCGCTCCCGTCTGCTCCCGTTAACTTTTTACTCCCATACCGTCCCAATCACGTGATAAATAGTAAATTTGAGTCCTATCCCGCGGGAATCCCGCAGGAATCTCTACCGCGCGCAAGCAGGGGAAAGTTTTCCGAGCGAGGAGAAGAGAGTTTCGTGAGCGAGCAGTCTGCGCACGCGTGAGGAGGGGAAAGTATTGTGAGCGGACTCTACGCATGCTCGAGCTGTTTTTCTCCTCGCAGGCTACAATATTGCTCCAGGGGTAAAAGATGCAGGATACAAAATAGCTCGCGAGTGCTTTGAAAGCACTTATGGAAAAAAAATACGCGCGCAGATGTTTGATTTGCACGCGCAGATCCCATTTGCGCGTGCGCGAATTATGTCAGTGATCTAATCCCATACTTAGCTTTTGTTAACTTTTTAGCCAGATAGCAAACAGTGTAAGCCTAATGTTTTGTTAACTTTTAAGCTAGCTAGCAAAGACTAGTGGTTCGTTAACTTTTTAACTAGCTTGCAACCAGTGTAGGCCTTATATTTTGTTAACCTTTTAGCAAGCTACCAAACAATATAAGCCTAAAATTTTATTAAATTTTAAGCTAGCTCCCAAACAATGATAGCCTAATGTTTTGTTACCTCTTTAGCTAGCTTGCAAACACTATAATGGTTTGTTAACTCTTTAGCTAGTTAGCAAACAATGTAGGCCAAATGTTTTGTTAATTTTTTTTAACAAACTAGCAAACAATGTAGCATATTTTGTTAACATTTTAGCTAACCAACAAACAATTTAGGGATAATGTCTTTTAAGCTTGCTAGAAAACAGTGCCAATGTTTTGTTCACTTCTTAGCCAGGCAGCAAACAATATAATGTTTTGTTTGAACAGGAGCAAGTCCAGCTGTTCCCTTCTGTTTCCAGTCTTTATGCTAAGCTAAGTTCAGATAACCGTCTCGTGGCTGTGAGTCGAATCATTTTTCTCATCTCACTCTCAGCATGAAAGCTAATTATTCTTCAAATTGTCAAAGTACTCCATCAAAAGGAACAAATTTTGGGTTGCCAGGTTTTGACCAATCCCTAGTTGGTTATAAATGTTGGTTATCCATTGATAAATAATCAAATGTGCATAAAGCACAAGCAAGAGGGGTTTTTTTCTATTGGCAACCCCGAAGTTCTTCCTATAAATGGCTTATAACTGATCTTTAAAGTGTTAGAAAATGAGCCAGAGGTCGTCAGTGAGAAGAAGAGGTGAAGAAATATGTGTTAAAATGCCTTTTCACGAAGGCAGCGCTCTTCATCCTCATTTAACAACCCAAGCTGGCTTAAAACGCCTCCGCCCACAGGGAGTAGTAACGTCTGTGAGTGTAAACATACTGTAAATGTGCTGCTCGTCTACAGTAAGCTTTAAAATGCACATATGATGAGGCGATTTTTGACATCCCACGTTGTAGGGGAGAAAAGGTGCTGCGCAGCATTTAGAAAAAAGGCAATTAGGTCATAGAATATGCACACATCTTGCATGCTCTCTGGTCTCCCGCAATTTGGGCTAAAAAAAGTAAAGGTCAGCCACGTTAGTCAGATTGCGCTCGACAAATTCTAAAAAGGCTCACTGGTCACGCCGAATGTATTCCCTGCAACATAATTAGCCCCCTCAATTCCCTGTCGTGCCAGGCTACCGGGTGTCTCAAAAGCCCCACCCCTTCCCCCAAAATGCCTTTCACCTCTGCTTGCTCTGCGGTGATGCCCCCCTCCTCTCTTTCCCTCCCCGTCCTCCCCTCTCTCACCGCTCTATCACACATTGTTGCTACCCTAAACTTGCTGCAGATGCGGTCGGCTGATGCATAAATTAGTCATCAACATTAGCATTAGCCGGCGCGTGGCACCCGGTGCCAACTGCTCTCCGAACGGCCATAAAAGGTCATGTTTTGATGACTGAATGCCACACAGGCACCTTGGCTCCCCGGAGGAGGGTTCCCCAGGTGCACGTGAAAGGTTAAAAATTACCTACCCGCCACCGCCTGTCTCTGGCGAAGGAAATAATTAGGGGGTTTTTAGGGAGCGGCAGAATGCCTCGCTGTCAGATGACAGAGCGTTACCTAATGGTCGTATCTGGGGAAGAGTCAACCGGCCTGTCATTCTCTTGACAGGACAAATGAGCATAATGGTGGCAGGGAAATGGGCGCCTGTTCCCCCTTTTTTTCTTCAGCCAGGGAGGTGGAGGGGGGTGGAGGAGGAGGAAGAGGAGGAGGAGGAGGGGGGTGAAATGGCAGCGCCTGAGCAGAATAACACAAGGACGTTAACCTTTTACATAAATCTGTTAACACGTGTATGAGTGCTGTTTAAAAGTGAGGCTTGATGCTCTCCTCCTCCTCCTCCAAGGTGGGCCCAGTCTGCTGCTGCTTCCTGCTTGAATTTGTTAACATATATTTTTATTTTATTGCTGCACCAAACTGGACTTCTGTCATGAAAAGTTACGCCCGTCCTGGAGCATGTAAGAGAGAAGAGAAAATAATTACAGACAGCCATTTCAGCCAAAAAAGATAACAATCATATGTCCACGTGCAGTAAAGGCTGTGAGGATGGGTTGTACCATCCAGGATTAATTTTTAAACCTGATTAAATCATGTCTTAACTTCAAATTTTGTTGCACCAAACTTTAAAAGTAGCTTAAATTGAGGAAACATTACATTTAAAACTCAGTTTAGGTTTAACTCTAAACCTATAGGTTAATATATAAATATTTAACCCAGTTTAGTTCTGTTAAAACATTTTTTTAAATCAAAATAGGAGAAAATAGAACGTCTCTGCTGAATCATCATGAGTAGGCTAACTAGGCTAACTAATGTTTTAGCTAGATAGCAAGCAATGTAACATTTTGTCGACTTTATGGCCAGGTAGCAAATATTGTAGGCCGAATGTTTTGTTTACTTTTAGCAAGCTAACACAATGTAATATTTTGTCATTTTTTTTGGCTTGTTAGCAAACAATAGAGGCCTAATACTTTGTTAACTTTTAGCTAGTTATCACACAATATAACATTTTGTTAACTTTTCAGTTAGGTTGCAAACAACACAGGCCTCACGTTTTGCTAACTCTTTTGCTAGGTAGCAAACAATGTAACATTTTGTTAGCTTTTTAGCAAGGTAGCAAACAATGTAATGTTTTGTCAATGTTTCAGCTAGCTAGCAAAGGAATTTAACGTTCTTTTAAGAATACAGAGCAGATTAATTTTTTCCCCGCCTCCCTTTTATACTTGCTGGGCCCCAACAGCACTCAGATTTATTTATTTACTTGTATTTACATGTATTTAATTGTAAACAAGTAAACAAGCATCTCCATCTCCAATTTAGACTACAAAACTTGGATTTACTGAAGTGAGATTAGTTAGTAGCTTTGCTTAATTTCAAATCTATATTTACACATTTTAAACCTGGACATCATCTGAAGTTAAATCAATACCAGTGTCAGTCAAGAAAAACTGTGGTAATAACTAATTTCTTATAATTTTCCTTTTGTTATTTTAATGTTATGTTTTCAAGCTCAACGCTTCCTGCAGATCCTTCACATTAAAAGCCTTGCTGCAAAGAGTTACAGCTTTTAGTGTGAAGAAGTTTTATGAAAAAAAATGAACTGGTGTAAAGTGAATTATGCAGAGAGGATCAGTCTGGTCCACATTTCAAAGCAGAAGGTGGCGCTAGTGCTCCTCAACTCTTGCTGCAGCCATTTATGCTTTTGAATTAACAGAAGAAGAAGAAGGAGGAGGAAGTGGTGCTGCTATTTTGGTGTGATTTGTTTTAGTGAACTCCAGCAGGTGCTGTTTGGCGATCCAGGTAAGAGAGACGTTTCCATCTGCTGTTTCTGTCCAAACACGTCCACAAACATGTTGCTCAAACTTCAACACAAACCCAGAGATGTACCTCAGAGGTGGAACGAGGAAAGGGGGCAGCACCTGGTCCCCACACCTGTGTACACACCTTCGTTTGGTCAGTAGGTGGTGAATCGTGTGAGACACACTGATAAAAGTTGACACCAATGAAGCATAAATAAGAAAACAAGCTTTTTTTACTGTTTTTGTGTAAAAATGGCTGAAACAGAGGACAGAGAGGATTAACGAGGTGTTTAAGGTTCCCCTGCTGTGTGTAAAGCTTGAAAGTAGCAACTCATAAAAACAAAAAACTTTTATAGACTTTTACACTGAATTAGATGTGTGTATTTGTGTGTTATAGGACACTGAAAATAGACAGTTGGAACATTAATTATTGTTATATGAAAATATAGATTAACTCGACAGGCAAATTCCACATCATGTTGATTGTAATTGTAATTTACTGCTGCTGCTAACTTCGTACTCTGTTTCAGGTAGAAATTAGTAGCACAGGATGTAAACTGGTTTGCGGAGTAACAGATTACATGTAATGGGATGCGTAATCTGGATACAAAACAATACAACGACAATACATTTAGTAAAAACAGGGATTATTAGCAGGATTAAAACTCGTCTGGTCTGAGTCAAACCAGCTAATCTCGCAGTCACTTCATTATCATGACCTCTAATGACAAAATGCTTCACTTGGTGGAGATTTTGACATTATTTTGCCTTTAAATCAATCAATAAATTGCACACAACAAATGAAGGAACAGCTAATAAAGCTAATAAACCAACATAAAACATGAGGCTAAACAGTTCCACCATATTTGGTATTGAGATAATCCAAATGTAACAGAAAGTAATCAAGTTACATAACTTTAATATTGTGATACCAGGTAAGTAGTAACTGCTCTGGAATATATTTTTAAAGTAACTCTTCCAAGCCTGCCAAGTAGTGTTGGGATTTGGGTATTTTGCCAGCTCTTTGGGGAGATTTTTTTGTGATGCGTGTTGCAATGTTTTAGGTGTTGTGGTGTAAGGTGATTGACAAAAAACTATCAACTTTTTTTTGTTTTTGTTTTTTTGTATACTTTCTTAAAAATAAAAGGCAACCTGTTCCAGTTAGAATGAAACCACACTCTTCTCTGAGTGTTCTAAGGCTAAAAATTCAAAGAAAATAGGCCTTGCAAATGAAAAAGTCCACCTGAGGGGGTTTTCCTAAAAGCAAAAATATTTTTAGAGCTTTAACTCAGTCAAAACAGCACAAAATGATAAAATATAAAAATGTACAGAGCATTCAATAACACTGACAAACCTTGTGTTCTTTTCAATATCTGTGATAACAACAACAAAAAAGAAGGTTACGGAAAATGAATGAATTGAATTGAATTAGTATGTACTATTCTTTTATTTATTGTATCATCAACACTTTGGCAATATTGTTCATAAAGCATTCATACAATAAAGCATATCAAATTGAATTTGATTAATGTACCATGAGCAGGTCATTATTGTGAAATAAACCCCAACAAGGGTTTATTTCACAATAATGACCTGCTCACTGTACATTGTCCTACTTATTACGTGATTAATTACCCAAACAAATCAATAATTCAACTCAAAATGTAAATTTTAAATGTTTTTTTTATCCTCCAGAGTCTATGATATGAACAGTCTGTTATACAGAAATAATAAATGTTAAAATGCTTTAATTGGTCAGTCAGAATTTAACAAAGCCATGCAATAATAATAAAATTAAATAATAATAAGTAATTAAATAATAAAACACTGAGTCAATTCATTGAGACGTACATGTATGATGTTTGTGTGGGCGCTGCTATGATTGGTGGAACTCGCTAGAAGCTGCAATGTTTGGTCAAATTTGCAGAAAAGTTAGTGATTGGATAAAACTTTAAGGTCGTGCAGAATTCATTGGGATTGGTACAATCCCTCGAGACTGAATCAGTTTAAGTGTAGTGAGAGTGTGGAGTTTGGTTGCTTTAGAGAGAGCAATATTTGGCTTGTCTAACGACAGTTTACTATCGGAAAAGGCTGCTTCCTGTTGCTTCTCCAGACTGGAGGTGCATCAACCGCCATCTACTGTAGCTAAAATACTGAATATAGATAAGTATGTCACACAACCCCACTCCAAATAATCTGAATTCTCCCTTTAACTCAACAGTGAAATGGTGTTTGCTGTCATTAGCAATGCAGATAGTGAGTTTTTTTTGTTTTTGTTAAAAATAAACGCATTACAGGTGCTGGGAACATTAAGATCCAGATCATTTTATATATGTCTAAGCATATAGCAAGGCACTAACACAGCCAGCAAGTGTCAGAGTTACAGGTTAAATTCTTCAGAGCAAGGCACAAATAAAACCAGAGTTACTTCACTGAGGTTATTTGTACCAGAAATACACACAGTACTTTCATGCATTCATGTAGTCTTGTGACTGTTTTCTTGTCATGTTATCACAGACCTTGGAGTCGTCACTGCAGGAGAGATCCACTGTTATCAGATATCCAGCCGTCCGGTCACTGTGGAGCTCCCCGAGGTTCCCTGAGGTTCCACCACTCACATGCTGTAGAGGTAAGAGAGCTTTTCTCTTCTGGTCGCCCTTGGTTTCTGCTGTTCTGTCACTGTCCAGTTGTTTATGTGCAGGTTAGTTATTTCAAGGGTTGAGAGCTCCTGTAGATTAGCAGTAGTAGTATGTAGTAATCTTATTTATTGATTATTCTGGTCTTGCAGAGGACTCTGTAATTACTGCCTGTCTCAACATCCTCTGGACTTTTAGACTGGCCTATAAAGACATTTTTAGATTTAAACATGAACATGAATTTGAGATTATTTCCAAGTAATTATGAGGTAATACTGAAACTTAAAATCTGAGATTTATATACTTTAAAAGCAACAACAAGTTGAAGTACTCATGAACAAGCTTTATAATCAAAATTGCTTTGTAAAGAGGGACACCGCCCACTTTGGCAAATGACCCCCCTTTCTCCCCCTCCAACAAGCCTATATAATTACATATAATTAATGAGACAAAAGGCAAATTTAATAAACAATAAAACAATAAAACAAAAAGGTTCTCGCTTAAAACGGCTGCTCTTGACCGCATTGTTCAAAAAATGGTGCCACCAAACAAAACAATGTCAAATGGGGCACAATCACTGCCATTTCTAGACTAACAAGGCAGACCGACTCAAGTAGTGAGAAATTTTGTGCTTCAGGGAAATGGTACACAAAACATACATTGTTGGTTAAAGGTAGAATCAGTAGGATTTGTCCAAGCTGTTCGTAGACGCACCAGAAGGATAGCTGATTGTTGAATCTTATTCCCAGGATGTCAAATACTGACATTTTGGGTTGGTAAAATGTCCCGAGTACAACAAAATCCTCAGGAAAATAAGGAAATACAGGCAGAGGACACACCACACACTTCTCGTGGGTCACAAGTGATGCTTGAAAGAGATTATGCTTATATGAGTCTATACATTTTCTTTTTTTTTTTTTTTAAATGTTGCATATTATACCTTTAATACTCTGTTAATTGGTTAAATTCTTCACAGCGGTTAATCAGTTAATCATTAACATCTCTATAACTGATCAAGGCAGTGTTGGGAGGGCATCTCCTGCCAGTAAAATCACAGATTTGTCACTTATATAACAGCTGCTTCCAGTTGGAAAATGCTGTCTGATGATCTCGGGGTGCACCAACCGCCGTTTACTGTAGTTAATACACTGACTGTGGGTAAATACCTCATATAGCCACACTTCAAAAATGCTGAACTATCCCTTTAACTGGTAAAGTATGCCTATTTGTAAGGCAGCAGCTCAGCTTACTTCAGTTCAAACTTCTAAACCTGCAGTAGTGTGAAATACCAGCACGGTATGTTCACGTACATCTCATAAAATGTGTAAAAATGAAATTATTTCCATGTTGCATCAAGTTTAATTAAAATTAAGTTAAAATTAAGACGATAAGATGATTTTGTGGTGGTGAACAGAGTTCAGCTGTGTTGGTTTTTTCTGTTGTGGAAAAGTTGTAATGACTGGACAAAATTGCAAGGTTGTGCAGAAGTTGCAGGGATTGCAACATTGCAGCTTCCTGGAGGGACAGTTTAAGTGTACATTTATTTATTTATTATTTAGAATTTTATTTATACATAATATTTTCACCACTTTACCTCCTTATCAATCACTGTTAGTTAACCCAAAACTGTTCTCTCCAAATCAACCAAACTCCATTGGCAAAATCAGTAATTTAACATAGCAGAACATAAGAGTTGTTGGTCTACCACTTCCTCGATCTGTCAGTTTGTTCTTGTTATTTTGTGACTTCTATGTTTTACAGGATTATTTTGACCTCATCAAAGTGAAACGATAGCACAAACAAACTAAAAATCAAGGCAGCTGTAGACCAGCAATTCCTGTGTTCTGCAAGATAAAATTAGTGATTTTGCCAGTGGAGTTTGGTTGGTTTGGAGAGAGTAATATTTGGCTTATATAACAGTGGTTTCCTTTCAGCAAGGCAGTACTGTGGAATAACCAGCAGGGTATGTTCACTTGAATCTGGATTAAATGTGTAAAAATAAGTTAATTTCCGTGTTGAATCAAGGTTAATTAAGATAAAGTTGAATTTTTTTGTGGTGGTGATCAGAGCTCAGGTGGATGTTGGATCAGCCTCAGCTGCGTCGCTCGTGTCTCCAGCCTGCTGTGCTGCGTCTCATCTAAACTCCTGTCAGCTCTTCACACCTCTGATCAGCCTCCGAGGTTCCACCGCGGCTCTGAGGTGCAGTTAAACTCCGTGCTGCAGTGCAGTTTAATCCTTCCTGTGCCACATCCTGCATGCTAACAGAGGGGTTATTAACATAACAAACTTAAATGCCCTATATAAATAATATGTTCGCAGAAATGCAAACCGGCTCAGCTGACACTGTTTAGGCAGCGCCTCCAACATCTGTTTATGAGCACTTTGCCTAATGATATCATCCGATATCATTAACTGTGGCAGTGTGCGCCGCAGCAGCAGGTGCAGCTGTTTATGCCCCCCCAACACCTCCCCAACATGCACACACACACACACTTGAGGAGAAAAGACTTTCACAGTCTCCTCCAGCACCGGCACCAACCCTTCCCTCCCCTCCACCCCACGAATCGCCAAACCGCTCATTAGGACAATTTTCCTCAACAAAAAAAGCGGCCCCTATGATTTCAATCTGTATATCACCTGTAATTGTAGTTTTTAGCGAGAGCCTGATTCCATACATTTAGCGGGAGTAAACTGCGACTGCGGGTGCGAGCGCTGAAAGCACGCCTCTTGCCGCGGCCGCCAGCTGCAGAGGCTGTTTTTAGATGGCAGCCGCTTTCCGTGGGGAGGCTCTCATAGGCCCCCGTGAGTGTGTTTCGTGGGGGAGGTGGAGGCGGCGCTTGGCGGGGGCCCCTGCTTTGTTTCCTGACTTGGTTTGCTCTGTTTAGATGCTGGAAATTATAGAAAATTATTATTTCTGGCAGCGACAATGGAGGCAGCTTCCTCTTCCTGACCGGAAGGCCACGTTTGGGGTCTTCACAGGTTCTCTGGAGCCGGATTTGATCGTACGCTGCTGTAATTAGTCAGATGGTCGATTCAAATGTTGTGCGACACAGAGCTATCTGTTGCATTAGCACTGTACCCGAGGCGGTTACAGTATTTATAGATCCAAAACAAACAATGCATATGGCAAAATGTTATCTGGCTCCGTGTTCAGTGTTATTTCAGGGAAGGAAACAGAAGAAGAGCCGTCAGCTCTCTGTTGTTTAAAGCTGAATTCAAATGTCATTCTTTATTTGAATACTTTGTCCAAACTGATTACAGTATTTAAAGGACTACAGCAGTGATTTTTTTCATGTTTTGCCCCATTTTACAAATCTGGTACACCGGACACTTCTGTGTTCAAGAATCAACCGAGGACCAAGTTATTTTCAACCAGATCACTGTGATCAGATCAGATCTGTTCGTTGATATGTCTTCATATCTGAGTAGATTCAGATGTCATGCTTATCATGCTTGTTCTTAACCATTATTAGCACTTATATCTGCATTCTTAGCCATTTTTAGCCCCTATATCTGGGTTCTTAACTGTTTTTAGTACTTATATCTGGGTTCTTAACCACTTTTAGTATTAATATTCTGGTTCTTTTATCATTTTTAGTGCTGATATCTGGGTTCTTAACCACTTGTAGTACTTACATCTGGGTTCTTACCCATGATCAGGTGGGCAGTTGCCTCAGTTCACAAACACTTTCTTAGTGTTGTTTAAAAAAAAGGAGATGTATCACAGTGGTAAACAAACACCTGTCCCAACTTTTTTGTTCATCAGTTTGAAGTTTGAAGTACCTTGGTTTATACCATATTCAATTGAACATAGGGTGAAAAGTATTTGCAAATCTTTTCATTCCCATCTTTTTTGGAATTGAGGTTGTACTTTATCTGTTTAAATTGAGAATGGAGAAATGTGCACAGATTAAGTCACTCTGACAGGTGAAACAAGAGAATTTAGTGGCCAAAAGCTGAAAAAAGATCCTGGTTTGGTCCTTTAATAGATTCCAAGCAGCTCATTGTTTTTGTAATATACTTGAAGATAAAATTTAAATGTAATTTTCAGTCACTTTTTTGATACTTTGAAACTGTAAATCTCTCCGTCCGTCTTGTGCGTTTCTTCTTCTCTGGATCTGAAATTCCTCGCTCTGACAGTTCTACCCAAAGACGAGCATGTTGGCACCCAGAGGAGGAGTTTTATTTGCAGGCAAAGACCCCGACACTGAACCCGCTCTGAGCACTGAGGCCCAGCGGGGAATACACACCGACCACACACACACACACACACACACAACATGATGGAGTTCACATGCTCATATCTCCACTTGTTAATGCTGCAGTAGCCGTTTACACAGAAAAACACACATACGACAGATCAAATATATCCTAACATGAGAAAACACACATGTGCACAACAAACACACACTCCTCCTCCTGTCCTCCTCCTTCCAGCTGTTCTCTAAATGTTGATTACACAAGACACCGGGGGGAGCCTCCTCCTCCTCCCCCCCACCCTCCTCCCTCCTTTCTCCTTCCTCCTCCTCGATCCGGTAGCCGGGCGATTCCTCCCCACAAGGAGGCTGAGCGGGACCAGCTGACCCGAGGTGCTCGGTGACCCCGGGGTTGGGGGTCCAGAGAGGGCCGCGGCCCCAGGGCCTCTTGGCTGGGCTCTCCTTCCCCCCTTTCCCTTCCTTCCTTCCCTCAGCTGTGCGAGCAGCACGTCTCAGGATGGGAGACATGGGCAGAGACAGCAACGGCCCGGGGACAACTGGCCGAGGAGCAGAAGAGGAAAATAAAAACTGATGAAACTCCTCACTGTCGAGATGCTCGGCTAACTTTGTGTCAAGTGAAACAGAGACGGGGAATTAAAGCGAGATGATTTTTATCCGACGTGAACATTTTCAAGCGTTGGAGGCTCTTATCCAGCAGGAGATTAAAGTGCATGAGGCAACATGTTTATAAGAAAATACTTTTTTATCAGTCTGAATCAGCAAGTGGAGACTCACTTTTTGGCATTAAGTTGTCTGAAACCTCATCATCAACGTTTCTTGGCGACTACGAGGAGCTGCAGCAACAACTGTGTTTAGAGGAACTTCAAAACCTTTTGATTCAAATAGTGAAAAACAGATGAGGGATTTTGTGACTTGTATTTCATGTATGAATCTGACAAAAAAGTGCAATCGAATCTAATCCCTCTTGTTCACTATAGTTTTATTCTTCCTTGTACAATCAGTGGCCTTTAACCAGCATTTGTCTGCCGTTATGCACCGCATAAACAGAGGAGAAGGGTGAATGTGGGTGAAAAAAGTAGTTTTCCAGAATTGTTTTCGTGTAATAAAATAATCTGAGCTCAAAAGTCCACTTACAAACCTTTTGGAGCTTTTCAACTGTACTTGTATTTGTTTGAGCCATTGTTTTAAGCCTTTCATAAGCCTTTCTTTACGGTACCAGTGTAGGAAGATAAGCAGTGTACTGCTGTGGACAGGGTCAGCAGCACCACATATTTTAGACACTTCAATACCAGATCAATACCAGTTTAAGTGTACACTATATTTAGAATATTTTCATCACTTTACCAACCAAACTCCATTGGCAAAACCACTAATTTTACCTCACAGAACACAGGAGTTGCTGATCTGCCACTGCCTTGACTGGTTAGTTTGTTTGTGTTATTGTTTTGTGTTATTGTGAAGCCGAATTAACCCTCTAAAACATAGAAGTCACAAAATAACAAGAACAAACTAACAGATCGAGGAAGTGGTGGACCAGAAGCTCTCTTTGCTACATTAAATTACTGATTTTGCCAATGGAGTTTGGTGGCTTTGGAGAGAACAATATTTGGGTTAAGTAACAGTGGATTCCCATCTGATAACAAGGTAAAGCAGCAAAAATATTCTAAATAAAGCGTACACTTAAACTGACATTCAGTACCTTCAGGAAGCTGAGATGTTGCAATTGCACCAATCCCTGCAAAGTCTGCACGATGTTGCAAATTTGCCCAATCACTGCAGCTTTTCTGCAAGAGACAAAACCATCACAGCTGATGCTGATCCAATAACACAACTGATCCCTCAAGAACACAAAGAAACTCACAGATAAAGTCAGTGGCAGACCAGCAACTCGTGTTCTGCGATGTAAAATTAGTGATTCTGTCAATGGAGTATGGTTGGTTTGGAGATATTTGGCTCATATAAGATTGCTTTCCCGCCAGTAAAGGCTGTCTGACAGCAAGGTAAAGCAGTAAAAATATTCTAAATATAGTGTACACTTAACTAATATTGAACTTTTTTAAGTGACTGACCCTGTCCACAGCAGTACATTGCTTAGCTTCAAACACCAGTACTTCTGCTGCTTCTCCAAACTGGGGACGTGTCGAGCGCCATCTACTGTAGGTAACACGCCAACTATGGAGAAGAACCTCATACAACTACACTTTAAAAAAATCCTAACTATCTATTTACTATTTGTAAAACAGCATGGTCGATTCCTGACTATGTGTTTGTAAAGACCTTTTCAGACATTACAGTAAATACACAACATTGTTGACTTCATCTGTCTGTTAAGTTGGGACTCATGCTTTATGTAAAGCATGGGTGGCATATGTTCATCACACATAGTTAGTATGAAGGAACTTTCAAAATGCATGAAGGGACTGTTGGTGAGATTAAGGTTGTGAAAAGGTTTTTGAACCTCTTCTGTTCCAATGACCTGATCTGATCTTAGATCGATCTCTTCAGTGCTTTAACATGCGTGTAAGATTGCAGTTGTAACTTTTCAATCAAAGTGACCGAGGAGCTTTTTCAGAAATGAGACTGACATGTTAAATTGCGTAAAGGGCCGCCAGCATTTTTTAAAAGAGTTGCCAGCCAGCACCAGAATTTTTGACAAAATTCACTGATTTTTCAACACCCACAGAATATTCAGTTCTATGAATATGTTAACATGGAACATATCTTAGAACAAAGGAACACTTTGCACATCTATTAGATGAGGCAGGTGTGTAAGAGAGGAGGGAGTGGACCAAAAAGTTGCAAAAGGACTCCAGCACACTGTCTAACTTGCAGTATGACATTTATTTGCAGTGTTTCAGTATGAGGCCTTCGTCAGGCAAAAACACATGGATTACATCAAAACAGAGAACAGATCTGATAGTTTCAGATGCAAAAATAAATGTTTTGTTCAGGCTTCATTCATTCTTTTTTATAAGCACTTGGATGATGGTTGGTTGCATCAAACAAATCCACTTTAGACAAAAAAAAACTTTTTCGTGTTTTTGTGAAAGACATTTTGTAGCATCACTGCACCCAGCTGCAGCATAGTTCCAGTGGCAGCAGTGAGGTCCGGGGGCTGCTGCCCCACTCTGTGGCCGGGTCACGGTGGTCTCTGCCCCACGGATTCTTCTTCTGCTGCTGAATTCTGGCAGTTCTCTGCTTCTAAAGACAAATTTTTGTCAGATGATCCGTCACGGCATCCTCTACTGCCTGGCAGTGAAAACAGCAATATCTCGTCATTGGCGGGGAAAGAGTTAAGATGAGTCTCTCGACTGCTGCATACAAACCTATAACGTTGTCTTCTAATAGTAACCTGGTTTCTTTTTGCGCACGGCGTTGGATTTAGCTAATTTTGTAAAGTATATGCCTGTTGACAAACCTGGTAGGCCCGTCTCGTCATGTGTTACATTTACTGGTGAGACTGTGATGTGTTTTTAATGTTGGGTTATAGATTTTGTGGAACTCTGAAATACTTTTCTTCCATCACTCTCCCCCTCCTCTGCCTGTATGTGTCGCTTCTGGCTACAGCATCATCGGTTTTGCTTTGAAAGGTCAGTGACAACCAGGGTCGAAGTTGAATAATTTTAACTGCTGATCATGTGTGGGCACCTTTATGCCGACTGCTGGTAATTAGCACAGAGGATAAATATTTCAGAGAGCAGATAAGATGATGAAATCAGATCATTTCTGTAAAGCTGGTCTGTTTCTGATGTGTGTTCTCTACCCATGTGACTTCAAACTTAGTGGTTTTAATGAAGTATACTGCAGTACTTTAATACTTTAGACCTTCTGAATTACAACTAAATGAGTAATTCAGACTACAGTCCAATGAGATGTTGAAATGTTTGCTGGAAATATAACAAAATATCAGACTGGCCTAATTAGTAGTTGACAACTCTGTTTAGCGACTGAATGTGTTTTGTAACTTGCTGTGTTGCACCCTGACGACGACTTTGACTGAATAACTTCTTGAAGTGACCACACAGGAGAGACAGATGCACCTCTGAACTGTGATGTCGGGTTGTTCAGTGTCTCCTGCCCACTCCTGAGTTTGAACACGTCCTCCGCTCTGTGTGCAGAGTTGTGCAGCGAGAGTCTTGGCACGGTGGCGTGGAGGAGAGCTTAATTTTCACTTCACAAATCTTCTAATGGGGAAACTAAAGAGATCTCTGTGCTTTAGCACCCTTAGGCATGAGACAGTGGAGCTAACGTTCAACTTAATGATCGACCTAGTGCTGTTGTGGCAGAGAAAGGGAGAAAAAAAGTGAGACATCAGAGTGCAGAGAGGACGAGCTGTTCGTGCAATCCTCTCTAAATCTGCAGACAATCTAGAACATTGTTTTTGAAGCTGATTTATGTTTTTTAAGTATGTTATTGTGGTGAAACTGCACTTCTGATTGCATAAAACTGAACTTTCTCTAATGCATTGCTGAAGAAGGCAACTAAAATCGATAAAAAGAAGATGCAAAATATCACGTATTATATCAATGGAACAATAAAAAGTCCATTTAGTCCAATGAAAGAGATTTGCCATTTAACTTAAACTCTAGCCTGTCTGCACCCAGCACTATGCAGATATATATATATATATATTTAATACGTTTAAAAGACCATTTTATGCTAGAATCAGACAACATGACATTTATGTCTTTCCAGATTGTCATCTTGTCAAATTAGGCGATAACGAGGCTTTCAGTTCCTACAGAGAGACGTGTCAGATGTTGAACTCGTCATCCACAATCTGTGAGATGTTCAGAGGTAAAACAGTGCTCAAGAATTTCATAAAGAAATCACCGTGTCCGAAGCAAGTGAAGACAAACTCTGACAGGTTTGTGTTTCAGTTGGGGCCTTGTGAGGCATCTTGTCTTCAGCTTTATACTTTTTACTTTTACCTTTGCATTTATGTAGCAGCTGTAGTTAGTTACTTTGCAGATTATTTACTATGTAAATCACAATGAGTTTATGAAATGCAATGCATGGCCAACTACAACCCTAATTCCAAAAATGTTGTGTAAAATGTAAATAAAAACAGAATGCAATGCTATATACCATTGCATACAGTACAAGATATTTATGTTTAACCTGATCAGCTTTATTATTTTTTTGTAAATATATGCTCATTCTGAATTTGATGCCTGCAACATGCACTAAAAAAGTTAGTTCAGGAGCAGGGATAAGCAGGGATGGCAGAATCAAATCCTGTCTCAGTGAGCTCAGGTCCAGAGAAGTCTGCAGAGTTTCTGGATGTTGTTGATATATGTCTTTCTCTTTGCATGGTAGAGTCTTAACTTGCCTTTGTAGATGCAGCAACAAACTGTTTACTGACAAGAGTTTTCCAAAGTGTTCCTGAGCCCATGTGGTATCCTTGAAAAAATGTGTTTATTTTAATGCAGTTTTTAAAGCTTTTGGTGGTCATTTGTACCAAGTTTATAGAAAATCCCTCCAGGCGTTCTCTTCGTTTCTTCACGTTCACATGAATAAGATGACCTAAAACATAATGCCTGTGGTCATGGCTGTCATTGGTGTGGAGCCATAAATGAAGTTTTTTCAAAGATTGTGAATCATAGAGGTCCTTCAGCGTACAGTCATGAATGTGCTTTAAAAAAATTAGACTGATCGGTCCAATAGTATTTGAGATTAGCTTCGGACAAGCTGCAGATTTGTTAATCATGCACATGCAAGCAATCGCATGATCCCCTCCAGGTGCCAGTGTTTCCAAAAAAGCCTTTTGGGTTCTGGCCCCTTGTGTCTAGTTGGACCCCTTTGCGATGTTTCAGATGTCTGAAATTATGAGCAGCTCCACCAAAGTCACATTTTCCCCTTTAAATCTCTTGGTTAGTTTCATTAGGAGGACTGTCCGAGGCCAAATTAAAGAATTTTACAGTTAATATAATTATTTAAACCAACTGACATGCAGTGAACCTGTGGCTTTTGTGGCCTCTTGGGGTAAGGGGCCCCAGTGCAGTTGCCAACTGTTGAAATGACTGAATGATTATGTCCAATTTTTCTGATTTTGGTGCATATTAGAAAGGTCAGTGCCTTGATTATCTCTTTTTAAACGCACAGTTCAGAAGTGTGGTTGTATGAGGTTCTTATCCATAGTGTATTTTCTACAGGGTCAGCAGCAATATGTATATAGCCACTTAACAGGTGTCCACTATATTTAAAATATTTTCACTGCTTCAGTTTGCCGTCAGACATCTATTTCTGATGGGAAACCATAGTTATATATAAACCAAATATCACTCTCTCTAAACCAACCAAACTCCATAAGTGAGATCAGTGATTTTTACCTCAGAGTACACAGGAGCTGCTGGTCTAGTTTTGCCTCAATCTGTGAGTTTGTTTGTGTTACTGTGTGACTTAAGTGTTTTAAAAGGTTAGTTTGGATTCACTGAGTCACATAATAACACAAACTAATTAACTGATCGAGGCAGCTGTATTCCAACACCTGTATTCTGCAAGGTAAAATTACTGATTTGCAAAAGGAGTTTGGTTGGGTTGGAGAGAGCTTATATAAGAGCAATATGCAGTCAGAAAATTTCCATCCAGCAGCTAAGCAAAGCTGCAAAAATATTAGAAATATGATGTACACTTAAACTGATACTGAGCCAAACATCGCTCTCTCCAAACCAACCAAACTCCATAGGTGAAATTAGTGATTTTTACCTTGCAGAATACAGGAGTCTTTACCTCAATCTGGTAGTTTGTTTGTATTATTGTGTGACTTCTGTGTTTTAAAAGGTTAGTTTGGATTAATCAAAGTCGCACAATAACAGTAACAAACTAAGAGTAGACCAGCAACTCCCGTGTTCTGCAAGGTAAAATTAGTGATTTTGTCTATAGGGTGTGGTTGGTCTGGAGAAAGCGATATTTGGCTTATATAACAGCACTTTCCCATCTGAAAAGCCTGTCTGACAGCGAGTTAAGGCAGTAGAAATAGTCTAAATATAGCATACACTTAAACTGATATTGACCACCATCCACTGAAGGTAATTCACTGACAATAACCTAATGCAAACCCACTTTAAATAATCCAAACCATCCCTTTAATACATTGTACATCTATAAATGATCTCGAAACAAAGGCCATTAAAACAAAAAGAGGAAAAGCAGCTCCAGAAAATAACTCGCTTTATTTAAAATACATCCAGAATAAGAAGTCAAACAGCTTCTTGCACTTAATTTCTGTTTGTATCAAGTAAAAACTTGTTTTGAGTGGACAGAATTTCCACATTCATTCAGCATTCAGTCCCTGCATCAGCTGTCTGCGAGCCTGAACTTCCTGCTGGTTAATGTATGCTCGCTGTGCGTTTGCACGACCTGTCTGAAGTGATTTCTGACGGCCTTGTTTAATTAGCCGTATGCGTGTGTACTTTTATACATATTCATCGGCCGCAGATTTCAGCCCGATTGATGTTGTAATTGATTCAGACGGTTTTATAATTCCTGCAAAAGCAGACCAGGAATTTCAATGACTTTGCAATTTGGGGGGAACAGGAGAAGAAGAGGAGGAGGGAGATCTGAGGGCGCCGCGGCGTCTACACCTGAGGAAACGTCGCCGCGCTTCAATCTGTGTGATTTTACAGAGGAAGAGACGACGAGAGGGGGATGTCAGCTGCTTTGTTGTTCCTCTTTCACGAGTAAATTACACATTTAGGATTTATTAAGACAAGAAACAATTTTCAAATAGTGAACCCGTGGAAGCCTCCATGGAGATGTGCTCATTACTCTGTAGCCTCGGGCCACGTTCACCGCCTCGAATGCATCCTTTTTTTTTCCCCTCTTCCTCTTCCCCTCCTGTCTGTATTTTGCGGCGCCGCGTTGCCGTGCCCAACGCCGTAATGTCACAGCGGTTTGTTCAAAGCCGCGGCGATGATTTGGGCTCCCAGCAGGTGCCGCCCCGTTGTCTGTTCAATTATTAAAGCGAGGGCCACATGGATGCATTACAGCCGCCGCGCCCATTAGATAAAAAGACGACGGCTTTTGACACGGCGCATATTTCCTTTCCTCCTCTCTCTGCCTCACAGAGACGCCGCCGCCCTCGCCGCCACTGCTGCTGCAGCCCCTTTCTTGTTGCTTCTTTTTGTTTTATTCATCACCGTTCTGATTTTTTCTCTCTTTTGGCACCCATGGAAATATTAAAGAGACATTTGTTCCCTTTCAGTGTTGTGGGCACAAGTGCTATCGTGATCTTTTTGATTCCCTCTCGTCTGCTCCCTCTGCTCTTTTTAACTTCCCAGCAGCCCCCCCGTCGGCCCCAATCTAGCCATGAAAACGGCCGCCGTGTTGATAAATAAATCATGCAGTGGACACAAAGTTAAACCTCGACACAAACGCTTCCAGTAGGCGTCTTCCGCCTCTTTTTCCTCGTCCTCGAGTGCTCAGATGTTCAGACTTTGATGACGCTGTAATGACCAATCGATGGCAGCTCAAAAATGCAACCTATGAATTCTTTATCTGTTTTTTTCTCCTCCTTTAAACTTTACTGGTTTCTGTCAACGTCTGGAAAAGAAATGCAGGGTCAGATCCACATGAGAGGGTTGTGTTTTTAAGCAAAGAGGTTTAAGTCAGGACCTATGCGTGTGCATACAATGTGTTTTCAGAGGTGAACAGATGCTGATGTGAGCAGACGAGAAAGATTCAGCACCTCAGTGTTGTTGTTTTGTGTACATATGTAAGTTTGTGTGTTTTATCCTGTTGCAGAAGGTGACTGACGGAAGCCACATTGCACAAAGTGACAAAGCCTTATATACACAAATAGATGAAAACACAACTCAGATTTTTTTAACAAAGCTGAAAAATTCCCAAACTTGCTGGTTTGTTTCAGTTAATACAACATAAATAAAGAAATAAATTAGGATTTAAATCTGAAGTATTTTCATCACAGTCACAAGCAAAACCTGATCAATTGTTCTTCAGCTTGAGTCACGTCTGAAAACCAAATATCATAGAAGGTTTTTCAATCCTGCTGACAGAATCTTTCTAATGAGGAACCTTTAATAAAGGGTTAAATAAAGAAACAAATTTTGGGGCTACCGGGTTTTGCTTTGTAGGTAACTTTGTGTCGAGTGATCCGTTTGACTACAGTAAATCTTAAAAGGTGGTGAAGGTGTGAAGGCCCTGCAGGTGGGCCTGGAAAGGTTGTGTAAAATAAATTAAAAAAAAAAAAAAAAATTTTTAAGTTTTATAAGTTTGAAATTATTCTAAAGTATTTGTGATTTTAAAAGTTTTGGTGGGCCGCAGAAGATTTTGGGTTTTCAACTTGGGCCGGGGCATTCTTAAGTTTGGGAACTGCTGCTGTAAGGAAAGCCTGCAGACCAAAATCCATTTACTGACAATGTATTAATCTTTACAATTGCAGACTTTTAGATATAGTTATTAATGTTTTTGGAGATGGTATAACTCTTTCTCTTGTTCTACCAGAGCATGAAAAACCTTTTAGTATTTGGCAGTTACAACTTAGTTCAGAGTTCAGATTATTTGAAGTGTGGTTGTCTGAGGTTCTTATCCACATTTAGTGTGTTACTTACAGTAGGCGGTGGTCAACACGCCCCAGTTGAAGAAGCAGAAGAAGCTAAGCAACGTGCTGCTGTGGGAAAAATGCTCGTTGGTTTTTGTAATCAAAGGAATGAGAAGACTGATTACAGACATGAGGTCTGTACAGTTAATTTGAAAATACTATACTTTTAATACTAAAATTATTGAATTAAAAATCTAAAATTACAGCTTTAATATGCATGCTTTGGTGAAAATTTTCTTTATTGTTTCTAAACTTCACTCGAAATTTTTTTTATTGCTGACTATAGTTGCAGTATATAGCTTTTTAGCTAATGTTTGCAAGCAAAAAATGTAACTTTCTGTTAACTGTTTAGCTAACGTTGGCTATATAAGAATATAATATAATAAACAATATAATGTTCTAACTTTTTAGCTAATGTTAGCCAGCAAAAATCTCTTTTTGTTAACTGTTTGATTACTCGATTGGTTGTTTGTTTGTTGTTTGTAAAATGGTGAAAAATGTCAACTAGCGAAAGAAACTTGGAAATATGCACGTTTAAGAAAGTAGAATCAGAGAAATGTCTCAAACCAGTGAACCAATTATCAAAATAGTTGACGATCAATGTAATAATCGATTGATTATGTGATTAATTGGTGCAGCTGTAGTCCAGAGTGTGTTATTTCAGAGCAGTGGTCTTTTGTTTTCAGGATAACAGGCTGAAATTTACACTGACAGACAGCTGACGGTTATAAACAACTGACAGTTTAGGACTTGTCATCACTTGTTATTGTCAAATTAAAATGTTGCACTTGTCTTGCATTCCTGCAGTGTTCCTACAGCCTGCCTGAGCTTCCTCAGGTCATAGATTATATATAAATAGCACTTCAACTTATTTAATTCACAGTCTATGGCTTAAACTCGCTGTTTTGAGTCATTTTTGCATGTGCAATTGCAACATATTGTTGCGTTAAATCCCAAAATGTAATTTTTTCCATATACAAAGCAACTTGTTTGATTGTGTTCTTCACAATACATGAAATTTCAGCAAAGACAACCTTTTAACTCATGACTCAGATTCAAACAGAATTGATACAGACAGCAGCATTTTTTCAAAATATTCAAACGTTTCTCTGCCATCTTTTAAAGTGAAGAGAAAAAAAAAGTAGTGGAGTAGCATCAGGCCACACATGCAACTCTCCACTCCCACACCAACACACCCCAACCTCTCCTCCTCTTCCTCCTCCTCATCCTCCTCCTCCTCCTCGTTTGATTCTTCACTGTGTGTTCTGTACATGCCAACAAATCCTAATTGCACCCCACACTCTTTTCTTCCCACCGATGCTGCGCGCTTCGTGCTACCAAATTCCTTGTGTGCTAATTAGGCACGCAACCACGGTGGATACACTCCTGACAGGTGCTGCTGGCCTGCCGGGGTCACACACACACACACACACACACACACACACACACACACGGCGAGAGACAGAGAGAGAGGCTCGTGCTCACAGCATTAAAAATAAATGGAGAGAGGAGAATAACGAGAGAGGCAAGACGTGTTAATTTCTAGCTTCCATCTGTTATTACATAAGCACTGCCAACAACTACGCATCTCTGGAAGAACGGCGAAAAGAGAAGGAGAGGAGGAGAGGAAGACGGAGAGCTGAGACAGCCGTAACTGAAGTCCTCCTGCATGGAAGAAGAATTCCTTGGGGAGGCTGGTGGAGGAGAAATCAGATTGATCGAGCAAAAACGCAAACTTGAAGATACATTTGAAGGTTTTGCTTCCAAAACTGTGTGAACGGTTAACCTGGTGTTCTCTGCTCAAAATGTGGCAAAAAAAAAAACAAAATGTGTGCTGTCTGAAATGTTTGCTGTTTCATAAGTTAAGGCCTCAAGAGAGCTGGTTTCTTCAGAAGTGTTTAAAAGTGAGTTTTTAAACTTTTTCTTGCTCGTGAACAAGTTTGGACAAGAGACGAGCAAAGTTACAAAGAAAGTTGATTATGGATGAGTAGAAGAAAAGTTTTATGTAGAAAATGACTTGAAAATTTTTGATCTGGTTTCAATTTGAAGCTAAAATACGACTTCAAAGGTCTTCAGGCAGCTTCAATTCATTTTTTTACACTAGTTGGGAGACCAGACGGTTGTACAGTGGGTTCAACTAAGTTTAAAACCCCACTTTTTTGGATTTTTATGATATTGCAATGATATTTCACATTTGTCAGTTGTTTCCGGACAATGTTGATGAACCACACTTCTTTTTTGCAGTTGTTTTTATTGAGAGAATTTCTTAAATCATTCTGTTTTACTGCCTAGACCTTTGTTTTTTTTCTCATTTTTTTGGAAATATGAAATCATAAACTGCAAAAAAGTTGTATAAAACATAAATAAAAACAGAACGCAATGATTTGCCAATTCTTTCCAACCTATATTCAGTTGTATACAGTACAAATATACAGGCATTCTTAATTTGATGCCTGCAACACATTTAAAAAAAAGTTGGGACACTAATCTTGAAAGGCACATACAGGTTTTGGAGCAACATAAGCTGCCATCCAGACAATGTTGCTGCTGATTTCAGCGAAATAATGCCAATACCTGTCAGAGTGACTTCATGTGTGCACAGTTTAGCTCAATTTAAAGATATAAATTACAGAATCAATTCCAGAAAAAGTTGGGACATTATGTAAAACATAAATAATCCCATCAGGCCTTGTGAATTGGTTCAACCAAAATGCAAATCCTACTTTTTGTTTGTAATGTGTCTGTTAAGAATATGATGGTTTATGTGGGTAATTGACCTTCCCTGCCCCTTTTGTTACCTTCAGCAAGTTTTTCGTTTCCTGTACGTAGACATGCGATGTGCTCAGCGCGTCTATGTTGAAAAGAAAAGCAAATTTTGAAGACACTTAAAAGATTTTGCTGGGGAACCTGTAAAAGTGACCTATTTATAGTCATTTCTTAAGTTAGCTGATGTTAAAATAACACAAGATAATTAGCTACCTAATCTACATCACTTGTTAGCTTGCTTGTTACATCTAAAAACTAGTGCTAACAAAATGCAAGCTAACTACCTTGCTAAGCCACCTCAATTGCTAGCCAGCTAGTTATGTCTGAAAGCTAATGTTAGCAAAATTCAAGCCAAATAATGAGCTAATTTACCTCAATCATTATCTAGCTAGTTACATCTGATAGTTGATGTTAGCAAAATGCAGGCTAAATAGCTAGCTAATCTATATCAATTGTTAATCCACATCAATTGTTGCCAGCTAATTACATCTGAAAGCTAATGACAGCAAAATGCTGTCTTACTAACAAGCTAATCTATATCAGTTGTTAGCTAGCTAGTTACATCTGGTAGTAGATTGTAGCTAAATGTGAGCTAAATAACTAGTTAATCTACGTCAACATCGTAAAGCTAATACTAGCAAAATGGCATTTAACCAATGAGCTAATCTACATCAGTGGTTTAGTTGATGTTAGCAAAATGCAAGAAAAATAGCTAGCTAATCTTCATCAATCGCTAATCTACATAAATTGTTAGCTAGCTAGTTACATCTGATAGTTGATGTAAGCAAAATGTGAGCTAAATAGCTAGCTAATCTACATCAGTTGCTAATCTACATCAACTGCTAGCTAGCTAGTTACATCTGAAAGCTAATATTAGCAAAATCCAAGCTAACTAGCTAGCTAATCTACATTAATCATCAGCCAGCGAGTTAGTTACTGTTTTTTTTAACATTGCGTTACTTAAAATGTGACTGTAGACAGAAAATGTGAATTTTACAGGTTTACAGCAACATTTTTTAACCAACAGGTCAAATGTAATTGATGGTTTATAGTTTTAAGTAAATGAGGTGACTGCAGCAGGTTCCATTCACTTTGTGGGCCTCCCCTTCTAGACTTTAGTAGGCGCCCTTGACAACACTTCTGTGACATAGTAAATGTAATAATATTACCAAAATTCTATTTGTAATGCTTTATATTACTTTATTACTGTAAAAAGTTATCCCAAATTAACCCCAACACTGTTTACCTAGAGTTTTGACAAATGGACTTCTATATTCATATTTCTATTTGATATTATTTCAGCATTTGGCGAGAACAAGAATTCTCTGCTCCTGCTGTGACTGTGATGTTTTCTTAAAGCTCAACATTTTCCACCAGCTCCTTCCCGCTCAAGCTGTCCTGTCAAAATAATCCAGTGACAGTGAAGACGTACCGTTTGTCATCGAACAAAAACATGGAACAATGGGACGAGCCGAAAAACAAAGAGCTCCGAAGAGTGACGAGCACGGGGTCTCCGAGCATGTTTGGGTTTTCGGGATCTTTTCCGCCGACGCGGCGCTGGAGGCCCTGCGACTTGTTGACGTCCGGTGAACGAGGTGCGGCAGACAGGAACTCTGCCTTTTTGTTTTAGTGGACGGAAAAGACACCAGGAGAGGCTGTGAATGTCTCGGACAGTGCGGATTCTTTCCCAGGGTGGAGGGACGGTACTGTCAAGATCCTTGCTGCCAGAATACACAGCAGTCCCCCATAGATCTTTGCAGCATTTCAACACTCCTACAGTGATGTATTTTGGACTGGAGGGAAGCTAAACAGCACAAACGCCTGTAGCTGCTCTGTCTCTAACCGGCAGTGTGGGAACGCACATTATAATTGTTTGTTCAATTATTTTTCTTGGACGCCGCACCTGCACTTCACCAAGTGAACTCCTGAGACCGAAGCGCAATTAAGCCCCGCTGACGCCTGTTTAAACAGCGGGGAGGGAGTCAGATAAATACCTTTTTAGTGCTCAAGGTAACAAGCAAAGGGTGACAGTGAGAAGGCTCGCAGGGAGCAATTTCCTATTTATTTGTCTTCTGATTTGACCTCTCTCTTGACAAGGTTCCAGGGCTTATTACTGTATCTGTCCTGCGCTCTAATCGAGGCCCATTACAAATGTTCAGCAGGCTGGAAGTGCCAGATGTGGGCGAA
This sequence comes from Lutjanus argentimaculatus, assembly GCA_034769285.1. NCBI lineage: Eukaryota > Metazoa > Chordata > Actinopteri > Lutjaniformes > Lutjanidae > Lutjanus > Lutjanus argentimaculatus. The sequence continues at coordinate 12,023,756 of JAWZSL010000020.1, forward strand.
GGGATAACGGAGGCAGCCAGTCCTCCTGACCGGTGTTGATGCCCTCGAAATTTCACGGATAAGTTGCTCAGATGTTTGCAGAAAATCTAAATTGTGTTTTCTGACCCCAGCTGGCCATTTTTAATGAGAGTTTTTTGCAAAGTACAGAGCAGAGGTGTAAAGAGAAAGTTTTCTCTTTCTTCTTCTGAGAGGAGAAGTCCTGCAGAGCACAACAAACCATGATGACTGTGTGATAACTGTTTGAAATGCAGTGAAATATCCAGTTGTTTTGGGACATGAGACCAAGAAGCTTTCCAAATTGATATTATTCTATTACTCAATCTGTGGTCCGTGGGCCAAATCTGGCCCTCGACAGGGTGCCATGTGGCCCGTAGATGGTTTTCTAATTCACAATGAAAATACACTGACATATAAATAAGTTGATTCATGCTGTTTTTCCTAGCATGGGGGGGTCCACCCATCCCCCATAACTTCCACCTATGGTGGCTCTTGATTTCTGACAGCTAAACTGCAGCTGGGCTGCTGTGGTCAGATTTGCCACTTTTTGCAAAGATAAAAGAGGGCAGCAAATGTGAGGAGCTCAACAGTGAAAACAGGCAGTCCTAAACCAAATGACAGTAGCTGTATGCAAGGATATTAGTATCAAAAACTTGTTAGCTTATTTGCCAACTGGCTGACTAGGCAAGCTGAGTCACTCTGCTTTTCAAACACTGTGCATATAGTTTATTTGAGTCCTGATGTCCTTTAAAAACCCATCCTGGGTGGTGGGTATCTAGCAAAATGCTAGATAACTAATGAGCTAATCTACATCAGTCAGTAGATAGCTTGTTACATCTGATAGTTGATGTTAGCAAAATGCAAGCTAAATAGTTAGCTCATCTATATCAATCACTAATCTACATCAGTTGATGGCTAGCTAGTTATATTTAGCTGCTTACAGCTGATAGTTGATGTTACCAAAATAGGGGCCAAATTCTTAATGTTGTTTTTGTCTTGTTATCTTTTTTTGTTACATCTTTTTACTCTCGTTCCATGTTTTTACGTCTTGTCACTTTTTTCCTTTGTTTTTCATCTTATTACATTTTTTTACGTTATTTTTAGTCTTCTTACACATTTATGTCTTATGTCTTATGATGTTGTTTTTGTTTTGTCTTTTTGTTTTGTTATGCCTTTTTCATTGTTTTTAGTTTTATTACTTCTTTTTAGTCCTGTTAAGTCTTCAACGTTTTTTCCCCTCAATGCATTAAAACTAAAGTAGAGAGCCTGTTTTGAAAATATAAGGAGAAGAAAGTACAGATATTTGTGTTCAAATGTAGCAAAAGTAAAAAATATTTGTACTTATCATATATTAAAAAGGTTTTAGCCTTTAAATATTTGTTACATATTTGATCTTGTGCACTAAAAACAGTCACTTCCTTCTTATTTGGGTGATCAGTCACATCACAGCGGACGTTTAAGCTCCAGCAGTTAAACTCTCCGTCACACTGATGTCTGCTGCTGTCTCTGGGAATGACCATTTACATTCACAGCGTATTTACTGCTGGCAGTGGGCTCATTCTGCACATACATGCCAGTCAGTGTTTTACAGTCACACAGCTATCACCCCAGCCATGCATACCTCCCTCTATGCTTTCCATGCTCACAGCCCTCCATGCATTATTCACAGCCAAATTAAAATACCGGGCCGAGAGTGAGAGTTGCATGTTAAGGCAGCTGAATCGGGGAGGTGCCGTCACAACAGCTGAAAGTGTCTGTCACAGAGTTATAACTTTTTTTTTTTTTTCCCATAGTTCCCCGGCAGTGCAGCTGCCTAAATGAGAGGGATTAAGTTAACTCCCTGCTTAGAGGAAGAGCAGGCCCTGGATTAGGGCACTGGGCATGGACACAGAGAGCATTCAAGCAAGAGCCACAGCTTTTTAAAAAAGAGACGTGGGGGAGAGAGGAGGCAGCGGTGCACGGCCCTCGCAGGGACCGTACGGCCGAGTTGCTCCAACAAATACATTGACAAGTGTAACGCCGCGCCCGCGACATGGAAAAGTGTGTCGGGGCAAAGAGGGGGAACACTGGCGGACACGCCGACAATCACAAATGCTTTTTTTTTTCCTTCTTCCTCTTCTTCTTCTTCTTCTTCCCACCTCCCTCCTCCTCCTCCTCCCCCACTCTCTCTCCTCCATCTTCTGTCATAACCTCAAACACTTTCTCCTCAAGACACAGAAGCAATATGTTCTTCCGTTCAGAGCTCCACCAGGTGCTTTAATTCATAAAAATACAGAGAAGAAAACAGTTTATAATCGTTTTATTTGTTGTTATCAAAGCTCAATTTTGGGATTTTACAGCATTAGATCATAATATCATGAAAATTTACAACATGCAATGTGATTTTTCCTTTTTCATACACACTTTGACAACTTCAGTCAACTACATTTTGTAATTTCTGCATATGATAATCTAAGATCTTCAAACACATAAATCTTGATATGTATCACATTATGGAAAAAACACAAAATAATCAAATCAACCTTCAGTTATGTGAAACAAAAACTTACTGTTCATCTTCTTTTTAATTACAATTTATTGCAATTAAATTACACAATGTGATAATATAACCATGCAAATCCACCAAAGTCAGTAAATCATTACAGTTATGGATTAAAATAGATGTAATCAGATTACAGTTACATTTAGTAAAAATGGGGATTATTAGCAAGATTTCAATTTAAAAGTAAAGAAGGATTCATTCACTATCATGGCTTCTAAAAGAAAAAATGTTTCACTGACAATATAATTATATTTGGTATTGATGTAATCCAAAAGAAACGGAAAGTAATCAAGTTACTTTACTTTACTTTAATATTGTGATACTCTGACTGCATTTTTTTAACAGTTAATTGGTAACTGTATGACCCTGACTACAGGGTAAAAATGATCCATTAAAGTACTTTCTAAACCCAAATAATGAGGATCTAAAGGCAGCTTCTATGTTTTTACCTAAATTTGAGGACCTAAATATAGATCTGCTGTATTATGTCCAAATTCTAAGAATAAATCTTATCCACTATATACTGTAGAGTCCTCCATAAATTCTATTATTGACATAAATCATTTTATAGTAAATATATGTCATGAATACTACTCAGTGCTATTCATCCCACAATGCAATGCTGCACATTTTATAGATCTGACAAATGACAGGTGTGCAGCACTACACCTGTAAATGATCAGACATAATGATTTATAAGTGTCCAGGATATTAATGTGCTGCTCACTGTAAACTACTGAGTGTCTGTTACTGCAGTATTTAACATGCCAATATTGTATCAGTCTTCTATATATTATAAGTAAATAATAAGTTTAAAAAAGTCACTATTGCGATTATTTTGACTGAAATTGTGATTATGATATGCGATACATTTACTGGGAATGATCATTTTTGCGTTATAATTTTCATTTTCACTGAAAAAAAACCTATTAAAATTCTGATAATGTGACATTTGTTAACGTCTGCACCAAACAAACATGTTCTCTTACATCTGAAGACAAGATTTGTAGGCCAGGACGTCTCTGCAGCTCTACAGCACCTCATTATAACGCACATTTTTTTTTTCACACATTTTTCCTTTTCTCTGATTTGGATATTGCACTTGGCCATCTTGCAATTTTGATGATTTTGCAATTAATTGTGCAGCCTGAATAAATAAAGAGGTAGAGGTACGTTTTTATGAGTGTCCCAATCCCATTGTGCTGCAGTGATGTGACGGAACATGATTGAAATGAACAATCTGAACAACTTTATCTTATTAGATAAAACAGATTTTCATTAAATTTTCCTTTAGAAAAATAATTGGCAGTTGAAAAAAAAGTTAGTCTGTCCCAGTATAGGTTTTGCAATACCCAGCATATCAAAAAAATCTTTAAAATCACGATAATATTGTATTGTCACTTAAGTATCATGCTAATATAGTGTTGTGGGGCCTCTATTGATTCCCACCCCTAATGTAGAGTAGAGTATTCCATCTCATTTTAATAACTTTTAATTAAATAAAAAACCAAAACATTCCTAAATAGACATATATGATTTGTCAGATTACAACAAACTAACTACACAGGAAATCTGGAGCTGTTTAGTGTTCTGGTACAGGAGTAATAGTGGTTTTCTGTGCAAAACAAGACTGAATTTATCATGCAATCTGCTGCACGCTCTGCACCTGATGGGCTCCTCAAAGGCAACAGGATGTATTCTCAATGTTCAGAGAGTGGGAGGCAGGTGGGGGGGCACAGATCATTTTGGACTTCGGCCCTCCTAGCAGGTTAATCCAGCCCTGATGAGCAGGGACGGGACGGCCAAAGATCAACTTTACCTAAACAATTTCCACATTTTTTATTGGCAGAAGTGAGTGTACACCTGAGGTAAACCTGGTCAGTGAAGGCATCACGCCATTCTGTCTTATACAGTATTTCCTTTCTTCTCAAAGCTGTTTTTGTCAAATTTTACAGCTTTTCTACATTTTCTGTGCTTGTTTACATTGGTAAACTCCTTTATGCTGCAAGCACTGAAAAAAAAATGATGCAAGACACAAGAAAATGATCTTTAAAAGGGAAAAAAGCAAAAAATAGAGCTTTTTTTGTTAATCTTGATCTTGCGCAAATGTAAATCCTTCTAAAATGATCTCTTCCTCTGTCTTCCTCACTGTTTAATCATTTTTTACTCTTCCTCTAATACAATTTCACCTGGGAGAGTAACATTCAAAGCTAAATGTATGTATGCACGCCCTGTTTTCTGAGGTCTGAAGAGCTTGTCACAGAGAGAAAGAAAAAAAAAAAAAAAACCTGGGACGGAGTGGAGATGAGAACAGGTGGTGAAACAGTGTGAGAAACACGAGGGAGAAAAACAACAGACACCTGCTCGTGAAACCCAACCTGGTTCCTCCATCACATTCCAGCAGAGTTCAGCTGACTGAGCTGCTCAGACAGCGGCTGGGAGGATACGCTCGGTCTCCTGCTCCGAATTATACTGCTGAGAGTGTGACCGAGAGAGGGAAATAATGTCCACAACAATGATATATATCTGAACACAGACACAAGTCTTTTTATAACACTCTGAGAAGTAAAGGTGCTGACTAGACCATAAAGGGTTCTTCAGCTTGTCCTGGGAGAAGCTTTTATAAAGGTTCACTTGGAACCTTTTCAGAGAGTTCTTCATAGAACCCAACATAACCATCAGTGAAAAGCTTTAACTAGAATGCCCTATGAGAGGTTCTACAGAGAACCTATCCGTTATGTAATGGTTCCATGCACAGGTTGTATCCAAAACCTTTCCATCTTCAATCTTTTTCAGGATGCTAATAAGACCTCACCCAGGAGTTTCTATGGACAACCTTTTTATATTCGTGTTCCAAGGGTTTAATCTAGAACCCACCCATGGGTTCTACCTTTATATTATGGTACAAAGAACCCCCCAGTTTTCAACAATCTTTGAAGAACTCTTTCTTCCAAGAAGTAGTCTTTGAATGAAAAGTTGTTGTTGTTAATGGAACCCCTAGTCTTACAGAGAACCCTTGACAAACTCAAAAGAACCCCCTATGAGAGGTTCTACAGATAACCCTTCTATGGTGTAATGGTTCCATACAGGACCCTCCCAGGGGTTTCTATCGAAAACCCCTTTATAGTCCAAGGGTTTTATCTAGAACCCACCGAGGAATCCTGTGGAGTACTCTTTTATATCATGGAACAAATTCGAATTCTCAACAATGCTTGAAGAACTCTTTCTTCCAAATAGGGTTCTTTGGGTGAAAAGGGGTTCTTAATTGAACCCAGAGTCTAGTCTACTCTCTAACCCTTGACAAATACAAAGGAAGCCCTTTTAAGAGGTTCTACAGAGAACTCTTCTCTGTTGTTATGGTTCCACTCAGAACCCTTCCAGGGGTTAAATCCAGAACCTTTCCGTGTTCTAAGGGTTCTAACAAGAACCCAACCAGGGGTTTCTATAGAGAACCCTTTTATATTCCTATTCCAAGGGATTCCTCTCAAACCCACCCAGGGGGTTCTACCAAGAACCCTTTAATATTATGGTACAAAGAATCCTTGACAAGAGTTCGTCAAAAATCTCAATCAATCTTCAATCCTTGAAGAACTCTTTCTTCCAAAAAGGCTTCTTTGGATTTAAAGTTGTTGTTGTTAATGGAACCTTTAGTCAAGTTAGAGAACACTTTACAAACAAAAAAGAACTCCCTATGAGAGGTTCTATAGATAACCCTTGTATGGTGTAATGGTTCCACCCAGGACCCTCTCTGGGGGGTTGTATCCAGAACCTTTCCATCACTTAAGGGTGCTGACAAGAACTCACCCAGAGGATTCTACCAAGAACCCTTTTATGTTCCAAGGGTTTTACCTAGAACCCATCCAAGAGGTTCTACTGACAAACCCTTTACAAGAGTTCTTCAAGGAGTAGAAAGTACAGACAAAGTGGATATATATCATATGGCAGAGAAATTAAAGGATTATGCTGCTAAAAACTACCAAAAATACTGATGTTATGGAAGAAGTGTGCTGATTGGTGCAAGAAAACAGAGAAAATTAAGTGGATCATGTTGGTGTCACTTTCCCTAAAACCGCAATCTGTATATTTGAGTAAATAATTACCCACCTCTAATATTCTCTTATCTTCTTCTTCTTCTTCTCTTCTTCTTCTTCTTCTTCTTCTTCTTCTTCTTCTGTCTCCATGTGGCTGCAGGGAGACGAACCAGGCCTCGGTCACGTCAGCTCCGTGACATCGAAGCGACCGTGACACCGCAGCAAACCGGCGATGACGGATGCCTTTTTGTCTTGTGCAGTCAGGCCGGATTGCGTGGTCCGCGGACGACTGTAATTGCACCGACAGGTGACACATCTGTGGAAACCAGAAGATGATGGGGGAGACTACTTAGATCATGTGACCTGCACCTCACATGCCTCCTCCGAGTACTGTAAGTGTCTGAAGAGTTTCATTGTGACATCGGGTGACATTTGGGAAACAAAAGGGTGTCCCTAAATTGATGCACCGCAGAGATTTACACTAGAATGCTGCATACTGAATGTTAATCAATAAAGTTATCAACAATTATTTAAATTTAAAAATTTCAACGCAGAATTGTTGAATTAATCATGATACTTGAGCCAAATCATCATCAAGTGATTGATTTTGAGGTGATTCAAGAAAAAACAAGTCTAAATTAGTGTTCCTTTTTCTTCCATTTACAACCTCATTACCCATCAGCCCTGCTGCTTCCCTACCAAGTCCCACCCAAAAAAAAAAAAAAATCTATATCAGTTTAAGTCTTAAATATACAGAATATTTTCATTGCTTTACTTTGCCATCAGACAGCTCTTTTCAACTGGAAACTGCTGGAATATAAGCCAAAAATTACTCTCTCACTCAACCAAACTCTATTGAAAAAAACAGTAATTTTACGTCACAGAACAAGGGAGTTGCTGGTCTACTGCTGCTTCAATGTGTGAGTTTGTTTGTGTTATTGTGTGACTTTGGTGAGTCCAAACAAACCCTTTAAAACTCAGAAGTCACACAATAACACAAACAAACTAACAGATCGTGGCAGCAGTAGACTAGCAACTCTCCTTGAACTGCAAGGTAAAATGATTGATTTTTCCAATGGAGTTTGGTTGGTTTGGAAAGAGCCATATTTGGCTGATAAAACAATAGTTTCCCATCAAAAAAGGCTGTGTGACAGCAGGGTAAAGTGCTAAAAATATTCCATTAAAGGCTGTTTATTGTGTAACATAGGTAATATAATAATTATCCATCCATCCATTCTCTAATCTGCTTAGTGATGTTAAAATAAGACCTAGACTCCACAACAGCCGATCAAAATAAGTGTGCAGATTTAAGTCTCAAGAATATCATTTTAAAAACATCTTATAAAGTGATAAAATACATTTAGACACAACCTAACAAATAGCTTGAATACGTGGAATCCATTGCAGAATATAGAGTGCAACTTGTGGTAGCGGCAAGTAAAAAGTTAACTTTTAATTTGTCTTTTAAAACTAACTGGTATCATTAAAAATAACTAGTGTAGTCTTGTATCCCCCTTTAGGAAATGTCTGGAGCAACAAAGAGTCATCACTGCTGTAAAATGCAAAACTGTCACTTTATTATTAAAACTGTCATCCAGTCTTATTTATATCAAGTCTGCTCTGGTCTTCATATGGAGCAGACTTTCTTTTGTTCCCTTCATGGCGTTTTGTCTGCTTGAGACGCTGACAGATTTTACATTTTTCAACTTTATTATCTTGTGTTTAAAAATACAACAGTATGGCTTTAACATGGAACTAATAATGGATTACAGGAAAGTGACAAATAAATGCAAATGCAAAATGCAACACAAAAAAATCTATATTTCAAGTACAAAGCAGAAGTGAAGTCAAAGTATTTGAATGATGGACAACAGATACTGATGTGTATGTATACTACACATGAGATTAGATTAGGGTTATACTACATATTCTGCAGTATTTACAGTAGGGTCTGCATATATAGCACAGGTAGAATGTAACTACATTTACTCTGTGCTGTAGTCAAGGTCAGTTTTGACATACTTGTACTTTACTACTTCCATGATATTTCAACTTTTAATTCTTTTCAGTATTTAACATTTACAGTTACTTGTTACTTTTAACAAAAAAAAGCACATGATATTAAATACTAAACTACTAATCTACACTGTAAAAACAAAAAAGCTGAGAAAACGCAAACTTTTAAGGCAGCTTACTTTATAAATATTTAGGTTTTGAAAAAATTCTACCTAATAACGTTTGTGATAATTTACTTTTCTCTTTAGATAAACTTGAATCTTTCAATATTAGAAACTTGAAGAGAATTTCTTCAAATTTGGCACAAATGTCCTCTTGGACTGATAAGATTTTGGTGGTCAGAGGTCAAAGTTCAAGGTTGCTGTGACCTCAAACTGTCCAGCTCTGGTGAATGTCGTTTCTTTTGAACACTAGGAGCGAATTTCTTTAAAGCTGGTACAAACGTCTATTTAGACTTAAGGATGAACTGATTAGAATTTGGAGGTCAAAGGTCACTGGTACCTCACAAAACAATGAATTCATACCCGAATGATGACATCACAATAAGATTTTGCTGATCAAAGGTCACTGTGACTTCTAGTCTGTCTCATTCTTGTTCAGGAACACCTGAAGGGAATTTCTTCAAATTTGGCACAAATGTCCACTTGGACTCAAGAATGACCTCAAGCTTTTCCCATTCTTGTGAACACCATATTTCAAGAACACTTTGAGCAAATTTCTTCAAACTTGACACAAATTTCCATTTGGATTTAAGGATAAACTGATTAGAATTTGGTGGTCAAAGGTTGCAGTGACCTCTAGTCTGCCCCATTCTTGTGAAGGCGATATCTCAGGAATATCTGGAGGGAGTTTCCTCCAGTTTGCCACAGATGTCCACTTGGACTCATGGATGATTTTGGTGGTCTAAAGGTCAAAGCCACTGTGACCTCATGACCAACCCGTTCTCGTGAATGCCATATCTCAGGATTGCTATGAGTGAATCTCTTCAAACTTGGTACAAATGTCCACTTGGTCTCATGGATGAACTAATACGATTTTGGCGGTCAAAGGCCAAGGTCCCTGTGACCTCACAAAGTCTGGACGGACATGGATGTGAACTGGAACTTGAGTCGTTGGCGGAGGCATACAACCACAAGGTGGTAATTCCTGTTTTGCAATGTTTTCAGGTAGATTTATTCAGTACATGTAAAAACATGTAAAAACAGAGGACTTGGACTCTTTATATGTTGAACTTGATATGTTTTGGACGTGACACTGTTGGCATCACAACACACTCAAGCCCACTCTGATCTCTGTGGATAATCTCTCTTGTTGTGATCAGTGAAGTAATACATTTTGTTGTATACATTGAGCTCAGTACAGCCTAATTATGACCAGGTCCCCTTGAGTTATTCTTTGAACCTTGGTGGCAGGACGGCAGTATAAGGTGCACTGTTTGAAGCAGATATTTGTATTTTGTTTGACAAACTTCAGAGGAACTTTCTAGAGCTCTTCGTCATCTGTGGCCCAATTAGTGAGCAAATATCGCAGCACAGGCTGAAAGTGGAAAAATATAATATTCTTGTAGGTAGATCATTAGTAAGAAATGAGTGAAAATCCCCCTCAGTGCTGCATCCTCACACCCCGACTGTTTCAAAGCGCAGAGGCTTGTTTTGTTCTGTCAAATCCCCTCGTTGTTTATTAGTCGGGGCGTCCTCGATGGGCGAACCGAATCTCAAATCTTCGCCCCGGCTTCTCGTCTCAAACACATCTAAGCCCGGCGAAGCTTGTGATAGCCCTCCTCTCCTTTAAACAGAGCAAAAGACCCACAGGCCGAGGAGCGAGAGGCAGCTCGGCTTGAGCCCAGGGGAGGCGGGATCCGGTCCTATTTGTCAGAGCTTTCCATCGTCACTTTTCATCGGCGGACGGACGGGCGGGTGGGCAGGGAATCGGCAGGGGGGCTCTAATGTACTCGCGCCGTCTTCCTCCCCGCATGAGTGTTTTCTGTTTGGCTGCTGTCACTGAGAAAAGACACATAAGTACTCGCTCTGTATCTTCTCACACACACTGTCTCTCTCAAACACACACGCCACGGACGGAGCGATGTGCTCTCCAGGGCTGAGAATTTTCCCCTCTCTGTCTTTATCTGCTGGTAAATGTTGACAGACCACTGAACCTTGATGTCGGACTGTGACAGGCTTAGCTGTTTGTAAAGTGCCGGGCTGAGGAAAGAAGAGAAACAAAGGGGCCTCTGGTGTGGTGGTTAGCCATCATGGCTGCTCAGCTCACAGCGAAAAGGACCTCTAACACCATCCCCGCTCGGGCACGGAGGCGAGCGCTCGGCTGCGCCCGGGTCGGCCGGCTCGCAGACCATTAGGGAAATGGCTGAAGGGTTCTCGTGTTTCAAACCCGGCTGCACCGTTCAAATTAATGAGGGGATTGTCAGCATATCAGAGTTGATGGGTGTGACGAGCGAGGCCCCAGTACGGATCCTGAAAACAAGAACGCCCAGGACAAAATTTACTTCAGTAGAAAGCTGAAGTGACTGTTGTCTCTGGCCTAGTTTGGTGTAAACTTAAGTTTTCAGTTTTGGATGCAGAGGAATACAGTTTTTAACTCGTTTTCTATCATATCTTCCCACCTGGCTGTCTCTGAGATGTACATGGAGCACCTCGAGAAAGTTACTTTTTCTCGGAGGACTTTGAATCTAAATCTTGACATTAAAAGAGAAATATGTAATTTAAGTACTGTAATAAATCATAAAATGACCACAATGTGTCATCAGAGATAGAGGAAACATACTAAATTTCAATACTGGCTTCTCAAACAACAATGCTAGACTCTTAGAAATAAGGGTTTTGAGGTTCTACCCAGAGCAGTTTGCTTTGGAAGAACCCTTTTTTTGAAGAAAGGGTCTGTCAAGGTTTTCATCAAGAACTCTTTCTTCAAGGGTTTGTCAAAGGTTGTCACACAGACGTACCATTATCCAGATCGCCCTGGGTTGCTTCTAGATAAACCCCCTGGAATATAAAAAGGTTCTAGTAGAACCACCTTTGCGAGTTCTAGATAAAACTCTTGGAATAGAAAATGGTTCTCAACAGAACAGCCTGAGCGTGTCGAGATAAAACCCTTGGAATATAAAAAGGTTGTCTGGAGAACCCCCTGACTGTGTTCTAGATAACGCCTTTAGAATATAAAATGGTTATCAGTAGAATCCCCTAAGTCAGTTCTAGATAAACCCCCCTGGGTGGTTTGAAATGTAAAAATATTATCTTTAGAACCCACTGAGTATGTTCTAGATAACACCCTTAGAATATAAAAAGGTCCTCAGGAGAACGTCCTTTGTGAGTTCTTGATGAAACTCCTGGAATATAAAATGATGGAACCCCCTAAGTTGGTTCTTGATAAAAACCCTTGAGTGCGTTCTAGATAAAACGCTTAGAATATAAAAAGGTTCTCAGTAGAAGCCCCTTTGTGAGTTCTGAATAAAACTCTTGAAGTACAAAAAGGTAGATCCCCTGGGTGGGTTCTTGTTAGCATGTAAAAGATGAAAAGGTTCTGAATAGAACCTCCAGACAGAGTTCTGGGTGGAACCATTACACCGTAGAAGGGTTCTCTGTAGAACCTCTCATAGATAGTTCTGGGTGAAACTTTTCACAGATGGTTCTAGGTATAACACTTTATGTTTAATTCTAGGTATAACTCTCTGGAAGGGTTCCAAGTGGAACCTTTCTAAAAATGTCCAACTAGAAACCAGAAAGGGTTCTCCTGTGGGGAAAACCCAAAGAACCCTTAATGGTTCTAGTTTATACTAAGAGTGGGGACTATTTTAGATACAGAAACTCAAAGTTTTCAATGTTTGCATGAGACTTTTGTTCTTGTTGAAGTTAAAAACTCTGAGAAAGAACATTTTTCCCTCATCTTTGTCATCTGTGGCCCAATTAGCAGACTTACAGTGTGAGTGAAAATAAATATATATTACTGCAGGTCAGTGACTGGCTGCACAGATTTATTTTTACCTGACCTGTTTGCAGATTTTACAGGATATCAGTCCACCAAACTTACAGAAGAGGAATTAAACTGCCAATCCTTGAAATATTGCAAGTTACAGTCTTATAAATAATGGTTCCAAAAGAGGTTCTTCCTTCCTTGGACTTTAAAATGGTTTTCAGTAGAAGGCTGTGTTCTAGATAAAACCCTCAAGACAAAAGGGTTCTCAGTAGAATCTTCTGTTTGGGTTCAAAATGAAAGCTTTGGAATATAAAACGGTTCTTGGTAGAACCCTGCAGGTGTGTTCTAGGTAAAACCCTTGAGACATAAAAGGGTTCTCGGTAGAACCCTTGGAGTCGGTTCTTGTTAGCACCCTCAGAAGGTGGAAAGGCTCTGGATAGAACCTCCAGACAGGATTCTTGGTGGAACCATTACACCAAAGAAGGATTCTCTGTAGAACCTCTCTAGGGGAACCCTTTCACAGATGGCTTTATGTGTAACCCTTTATTTTGGATTCTAGGTAGAAATCTCTTGAAGGGTTCGAACTAGAACCCAAAAGGGTTCTCCTGCGGGGACAGTCTGAAGAACCATTATGGTGCGGACCTTTATTTCTCAGAGTGCAGACTGTTTTACATACAGAAAGTGAGAGTTTTCAGTGTTTGCTTTAGACTTTTGTTTATAGATGACTGAAGTGCAATTACGATGCGATCCAGAGCAGCAGTCTGACTGAAATGTTCTGTCTTCCTCTCCTGACAGTCAAACAGGTTAAAAAAAGTTGAGAACCTCCGGACTGACAGAATACACCAGGCAGCCTCAGCGTCTCCCTGAACCCTGAGAGGCAGCAGGATAAAACTCACACTGACAGATCAAATTCAACATGAAACAAGTGCGTCGTAGTCTGAGGATCTCATTATTTTCTTTTTTTCACCCACCAGCTGCAGTACAGCTGCTGGAAGTGTCACAGGCGCTCACCTCTCCTTGTTTGATATGCTTCCCCAGCATCTTTTTTCCCCTCCTCTCCGCTTCCTGTGGGAACCGCGTTTGTTGAGCGGCGTTTCCCCGAGCAGGTCACGTCTGAGCGACCTGCCGATGCGACAGTCCATAAAGACACAAAGACACAAAGGTGAGGACAGACAAAGAGGTGCAGCGATGGCGGGGTCCCGACCCGCCGGGGCGCTGAGCTTTGACGGTGACAGCGTCTTCCGGCGAGGATGTTGCCCTGACACATCGAGGGGAACAATGGAGGCCGGGCCGGGAGGATGTAACTAAGCAAATTAAATCTGAGTCACCGGGGTTTCTCTGAATGAAGATGAAAATGTGTCACACACCTCTGTATTGTAGCTGCGTGGCTCTAACACGGCCTGCAGGGACTGAGGAGAGAAAATTGGATTTTAGCTGCTGATGTGAAACCTGAGAACGTTTTAAATGTGTCCTTGGTGTCCTCCGCTGCCACCGTGTCCTTCAGCAAAACCCTGCCTGCTCCAGCTTTTTGGAGAAATGTCAAAATGTGGAGTTTTTCTTGTTAAATAACTTATTTATCTGTATTAAAGGGTGAGGGTTAGTTTTTCCCAAATAATCATTTAAATTAGCAAAAAATATCTGTTTCTATCACATTATTTGTACTTTCCCGAATAGCGTATTCGGATTTGGGTGCATGCCTTTCAGCAAAACCCAGCCTGAGCTTTTGGTGAAATGTCAAAATGTTGATTTTCCCAGTGAGAAAGAGCTCTGTGTAGTTAATGTTAGTGGTTGTTCTTTGTAGCTAACGTTAGCAGCTGGTCTGTGAAGCTAATGTTTGCGGTCTGTTGTGTTAGCGTTGATCTGTAGCTAACATTAGCAGTTGATCTGTTGTAGCTAACATTAGCGATTGGTCTGTGTAGCTATTGTTAACAGTTGGTTTGTGTTGCTAATGTTAGCAGTTGGTCTGTGTAGCTAACGTTAGCAGTTGGTCTAAGTTGCTCTTATTTTTTTCCCCAAATAATCACAAGCAACTTTGCATAGCATTTGTAGGATTGGGTACACTGTAAAACCGAATGCTCAATTAATTATTTGTTGCAAGTAGTGAAAACTTAACTTTTGTTCAGAGTTGTGAGTAACTTCAAAATGCTGATTGCCAGTAAGATTTTCTTTCTTTTGTGTTTATTAAACTCAAAACAAAAAAGGGTCCCTAAAACACAAATGTTTAAAAAAAAAACTATTTTATTTATTACTATTTTGAGTTTACTGAAAGTTAAATAATGTGTTTTTATACTTAAAATGTATTCAGTTGTTGCAGTGAGAGGGGAGAATGAAAAAACTGAGTTGCACATGACTTATCTGTTCTTACTTTACCAAATTCTCCGTCTGTTTTCAGTCTCTTCCTGTGTGCACTGTGCTGTGGTTGGCATGATGAAATGTCATGAAAGATTCACAGGCCCTGGTTGCACAAATACAAGTTCAAGTTGCAGCTACAATAACTTTTTCTTGATTTTGGATTTTAACAGATGCACAGGGATGTTGATGTTTGTCAAAATGTGGAAACAGAGACGACCTTTAACCACCTGAATGTTGTTCCACACTGATTAACATGTTATTTTACTGACAGATCAGATCCACACACACTGAGAGGCCTTTTTATCTGCAGCTAGGAGGATAGAAAGAGGACTTCACTCTTAAACAGCTCATACTTGCATACTTGAGGAGTGGAAGATAACTGATAAAAATGTAAGTGATGAAAATACATGTGAATTGAAAAATAGAGAGATAAAAATAGATTATATGAAAAACTAGAGTGATCAATTATCAAGTTATTGGATTAATTTAAAGCCCATTTGAATAAAACCGTTGTAATGTGATGTAAGATAACTTGATTAGTTTCTGTTACTTTTTGATCACCTCATTAACAAAGATGGTGACATTGTTCAGTCTGATATAATGTTTTATGTTTGTTGTAGATTTATTGATTGATTATCCAGATATTCTTTCTTTTGTTATGTGTGAATGCATGTTTTGATTAATAGCGGTAACTAAAATTAACCATAATGTTAGCGGTTGATCTGTTTAATTAATGTCAGCTGTGTTCTGTGCAGCTAACATTAGCAGTTTGTCTGTGTAGCTAACAACAGTGGTTGGTCTGTGTAGCTAAGATTAGCGGGTGTTCTGTTTCATTGTTGTTCTGTATAGCTAAAGTTAGCAGTTAGTCTGTGTTGGTAACCTTAGCTGTTCTTCTGTTTCACTAACGTCAGTGCAGCTAATGTTAGCAGTTGGCCTGTGTAGCTAATGTTAGCAATTGTGCTGTGAAGCTAACATCAGTGGCTGCTCTGTGAACCTAACATTATGTCTGTGTAGCTAATGTCAGTGGTTGTTCTGTGCAGCTAATGTTAGCAGTTGTCTGTGAAGCTAATGCTAGCAGTTGGTCCGCACAGCTAACATCAGCAGTCGTTCTGTGCAGCCAATGTTGGTGATTGTTCTGTGAAGCTAACATTAGTGGTTGCTCTGTGTAGCTAACCTTAGCAGTTGCTCTGTGCAGCTAATGTTAGCCATAGCCATTCGTCTCTGCAGCTAATGTTAGCAGGTGGTCTCAGTGGCAAATGTTACAGTTGGTCTGTGTAGCTAAGATTAGCAGCTCTTCTGTTTTACTAATGTTAGTGGTTAGTCTGTGCAGCTAACCTTAGCAGCTGGTCTGTGTGGCAAATATTAGCAGTTGCTCTGTGCCGCTAACATTAGCTGTTGGTCTTACCTGTAAATGTTTTCTTCAAATTAAATGTTGAGTTAGTTTTACGGGCAGAAAAAAGGAACAAATTTTCCATGACTTTGATATAAAAATACAAATAAATTGATTTTTGTTTTTTTCTTGGCATGTATTGTTTAGTAGGTGCACAATATGACTGGAGATGTGATCTTAAAGGGTTAAAAGGCATTTTTAGCTTCAGGTGATTAGGGACTGTTAAAGTTAAATGACCCTGTTTGATCTAAACTGGGCTCTCCGGCTCTCACAGTGGAAAAACATGCCAGTCTTTAGATAGCTGCTTTCACACCGCTGATTAAACTAAAGCTGAGCTCATCGTTTCTCCTCCACATCCTGAAGGAAGCTGTTTTCTCTCCTCGTCCTCGCACACGTTTCCAGGCCTGTCCGCTTGTTTTTTTCCTTTTTTCTTCCCTTCTCTTTCTCCTTTCCCCCCTCCATCTCAGGGAATTCACTTCACTTTAATTGTTTGACAGTCTTTTCCTGCCTTTATGCCACGGCCGCAGAAGGTGCCGAGGATTTTTTCCTCCTTTTTTGAGGCATTAATAACATTCCGCTCGACTGATTCCCCGGGGCACAACCTCATTATGGCTTATAGGCAGAAAAAATAAACTGTCTGTACCGCCTGGCAGCTTTTTTCCCTCCTTTTCTGCGAAGAAATGAGGAGTTGGTGTAAAGTGACTGCTTATAAAACAGTCTTCTTGTTGCAAACTAAAACACATGTCCAGGCTGTTATCTGTTTCCATGACAGAGAGACAGTGACTGGCTGGCTGCTGTTGACGGTAGTTTGCACTGGGTGGCAGCACTGTGGGTGAGATCACACACAAGATCTGAGAACCAGAGTGCAGAACAGGGAACATCTTTACTGGAGCTGGTGACACCATCTCACTTATTCCACATTCACCTGTTTATAAGCATTTATAAGCATGATAAAACACTTTATGACCTGCCATAATGCAGTTAAAAGCAGCAAAGTGTTTGTATTTTTCAGCACTATATATAAAGTGTTAGGAAAAAAGGTGCTACCTAGAACCATAAAGGGTTCTTTTGCTTGTTCTTCGCCTTTTTTTTTTGTTCCTGGTTACTTGGAACCCTTTTTACCTAGAATCCGACATAAGGGGTTATACCATGAACCATCTGTGAAAGTTTGCACACAGAGCAACCTATGAGAGGTTCTACAGGTGGTTCTATGGTGTAATGGTTCCGCCCAGTACCATATCTGGCGGTTCTGTTCAGGACCTTTGCATCTTCTACAGGTGCTAACAAGAACCCAAAAAGGGGCTCTACTGTGAATCAATATATTTCAAGGATTTTATTTAGAACCCACACAGGGTTCTACCAAGAACCTTTTTAAATTCCAAGAGTTTAATGTAGAACATACTCAAGGGGCTCTATCAAGAGCCTTTTCATATTCCAAGGGTTACATCTGGAACCCAATCAGGGGGCTATCTCGAGAACCCTTTCATATTCCAAGGGTTTCATCAAGAACACATTCAGGGTGGCTCTACAGAGAACCTTTTCATATTCCAAAGGTTTCATTGAGAACACACTTTGGGTGGTTCTACAGAGAACCTTTTAATATTTATTCCAAGAGTTACTAGAAGCCATACAGGAGTTCTACCAAGAACCTTTTTATATTCCAAGGGTTTTATCTAGAACACACTCAGAGAGTTCTACTGAGAACCTTTTCATATTCCAAGGGTTTTATCTAGAACCTACACAAGGATTCTGCTGAGAACTTTTTCGTATTCCAAAGGTTTTAATTAGAACCCAGCCAGGGGGCTCTGTTAATAACCTTAACATGTTCCAGTGTTTTTATCTAGAACACCATCAGGAGGTTCTACTGAGAACCTTTTTATATTCCAAGGGTTTTATCTAGAATCCACTCAGGGTTTCTACCAAGAACCTTTTTTATATTCTGTGGGTTTTCTGTGGAACCCACCCAGGGGCTCTACTGAGAACCCTTTTAGTTTCAAAGGGTATTATCTAGAACCCATACAGGTTCTATTGATCGCCTTCTCATATTATTCCAAGGGTTTTATCTGGAACTCAACTAGGGGCTCTACTGAGCGTCTTTTCATATTCCAAGGATTTTCTATAGAACGCACTCAGGGGGTTCTACGGAGAACCTTGTTATATTCCAAGGGTTTTATTTAGAACCCACACAGGGGTTCTACACGATTAATATCAAGTCATAACAAAGACATCTCAAACAATGTCAGCTTTGAATCAAAAATGATGTAGTGACAACTCCTTCATGTTCATGACAGGTGTTATGACATGGTTGTAACAGTGTTATGACAGTCTAATGCATGCCCCTTCAATCAAACATATTTTTCCTTTAACCTTTAGTGCTATTTCTTTGTACCATAGAAAGACAGTAGTTCTCCAAAACTCTGAAACTTGCACCAAATCAAACTAGACGGATAAATAGTGCTACAGGTAGGAGAAAAATATGTATTTTTGATTTTTGGGTGAACTGTTCCTTTAGCTATGTTGCTAAATAGGCTTTCTAATGCTGTATTTTATGCATCTGTATGACGACCGGGGATAAGAACGTGCAAATCATTCAACAAGTAAAAAAAAACCCAGTGTTCCTGCGTTTCTAATCCATGTTGAAGATACAACATGAGCACACAGTTTGTATTTTAAAGTGTGAAAAAGGACTAATGCATAAATTATTTAAAGTTTAAAAAAGGGCATTTTATTCAAACTTCTCTCAGATGTAAAGTGAATCTTCACTAAAGTGAAATCAACAATTTTAAAAGCATCAAATCATCAGAGGGTTGAGGAAGCACATCAGTATTTTCATCTCGTATTCAAACTGGAAGCCGGCCAGTCCTCCGCTGCCGGACACACAGCAGCCTGAGGTCAAGCGCCTGGCCCAGGGGCAGCCGGGCAGCCGTAGGTCGAGACAGAGAGTTCGTCCTCATTGACACGGAGCAGGAAATGTGCCGACTTAACACTAGAAAGGCCAAACGTGCGGTCGGCTGACAGCGGCTTTGAATTTCACGAGTGGAGTATTTCAACTTTCAAGACGTCACCTCTGTGACTTTTCGGAGAACCCACTGACGTCTCTGACCTTCACCGCGACCTTTGCTGGTTATAAACCTGCATCTTCATAAACTCAAGTTAGAACCACTTTATTAAACAAGAAGATTTTCACTGTTTTAGTTACAGAAAGTGAGACATTTCTGCACACTTTCAACAAAACATCATAGAAAATTACCTTCAACAGGTACTAAACTCCAGTTATCAAACAGCAGTTTTATACTGGAGCCTCAACCAATCAAAAAATGATTCAGATAACAAACACCTGAGGCATTTATACCATCAATAATCAATGATAAAGATTCCTTAAATGAGCTCATGGAGGGGAGACAGAATGGAAGGTCAAACATGTCCCCAAAGGTGTAAAAAATATTTATCTAAATTAACTTTATTCCTGATCATAACTGTAAAACATTCATTCATTTTCAGAATTTTAACCCCTTAAATGCCAGTTTCTTTACGTATTTCCACTGTTTTTTGTTGTTGTTAAAAATCAAAGAAAATGCAGCATTCATTTTCGTGCATTTTAATTTTTTGTGCAGTGTCATGTTTTAAAAAATAGTGCCAGATTTACACCTAGAGGGCAAAAAAGTCTCCTCCCTAAAACTGCTATAAGAATTCAGAATTTTAACCCTTTAAATGCCAGTTTCTTTACATAATGCCACTGTTTTATTTTTTTTAAAAATGCAGAAAATGATTTGTTTTCCAGGCACTAAATACTAGGGGATCATTTTGTGGAGAGGATTTTCACGGTCTGTGATGTATTACTGATTAGCAACAACATTGATTTTCATGCATTTTTATTTTTTTGTGTCAGATTTTTAAAAACAGCATCAAATTTACATCTAGATAACAAAAGTGTTCCCTTTATGAAACTGTGATAAAAATGCTGTACATCAATATTATTTTCCACTTTTTTTGGTTGAACCTTTTAACCAGCTTTATTCCTGACCATAACTACAAAACATTTGTTCATTTTCAGGATTTTTACCCTTTAAATTTTTTGCTTGAGTTCACTTTGAACAAGAACAAAACTTATTTTTCAGGAATTCAGCACCTGGTCTGCTGCTGTCACAATCAGTTAGTTAGTTTGTTTGTGTTATTGTGTCTCTTTGTCTGTCAGTGTAAAGTTCAGCCTGTTATGCTGAAAACAAAAGCCCACTGCTCTGAAAATACACACTGGAATTTAGACTTGTAGTTCTCGAGACCGGTCTTGGTCTCAAGACCGGTCTCAAGACCACTTTTTTGTGGTCTTGGTCTTGTCACGGCCTCGACAGTCTTTGGTCTCGGTCTTGTCTCGGTCTCGGGTCTCTCGGTCTCGCAATGTCTCGGACTGGCCGAGTGGTCTCGAAGGGATTTGTACAATTTGAAGTACGTTTTTTATTTGTATTTTGCATTTGATTTCATGCATTTTTTGGTGCACCCGCATGTGTGTCTATGTATTTAATTACAATATTGTGCTTATAATGGCCTTGTTTGAATAAATATATGGCATCATTGGCCTTTGAATAATATTTGCATATCGTTGTGATTGATTAAGCATTAGGCCTATGCCATTTCAGTGATGCTGATATTATACAGTGTAATTTGGCTACTATAATGGTAAATAATGCAATTTCAAGTTGATAATTGTGTGTATCTTTAATATTTAAAATTCACGTTTCATCTACAAATTAAGTACAATTTAAATCAGTGACATATTTACCATTCATTAGACTTTTTTTGAGGTGCAGGGTGGTGTTGGAGGCTTGTTATTTTGTTAGATGACTTTGGGACTAGTTAATAGTCACGTCAGTCCTTAATAGCACACTAAGCAGCTGAACCCAGTATGGTGCTTATGTTCTACAACTCATGCAAGATGACAAAAAACTAGGTTTTTTTTTGTCTCGGTCTCGGTCTCGGTCTTGAGCTGAACTAGTCTTGGTCTTGACTTGGTCTGTCTTGGTCTTGGTCTTGGTCTTGTCTTGGTCTTGATACTCTCTGGTCTTGGTAGTGTCTTGGTCTCGGTTTAGGCGGTCTTGACTACAAGTCTACTGGAATTTGAGTGACTGTCTGTGTCACTGCTGCCAAACTCCATTCACATTTTGATCAATTTAACCATTATAAACATCTACTCCTTCTGAAAGATTATTAATGATTTCTCAGTTTAGCATGTTTTCTTTTTGATTATCAGTTAATCTGTCAACCATTTTCTCAATTAATCAATTAGTTATTTTGTCCATAAAATGTCAGAAATTGTGAACAATATTAATCAAAGCCCAAGATGACGTCCTCAAATGTCTTGTTTTATCCACAACCCAAACATATTCAGTTTACTGTCAGAGAGGAGTAAAGAAACCATCCATCCAATCCATCCATCCAATCCATTACTCCCCAAGCCTGCATATTTCTCCTTTAAACTCTTAAAAATGAAGAAATTCTTATGGAGTTCTGAATGGGAATATTTTCACTTGCAATTTCAGCAAAATGTGTCCTAATAGTCCATAAAACAGTATCAGATATTCGCCCGTTGAATATGAAACTTTTTTTGAAGTGCTGACTTTATTTTCATCCAGCCGACAGCACTGACACAAAATGACTGATCCGATACAAAGCATAAAACTCTGAACCCTCTCTCCTCCTCCTCCTCCTCCTCTTCAGCAGCAGCCACAGTTTGTTGCTGCCTGAATGCACTCAGTGATTGAATATTCAATATAAAGTAGATTTATCATATATACGCTATATGAGTCATGTGCAGTCTTGTCTTTTTGCTGTCCGTCCTGCTGTTCTGTCACTTTTTTAGTTGTCAGTGTCTGAGACAAATTCCTGCACACTAAATGCAGATTCTGTGTCTAAAAGCTTTTCTTACACTCAATTTATATTCATTCAGTTAAATTAAGGGTTTGGCTTGTTGGAGAGGAGTTAAGCGTCAATACGGCTTCAATCAGCCCGCATGAATTTCAGGCAGCATCCCGGCAAGGTCTGCATCAAATCCCACTAATGTGCCTCCCAAACAGATTTTTAGTCTTATTGAGTGAAGGGTTGTAATTAAAGGCAGGTTCACATCGATGAATGTGGGTTATTTAGCTCAAAAAGATATTTCTGGTGATGCTTTACATAATCCTTTAAAATACACACAAGGAAGCCCTCGCTCTTGAGGGGAAAAATATAAATTAATGGAAAAGCTAATGGACATGTTGATGGCATTTCGGTAAACCTAATAAGAATTGATTCTTTGGTTGTGAGAACATTTTCATTCCTCAAACCTCCTCCCCGTGCTTTACATGTGTAATGAACCTGCCTGAGCATTGATCAAAAACAAAAATTGGAGGAGTAAATCTGCTTAAAAAGCCCCGTCTCCCCCTCGTCTGCCTGGGCTTTGTCCTGGCAGCGGGCTGGCCAGCACTTACAGAGGTGCTATATGTCTCTTAAATTACTAAATTGCCTTCTGGCCCATGCTTTTTTCTCCCCCAACGTTGGTTTGCAGGCATTAGTCGAAAGTTTTTCCCGCAAATATTTAATCCTTGCCGTGACTGACAATGTTGTCAGACCTCCGGACGGGTTTTACGGCGTTATTACAAGCGCTCCTCCGTCCGTGGCACTTTGGATTATTCAAGATTATGTTGTAATCCCTTTAATCCTCATTGCATTAAGATTTCAGTCAAAATACGGCAACAGTAAAGTAGCACTCAGAAGCAATGAGGTCTTAAGCAGGCGTCATGATTGGGCAGCCGCCTTCATTTCCTCCCTTTTTCTCTTTATTTATTCTCCGGTCTCTCTACATTGTCAATAAGCTGAGCAACAGATATTTGCTTTTCACAAGCGACAATGATTTATTCCAGGCGGTGAAACCCATCTCCAATCACCGCGGAGGAAAACACATATTTACCAGCTCGCAGTGTCAAGGCGAGGCAAAGACAAACTGAGGGCGGGGTGCGTTCACAAGCCTCCTCCTCCAGCTTGTATCTGGGAACTTTTCTGATGAAATATTTGTCTCCGGCGGAGCCTCCTGCGGTTACTGTTCAACTGTTTCTCCCCCCATCTGATGTTCTCCCGCCGCTCCATACAGCCCTTATCTCTCCTCGCTTGACTTCCCGCCACGCCAGAGAGCTTCCAGCCGACTCCTCTGTCTGCGTCTTGAAGCTACATGAATAAAACAACCTCCCAACTTTGAAACTATGGCTTGTTTTGTGTCTTTATGTGTCTATAAAGACAAAACCGCATCTTGCAGCTGCGTGAGTCTTCACACGATGCAAATCCATGCAAATAAAGCCGGTTCTGGAATAAGATGAGGCCACTTTATTTACAAATCACAATAAAAGCATGTGGTCTCTGATCGAATATTCAACAAATGACCTCCGACGAGGCCTGATCAGATGGCTGAGGTTTGAGTTGACCCTCTGAATGCCAAAGTACATTTAAATATTGTCACTTGTCACCAATTTTTTTTTTTTTTTTGGAGTAAATGACTCTAAAAACACTTTGTAACCAGTTGGACTATAAAAAACATTTATTATCTTACATTGGAGACTTTTTTGTCTTCCATTTCTTTGTGGGTTTCATTGTTTCAGAACAGCTTTGTTCAGTGGTGGACTCAGGCTGTCTGAGGGGCAGGGGCCTAAAAACTAAAATGGGAACCAGCTGTATGCAGTGGGGCATCAGTGCGTTGAAAGTTGTCATGCACTTTATCTTGTTTTTTACACTGGAAGGGCACTCTAGAGACACTTTATCACCTTTTGTCCATTGGAAGGGCACCCTACAGGGCCCTGCGTGATGTTTTGCCCACTGGAAGGGCACTCTAGAGACACTTTATCACCTTTTGTCCACTGGAAGGACACCGTAGTGGGACTTTATCTTGTTTTGTCCACGGAAGGGCACCTTAGAGAGACTTTATCACCTTTTGTCCACTGGAAGGGCACCCTAGAGGGACTTTATTGTGTTATGTTTGGTGGAAGGCCACCGTAGTGGTATTTTACTATGTTTTGTCCACTGGAAAAGAACCCTAGAGGGACTTTAATCATCGTCTTGGACATTGGGCAACTTGAGAGGGCACTTACCATGTTTTATCTAGGATAGGGGCATCCAAGAAGGCACTTTCATTGTGTTTTTTGAATATGGGGCACCAGGGAGAGCGATAGCCCCCCTCCCCCATGACCCCCTTGAGTCCACCAGTGGCTTTGTTACACTTTCTACTCTCTGACTGACAAAAAAAAAAAAATTTGAACCATGCTCTATAGATGTTCAGGTGCTGAACACGACCCACAGCATCCCTGGTTCATGTCTAGCAGGAGACATTGGTGGGATGTCATTTCCAATTATTCTCTCCACATTTCCTGTCTTCTGCAAGTGCACATGGACAAGTGTCATGATCTGAGTGACTTTGACAAGGGTCAGATTGTAATGGCTAGGCGAATGGGTAAAAGCATCTCCAGAACAACAGGTCTTGCAGGGCGTTTCCAGTATGCAGTGGTTAGTATCTACCAAAAGTGGTCCAAAGAAGGACAATTGGTGGATCTGTGACAGGGACAGGATCATGGGGGCTCAAAGCTAATTGATGCACATTGGGAATGAAAGCTCTGGTAGAAAGCTGTCAGAATACACGGTGCATCGCAGATTGTTGTATGTGGGGCTGCGTAGCTGTAGACTGGTCAAAGTGCCCATATTGACCCCTGTTCACCACTGAAAGCGCCTACAATGGGTATATAAATATTGGAAGTGGACTACTGAGCAATGGAAGAAGGCGGCCTAGTGTTGACAAGGTGTTAAATTGGCCTCCAAATTCCCCAGATTTCAATCCAAAGCCCCGCCTGGTACCCTATAGGACTCCTATAGGACCCCTATAGGTACCCTTAATGACTTTGTTCTAGATACCAAAGGACTCCTTCACAGATCTTGACAGGTCAGAACTGTTTTGGTGGCACAAGGCAGACTTTTTCAAAATGACAAAATTAGGCAGGTGTTAGTGTTTTGCTGGTCGATGTATACTGTACATCTTGACTTTGGGACCACTTACTGGCCTCTCTTCACCCTCATCAGTGGTTGCAGAGAAAGTTCCAGAAAAACATTGTGAAGAACCTTGAGTTAATTTTTTTTTTTTCCCAGATCAAGAACTTTAACCCTCATCGTTTTCAAGTCTGTAACAGAAGTGCATGTTGTACCACCAAGCTGAGTCACAGCTTTATTATAAATTCAAGTCAAGGACCCAAAGTTTCTACAGATACCAAATATACCAGATTGATATGTAATAAATATGCATAGAGAAATGCAAGAAATCGGTTTTCATTTCCATAAGATGGAGTGGTGTGATTAAAAAAAGTCTGCTGCATCTACAGATTTATCTGAAGTCAAAACTGACACAAACTGTTCATCACAGGTTCATCACAAATGTTTCATCTGAATCATTTTAAAGGCATCAGGCACCAGTTGACCCTATCCACTGCAAAGCTCTTGAGCTCAATGATTGCATCTGTCTTAGTGCACAACAACCTGGTTACAAGCCGGCGCCTGGCCTTTCCCAGCAGTGTCAGTACCAGCAGGTTTAGAGGATCTACTAGGGGTGGCTGGGTAGCGCAGTTCAGGAAGGCAGCATTTGGTCGCTGTGCTTTCTCTGTAAATGTAGTAGAATTTTAATCAGGCCTGAAAAGTTGAGCCAGAAAAGGTTCAAATTCTGTCTGAACCCACCCCGAACTCGTCCCTCATTAGCATATTTCAGCTCAAACCCGATTACAGTCCAACATTTTTCTTAACAAGCTTCCCTCTATGTACCAAACAGTAGGAGTTTTCAGTGACAGGGACAATACGTGTGGGGAATTTGAATTGACAGCAACAACACTGGGGAGAAAAATTAAAATAAATGAAAAATAAATAATAATACTGCTAATACTACTACTTATTATACTACTAGTACTACTAATACTTAATTCTTATTACTACTAATAATAATAATTATAATGATGCAACCCAAACCCAACGTAAGCCCATGAAATATGTGAGAAATACACCCCAACGTGACCTAAACTCATCAGTTCCCACAGGGTTCGGGCCCAGATCTCAGGCTCTAAACAGTAGTGAAAAAGTAGAATCCACAAACATTTGAATGGTGACGCTTTGCAGTGTTTAAAACCAGCCTCAAGCTTTAGTTAAAATCAGCACTTAAGTATCACACTGATTTATTATCTCACACTGATGGACTTCTGTGTATTGTGCTGTTTTATCAAGTGTATTTGCTGTCCTGTGGTTGTTTTTTGTAGAGCTGTACCAAATAATCGATTATTAAATTAATTGGCACCTATTTTGACAATCAGTTAATCAGTTTTAGTAATTTTTGAAAAAAGAAAGGTCAAAATTCTCTTATACTTGCTTCCTAAATATTAATATTTTCTGGTTTCTTTACTCCTTTATGTCAGGAAATTTAATATCTTCTCCTTGTTGGCAAAACAAGACATTTGAGGACGTCATCTTTGGGCTTTGTGAAACACTGATCAACATTATTCACCACTGTCTGACATTTTATAGCCCAAACAACTAATCGATTTATTGAGAAAATGACTGTTAGTTGCAGCCAAAGTTTTTTGCATACCTGCACTAGGGACAACAGATGTAAATTAGCTGTTAGCTTTAAATTGTGCGCTGTTGCTATAAAAATGAACAATAAAATGAGGAAAAATAAATAATAAAAGTCTGGAAAAATCTCATAAATTCTAAATCTAACTTTGACCATATTTGACGAAGTGGAAATTTAAATTAATATGAGGATTCAAGAAATAAATTTAAGAAGTTAAAAGGCTGTAATCAGATACCACACACTTAAGTACAAATACTCTTTCTCTGGTGATATTTTACTCCAGTAGAACTAAAAATAGTGTAAAAAACCCTATTTGTGTTAAAAGTCAGCTTAATTCAAAAGCAGGAAAGGCAAGTTATGTTTTCAAAAAGGCAGTATTTTGACTTTTATCCCCCGATTTAAAGGACAAGAGCTTTACTCTGAGCATTAAATGAAATTTGATCAAGATTTAGTTGAAAACTTGAAGATAACAAGACACAGTGCACAATGTGAGGTCACATCTCTCTTCCATCTTCCTCTCAGACTGACCACTTGCTGCAAACAACTTGTCAGTTTCTGATACAGAAACTCTAAAAAGACATGAGCATTAAGTTTCTTTTTGTTTTTCTATCTGTGCTGACATGTTTTTACCGGTGTAGAGGAGCTTGGAGGCCTGAGAAAAAGAGTATGATCAGGTCTGAGGGAGATTTTTAACAGCATCACCCTTAATATGATCACTGATGCTCCACCAACCACAAAAAGAAACCATCTCTGCCTCCTGGAGATGCTCTGTTTTTCCTTCCTGCTGCTTGATCTGGAAGATACTTGACGATTTTGTTGCTTTTGTTTCTGGGGGTAGAAAATGCTCCGAGGTGAAAAGGAGAAGCGGGTACATGTCGGTGCCGCGGCTCTCCGACTTCAAACCCTATAAGATCTCTGACGCGCCTCAGAGTCAGACTTCAAACCCGCAGCGAGTCGCGGAGAGAAGACGGGCGGGGTGATCCTGAGCGGAGCGGATCTTGCTCTCGGTGCTACAGGCCAGCCGTGTCTCTGTGTGTGTTCGTGTCGGGGAGTTTGCATCGACAAGATACCGCGCCGAGGTTAGCGGGAGGGTCGGACGCCTGCGGGGCGGCAGCGAGGCGGCACGCAGAACAGAAACAGAACAACCTTGTCTCTTAGAAAATGCTTTCATATACTGCTAATTTCGTTTGACAAATGTGTTTTGGAAGAAATTTAAGTCCTGCCTGGACAACTTTTTACTCAATACAGGGAAGTCACAGGATGCTGGTGGAGGTGGATGGTTGGAAGGACTTTGATGTGGAAGACCAGCGTTTCCTGCTTTTTTTAGGCTAATCAAAAGAAAGATGGTGGATTTTGTTAAGCGAAACATAGTGTAAGACAACTGATGTGATTAATGTGCCAAATCTTTTTGGCCTTGGACATTTTCTGTGACGTAGACCAATAGGAGCACAGACCAGTCCGTCCCCTAGCACCTCTGTATGTCACACAAGTTACAAAAGATGGCAGGCTCTGTTGTGATTGGTCAGAGTGCTACATTTGATGTCTCTAAGCCATGCCATGGCAAGACTGCACAGCTGAAAGTGGAAATAGACAAATTTTTCTTGCTTCAACATATCATTAACAAGTAAATGTTGATTGCACAGTGTAAAGGCTCCAGAATAATGTCAGCATCCATTTTCAGACAGATTCTGGATAAGCCTGCTTTCACTATGTAATTCTCAGTGTCACACATTCTTGAGAATTGAGGAAGATTTTTACTCCTCAGTTATGCTGGAAAATATATTTTAAAAGATCAGACTCTTGGATATTAAACCTTAATTTTAAAAAAGTTAAATTTTTTGGTAATGCTTCAGTTTCCAGGTCCCACAATTTCATGGTAAATAGGTGATAATTACCAAGTAATATATTTGAAATCTTTTGGAAATTACCGGCAAGTTTAATGGTTAATTATGTGATAATTAGCAAGTGCCGTTTTCATTTTCAGTTGGCGGTAATTACAAAGCAACATATTTGAAATTTCTTTGAATTTACCCACAAATTACCCCCAACTTCATGGTAAATATGTGATCATTCGCAAGTGTCATTTTCATGCAAGTCGGTGGTAATTACCACCTACTTTTAACACATTTTTAAATAGTTTGAAGTTGTGAATTCGTGTCAGGGACAAGGGTGTTTAAATTTTTGCTGATTAATTATGTCTTTCTAAAAATCCATATATTAACAAAATATGCCGCTTTTCTGACGCTGACTTTGACTGCAGAAATTATTCCAGAAGCCAGTAAACAATTCTTGGGAACAAACAACTCTGTGTGCTTGTTGAAAAATGAGGCGAAGTTACTCCAGGAGTGCTGAAAAAATTAGAAGCATGAGGATCTGAAAATACAGTACCCACCCCTGCCACAACCTGGTCCTTTTGCTGCCATTTGACAAGAGATACAGAAGTCGTCCAGTACCGTACCAACAGACTACAGAGCAGATTATTAACTTAGGCCTGAAAAAAATATTTTTATGGCTTATGATTTACTCAGAGATTGAAAAAAGGTGGAGAACAAATCACTAATTCAGCCCTTGGGTTTGGTAATACTAATTCACCAGTGTACATCTTTAAAAAGTATCCAGATTACTGTTCATATTTGGTTTGGGACCGTCGGTATCCTTTTTCTTCAATCTCTTCCTCAAAATGTAAATAAATATATTTCAAACTTAAAACTGAGTCCACAGTGTAGCACCATCTCATCATGTTGGTATGTAAAATGTATATTTTAGCTACAGTTATGCAAATGACACCAACACTGCAGGCCTGAGGGATCGGAGCCTCCCACACTGAAACCAACGGCACTCTGGGAACTCGGAGGCACTTTTTGTAGATGCCCCAAAGTTTGGCAAACTACCTCTTCTCTCTTGTGGCCTTTTGACTTTGCAAAACAGACAGAACATCAAGAGTGGACTCCGTGGCAGGATGTCTGACTGGCTCGCTGTGGTGTGTGCGTGTGTGTTTGTGTGTGTGTGAGGGGGTGAAAGTAGGTTACAGTTTGCTTTTAGGACATGTAGCTAACCCCCTGACCCTGGCTTGGATCCTGCTCACAGACCCCTTCAGCAGCAACAAACACACACTTCTCCCTGACGGTCGGGGCCTCCAGGACTTGGCTACCGGTGTCAAAGTGCACGGGCAGCCCGGAGAAGCTTTCACATAGTGGCAACACTCAAACAGCCGCCCGTCCCTTCCTCCTCCTCCTCCTCCTCCTCCTCCTCCTCCCAACCACCACCCTACAGATGTGTTTTTCTCCGGCTTGTCCCCAAACGCCGTCCCCGTAACGACCGTCATCATCGTCGGCGTTGTCGTCTCTGTGTTGTCGCGTCCGGTTGAGGCTGAAAAGGTTTGAGTTTCGTTGAGTCAGAGCTGCGGCGGAAAGCCTCCGACGCCCCTGACGTTTTGCCTTCGGACGACCCCGCGTCGTGTTGACAAAAAACAACCGCGGCGGTTGTACATAAGTCACTCTGAAATTGTCCCCCGCGATTACGCTCAAGGGTTAAACTGACATGAAGACGATTATAGAGTGTGTTTGTCCTCCCATGTGTCCAACTGTATACAGTGCTAGCTTCCATTTAACTTCCATTTTGTAATGCATTGTGCCAGCTTTGTTAGATTGATCCTTTAATATTATTCTGCAAATTCAAATTAAAGCTTGGTTGTTCATCTTTCTTAGTTCAACTATCTGCCAGTTTTAAGAGCTGAGGACAGTTTATTTTCTTAAAACAAGTGAAACAGTCCCAGTGCAAAATGATTATTTCAACAAAGAATATGACTATGAAGATTTACTAAATTAAATTGTTCTTTTTCATATATTTTTGTGCATGGTTTATCTGCATAAACAGCAATGCCAATGCAGCATGTCTAAATATGCCATCATTTATGTTATGGACACTTATTTCTTGAAAAGTTCTGGAGAAAGCTGAATTCTTCTCATTTTATTTCTTATACAATAATATAGGGTTTCTAGGCCTTAATTTGAGGCAGAAAAGACTTGACAGAGTTGCTGCTGGATGGCAACATATGTTCCTCCAAAACCTGTAGGTTCTTTTCAGCATTAATGGGGCCTTCACAGATGTGACAGTTACCCATGATGCCATGGGCACTAACACACCCCGACACCATCACAGATGCTGTCTTTTGAACAAATAATCTGAATTTTACACCTTAAATTGTCTTAAATATTTATATAATTTTGACACAAAAAATGATTGGATAAGGAAATTAATGTTAATGAATTAACTTTAGTCTCGCTTTCAAATGTGTTTTTGGGAAAAAATTGTATTGATCAAGCAGTAACTATAAAAATAAAACCAGCATGGAACCAATAACCACCACTGTTATTACATGTGAGAACACAGTCCTGTGTAATCATGTTCAGATGAGCTCTTTGCTTTTAGATCCTTTGGACTTTACTTTTTCCAGTATGGGTGTAAAATAGGTCTTAAATTGTATTCATAAAGGTCTTAAAAAGGCTTTAATTTAACTTATTGAAACCTGCAGAAACATTATGTGTCATGCATTAGTCAATGAATCTCATTCAATCTTTTCTGGTTGCCACTGCGTCCAACACTTGGACAGTAGCTGCAACTTTAGTTAAAGTCTGGCTTAGATGAGAATTTCTGCAAGTTTTAGAAGTGAAACAGAGAGACAATCAACTAACATCCTGCTGGTAAAGGAAAGTTATTGCAACCTACTGATTAACTTCATCAGTTATATTTCTTGTCTTGTTGAAATAAGCAGGGATACGGTCGCTCCAAAACCTGTACGTTCCTTTCAGCATTAATTGGGCCTTCACAGATGTGACAGTTACCCATGATGCCATGGGCACTAACACACCTCCATACCATCACAGATGCTGTCTTTTAAACCTGGCCTGTTACCAACTCACCTGTTTACCTGTTGAATGTTCCAAACAGGTGTTTTTAGAGCGTTCCACAACTTTCCCAGTCTTTTGTAGCTTCTGTCCCAACTTTTTTAAAACATGTTGCAGGCATCAAATTCAGAATGAGTGTAAATTTACAAAAAACAATGAAGTTTATTAGTTTGAACACTAAATATCTCGTCTTTGTTTTATGCACCATTAGAACTTTTTTGGAATTGGGTTGTGCACCGTTCTAATTGTCATCAGAGTTGATTGAACTTTTAATTACTTGTCATTTCGACTTAATGCTTAAAGGGATAACTCAAAGAGAGTTATTTTACATTATGAGTGCACAAAAACCTCCCTTACCCTGTTGACCAAACAAACATTTCTGCAGTATTGTAACTCACAGTTTCAAGTTAAAATAACTTGACACTATGTTTATATGACTTGCCATTTTAAGTTCAGAGGATTTGAAATCTAAATTTGTTTCAACTTATATGGATAAGTTATCATAATTGATGATTTGAAGGTTGTAAATTGGTCGGCTTTTGAGTCAAATCTGTTTCCTTTTTCAGAATTATCTCTTGGGGAATGGAGCCAAAGTGCAGCAGTGGTGCAGTAACTTTGGACTAAAGGTAACTCTTGATCTTTGTCTGCATGTTTGAGTTTTGCAGTGAAGGAAAACGCAGGTGGTTTGTGTTTTTTAAGCTGGTATCCAGAGAGCTTTCCAGGGAGCATTTGCATGAAATGGGCGAGATGTTCCCGCCAGCGCACTCGTGTTTCTTTTCCAGTTTATACGAGTCCCAGTATACACATGCCATAACACAGAAATATTTTGTCAATAGGCATATACAAAGCACTCTCCGGGCCACAGGAGAGCCATGAGAGAGTGTCCAATGTTTTTAAGAGGTCGATTCTGTGTTAAAAACAATGGGCAGTAAAAAAATCCCCTCGCCGGAGGAAAATAGCCACTTTCACCGCGGCTCCCAGGATGAGTGTTTACACATGCTCAGCTGGATCCGTCGGACCCCACCTCGCCGCCGACCTGCGCCGCCGTACAAATAAACAGGAAGGCCACAGGCACTTGGATGAAGGCCACACTCATAATTCACCAAAAGCAGTATATTTTACAGAGGAGCGGGGCGCTTTGGTGTGGCTCCAGCAAAAGGAATAAACTGTTAATCCATAAAAAGGCACGCTGGTTATGTGATACAGCACTTAGGTGCCATCTGAAAGCTCCATATCCTTTTAGCACCGGCCCTCAGTGAGCTGCAGGAACACTGGATCTGGACTGAAGTTAAAACATACTCTCTCACACATAAAGGTAATAACTAGAACCGTAAAGGGTTCTACAGCTTGTCTCAGGAAAACCATTTGGGGTTTCTGGTAGAACCTTTTACAGAGGTTCACTTGGAACCCTTTAGAGAGTTCTTAGAGAATTCTACCTTGAATCAAACATAAAGGTTACACCTATAAAAAGGTGAAAGGTTTCACCCAGAGAATCCTTCTGCAGTGTAAAGGTTCCACCCAGAACCCTCTCTGGGGGTTCTATGCAGAACCTTTCCACCTTCTAAGCGTGCAAACAAAAACCCACTCAGGAGGTTCTACTGAGAACCTTTTTTTTATTCCAAGGGTTTTTATCTAGAATCCATCTGGGGGGTTCTAGCACAAGCCTTTTTGTATTCCAAGGATTTTAGCTAGAACCAACCTAGAGGGATCTACAGAGAACCTTTCCACCTTATAAAGGTGCCGACAAGAACCCACCCAGGGGATTCTACTGAGATTTGTTTTACATTCCAAGAGTTTTATCTAGAACCCACCCAGAGGGATCTACCAAGAATATATTCCAAAGATTTTATCTAGAACACAGTCAGGCGGCTCAACCAAGAACCTTTTTTAACCCAAGGATTTTATCTAGAACCTATCCAAGGGGTTCTAACGCATACCTTTTTATTTTATACCTTTTTAGATTCTAGGATTTTATCTAGAATCCACACAGAAGGTACTCTTCTGAGAACCTTTCCACCTTCTAAAGGTGCTAACAAGAACCCACCCAGGGGATTCTGTTGAGAACCCTTTTATATTCCAAGGGCTTTCTATGGGGAACCTTTTTTCCCCTTATCCTCATCGAGAACACATCCAGGGGCTTCTACCAAGAAACTTTTTATATTCCAAGGGTTTTACCTAGAACCCACTCAGGAGATTCTTCTGAGAACCTTTACACCTTCTAGGGGTTCTAACAAGAACCCACCCAGGGGATTCTATCAAGGACCTTTTTCTATTCCAAGGGTTTTATCTAGAACTCTTCCAGGGTGTTCTACCAAGAACCTTTCTACTGTTTAAAGGTGTGAACAAGACTCAGGGAGTTCAGCATTTTTATGTTATAGGGGATTTATCTAGAACACATGCAGGGAGTTCTACCTGAACTTTTAATATTCCAAGGGATTTATCTAGAACCCAGCCAGGGGGTTCTACCAAGAACCTTGTTACATTCTATGAGTTTTATCTAGAACTCACCAAGGGAGAAACAGAGAAACTTTTTATTATACCAAGAACCTTTTTATATACCAATGGTTTTATCTAAAACACACTCAAGGGGTTCCACAGAGAACCTTTTAATATTGTGGTGCAAAAATCCCTCAACAAACCCTTGATGAAGGAGTTGATTTCAGCGAATCTTGAAGAACACTTTCTTACAAAAACAGTTCTTCAGATGAAAAGGGTTCTTAACATAACCCTTAAAATAACCCTTGACAAACCCTTTCTTCGACAAAGGGTTCTTCAGAAGCAAATGTTTCTGGGTAGAACCTCAGCCCTTGTGGAACCTTTATTTGTCTGAGTGTAGAACATGGATGTTGTGGCTGTTTGTTAGAAGCATATTTATATCAGAGGGGAAAAAGAATCTGGACATTTTATTGCCGGGTTCAGAAAACACATGAGAGTAAAAATGTCCAAACCAGCTGGCAGCTCGATGAAGTTCTCTCCACAAAATTACTATTTCCATCAAACCCTGACTGTTACCACATGTAATTTTGCACCATGTTGAAATTTGTTACCTTTTGGAAGACGCTCTGATTGACAGAAAGTGTTTATCTCGTTAGTGTGAAACAATAGCAGGAAATTGCCTCTAAAGCCGCCGTTTTCAGACGCTTCAAGTTGTCTCAGAGCCGTCTTTTTTCCCCCCTCTCTCTCCTTCATTTAAAAAGCCGAACCGTGCCACAAAAGAGAAAACCGTCCAGATCTTCTCCGCTGCACTTAGACAAACGCAGCGAACATGAAAAGCAATCTTCAAAAGCTATCTTTATCCCTCTGCAGTTTGAAGTGCTGAAATTAAAGTTGCATATGGATGCCATCGAGACGCGAGCCACTCGGGGAGATTAACGACAACACGAGGCATCTGTGCATTCCTAAACCATGTGTGTCCTGGTCGTATCCGCGCTCGCAGCTGACAGCGACGACGAGGGCCGACACATCCACACAGATCAGGCCGTGATAATCTGAAATTGCCTCTTTTCACAGATCTTTAAGTCCAGACTGGGTTACACTGGGAAGCAGCGTCATATGGTCGATGTTACATGGAAGCTCTGCGAATTATCCCGCCAATCAGCATCAAAATCAGCTCCTTCTGAGCAAAATAAGGCCATCAAAGAGAATCTGTTGGATGAACCACAGCTTATTAAAGAAATATAGTTTTCAGGGAGTTTTTAAGTTGTAATTGGAGTTAGAGGGATAGAAATGCACATTTTATCAACTTGAGAAAAGATCCACCTAGAACAATCAATATCAGTATATCAAGTGTACGTCATATTTAGAATATTTTCACTGCTTCACCTTGCTGTCAGACAGTCTTTTCTGATGGGAAAGTGCTGTTATAGAAGCCAGATATCACTCTCTCCAAGTCAACCAAACTCCACTGGAAAAATCAGCAATTTAACCTCGCAGCACACAAGTCTAGTGCTGTCTTGATCTGTTAGTTTGTTTTTGTTTTCGTGTGACTTTGGTGAATCTGGACTATCATTTTAAAGCACTAAAGTCACAAAATAACAGACGAAACCAACAGATCGAGGCAGAAGAAGACCAACAGCTATTATGTTCTGCGAGTTAAAATTTGTGATTTTGCCAATGGAGTTTGGTTGGTTTAGATTTCCATTCAAAAAAGGCTGTGTGACAGCAAGGTAAAGTAGTGAAAATATTCTTAATTTATTACATGACTTTCTTAAATGCTCAATTCTGATTGGGCAATCACGACATTCTAACATCTGTTATTTCTTTATAACCGACCGTTGCTATTGATGCAATTCTAATCATAGACTCTGGAGGAGCAATAAGCTGATTTTCAATCCCATAAAACATTTTGTGTCAAATTATTGATTTTGTTTGGTCGGTTACAATGTAATAAGCAGGGTAATGTATGGTGAGCAGGTCTGTATTGCAAAATAAACACCGACATGTGATGCAGGGCCACGACATGAAGCAGTGCACACTTAAACTGATACTTATTTTTGTAGGTCGACCTTTGTTGCTGTACCCCGTCCACAGCAGTTCATTACTTAGCTTCTGTGCCGACTGACATCTACTGCACTTAATACACTGACTATGAATAAGTAAAATATAATTTACTGATGCTTTGTTGCCCTTTTATAACCCTTTTAGTCATGTTACATGTTGAAATTAATGTTTAAAAGTTGTTGTTTTTTTTAAAATGCTTTATAGATCAGTAATGACCCAGTTGACAGTAAATGTTGTGGGTTTGCCAGGTTGGGAGTGTATGTCCTTCTTCAGCTTCAACTCAAGACTTTGTGTTATTGTGGTGGAATAACTCTTAACCATAACCTAAACCATAACATTTATGACTGAAGAGTTTTACTTTTATTATAAATTAAATAATCAATTAAATATATAATTAATTGACTAACCCTGACAGTATCATAGTTTAATTATTCCATTATTGTCATGCAGAAATATTGTAGAGAGCAATAAGTTTAAAAATGTTGACACACAATACGATGCAGAATTTTTTAGAATCAATTCACACAGACATTCTTGACAGGTGATAGTTAATTTGGAGCCGAGTGGACCTGCAGAGACGTCTCCCTTGAGGATGTAGCAAAATAAATCCAGTTATTTGTTCAAAAGGGCTTTATTTTCTTTGAAAAATACATGAAACACTCCACTGATAGCTTAGAAAAGAGTCAAAAGATGAATATGAGCACACAGGTAAATTTGGAGAAACATATGATGCCATCCACATGATGTTCCTTCTTATTTCAGCAAGACAATGCAAAGACACATTGTGCACGTGTTAAAACAGCAGAAGTTGTACCAAATGTTCCGACGTCCACAGCTGAAGGTGCATTCTGGGATATATTAGGCCATCAGGACATACCGGCCTGTGCGGCAGGAAATATTTCACAATTAAATATACAGCAGGACGGGGGGAAAGGGCTTACAAAATACACCTCTTTTGCATATAAAACAGGATTTTCATCTAAATTGTGTACACAGACGCAATAGTTCAGCTGGAGAGCCTCAGGTCTTAGCTCACTAATATGGCAAACAGCATCGATGCGGATATCACTCACGCAGACCCAAAGTAAATACAAGCCGGCGATTCATCCAAGGTAACAATTGAGGTTGTGTACGATATGATGGAATGCACAAAACCCCCCATTAAACGCTAGTTCAAATATTTATATTTCTTTTTGGTATAAATATAACAGAAAGTTTCACAGTTCTGGCATTGTTTGGAAGGGCAAGGAACCCGCTCGCGTTATAAATGAGAGCTCGGTGACAGGTGGCGATGCAAAAATGAAGAGCGTCGGGGCCCGAAGGTAAACAGAGTGCTGCAACAATACGGCCTCATGTGTTTGGAAGTGGAGCAGCAGACCGCGGCAACGCGGCAGCATATTTCACGAGACTGAGTCAGAGTTTTATTGCCTCGGTCAGGCTGTGATGGAGAGGTTCACACACCGAGGGAGCAGCTCTCGTCTCCTGGACGTTTTTTTTTTTTTTCTTTAAACATTTCCAAAGGGATAAATGTGTGTGTGATCCTGCAAATGCACACACACTCTGCAACTTGATCACTCTCCATGTGAACTGTGCAGTCTAGGAGTGCACACGCACTTCTCACCCTCACTGACACGGACACACACACACACACACGTTTCTATTAGCAGGGTTGGGAAGGTGGTGGGAATAAAGTGATTTTAGGGCTGCAACTAACAATTAATCAGTCGATTATTCTCTCAATGAATCAGTTAGTTGTTTGGTCCATGAAACGTCAGAAAATGGTGAAAAAGATTCAAGTCCTAAAATGTCTTGTTTTGTCCACAACTCAAAGATATTCAGTTTACTGTCAGAGAGGAGAAAAGAAACCTGAAAATATTCACATTTAAGAAGCTGAAATCAGAGAATTCTGACTGTTTTTCTCCAAAAAAAAAAAAAAAAAGACTCAAAATGATGAACTAATCCTGTCACAACCCTGTCAGTTTAAAAATAGGCCCAATACTTCCATATGTACGTGTGCTCCAAATGCTTAGACCTATTTTTCAAGCTTTTCCTGTAAAGATTACTTCCATCATTGATCAGTCTCTCAGCCATTTCCTCCATTAATCATTTGGTCCATTAAATATCAGAAAACAGTGCAAAATGTTGATCAAAGCCCTAGTTGACGTCCTCAAATGTCTTTTTTTGTCCACAAATCAGATTTTTAGTTTTTAATGTCCGAGAGGAGTAAAGAAACCAGAAAATATTCACATTTAAGAAGCTGAAATCACTAAAAAAAGGACTCAAAACAATTAATCGATCATCAAAATAGATGTAGATTAATTTAATAGTTGATTAACAATAGACTAATCATTGTAGCTTTAAGTACTTTGTTGTTGTGTTCACTTTTTGGTTTATTAGTTTGTCCAGCTGTTCCTTCTTTTCTTCTTTCTGCGCAATTTATTGATTGGTTGATTGATTGATTTTAAGGCGAAACTAAAAACGACAACAGAGACCCTGTACTGTTGAGCACCTGAAGTCGTTCAAGCAAGAATTTCACTTTCAGTGTATCACAGTGGTGAACACACTGCTGTCTGTTGCAGGCATCAAATTCAGAGTGGGTGTACATTTACAAAAAACAACCAAGTTTATCAGTTTGATCGTAATATATCTTGTCCTTGTACTGTATTCAATTGAATACAAGTTAAAAAATTTTTGCAGATCATTGCAGTCATTTATGTTTAATGCAACACTGCAACTTTTTTGGAATTGGGGTTGTACAACAGTTGCATTGCCAGTGAACATTAGGTTAGAAAATTAAGCATTTACCCGATAAATGTAATAATGTCTCTGTGCACCTCTAGTCCCCAGTGTAAATGAAAATACTTTTAAAAAGTTGATTTTCCTTGATCGTAAGTAGCAATAAGTTTCCTTTACTGGCAGATTGTCAGTTGAATTAAGCTAATAATACTTAAGTTAAGGATATGATTACAGACAAAAATGTCTTAAGATTAAGATAAGATAAGATAAGATTGTGGCAACTTATCCAAAATAAACTGCTCGGAAAAGAAAGTTCTCTTCAAACTTGCAGAAATGGATAAAAAGAATTACTACTGTATTCACCTGAATATAAGTTTTTAGAAATCATTGCGTTCTGTTTTTACACAACTACCCAACTTTTTTCGTAATTGGGGTTTGTAGAAGTGTCTGAGGTTTCACCCTGAACCCTAACCTTTAACCTTTAAACTCTAAACCTTAAAAAATCCCCTTAAAGAAGCCACAGTCTTCTCGCTTTCCACACCTTTCTATCCTTGCAAAACGACTTTGACCTTAAAAAACACAAGCAGGATCAGATCTGTCCTCCCCGTGCAGCCCAGAATTGGGGGCAAAGCCACGGCAAATGAGCGCAGGCGACATCCTGACACGCGTTTTCATGGTGCCTGGTCCCCATAATGAACCAGAGCTGCAAAAAGTGACTTAAAAAAGCCGGTGTCTGGCTGGCCGACCTCGCAGATCAATAGCAGGCGGCTTTGATAATTGCTCGGCGCTTCATTAAAAGCACGGCGAGCTTGCGGAGGAGGATGCCCCTTCTTCACACTAGTGACGGGGCCACGTCACATCAGAGGCCAGATTAAAAAAAAAAAAAAACACACACACACACACACACTTAAAACTTCTTCTCCGGCCGTGATGGTAAACACGTTCTGATTGGCTTTAGGAGGAGATGAGCGAGGTATCAAAGCCAGTTAATTTGCCCAGTAAGGAAAATCTGTCAGCGCTTAGAAAACCTTAAGGAGGAGGACACTGTCGGCTTAAATACGACGTGACGCGTCCAAAAGCCATGACCGACCATCTCCATCTCGTAGAGCGGCACGCACGCTGCAGAAATTGTCTTTTTGTGGCTCAAACACACCAGCAGAATCACTTTAATCAGCTCTTGAATTCTCTAAAAAATTAGATTTCACTTGCTAAATAAAAAGAGCTACTAATACTACTTGCTGCTAGTGAAATGAGGTTCATTAAGGTTTTGATGTGACTGGATAATCACCCTTCAAAATATAAGCAGTGCTGGTAAACATGAATTATCAGGGGAGGAGGAGGAGGAGGAGGAGGAGGGAGGAAAAACCCAGCAGGAGCAGCAGGACCTCATTGGTAATGCAAAACTTTAATACCGGCGACTGAAGAGGCTTGACGTGCTGAGGTGTAATGTCAGCGATCGATTGATCGGCGGTCGGGTGTCTCAGTGTCAGGCCCCATTGACATTCTCTCATCTTACGGTGGAGGGAACTTGTTATATCTGTTTACGGCCGCGCAGATGTGCCGGGAATTCCTCGCTCTTCTTCTTCTACATGTTTTCTGGGAAGGAATCGTAACGGATCTTCCAGCGCGTTAGCCGCGGCTGTTGACTGTAAGTGCAAAGGCAATTGATCATCCCCCCTCCAACAAACACACACTGACACATAATCACACATGCAAACATACACACCAGAGTTCACCTTACAGAGCAGCAGCCTTTAAAGAGCTGATAAACTGTTTCTATCAGTTTTTTCGAAGGCCAGAGTTGATATTTTTAGACTTAAGTCACCAGATCCTGCAGCATCTTTGAATTTTGAGCAAACTAATGCCAAAAAAATGACATGGACTCACTTGTTTTCCCAAGATTTTTATTCCAAACAGTGTGAAAGACCAGTCCTGACAAGAAGTTTAAAAATGGATGAAAAGTTAGGAATGATACAAATAAAAAGTCTGATAGACGATCCAAAGTTGGTCAGAACAAGGTTTGAGGCGGCGAACATCTTGTAAGACACACTGACGGCATACTGTTGCTAGCAGGATAACTGAATCTTAGCCATAGCGCTGTATCACTAAAAGTAAAAGATTGATTGACTGGTACAGTAGGTGTTATATTATTGGTTGAAATTGGTGTTTTGTGTTACAGACAGAAAACATGATTGATTTTCCATTCCAATTTTTGAGGTTTCTGCCTGATAAAAGGAAGTTTTTCCTCGCCGTGGTCTCTCAGTGCTTGCTCTTGGTGTGAACAATTAGGTTTATGAAGTTTACGCTCTATTTGAAAAGTGCCTTGGGATAAATTTGTTGTAATTTGGCACTGTAATATTGAATTTATTCTGATATGAAAATACAAAGAAATGTATTTTTTGGCATATATTGTGAAATAGGTGCACAATATGAGCTTTTCTAAAAGCCATGTCAGGTTAAAAGTAGTGCTGCAGTGACTGCCTGTGAATGCATCGTGATATTTTTACTATAATCCCTCTCCTGCCGTTCCGTTGCATCCTCTCTTCTCCTTCATGTCGTCCCCTCCCCACCTCTCTGCCCCCCCCCCCAGACGCTGACCTACAGTTTAT
Source organism: Lutjanus argentimaculatus (assembly GCA_034769285.1). NCBI lineage: Eukaryota > Metazoa > Chordata > Actinopteri > Lutjaniformes > Lutjanidae > Lutjanus > Lutjanus argentimaculatus. The sequence goes on from JAWZSL010000020.1 coordinate 12,065,381, forward strand.
CACATCACGTATCACACCTCCAAAACTCGCTCTTCATGCATGCACGCACGCCTGCACACGGCGCATATGTATTTTCTCAAAACAAACTCCCAAACACCCGGAGCGAGCGCGTGTTGTTAGGTGACAAGTCAACGCCACCACCCTCCTCTCCTCCGCCTCCCCCGCCCCTCCGAACAAAAATAAAAACACACAGCAGAGAGGTGGGGCAGGAGGGGAGAGAGTCTACACCCCCTCAGTCCATCGCTCTCAGCGGGGGTTATTGATTGTGACGTGCGCTCGCAGTGCACCTTCCCAGTCGCCTGTCAGCCAGATGCATGCTGGCAGGTCCGGTCCTCCCCCGTTGACAGCTCCCGCGTGGCAGGGAGGTTGTAGGGGTGGCGATGGCGTTGGAGGAGAGGGGAGGGGCGTTTGTCAGAGAGCAAAAACAGAGGGAGAAAAACAGCTAGCGGGGGCCTGGCTTTGGATTCCTCCCCTCTCTGCTCCCTGCAGAAGGTGAACCCCGACCCCTCAACCTCGCTCTTGTTGGCGTTGTCGTCATCGCTACAAGGTGAGTGGAGCTGCCGGCGCGGGTTAGCCTCTCTTTGAGGATACCCAGGTCTGTCACAGTGCGTTTTTTCCACTTTTTCACCCCGAAAACCCCCTCAGGATAAGGATGAACCGTTTCAGTCTGTGCCCTGCATTACTGTCGCTTTTCACCGCCGCGTTTAGTGCGACAAATCCCCCCCCTCCTCTCTGTGACAACCAACCCCCCACCTGCGCAGCTTGTTTAACGCCAGCGTCTCCAGAAGGTGCATCCTGCGCGTGCTCGGCGGCTGAGACAGGTAATGAGTTAGCTCGGGGGAGGCCGACATGACTGCACGCGTGTGAGAGTGTGAAATTACCTGACACAGCTTTCATCGGCGCAAGGTGCTTCCCCCGTCTGTGTGTTCGCAGCCGTGGGATTTGTACACACATGTTCACACAGAGAGGAAGAGAAGGTGGAGGGAAGGAGGTGGGAGAACGTAACATATGCCATTTGGTGAACGCTTTAATCCAAACCGCCTAATGGCGCCGTTAGTAGATGAGGCTCTGGTGGCAGTGTGGAAAGGGCCCCGTAAAATACACAAAACACTGCTGCTGAACAAGTCACACTGATTTCATCCTTGAACAAAGCCGTCCTTTTTGCAACTTTAATTAAATGACATGCAAATACTTCATTGTTGTTCCTGAATTAAAAGATAGCCGAGAGATATTTATTTAATCAGGTATTCTCATCAGAATTATGATCTCTTTTGCAAAACAAGCCTGAGCAGGCCAGCAGCAGGGAGGTGTTCCAGTACACTGACAAAACATACAAACAGTTCACTCCACATATTTTACAAGTGAAGCACATACGTGCACACATCTCCTAAAAGTTCAAAGTTTAAAATCAGGCAGTGGGATGTAAGAAGTTTGAAAGTCTTTGTAATCTATTCTTATTTATTGAGTAAAAATTTCAGTATTTACACATGAGGTATCAAGAGTACAACAGGTCCTGTATCCCTTTATGCATTATTGTGTTTGCGTGTGTTGGTCCTCAGCTAATCTCACATACTACTGGACTGATTAGCCAAATTTTTTTTGTGTGTATTCATGAGTCGATACTGAAGAACCTCTGTGATTCATACTACTTAAAAAAACCTCTTAGAAACTTTTTTTGCCTCATGTTTTTGAGTCATCCCATTCTCGTAAACGCAATATTTCAATAGGGAGTTTCTTCAAATTTGGCACAAATGACCGATTGGACTCAAAGGTGGTCAAAGGTCACGTGACCTCACTAAACATATTTTTGGCCATAACTCAAGAAATCAAACGCTAATTCTGACAAAACCTGTCGAAAAAATGTCTAATTGGATGCTAGCAGTGCTGGACAGATCTGCACACTACTGAGTGACCTCTTCTAGTTGACGTTTCAGGCATCATCTGACCTGTTTTAACTGACTTTAATGGGTAGCATCAGGTTTGTGGATCCATTAGCCTTCAGCTGATGACATGGACTTGTCTCCCCAGCCATAACTCTAAACTGTAAGTCAAGTTTAAAGCTATAACTGAAATATTTTATATTTTCCCACAGCCACAGGCAACATTTCCAAATCATTGTGTCAACCCCATTAAACCTTGTCCACTCTATGCAGATTTTCTGACTCTTTATATCACGTCACCTGACATTTTTATGTGTGGTATTTGGAGTCTCTCCACAAAAGTTAATGGCAAGTATTGGCATAATACTTTGCCGTATGTACTGCATGCAGTTTCAAAGTGTTAAGTTGCATTTATTGTACGCAGATTGAAGAGAATAGACTGTTAGAAAAACCTCTCTTCACAGAAAGATTATAAACGTAGATTTTATGGAAAAACAGTTGTATTGGATTGCGTTGATTGTACAGGTGTACAAAATAAAGTGGACACTTAAGTATTTAATCCACTTTTTGTGAGGAAATGTAACAATGCATGGACTTAAAGCTCATTTTATAAAGATTTCTCAGCTGTTGTCAGAGTATTAACTCCTCTCTGCAGCATCAAAGTGTTTCTCAGAAAGGTGAAGAAGCCGCGGTGGACTGAGAGAGTAATAACCAGCACGTGTCGGGACAAGCCCCAAATACTAAATGGATCATAAGTAATAATCACCCCCGGGGTTGCAGACAATAAGCACCCCCCCCCCCCACCCCCACCCCGCCCCTCAGTATCTCAATCCATTCGTCTTGGAAAAGGAAATTACTAAATCCAATACAGTTCGATAAAAATCTGGCCTGTCTGGATCGGCTGCTGGAGGATAATGCGGCCTGATAAAGGCGCTCGTTTCCGGCCGCGCGCCATCCGTCATCCGGGGGTTGCTCCCCTGGTCAAGCTGTCTGCTGCTCCAATAGATGACTGCAGCAGTTTGAGCTGCTCGCTCCGCCGCCTTGTGGCCTCCACCGCCGAGGTTACAAAGTTTAGTTGTTCGTGAAAGACCACTTTGTTCTGTGCAAACTGTAGGAATTATTTAGCTGTGTCAGCATCGTCTGGATCACAACAACAACCGGGACAACCAGTGACTTTGCCCTCACTTCACTTCACTTGCTGATCCTGATATTTCAGGAATCTTTACTGTTATAGTCACTTTAATGTCGCTCTGGATAAAAGTGTTGAATGTAAATATTGATGCAGGATTTTCTGCATCTTTTGTTCATTTTTGTGGAGATTTTTTGGCTTAATTTTGGAGTTAAATGCCTGTCACTTGCACAGGGGTGTGTCCAGACTTTTTTGACTGGGGTGGCCCAAGTGGGGCCCTTATGCACAGGTGACATGAAGTACGTGTGTGCGTGCGTTCACACATACGTCAGAATAGCATGAATTTACCTTTTCTCATATCTGCTTTAATTACTAACATCAGTATGTTACAGTTGCTTACATTACTATGATGATTTTTTTGTTTAAAAGATAAATAATCCAACCAGTCACAATCACAAATATAAAGCTTCTTTACCTCCATTGCCCTTCTTTCCTCAAGCTGTGCAGCTCCTAAATTCATCCTCAGCATTCCACAATGAAGAGGGATTTTTATTGAATGATTTATTTTATTTTTATTTATTATTTATTAACCCATTCGCTGAATATATTTTTTTGTATATGGTTGTCTCACTATAGAAGCCTGTATCGTAAAATGAACCATGAAATTAATCTTATAAGAATTAAAAGTAGTACATACAAAAGACAATGAACATTTAAAATAAGGTTTGTGCATTTTCCTTAACCAATGGTTGAAACGGCGAACAATCGATTGATCAATTGATCAGTGATCAAGATACATTAATAAGATACTGTTTTCAAGATAGTGTTTTCATTCAACAAAACAAAACAATGTCAAATGAGGCTAAAATTGTGACATTTCTAGTCTATTGATTAACTATCATTCAATACATTTTTAATCAGTTAGGTTCTTAATGGTGATTATTCAATTAATGATTAATCATTACCATCCCTAATTTAAAAATATTCGCCAAACAGCTGGTTCACACTACGGTCCCTCCTCACAGATAGCCAATCATCCTCAAGGATCACAGGTCCAAGTTGTACCAGTTTTTGAAGAAATTCCCTTTCAAGCGTTCCTGAGGTATCGCCTTCACGAGAACAGGACGGACATGAGGTCACAGTAACTTTGACTTTTGATCACCAACAATCAAATCAGTTTATAAGCAGCAAAACAAACAATAAAGATATTTCACAGGAAGTAAGTCATTTTGTCCAGTCTTGTTTCATATAATCCTTTTACAGCCCTTTCACAGTACTTACAGACTTCCAATCATCCCTGGTGTCATGTTTTATTACTTTTTTGGGCAACAATTTGGACTATTTTGTCTGAATAAACTGTATTTAATAGTGCTGTAACCTCTGACGCTTGTAGGTCTCATAACTGTGTTCTTTTTACAGTTTACATTCCAGAAATATGAACATATTCACTGTTGCAGCAGTTTGAAGAGGCTCTGGATGAGATCTTGAGCTGAATACCTGAGATGTAATGTAATCGAGTGCGCCGCGTGCCCTCGAACGCCTCACGGCTGCAGAAACAAGAGACAGTGAGCAGCTGTACACTCTTAAAAGAACAGTTAAATCAGGGTTAAGAGACATCAAAGTCGCTTAAATCATCGCTGAAGGATTCCTCGAGGAACCTCTGAGTGTTTTTACTGTGGAACCTGTAAATGCTTTTTCAGGGAGTCCTGAGAAACCCGACACGAGGATTCAGTGTGTAGAAATAGGACACAGAAATGAATACTAATCGCCCATTACAATGCAGATTTGCTTAACAAGTCGCTCTCGGCGGCCTGAGGGAGAACAGGATGTGTCGTCTTTTACTTAAGGTGCCGCGTGACCTCGACGCGACCCGCTATTAAAGAGGGACAAATGTTGCTGCTGTTAATGAGCAAAGAGCAGCGGAGCTCATAAAAAGGTGTAAATATTGGGACACCATCGCAGACGGAGAGAGGAAAGAGAAGAAATGTAGTGTTAGCAAAGTGGAGCTTCACTGTGTGGAATTAAGGAGTGAAGGGGAGCAGAGAGAGACTGGAAGTGTTCAGGAACAACTGCACTGATGTTCGTGAAACGCCTCTGAAAGGAAGATATATCTTGTGGACAGTAATAGAAGATTCTGTTCTGCATTTTGCATATGAGATGACAAAATTAGGAAGTGAACATTTGCATATAAACTGATCAGCAAACAGTTTAATTTAGCAGCTTGTGTTCAGTTAGTTTCAGGTTTTGGTCCTGAAGTAAACCACACATACACGTCACTATGATATAATGTGTCCACATCATTGTGAGGGTCCACGTGGCATGCATAAATTTTGTTACCTGTGACCCATTTCTACATTTACCCACTTCCCAACCTGGGATTCGAATCCCTAAGTCTGAGAACTAGACGAACAGGCGCAGTTCTATGAGGGATTATTTTGTTTTGGTTCATGTGAGTGCAGCATGCAGAAGGGCTGGGCGCAGGTGAATATGGATCAGCGGGTAAATATTGAAGTAAAAAATAAGGAAATTGAAGTGGCTGATACATGGTCACATAGGTTAGTTTAGTATTAGAAAGTCTGAGAAGAATATGAAGAGCCCTGGTGACCAGATGTCTCCTTCATAAAATAGTAGAATATGCAGTTATCACTGACCAGTCTGATGTGTGCAGAGGTCTGTGTAGTTATACTACAGCAGCCTGGTGTTGTTTTCAGGTGATTTGATGAAGATAAACACAGTGAACAGCTGTGCCTAACAGCACCACGTCTCAGAAGCTGCAGATTTATACATTTAACATACAGTTGGTACCATTCTGACTCATAAAGCAGACTGTTGCTCTATCTTTTTTTTTCTTTTGAATAAAATAAAAGCACACAGAGCCTGATGAAAAATATAGACAAGAAATTATTAAGGCAAAGAATTTTGATATGTGACCAGGGAACAGGGACCGCTGAGCGGGACAAAAAATGTTGAATTTTTTTTTATTAAAATAGAAATAAACACCAAAAACCCAATAAAACTATAGGTGTCTTATTTGTCAAGTGAAGTAATAATGATATTCAAATATTTATATTAAAAGAGAACAATTTAGTACATTTATGTAATCATAATTTGCACTAATAGACTAAAAGTCAGCACAAAGGTACTGGCATTTAACAAACAGGCTTTTGCATTTTTGTTAGAATTTTCAAATAACTCCAAAGGTGGCCCACCTGTGAGTTAGATAGGCAGGGAAAATCCTGACTTTATACGAATACGAATACGAACGATACGAATACGAAATACTTTATTGATCCCCAAGGGGAAATTCATTTGTCTGTGGTCTCATCTATTTGTATAAGAATTATAGAGTCTGATGGCAGTTGGTATGAAAGATCTTCTGTATCTCTCTGTCCTACAACGAAGAGAGAGAAGCCTTCCACCACCATTATTTCTTTGGTCCATCAAGGTGTTATGCAGTGGATGATCCATGTTGTTTAGGATGGCCTCCACCGTCCTCATTGTGTCTCTCTCCACAACTTCCTCCAGCTCACTTCCTTTAGGGCTCAATAATAGACAATAATAGACTCTGCATGAATTTGTAGCACTATTTAATTCACACCGAACTTTGATTTATTTCTATTTTCATTCCTAAAATGTTTTAGTGGCTCAAATAGTCAGACTTGGGCAGTAACACGTCATGGGATCACATCATCTGGATACAAAAAAACAAAACTAACTGTATTCCATTGCAGTTACAAATAAAAAAGAGGTAATCAGATTACAGATACATTTAGTAAAAATGGGGATTATTAGTAGAATTACAATTTTAAAACGAAGAATGATATCCTACCATGCATTATCATCACCTCTAGTGAAAAAAACAGCTGGACAAACTAATAAACCAAATAATGAACAGAGAACACTCTGATACACTTTTGATAAATGTTTGAAACTGGTCAGCAGGTTAATTTATTATAAAAATAATAAAGACATTTGAGGACATCACCTTGAGCTTTGATCAACATTTTTCAACATTTTCTGACAAAACAAACAACTAATTGATAAATTGAGAAAATAATCAACTGATTAATTGATGATGAAAATAATTGTTAGTTGCAGCCCTAAAAATACTGTTTTCACCATTTCACCATATTTTATAGTGAGATAATCCAAAAGTAACACAAAGCAATCAAGTTATATTACTTTAATATACTTGGATTATATTACTGACTACATTTTCAACAGATAATTAGTAACTGTATCTGAATACATTTTTACAGTAACCCTCCCAACCCTACAAATAGGAAGATAAGTGGATAAAAACACACCTAAACTATCTAAGATGAGGCCAGAATTGATCATATTTATACCAGTTCTCCTCAGCTTCAGATTGAATCTATTTTATCCAACATTCACTTCTTTCTGTGTTAAAATGTGCAGTTTTCACTGAGGTGTTCTTGCCGTCCTCTTTGTTTTAGTCAACATGGACCAACTCTGAGTGATTTGACTCGAGAGGCCACTCTGGTGACCCACCCACCCTTCTGAAGGCCGAATAATGTGCGCGTCTCGATTCGATTCACGTCCCCGCCGCAGCGTTTCAAAAGACACTTAATTTCATACTTGTTTACGGCTCTCTCCGGAGATCTAAAGTTCAAAATCGCATGCATTTTTAATTCCAAATTAAGCCAAGGAAGAAGGAGGAGGAGGAGGAGGAAGGGGGGGGAAAAATTCCATGTTCACTTCGCCACATTTTGACAAACATGACCTCCCCTCGCTGGGGTGGAGGGATTATGTGGAACAAAAGTTGGCCCACTCGCCGTACCAGGGCTTAAGGCTATTGGGGCGACAGATTAGAATATCTTTCACCCTCTGGAGAAGATAAGAGAGACACAACCATCAGAAAACGGTGCAAAACATAATGAACCCGTGATCTCCCACCACCAAAGAGCATGTGTGAAGTTGAGATTCATAAATCTTCAAAACAGTAATGCAGATTTGTGGGGTTTTTTTCACTGCTTATGCGTCTCCTAATGCTTAAAACATGATCTGGGTTATCAAAGGTTGGAGAAATCTTCCTGCTCATTGTCTTTTCCACTTCCAGCCACAACTATCCCTCTGTTTGTTGCCGTATTCCGTTTCTTATTATCCCAGATAATTACAAATATGTCAGACGTGTCACCGTGTGACGTCTGCCGACGCCGGCCGCGTTGGCGAGCCGAGCGGCTGGAATGACACGGTGATACATCTCACCCTCTCCCGCTCTCAATTAGCTCCCGGTGCTCCAGGTTAATGGAACTTTTGATTGGGGAAAACTCGGGTTTCCTGGACGCCCGGTTCCCCTTGTAGACAGAACATATGGGAGGTCGACCCCCTGTTCCTTATCTGCTGGTGCAGAAAGACGAGTTACTGCGCTGCTCTTATGTGTGTTTTCACTTCACCTAAGTGTACCAACCGCCACGCTCTGTATTTGGCTTCTTCACACTTTACTTTGAGGTTTGTGTAATTAAAAAATAGCTGGAACTACACTGTAAAAATTAATAGATTTAAGGTAAAGCAATAAATTTGACAAAATGGGTGAAAAATGTAATAAACATTTGATTTTATTTAAAGGTAAACTATTACACTAAATAACAGCAGTTATTTGTGTTCACACCGAACTAGACAGATGCGAATACAATCGCTTGAGACGCTCGTATCGCGCCGCTTGATCATTTTGGACTATTCGCGTCGTCTTTTTTTTTTTCGCGTCATTCGCGTCAAAAGCTGCTCCTTTTTCAACCGGTATTTCTCAACCCGCTGATTGGATGTCTCGCCGCGATGCCGCGTGAAAAGTTCAATTTTTCCAACTTTATTCGCGTCGCTCCAGACGCTCCATTCGCGTCATTCGCGTCGCGCCAGACGCTCCGTTCGCGCCGCCGCCGCCCGAATCACGTGTTGTCACGCAATTTACATTGATTTTGAATGTAGAGCAGCTGCTCAATTCGCGTCTGTCGCGTTCGGTGAGAACACAACATTATGACCACAGACGCGATGTTTTGCATTTTTAACACATGATGTCATAATTTAATGATTCTAGTGAGTGCTATTAATGCAGGAGAAGCAGGGGGAGGGCAAACGTTGGCATTTTCCTTAGGCCCCAAACTACCAAGAAACCCATGAAAAGTCTCATAAACTTATGAAAGTTTTTGCTAATTAATTGCATATTTTTAAAAATCCATACGCTATATTCACGAGTGTCTCTGGGCCTCGTTGCTAACTTGACCTGAAGAAATGATTCAGGAGGACAGTAGCCAACTCGTGTACAGTGGGGCTGCAACTAATGATTATTTTCATTCTCAATTAATCTGTTGATCGTTTTCCTTAATTTGTCGATTAGTTGTTTGATCCATAAAATATCAGAAAATGTTGAAAAATCACATGAATCAGTGTTTCCCATAGTCCTCAAATGTCTTGTTTTGTCCACAACCCAAAGATATTCAGTTTACTGTCACAGAGGAGTAAAGAAACCAGAAAATATTCACATTTGAGAATCTGAAATCAGAGAATTTGTAAATTTTTCCTTGAAAAATTACTCAAAATGATTAATTGATCATCAGAATAGTTTGCAAAGCTACGGCAGCGGTGCTGAAAAAAGAAGGAAATAGGAGGAAAACAAAAGACAATACCCAACCAGGCCAGTGCCTGTTCACCTTGCTGGTGTCTGGCAAGAGATACAGAAGTATCCACTGTCAAATGCACCGTCTATGGAGTCAAATAACAGTCATTAATATTTTGCATATGAAGCGATATTCACAAATAATTTCACAGCCGGCAGTTGTATATCACTTTTTGTGTGCATGTGCAAAAAAATTTTGTGCACCTTTAAAGGTTTGTAATTATGTTTTGCAGCTGTAGAAATATTCTGTGCATTTCTGACAAAGTTTTGTGCACACAGATAGAATTTGCTCATATTCAAAGGTTTTGTAGTTGTAGAAAGGTTTTCTGCATTTGTCATCAAAATTTGTGCAGAAATACTTTCAAAAATGAGGTTTCACCAAGTGTCCGGACAGGTATAAAATCAGGGCCAAAATTCATACTTGTAAATCGTGCCTCGTAGCTTTGTAACTTCAAGGTCACAAAAACAGATGGGAAAGTTGAGTGTCCGTCTCTCAGACTTTATGACACCTTATTTTTAAGTACAGTTCTACAGTTACCTTTTTTTTGCACACATGCAGATAATATCTGTGTGCACAAAACTTTTTTTTTCACACATGCACAGCTACAGCTGCAAAACATAATTATACATTCCCAAACTTTTATATGTGCATGATTTTTTTTTGCACATGCACAAAAAAGTGACATATAACTGCAGGCTCTGAAATTATTTGTGAACATCCTTTTACAAGCTCAAAATATTAATGACTCTTATTTGACTCCATTATCGTCCACACTTAACCATAAATAAAAGTTTATTTTTATGATTTGCTTACTATTTAAGGGTTGGAAAACATGGAGAACAAGGGAGGTGGCGGCCCTCCATGTCTGTGTTTGCCTTAAACCCCAAAATGACTAAATCCACCTCTGAGGATTTGTCATCAGTTAGCAAATGTTACTTATGAAGGAATAATGTAACAGTGATATTGATGAACTGATTCCAGCATAAATTTGCCTTTTAATGAGGAAAAACTGGTCTATTTTTTAGTGCTAGGGTTACATAATTATGTCTTTGTCCAAACAATCATTTGAAAATCCCACTCAATTATCTGAAAATGAACTATCACAATGCTGAAAATATTTTTCTTGTGAGTGGAAAATGAATCTTTTTGCAGAACAGACATGTTGGAAAAACTAGATAATTTAAGTAATAAATAAAATGTTTTAAAAATCAAAATAATAATGAGAAAATGATTAATTAATCAAGGGTTTCTGATAACTTTTTTCTGGTTGATGGTGGATCTCAGTCCTGGCTTGTAACAAAACCTCTGACCCTGTGTGCAGCTCTGATTTTGGTGCATTTTAAGATCCTTTGTGACAATTTGAGTTTTGAGTTTTGAGGGTAAACTGTGGGTTAGAGTGCATCTCAGCTGCACTAAGTGACCAGCAGAGACTCAGCTTCACTCTCTGCTTCCTCATCATCCTCCTCTTCCTCTTCCTCTTCCTCCTCGGCAGATGGACAGGGAGGTCAGCAAGATTACCGGACACACAGTCAGCCTCGCGTTCAGCATCCCTCTGCACAAACCTCCTCCAGCCAAACAAAACCCGCTATCAGAGGATGACACAAAACACCAGCCCGCCGGGCATCTTCCTCCTCCTCCTCCTCCTCCTCCTCTTTCTTGTCTTCTTCCTTCCTCTGGAGCAAACGCATCAGTGGTTTCCACTTCAGCTTGTTTGCGGCCATGTTGGAGGCAAGGTGACAAGAGCAATACACGAGAAACATTCCTGTAATTTCCAAAAAAGAGCTTAAGGTGGAATTGCTCTCCAAGGGGGAAAAGCTGCCACCTCTTCTTCTTCTTCTTCCTCCTCCCCCTTCAGTTTACCTAACTCACCAAAAACAGGGGGAGATTTATCCACACACACACACAAGCCTCCTGAGGAATGGCTGGCGAGCAGAGAAGAAATGCGCCCTGACAATCTCCCCTTCCCTGCGGCGGCTGGATGCCAGAAACGAGCGCTGTTTCTTCTGAGAGATCTTTTACCAAAGATGCCAGGGATTAAGAAAGAAAAGACTGCAGGACACTGCTGTGTCACCTAGCATTAAACAGCCCTAAACTCTCCGGTTATGAGATACTCTGCACAAAATAGGTCAGGCCGGGCAAAAAGCAGGAGAGAAAAAGAAAAAAGAGAGGTTTTGATTTCTTATCTCTTTTTTTTTTCTTTCTTTTTTTTCCTCCGAGCCCTCATGCCCCCTGGACTCTTCTCTTGATGGTCGCTGCCTTCACACACACACATAAATACACACAAACACAAGCTGAACACACAGTCATGCACGTACATGCAAATCAGAATCAGTTTTACCTGCAAGAAGAAGGAAAGATGGAGGAATTTAGTCAGTTTGATCAGTCTTATGTGAAAGAAATTTCGTAATATAACTCTTTAAATCTGACTGTACGCATTTGAAGGTAAGGGAGGGACGAAAAAGCTAAATTGTCTTCAAATTTAAAGATTCCTGGACTCAGATCTGAATGTTTTCTCTGGTTCAGGGAAGTAAACAGGTGCAAAAAAGCAGTTGGTTCAGGAAGTTGCAATGTTGCGATCGCAACAATTAGTGCAAATGCAACCAATGCCCTGAAATTTTGTACAACCTGGCAATTTTGATGAAACTGCAACTTTTCCACAAATTTGACCAATCATCATAGCTGCAGGAGCAAGTTACATTAATTATAGCAGTCCCCTAAAGTTAGCGGTGTATCTTTGTAGCTAACATTAAAGGCCGGTCTGTGTAGCTAATATGCAATTTTTTTTTTTTTTTTTTTTTTTTTTTAGGTAACAGTAGCGGTTGGCTTGTACAGCTACTGTTAGCGCTTGGTTTGTGTAGGTAATGTTAGTGCTTAGTCTGTGTAGCTAACGTTAGCAGTTCATCTGTGTTGCTAAGGTTAGCGGTTGTTCTGTGTAGCTAAAGTTAGCTGTTGGTCTGTGTAGCTAATGTTAGCAGTTGTCTGTAAATTTAACATTAGTGGTTGTTTTAGCAATTGATCTTATCTTAAATGTTTCTTTTTTTTTTTTTTAAGTTATTTTTTGGGCCATTTGTGCTTTTATTGACAGTGACAGCTGAAGAGTAGACAGGAAACAGGGCAGAGAGAGAGGGGATGACATGCAGCAAAGGGCCACAGGCGGGAGTCGAACCAGCGGCCGCTGCAGAGGACTAACAGCCTCCATACATGGGTCGGACGCTCTACCCACCAAGCTAAACGTCCGCCCCCTTTAAATGTTTCTTTAAATTAGATGTTGAGTCCTTGGATGATGACAGTATTTTCTCAGATGAAGGCAGAAATGTCGCTGTACTGTGATGTTGTTCCTGTAGCCAGTGTTAGTGGTTGTTCTGTGTAGCTAACAAGAGCAGTTGGTCTGTGTAGCTAATGTTAGCAGCTGGTCTGTACAGCTAATGTTAGTGGTTGGTTTGTCTAGCTGATGTTAGCAGTTGATCTGTGTAGCTAACATTAGCAGTTGGTCTGTGTAGGCCATGTGTAAGACAAGATGTTGAGGCAAAATTTACACCTCATGAAAGTATTTTTTCAAGAGATAATAAATTGGCAACTGTCAGATTAGCTGGTTTCACCAAGACCAGAGATGTAACATGTACTGCACATGGTAGTATATCATTCTTTAATCATTTTAAAATTATAATATTGCTAATAATCCCCATTTTTACTAAACGTAACTGTAATCTGATTACGTCTTATTGTTTTGTAACTGTACATGTAAACCAGCCACCAGGATGACCTAAAAACGAGCCTGGTCGTCAAAGCTATCGCTGCTCTTTCAAGAAGCGTCTGGTGTTGCATTCTGAAAGAAAAGCGGCCAAAAGTTTCCCATCGTCTTTGTCATCTCTGCGACGGCAGCTCGGCCCGCTCTGAATAATTCAGCGGCTGCCTGGTCGAATGCAAACAAACGGAATAAAACATAGATAGTTATGAGGCATAAATATGAACAAACAGCATCTAAAAGCATTAAGGAAGCACAGAGCATCGGGACTTCGGAGCGACAGATGAGGACAGTGTGTTTGACTGGCTGGACGGACCAGTCCCCCCCCCCCCCCCCCACTACACACACGCGCGCGTCTCATTCACCCCCCTAATGATGTGTGGCCTGTCAGAGAGACGCAGCCAAATTACATTCAGGACTACAAAGCCTTCGTACGAGGTTTTCTCTTTCTGTGCAACACCCTGCAAAACAATAACTGGGATTCAGCAGCTGCAAATTGCACTAAAATTTCCCATTCTCTCTCTGTGAATTATTAATGAGAGCCCAACCAAAAAAGACAAAAAAAAGGAGAAATATCTACAGCATGCCCGAGCAGTGGAGAATGCTATAAAGCCGTAATTATGCCAGAGAATGAGAAATGGAACAAAGTTGTCGGAGCCAGAAAAGGCGAGGCAGAAACTGAAACTAAGAGCTGGAAATTTAGAGCTCAGAGGGTGAAAAAAGAAAAAGAAAAGTCGTTTTTATTACATATGCAAAAACGCCAAAGCTGCAGGATCGACACACAATTAAAACGGGGATCAACAACAGTATTTGCATTAGTCTCTGTTTTCAGGTTTGTGAAAGTGTGAAAGTGAGGAAATATGTGGAGGGAGGAGAAGAAGGTCGAAATGCCAAAATATACAGGAGCTGTTTGGGAATGAAATAACTCCAAATATGTTGACTTTTTTTAGGGAATATGAAAAATAGCGTTTCCCAGCAGCAGTTTGAACCCATTTCATAACTGAAACAGTGTAAAACAGAGGAAAAATAACAGCTTATAGGAGCAATAACTCACAACCTGACGCTCAAAAATCCACTCATTCTCAGTTAACGTCAATATAATATACAAGGCAGCTTTACCTCACATTTTTATTCACAAGTAAATAAATACATTTTTATTTATAGGTTATTTATATTTATCAAAAATACCTGTGAAACTTTACTGTTTCTTGCACTGATGTCATTGTGGACTATAAAGTTTACTGTTAAACTCAAGGGTGCAGAATTGTGAAGAGACGGTCGGGATCAAAGTTTACACTGAATTGAAAGATTGCTGCAACCAGCAACACATCTTCCATGTCATTCAGTTATTCAGAAAGTAAGAAATTTACACAAATGTATTATTTTGTCATTTATTCCCATACATGCTGTAATCTTGGTCAGCACTCCTCTGGCAGCAGCACAGCGTCCCTCTGTCTCCGTCTCCACTCAAGGCCGTGTGCTGGACACTTGTAGCTTTTGTAGCTGGGGTTTTCTTACAAAATTAAAATGACTCTGAATCATTCTATTGCAAGTAAAGGTCATTAAAGTATACAAGACGTTTTAATTCACACTTTTAATTGTAATTAAATATAGTGGTTTTCACATAAAAATGCATGCAGCAACAAGAATGAAATAATAAAATGCAAGAAAATATGCAAAATGACCAAAAACCCTTTGAATCCCATAAACACTGACTGGTATTTGAGATTTTATTGGGTAAAAATTAGCAGTAAATCCAAATGACTAAATAATGATTAATGATAAATGGATGCATAAATAAATAAAAAGGTCAGTTACATATGATTTTCTGGTTTGATTTGGCGATGAAGGGTACTATGGCTGCAACTAGTAAGATTTTTTCATTATCATCAATTGATCAGGGAGGCATTTTGAGAAATGTTTAGTCCAGTGTAGTTTACAAATATTTGCATATCGTTAACTGTTCATCGTATATTTTGTAGCTTTTGCTATCTTACGGGCACTCTGTGTCTCCTCACTCTAGAACTTTGCGACTACAGGATGGTAAATGTTTATTGTCCTCACCGACCGTGGCGTAAAATATCCGCTCTTGGTTAGTGTGTTAAAAGTGTAAAATATTATATAGTGTACACATACATTCTGTATATATGTATAAAGAATACTGGCTGATATATTTATATCAGATTTTTTTTACTACTGAATACCAGTGTCAGCCCCAAAAATCCAGTATCTGTGCTGCTTTTTTTCTTAAGTAAAGGTTGTCGGCCACTGTCAGCAAACTGATGTGTGATATTTAATAATAATCATTATCTGCTCTTGTTTATGAGCCTCCACACTGCATCAGTCTGCTCACTGGAATTTGCAAACCTCCATTAGAGCTGCAACAATCAAACAATTAGTCGACTGAAAGAAAAGTAGTTGCCAACACAACAATTTTGATAATTGATTAATTGTATCAATCATTTTTCAAGTAAAAATATCAAACATTTGCGGTTTTCAGCTTCTTGAATGTGAAGATTTGCTGATTTTCTTTGTCATTTATGACAATAAATGAAGAGTCTTTGAGTTCTGGACTGTTGGTTGAACAATAAAAGCAAGTTTGATTACGTCTGTCTTGACTCTGGGAAAGTTTGATGAGCATTTTTCACAATTTTTTTTTGACATTTTATCGACTAAACCAGAGGTTTCAAACTTTTTCACGGTCCACAGGAGATTTGGCCCAATCTGAGAGGACTTTATCTGAAGGAAGGAATCCCCTCTGAGTGACTTTATTTTGAAAAGGATCAAACTGGGATCATTATAAATATGAATTAATTAAAACAGCAAATTCATGGACATGTTCCTTGTTGTTCCAATTTCCAAAAAATGTGATAAAAGTTTCGAATATTCCGTTCCTCCTTTTGCTGGAGACCCCTGACAAACTCACACACACCCCAGTTTGAGAACGGCTGGACTAAACGTCAAAATAATCATCAGATAAGAAAAAAAAATATCACTAGCTGCCAAGTCATACCAGAAAATCATATTTTATTGACCTTGTTATTTATTTGTCCATCGGTCTGTCAGTCATTATTACTGAATAATTTGGATTTATTGCTGCTTTTCTCTTATTTCTGAGGAATCTTATAAATATTTTCTTAAATATCTATCAGTGTTTGTGGGGTCCAAAGGATTTTGGGGTCATTTGCAGAGTTTTGTGCATTTTCTTGTATTTTATTTCTTTTATTCTTGTTGATGCACTGTAAAAAATCAAAAAGTTGAGAAAACTCAAAATTTCAGGGTAACTTAACTCCAGTAGATTTGAGTTTTGAGCCTAACTTACTTTTTTTTTTTCCATTGTCTGTTTTTTTTTGTTTTTGAGATAATTTATTTTCTTTTTAGAAAAAAACTAAATCTGTCACCATAATCAAGCTTGACAGAAATGTATATTGTATGACAATATTTTGACCAACAGAGGAGGAACTCACTTTGGTTTTTGTTTTCAAAATATAGGCAAGAAGTAGTTCAGAAGTTCTGGTATTCTTGTATTATTGGGTTATTATTACTGATGCATCATTTTTTAAAGGTTTTAATAGTTTAATCTACAATAATGCGTAATATTTTAAAAGCTGATCAGACATTTTGATTTGAGATAAGAGAAAGTTTTGTCACACAGATACTTAGTATACGTTACAAAGTAAAAATCTACTCAGTGATTGCATATTATCTCTACATACATAATAAATTAAATCAAATTAGTAAACTACAGCCATTAATTAAATGAAGTATAAAAAGTGCAGCTTACCAGTGATGGAGTTTGGAGGTTCTTGTCGGCTGTGGAGGAAAATCCGAGGGACTGTGATTGTGGATTGACCATTTGGTTAATTCATGAGTTAATAAGTGAGTCCCTCCAGGATTTTGTGTGTTTTTTTTGGGGTGGGGGGGGGTATTGTTCAGCCTAAAATGCCTGATTTCACAGCAATGTTTCTAAAATATTATGATGCATGCTGAGATGTTTTTAGGCATTTTTGTTTTTCAACGATATTGCAGGAGCAAGTGAAAATTGCAAAGAGAAAGTTGAGATTTGTTTTGTAGAATTCATTAAATATTAAAGGCAGCTTGTTCCAGGGAGAAACGACTCTCTTTTCAAAGTAATCTGACCAAGAAAGGCTCCAGATAACAAGAATTATAACAAAATATGTTTCATTTGTAAATCAAGAACTTAAACACTTAAACAACACTCAGTAACAATGACAAACCGTGTTCTTTCAGTACCTGTGACTAAACAAAAAAAAATCTATACGAAAGAATAATAAATAATAAAACACTGAGTGAGTTTGTTGAGATGTACATGTGTGACGTTTGCGGGGGGGCAGGGGCGGTGGGGTTATCTTGCAGGATGATGATTGGTCAAATTTGGAGAAAAGTTGTGATGATTGGACAAAATTGCAAAGTCGTGGTTGAATTTGCTTAATTTTTGCAACATTGCAGCTTCCTCGAGGGACTGATGAAGGATTTTTTCTAGACTGCCAACCAACACCTCCATCAACAGTCAGTTAAACAGTCATTCTTTGTTTTATTTGTTTGCAGACACTGACCCTGTCCTTTGAGAGCACCTGACTTCTTGTTTTTTATTCCCAACATTACTTTACATCACCAGTGGACTATTCCGATATTTTTCTTTAGTGAAAGTTATTTGGTTGATTTAAAGGCAGTAATGTGCACCAGTGAGTCTCACTGCTTTAAAAAGCACCTTGTAGCTAATTTTTATCTTTTATGACCCAGATATAATCCTTAAATTCAATAGAAATTATGCTATGGAAGGTTGAAACATGATTTTATGTTTCACAAAATTTAGGGGAAAAGTTTCAGGTTTTGAGTAATCACATCTGAAGACGTCTCCTCACAGTGCACTGTGACGTACAGGAGTGAGCCTGGACAGTTATCTGTCTTTTTTTTTTAAATACTAGTTTTACTTTTCATTTCACCATTTTTTAATCTATTGTAAGTTTCACAAATTCAGTCTGTCAGGACATCAGGTCCACAGTTTTGTTGACAAGAGTTATTGGCCGTCTTCCCTCATTCTTGCCTTGCAGGCTCTCCAGCCTATTGGACAAAAACAGTATTTGTTTTGTCTTGTTTTTTAAAACTACAAGTTTTTTCCATACATTATATAATAAGAGGCATTAACCTACAAGCTACACTTTTGGAAGTTTGATTTGACTCTGGGCTGTGATAACTTTCATCTTTTAGTGTTAAACCTGCACATTTACTATCATAAAAACTTGACAAAAACATGAAACAGTGTGTTCTTAGACAGCAGTTATAACCCTAATTAGACACCATACACCCAACAGTACACTAATCAGATGTAAAAAGCCATACTTCTATCAAATTTGGCAAAAACTAAAAATAATATGTTCTTTATTAGACCCTTAATTAGACTTTATTGCAGACTAATTATGGATACATTACAAAGAACTGCACTGTAAACTAAAGTGTATTTTTTACACTAAATATTTCTCTACCACTACCATGGTATGTGATTTACTTTACTTCTTGGTTTACTTTACTACTTGGTTCTAACAGTGGGAAATAATGCACTTCAGTTTACAGTATAGTTTTCTTGTAATGTGTCCCAATTACCCGAAATAATAAAGTCTAATAACATATTATTTCTATTTTTTCATATTATGAGTCCAACTGTAAAACACCAAATTCTCCTCAAGAATCAAACAGGACCACAGTGTGTTTATATTAGAAAACCGCAGGTTTCTAATCAATCACAGCAACACAAAACCAGTCTGGAAAACCTGGAAGATGTCAAATATCTGAATTGATACACTGATGAGTTATATGTGTTTCCAGTGAAGTGTTTGCAACAGGGTTTTCTTATTCTCCTGTCACAAACACTGAATATTTGTCTTTTTTTAACTTTTAAAATGTTAAAATTATTAAAAATATTCAAATATATTTCATTTCAGGATTGGGTCTTTGCAACTTTTCATGCAGTGTGTTTGCATTGTTTGTTTTTGAACACACACCCTCACTGTGCTGTTGTCCTTTGGCGCATGTTTGAGAAAGTGCCAGCCAGAGTATCTCCCCCTGTCTCCCCCTCCTCTCTCTCACCACACACACACACACACACGTGGTTCGAGCGAGGGCCTGGCATGGATCCTCCGCTCACAGGAGGCAGCGGCGTCCCTCAGGGATCCATAACCAACCAAATAGCTCTGAGAGACGGCGAGGGGAGAGAGGGAGCAGCAAGCTCACCCAGCTGGGCCTCGGCACTTTCTCACTCAGTGTGTGTGTGCGTGTATGTGTGTGTGTGTGTCTGTATGTGTGTGTGTTGGGAGGAGGAGGAGGAGGAGGGGAGGAGGATGGTGGACCAGATGACACAGTCGACTCGCAGCATACTGTGGGTGAAATTAGGTCGTTCACCTGATCTGCAGAGAGAAAAATCAGGAGTTTGATCGTAAAATGAGTCTGTATTTATGGCCAAAAGTATGTGGACGCCCAAACATTACATCCATATGTGATTTTTAACATGTAATAACAGCCTCACCTCATCTGGTTTCAGGTTTTTCCACCAGATTTTGGAGCCTTGCTGCAGAGATTTGCTCCCATTCAGCCAGAGGAGCATCACTGAGGGCCAACAGTGAGTACCAACGTAGGAGGCTGGGCAGTGTACTGCAGAAAAAATCATTTCAAACACCTAAAATATCAATCAGACAACTTTTTCTGACAGGAGACCACTGTTATATAAGTCACATATAGCTCTCTCCAAACCAACCAAACTCCACTGGCAAAAACAGTATTTTTACCTCATGGAACATGGAAGTTACTTATCTATTGCAACTACAATCAATTCATTTGTTTGTGTTATTGTGTGACTTTCATGTTTTAAAATTTTAGTTCAGATTCACCAAAGTCACACAATAACACAAACAAATTAACAGATCAAGGCAGCAGGACACAAACAACTCCTGTGTTGTGTGAGGTAAAATGATTGATTTTGTTTATGGAGTTTGGTTGGTTTTGAGAGACTGATATTTATTGCAATTTTTTGTAATTCAATGTACCTCTTATTCAAAACATTTTCCAACTTTACCTTACGTAGACAGCACTTTTCCAAGGGAAACTGCTAATATATGAGTAAATATCACTCTCTCCAAACAAAACCAAACTCCACTTGCAAAAAGAGTAATTTTACCTGCACTGGAATCTGTTAGTTTGTTTGTTGTTTTTTAAATATAGTGTAACTCAAACCAGACCTGTTGAAGTGGTGGCTCATGGGCCATATCCAACCCTTTAACAACCTCATTCTGGCCCTTTGGTGATTCATAAATATGAGTCCTCAGCAGTGACAGTGCATAATCGCAAAAAAAACATTAACACAAGACAGGACCAAGCTTTTGTCATAGAAAACCAAAAACAAAAGACTTCTATGGCTATCTAAAACACAAATGACTCATATTTCAATGATCACACAAGCTATTATAACCAAAAACATAATCAAAATGGGCTCAGAGAAAAGTCTCCAGGTGCTCCAACAATCTCTGAGAAGGTTTCACACTGCCTCCATCATTCTACATCATCATCTCACACCAATATTACATAATAAGACATATAATTTAACTATTAGTAGTCTTGTAATGATAAAATCAACTAGATTGTTTACTCTTTTTAAACATATCTATTTGACAGCTAAGCAGCCATCTTGCTCATCATGTCCATTTAAGAATTCTTTCCGATTTTATTTACATAACCTAACATTTTACGTTTATTGGTGTTTGTATTGATTATTAGAATATTATCATGTAATTAGTGGCTAATTAGTCCATTTATTGGTTAAATCTTCTGTTAAGCAAAGATACATTTATCATTTGAAAAAGTTTTAACTCAGGCTGTTTAAAGTAGAGCGAGTTTACCAGTCAAACTATATGAAAAAAGATCTCAAATGTAATATTGTGTTTATCAATACAACCAGCTACGTCTGATCCAGGATTACAAAGGTGCTTTTTCCTGTTCTTGTGAACATAATGTTTCTTTTCCAATTATGAAATCTAATGGCGTGGAGGAAAAATAAAATGGTGCATTGTTTTACACATTTAAATTACAAACTTTACAGGCCAGACATTGGAAATGTAACATCCAGCCTCTCTGCACTTCAGTTTTAATTGTCTAATCTGGACCATCTAACAAATAAAGCCTGACCCTGGGCCATTTTTAAGTGGCTGAAGTGCATTTTGCTGCTGACCCTGTCCACACCAGTACGTTGCTTAGCTTCCAAAGTAAGTATCTCATACAACCCCACATTAATTTATCTGAAATATCCCTTTAAGATGCCTCTGGAACTAAAGATCTGAGCAGTGGTGTCTTCAACCTTGTGGCCATATGCTGTATGTGAGCTATTTCTAGTTTTCTTAGAAGAAATGCTACTTAAAACAGAGCATCATTTCATAAGCATTTGCTTAAATTTTGATATTTAAGATAAAAAAACAAACGACCTTTAATTTTAAACACACAACAAATAATTAAATTAAACTACTATTGGATGATGAACTGTTTATTTTCCCCACATATGACTTGGAATAATTTATAATATAATGAATCAATACTTTGCTTTAAAAAGTCCATCAAAATCCTGACTTTTACTCTTGTTTGTCAGATTAAGCAACACAGACAGACAAGATTCTTTTAGGTGTTAATGGATCAAACTGAGATTTTTGTGCAGTTTTTGGGGAAAATATGAAACATTTCTTGGTTCAGGTGCCAAAAACTTCACTTTGGACTGACTCCAAAGTCACAAGCATGTATTTTTATCTGTCAGAACGACTACAAACGAGTAAAAATTGCTTCATAATCCCACAGTGACAGCTCCTTTACATGGTTTTCTGGGGAGGTACAAAAAGTACTAATGTTCAAAAAAAAAAAAAAAAAAAAAAAGAAAAAACAAAACAAAACACACACACAAAGTGTTTGATTTCTACACCCTGACAGGCTGGACGAGAGGAGTTTGACCACCACACAGGATGATTCTCAAGTGACTTTCTGCCGGGGTTAAAGGTCTTGATGATGGTGTGTTTGTGTGTGACTCAGGATTTTATTATGAACTCTTCAGTGGATGATGATGATGATGCTGCTGGTTGAGACACACTCCTCTGTTTCCTGGTGCTGTCCTGCCCTCTGCTGGCTGCTGATTGGAAGTGTCACAGGAGTCACAAGCAGCAGTTTTACAGGAAATAAACCAGGAATCTTATTTCATTTGTTCACAGTTTGTGCAGAGTTCATCTTAGATTCTTTATATCTTTAATTTTTTTTAAGGTTGTTTGAAGCCTGCTGACACGTATGTGTTAGAAATGAAAGTGCATGTTCATACTATTTAAATTGCACACTTTAAATGTTTTATATGTTCAATGTTTTCAGGTTGTTTCCTTCAGTATTCAATTCCCTGTTCTTATGTAAGTTTTATAGAAAGATAAAATAACAAAAACATGATTGGCTTCTCTGTAAGTGGAGAAAATTCAACCTCTAAGGCTCATAAAACCCTCTGAAAACTATTTGGATAATCTGAAAGTGAGTGAATAGTTCTAGAAATAATATGTTCTTTATTAGACTTTATTAGAGGGTGATTAGGGACAAATCACAACAGATCTGTACTGTAAACTAAAGTGAACTCCTATAGACAAAATATTCCTCTGCCACTAGAATTTTGGCCTTTACTTGTTAATTACTAATTTCACTGTAATAAAATCTAATAAAGGGTCTAATACAGTCTAATGAAGAACATATTTCTAGTTTTTGTCTAATAAGTACAAAGTATGACTTGTTACTACTGTAAAATAAAGTGTGGCAGTAAAAACAGCAATAGCACAAAATACTCCATTAAAAATAAAACTTCTGTGCACAATTTAACTAAAGTAAAAGTAAAGTATTTGCCATAAAATGTACTTAACTTATCACTGACAAGTAAAAGTATCAGGTGTCAGGAGCCAGGATGTAAATACAAGAGACAAACCACCATCTTTTCCTAAACCTAACTAAGTGGTGTTGTTGCCAAAACCGAACCAAACTGTCACTGAAAATTGAATAATAATAACTTAATAAAATCCTGAAAGTAATAAGTCAACTCATTCTAAAAAACATAAGTCAACAATGATTTCTAGTTTCACACAAGACTTCAAAATCAGTCTCAAAATTAGGGGGCGGATGTAAAAAGCCAAATAGCTTCCATGTGACTATTTTCACCCAAGTGCAAATAGACACTCCGTTAGTTTGAGTTTTAATAATCAATCTATCATGTATATCATATCATAAAAAATGTGTTATTGTTTGCTTGCTAGCTAAAAAGTTAACTAAACACTATATTGTTTGCTTGCTAACTAAAAAGTTAGTTAGCCTAGTTAGCCTAGTCATGATGACTCTGCAGAGGAGCTCTAATTTCTCCTCCTTTGAGAAAAACTTGTCTGTCAAATTATCAGCTGGAGTGAAAGAAAAACAAGACGCATCATCAAAGTCATTTTCCTGAAGGGACTTGATTATTTTGCTCAGTCTGTCTCAAAAATGCAGCCATTTTGAAATTTGGACCCCCTCAGGTACCAGTTTAAGGTTGAAACTGGATCACATTTAAAATTTGAGTTTAAAGTTTTGGTGCATCCAAATTGAATTTAACCTGTGTTAACAGTGTAAAAACTAATCTAAGGTTTAAAGAGAGGTTTAAATTTACTCTTTCTTAAATTTAAGCTATTTTAAAAGTTTTATTTAAGTTGAAAAATTAGCCTGTGTTCTTCTGCTGTTTTGGGGGCGTTTGAAGAAGCCAAGGTTCACTTTTGGTTTGTTTAGTAACATTTGTTATGTGTTTTTTTAAATTTAATTTCATCATGTCAAATTTTAGAGTGTACTTTCTCGGAAAGGAGCCTTTTTTAAATATATCCACTTTCACCCTCTGTGTATTTATGAACCTGTGTACAGTATGTGTGTGTGTTTCAGACCTCCTGTCACTCACATCTCCTCCTCCTCCTCCTCTTCTTAGAGTTCAAGGTCGCCGTGCGGCTATTTCCAGCTCGTCTTCACTTTGATCCGTGTCGCAAAATGACAAGGTAACGCAACTCGGGGGGTCAGCTGTGTTACAGGAATGCTTCCACGGATCGGGAAAGAGAAAATCAATCCTGCCTGACAGTGTCTTCAGGATACTCCGACCTGACTGGACCATGACAACTGCACACACCACACACAAACACACACACACACACAGAGCAGAGTGTATACACATGCATAGATAAACACTCAAACTCACACTAACATTCGCACACATGTACACAAACAAACACTTGTCGTACACACAAACACAAGCTGCAACCAAATATAGCTCACACACACACACACACACTCACACACACTCCAGCTGTCTGTCTGACACAGACGACCTCTGTCAGCTCCAGTTCGTCTGTCGTCTTGTCAAGGTGCATCAGAGAGACAAGGTGTCGGCCAAAAAGTTCATCAGCGACTAACTGCTTCTGAAAAGTTCAGCTCCGAATCATTGGACAAACGTTTGGAAGGATAAAATCTGAAGCTGTCTGTAAATTCTTTAAAAAGTGTTGACAGTGTCTCAGGAAAAGGACAAAAACTACACTTTAAAGGCTCAGTCAAAAGTGTAAACGGTTCAATTTCAGAAAAGTTCTTCTTGGTCCGAAAAAATAAAAGCCGCAATATTGCTCAGTGAAATTCCAGTGTTGATGTGAAAGCTTGCATTGGCTGCATATAGGTTCAAAAAATATCATTAAAGTGCAAATAAACCGCACCAAAAAACACGCCTGTTGTGAAA
Organism: Lutjanus argentimaculatus; assembly: GCA_034769285.1. NCBI lineage: Eukaryota > Metazoa > Chordata > Actinopteri > Lutjaniformes > Lutjanidae > Lutjanus > Lutjanus argentimaculatus. Next base: position 12,090,576 of record JAWZSL010000020.1, read on the forward strand.
AGGCCTTCAGTCTCCAAATCATCTGACAGGAGGCTACAGCGCCCCCTAGCATAGACACATATACGTAGTTACCACATTGGCTTTTGGATCATACGTCAACGTCATCGCCATTCTGGACAGGGCAAGACTGACCAATGATCAAATACAAGTGAACACACTGCGTTTTTCTGGATAAAAACCAAAAGAAGCTTTTTATCTTACTCCGTGTCGGTCATTTTCTCTCGACGTACGGTGCTTTTTACCCAGAAAAAAAAAACGCAGCTCCCGCATATACTTGTATTTGTTCACTGGTCGGTCTTGCCCAGACCAATATGGCGGTGATGCTGATATAATGCTGCAACGAGCCAAATTAGTCAATGTGGCATCCACGTGTAATAGTTCTAGGTGACCAACGTAATCTCATGGGGTGGCACATAAATATCACCACTTTTTCAGGACATTTTGCATGTCATGTCTGCACATTTTTAAGCTCTTTGCGTGTCATTTAATGCCGTTTAGTCTGGTGCATTTTATGACTTTTCAACATGGCAACAATAGTCAAGTGACCTGTCGTCATGGTGATCTCCGTTGTGAAACAGCCACAATTTTGGTCAGTTTTAGGCACCAAAACTGTTTTGGTTAGTTTAGGAAAAGGTTGTGATTTGGGCTGAAGTAGTGTGAAGTTACATAAGTTAGGTTGTACTGAAGTAAAAAATAAGTGAGTGTTGACAATACTGCGTTCTCTTGGGTTTGTTTGATTCATCCATCCACACAATAATAGTGGCGTGTTATTCACAGGCCATTTGGCGAGGCCGGGCTGCAGTGTCCATCAGTGGAGCCATATGTTATCTAACAGTGTCCTAAAGGCACAAGTGTTTTTACCTGTTACTGTCGTAGCTCCTTCCTGGATTGAAGGAAGCACAGTTAAAAGTTTAGAGAAGCGTTCCAAGTTAAAACCTCAGCACACCTAACCAATCACAACGAAAAACTAAGCATGATTATCAGTTTGCGGCCCTCTGACTGCGCCATCAGAAAAATAAAAATGTGTGTTTTTAATTCCTGCGAGAGGAACACAGTAGTCCAGTATTATAACTGCGGCACCAGCCCGGTGTCTTCATCAATAACCATATCTGCTCCGCTCCCTCTGAGGTTGTAATATCTGATGTTTCTGTGGCCAAACAATGCCTGTAAGAACTGGCAACCATTAGACTCCCTCCCAGGTCATTGAGCATTCCCTGCTAGCTAATTACAACAGGGCCTGTAGTTGTCTGCACCCCTGCCTCCACCCTCCTCCCCCTCCTGTCTGGAAGCACACGGGCAGGGGCAGGGGTTGCGAGGGGGACATATTTCTGACAAATGTGCCATCTCCATAATTAGCTCAGAAGCAACATATGAAACATTAAACACGCCGGGCGCTGACGACAATCAAAACATTTCATTTGTTGTCAATTATTCATTACTTTGAAGGTTCTGAAGGGGTCGTTAATATGGAAATAAGCTTGCGATGCTAACAAGGTTGTAGTATCTGATTCCAAATCATCTTTTTTTTTTTCTTTCAGGCTAATATTTTGCCTTTTCTTGTCTTTTCTGTCGCTCTATTGTGGCGTCTTCTCTTATTCATGAAGCCTGCTCTTCAAACAAATCCATTTTTCTGACTTAAAAACAAGCTGCTTTTATCCACTTTATTAAAGAAGGAAAACTCTATTTGATGGAGTTCTTTGATAGCTTCAAGTTCAAATGAAGTTAAACCACCCAAAACTAATCCAGTAAATGTTTTTTTTACTGTTTTCTTCTTGCACCTGGCTTTATTAATGTGTACTTCCCCCTCGGTGGCTGTCATAGCAGACCTGCCAAGAGAGCGGCCACTAAAGTTCCCCTGTCTGTAGCTTTTCACGGTTTAGTTCCCCTACAATTAATTAACGGGATGAAAAGTCCCACGCAGCACCTCGCCGCCACTACGGCTACCTTTGCCAGCTGTCAAATTGGAGAGACGTGGACTGGAAAAATAAGCCCGAGGCTGGGGCTATTTAAGGTAATTAGTTTTGATGCATGCAGCTCTCAATCCCTATTACCTGTCGACTGCTGCCGCCACTGACTGCCCAGGGCGCCGCTCAGTTGGGGACTTCGGCTTAACGTGTCCCCACACATGGCGATGTTTACAAAGGAAGGGTGTCAGAGACCATAATTCATGTGTGAATCCTGCAAAGACGGACACCATAAACGTCAAAATAAGTTTGGTATGAAACTGTATAGAGTCAAGAACACAAACGCAGCACACTGATTCCCCAAACTGCCTGAAAACAACAAATACATGACTGGTCAGACAATTTCACCTTAAAATTTCAGCTGCTTGTGATTTTTTTTGTTCCATAATCCCTTTATTTATTTCTCTGACAAGTTTTTACTTTTACTTCCTACATTTAAACAAAAATATCTGTACTTTCTACTTCTCACAATTTCAAAACAGGCTTGTTGCTTTAGTTTTAATGCATTTGGGTGTAATTAATATACTTATTTTGCATCACTGTGTTATTTATTTATCTATTTAAGATAACTGTACATTGATGTAGTGTGTGTGGATATTCCTGAGATGAGGATAAATTAGTGTAAATACGTACAGGTGTATAGTTGTACTTGTGTTGTCGATCAGCTCTCACTGAAACAAAGAAAGTTCTGGACTCAGCTTTGATCACCAGGAGTGTGATTTCACTAAAACTCTGCAAACTGTCACGTTTTCACTTTTTAAATAGGACATTTACAAGAATATTTATGGAAGCAGAGAACAGCCGTGCATGAAATCATTTTTTAATGCTGTTATGTAAAGATCAGAAGTAAATGATGGCCTTTTTATCCTCCAAGTAACAAGATAAATCAACTTTACTATCATATAAAAACAATGAGATAAATCAACCCATTGTCTCAATTACAAAATAACAGTAACAAAATAAATGTGGCTGTTATCACAAGAAAACAAACTTTGTTGTCTTTAGACGATGAAATAATGAACTTGTGATCTGGAGAAAATGGCATTCAAAAATTAGAATAAGTACAAACACGGTCGTTCTCGACTTTTGTAAAATGTTGTTTTGTTTATTGAAACTGTTTAATATTCAGCCTTTAAAGGTGAATATGAGTTTAAAGTATTTTCTTTTCTTTTATTTTGATATTGAATTTTTGTTTTTACCCCCAAAAACTGGAGTTTTATTTTTTGCCATCACTCTGTATTATTTAATACTTATTTTATTATTTTTTTTATTACATAAGGAAATAATGTAAACAAGTCGGCCAAAGCTCAGGTGGTTCGTTGTCTCCTGACTGTTGAAAGAGTTCAAAGTCTCTGAATATCAGATGTGACACTGCCAGCACTGACAGGAGCTTGAATTACTGTAAAGATCCAACAAAAGGAGACTTTTGTTTTATACTTTAAGTTTTAGATCAAGGTGCAGAGGTTGTTTGGAAGACTGTTTACACCAGTGTGATGGAAAAAAAGACCCTAGAAACTACAATCAGAAACTTTCTCCAAATAATGACTCAGTATTTAAAAGTGATGAGTTCATCTGAAAATAATGAGTGAGTATCTCAGTATGAGAAACCTTCTCCAGGTTTGCATATGACAGACAGGATCTTTTTTTTCCATCACATGAGCATGAACAGGCTTCTGTACATCAGAGCTCACCAGTCTGAAACTCTGTCAGAGGAATGTGTGTGCACTCAACAATAGAAAAATAAAATGAACCCACTGTCCCGTCAACAGATCAGCTGTTTCAAACTCATTCTGTGCACACAAACATTGTTCAGACTCGCTGAATTTTATTATAAATTCTACTGGTGATCAAAGGTTTCCAAAGATACTAAATATGTGAAAGCAGATCTGCAGAAAAATACAATATTTCCATTTGATAGAATTCAGGACACAAAAATATGACTTCTGCCATTTTAGAAAGCTAAAATATTTTTCTTTGTCGGGTGCACCACAACCTTTCATTTCATGCTCTTACGCTTTATTTTGAAGGCTGTCAGTCTAAAGATTTTGTCTTTTTTTCCCTGAAAATCCAGATTTTCTTGCAGAAAATGTGTTGACTGTAACGTATCACATGAATTCTGATGGTTTGTATGTAAAGACTTGTTCCAGCAGAGGACTCAGGAAGGTCCGGTCTGTCTCCACAACAGACCTGAAACACTAAAAACAAAAACTGAAGGAGCTTTATACTGCAGACGGGATTGTTTTTCTTTTTTTAAAAAAATCTGTAATGTGCAGAAGAATCTGTCATACTTGAAAAGTTGTGCAGATGTTAGTTTTTCCAGAGGTTTTTGTGTGTTTGTAGCGTGTTGGAAGTTTGGATGTTGTTTCTGTACAGACAAACTGAACCATGCAATCAACATGTTGATATCAACAGTCCCAGTGTAGTGCAGTGGGAAACCTTTTTATTCTACAGGTTGGGATCAGTTCATTCACTTTGACTGAAATTATTTCAGTCTTTCATTTACAAGTGATTAAAAAGAAGAAGCACAAAACTGCACCTAAAAACTGCAATATCTGAAGAAAGAATCAGCAATAGAAATGCAATGACTATAAGATGAAATCAGCATATAGATTTGACTTTGCTTTCACATGAAGTGGTCCCGACCTGCGGCTCTGCTCACTCAGCTGTCCTACATATGAAGTGGTCTCTGTTTGCAGCTGCGACTGAAGTATTCTGAATGTAACGTGTTTGGTGTTGTTCTGTTTCTTCTTCATGTATGTTTATGCTGCTTCAGCTCATGGCCGTCGGTTACTGAGTGTCACAAGCACTTCAGATATTTATTCACAGATCAAACATTTAATAAAACTTAGAAAATCTATTGGATGTCTGTATTTTGGGGGGTTTGTAGCTTCTTTTGTAGGATTCTCTGATTCACTGGCTTCAGAAGTTAGATCAATGCCTGGACTTTGAGGACCCAGGTTTGATCCTTGGTTTAATTTTGAGGCCTGTTTCCAAAGGAAAGAGTAAAACACTAAGAAAGAGGTTGCCAGCGTCTCTGGTTAATTGGCTTAAGAAGTTAGATTGCCACTTTTGAGGCCCCAGGTTTGATCAATATCTGTCATTCATTGCCTCAGGTAGATAGATCACTACTTTCAAGTCTGAGGACCCTGCATTGATTTTATTTGCACCTGAATGATCAAGTATTTTTCCACTGTGCCCCCTTCAAAGTCCCTAAAAATAAATAGGAAAAAAAAAATCTTAAATTAAATTTGACTATGTTTAAGGATGGTTTTTAGGTTTATAAGATTAATTAATTGATTAGTTGAATTTTGAACAGAGATGTGATGATTTTATTGTAAATCAACTTTTATTTAACATATGGCCAACAAGAAACACAACACAACAAAAAAATCCCAACCTAAAATAATTTTTAATACTTGTCATGAAATGTCTTAACACATTAATTGTACTTTTGCATATCGAAAAGCAACACAAATGACAGCCTTGTGAAAGTATAATAAATAAGTAAATAAGGGGAAATAGTCCGCAAAACACTGTGGCCATAACATAAATGCATTCTGCATTTATGTTGTAATTTTTTTTAATTAATGAATCTAAAATTCAATTTAAATTAAATTTGAAAGCTTTATCTTATAAAACTAACAACCTAACATTATGCATAATAAAGCGATTCTCAAAGATCATACAATCTTCTCTTTTGAAGGTCGTTAAACTTTTCATGTTTTGATGCGACAGTCAACCTGCTGGCAGAGACGGAAGTTGGGGACTCTTATTTTGAAGGCGGCACAGTGAAAACTAATTTATGAAGTTGTATATTGATTTATTGGTTGTATTATTTGATCATTTGTGTGAAAAATGAAAGGGTGAAAAAGTTCCCTGACCCCCACACAGGGTGTCTGGAGGGGATTGGGGGGAGGGGCGTGTCATCCAGGGCGCAGCTTCGCTCGGTGTCGGTGAAGTGACCAGAGGACGCGTCCGAAAATGTCGCAACTTGAGCGGAGAATTGGTTCTGGAGCTGCTTCATGAAGACGAGACCAAATGGAGAGAAACAACAAGACAAAGTGAAGTTTAGAGGTGAGTCAGAGGCTGAACGGACACACAAACACAAACACAAACACAAACACACAAACACGCTGCGTCTGTTGCTAGGTGGCTAACAGCTAAGCTAACAGCTCCTGTGAGTCCGGTAGGTTTGAGGCGGATAAACAAACCACCCAGCGGTCATTCCGCCCGAAGGAATGAATGAAAGTTAAAATTCAGAATGAAGGGAAAATTGTGAGATTATTGTGGAAGTCACGTGTCGTTTTATGTCGGTTTTGTCAAAGTTTTCTTGTGTTATTGTCAGAGTAAATCAGCGCCACCTGTGTAAGAGTACTGAGCCAAAGCAACGTCGAACGATCGCGTCTAGAAGAGAACCCCAGACCTGCGACAGATCTCGCGACAGTGACCGTTTTGAGACAAACCATGACTTTTCCTCTAAACAAGTGTTTTAAACCATAGACAAATGTTTTCTTCTTCTTCTTCTTTTTTTTTTTACCACAGCGTTGTCACCTTTTAAAACCAAATTATGAAACACAATTAGTTTGCATGGTAAGTCAATATTAAGAGTTTTAAAACATATAATAACTTTTTCTATTAATTTGGGCCTTTTATCTCTTTAACTAATAATTTAAACTTTTGATCTCAATTATGACATTTTATCTCAGAATCATGACTTTTTTTATTATCAGAACAATAATTAAAAAAAAAAAATTTCCCAATATCGGCCACAGTATGTATCGTGCTTCCCTCGATACAAATAATAAGAAAAGGGAGCCAAGCCTTTCCAGCCGTGTGTAAATGGGTCTATAGGTCATAAGTTATTGAATTCTGGCCATTCTTATTCCATCAGAAAAAATATCATTATCATTATTAATATTATTATTATATTTTATAATCTCTCATTTGTCTTTAGAGTATGTAAATGTGTCTGTTGTGTATTTTTCTTCGTTTTTTTTTTTTTGTTTTTTTTTTGTTTAGTTTTACTTTTTACAACTATTTTTCAGATACTTAGGTTACTTCAGATTAAAAAATATTATTTTAACTTTTTCCTATGAAAAAATATGTAAAAATACAAGTAAAAACAGACTTGGCTAAGGAGGTCTCTTCTGAAAGATTAAAAAAAAACAGAATGCATTGGAATGAAAGATAACTGATGAGTACAAATATCCAGTTTTTATTTTCTAGACTGAGTTTGGTTTGAATGTGTACATCTTTGAAAACTCTGCTGACTGTATTTATTTTGTGTTTGATTGTAGATGGTTCCAGGTGGACTGCTCTGGTCTTCACACTGTCTGTGGGAAACTATGGAAGTCTTCAGATTCGTCCACTTTCAGGGGTAATTCTGACCATACATATAACTGTAAATGCAGCGGTAGAACGCCCCCAGTTCTGAGAAGCAGAGTTGGGCACCAGCACAGAATCTAAGCAAAGTACTGCTGTGGACAGAGTCAGCAGCAAAATGTGTTTTCACATCTTCTTCTCCAGATGAAAGAAAACATGTTTGTTTGATTCAGACCCCAACAAATATCACATCATCGTGATTTTAATAGGTTTTTGTTTTTTTGTTTCTCAGTCAAATGCAGGTTTTAATGCAGTGCTGACTGAGGGGTCAAAGGTCACCGTCACTCAGTGTCGCCCCTTACGTGCAGAGATTTCTCTGGATTCTCTGAGTCTTTTAATGATGTTATAGATTTTACATGGTGAGATCTCTAAATTCCTCTTCCATTTTAAAAGATATTGCAGGCATCAAGTAGTCTGTGAAGGTTCTCAGTCATCCAGGTCATGGTATTCGTATCAAAGTTTGTTGTAGGCAACTGGACCTGATAGAGTTCTTGAAGACGTTTCGCCTCTCATCCAAGTAGCTTCTTCAGTTCTGACTGACTGGTTTGGGAGTTTAGGTATTAAACCAGGTTTAACTGGTTGACTGGTTTGGTCAAACCAGTCAGTCAGAACTGAAGAAGCTACTTGGATGAGAGGCGAAACGTCTTCAACAACTCTACCAAGTCCAGTTGCCTACAACAAACTTTGATACGAACAGGCATCAAGTATTGGTATATTCTAGTGAGCAGGTATTTAGTAGTTTTAGCATCCAGTCTTACATTTAAATACATTAAAAATAATTATACAAATATGTAAATGAATGCATTCAGTACAATAGCTATTAACATCATAGTTATCAATAATTTGTTCACTTCAACCTATTATGTATCGGTTTAAATTCTGTATTAAATATCTGACCCGCTCTCACAACCCGACTACGATCGGTTGCGCCACTTGACAGTAATGACAGGAAATATGTCCAATTATTACATTTTTATTTCAAATACAAAAAAGTGTTGTTTTTTTGTTAGTCAATAATCTCTAATGAAGTAAGTTTACTCGCAAGTTCATACGTATCATTTTTCACATAAAATAAAGAGTTTTATGATGACTAATGAATTTGCGATATGTGATATGATTAGTGGAAATGATGAGTTTTGCATCACAGTTTTCACGTTCACTGAAAAAAACCCTATTAAAATCCCGATGATGTGATATTTATTGAGGTCTGAACCCAACAAACATGTTTCCTTTGAACTGGAGAACAAGATTTTTTAGGTCAGATGGTCTCTGCAGCTCTACAGTACCTCTTTATAATACTGTTTTCTCACACATTTTTCCTTTTTCACAAAATTGTGACGTGCTTCTGGTTCTGTGATTTGATATTGCACTTGGCCGTCTTGCGGTTTAATTGCGATTGTGATGAACGGTGCGGCCCTGCTACCTCCTAGTTGAAAGCAGCTGTTTGGAGCTGCAGTGTCCTGTTTGTATGGACTCAAAGTGTATTCAGACTAAACAGCCTCCACAGTCTGCAGTCATATCTGCATGAGTCCATTCACTTATTTTAAAAGGAACTTTTGCACTTGGACACAAAACCATGCGGCGGTGTCACCGACCCTGATGTAAATGCAGGGGTGGAAGTAACTAATTACAAGTACTCAGATTACTGTAATTAAGTCGTTTTTTGGGGCTTCTTGTACTTTTATGAGTAGATTTTTAAGTCTGTACTTTTACTCACACTTAAGTATGCATTACAAGATGTAATTTTAGTTACTTTTACAATCATAGTTTAGTACTGAGTACAATTTGAGTTCATATCCAAACCTTTCATCTGTATTTTAGTAGCCAATCAGGTGATCCGATCACAAACGAGCCAATGAAAACGTGACGTACAACTGAAAAACAAAACAAAACGCTGCAGCAGCAGCACATGTTTGGAGTAAGAATGTTAATGATCGATTGTTAATCAATTAATTGAATTTAACCAATTAAACAAACATTGTTTTGTCTGGTGGAGCCGTTTGTTGAATAAGGAAAATTAAACTAAGACTTAAAATGACAAAATGACAAAGAAAAAAAAAAAAAAAAAAAGGAAAAATGTGCTTTGTATCATAAATTATTAATGATTAATAATCGATTTCCAACTGTGATTTAAGGAAAAGGCACAAAATTTGCAACTCCAGTTTGGAGAAGTGACTGTGACATCAGTGTTTAAAAGTAACTAATACTCTGAGTAGTTTTTTTCCATGAATACTTTGTACTTTTACTTAAATATATTTCTAACACCAGTACTTTTACTTGTAATTGAGTCGTATTGTAGCAGCGTAACAGTACTTGTACTTGAGTACAGACTTTCAGTACTCTTTCCACCTCTGTATAAATGAACTAGCTGATGGAGGCGGCAGCAGACCAGAACCTCCTGTGTTCCGTGAGGTCAAATGACTGTTTTTGCCACTCGAGCGTGTCTTTGGAGAGATATTCAGCTTCTGTATCAGTGGTTTCCCAAAAGAACAGGCTGCCCGACAGCAAGTTAAAGTGGTGAAAATATTTTAACTGACATTCTTTTTTTTTTTTCTCAGGTGGCTGAAATCTGTTTTATTGCTGACTGTGCTTACAGCAGTACACTGTTTATCCTCTGTGCTGCTGCCCCTCACTGCCTCCAGGAACTGGGGTGCACTGAACACCATCTACTGAAGGTAACACACCGACTGTGGATAAGTAGCTCATACAGCCATGCTTCAAATAATCCCAACTGTCCCTTTAAGACTTTTACTTGTCTCACACTTGTAGATGTGCAGCCTCAGTGGAGGACATCTTGGAAGGAGACCGAGTGAGAGAACATCTTCACCGTGGTAAGATATTTACTCTCAGTGTGACCAGCTGCTGCAGACAAAATATTTTAAATTGACTAGTATGGAGCTAAATTAGGGTCAAAAGTTTTGAACTTGAAAAAATAAAATTTGAAACTGAAAATTCAAGTTTTGATCTTGAATTTTGAAAAATACATCAGTGTATTCAAAATAAAAAAATAAGTGCAAAAAAAAATTTCAGGTTAAATATAATTATGATTCACTCTGGTAATTCTTTTGAATAAATTATTTATTTTCATTTTTCACTTTCATATATTTTGATATTTGAGATTGTATTTTTTTCAGTTGCCCCTTTTTTATTTTCAGATTCAGATCTTTTTTTTCAGTTTCAAATCTTTTTTTTTTCAGGTTCAAATCTTTTTTTCAGATTCAGATGTTTCTTTTTCAGTTTCAGATCTTTCTTTTCAGTTTCAGATCTTTTCTTTTCAGTTTCAGACTTTTGACCCTGATTTTGCGTGGGCGGGCGTGGCATCAACTAAGACGGGTGGGGAATCATGACAGACAGCTTAACAAAAAAGGCTAGGGACCTTCCCCTATCACGTTGCCTTCAGAGAACGTAGGAACTAAAACAATTCAACTCAACATTTTATGTAGGCTGTGATTGGCAGTGAAAAAACTGATGTCAATGACAAACTTCCATATGCACGACATGCACGAATATCCTGCACGGCTTAAATCTGTTTTAATTTCCACTGTAAGGCTAAGGCTGTTAATATGTCACTTCATTAATTTTTAATATTATTCAATACGTGGTAAGTTTATCCAAATATCGCCTTTTTTGAAATTTATTCCAACGTTTACGGAGATGTGAGGAGGATGTGATGTGTGGAGATGTGAGATGTGAAAACTGTTTTAGACAGTACTGAGGAACAATTACAGAAGCAGGGCGATAAAGGCCCACCTGCTGGAGCCAGCACACAGGTGATTAATGTTCAAAATGAGAGGTTGTTTTGTGACAACATACAATGTTTCTGACGTCTTTAAGTGGTGAGCTGGCAAAGCTGGAAGTTAAGCATAGGGCTAACGCACCCACACCATGCATCTATTTGTCATATAAACTCACTAGGAGTCAGGAAAGCGGTCAACAACTAGCCAGAGCCATACCAGCTTTAACATTCTAATTTAATTTTAATCGATCAATTATTTAAATATCTGACAACCCCATTTGAGGTCCTGACCCAAGGTTGGGAACCACTGCTGTAAGAATTCACAGACACTGGCTGACAGCACCAGAACACATTCATCAACCTTTTCCACCGCAGGCTGCTGCAGGTTATTTCAGCATCCCATGCATTCCCACAGCCACAACAGCACTACCCTTATTCAATGTATTTATTATCTGTGTTTTTCACGCAGTACCTACTACTGTCTGAATGCTAAATGACGTTAAGCTACTCGATGCGAAGGTTAGCACTATGCTTAACTTCCAGCTTTGCCAATTCACCACTTAAAGACGTCAGAAACATTGTATGTTGTCACAAAACGACCTCTCATTGTGAACATTTCTCACCTGTGTGCTGGCTCCAGCAGGTGAGCCTGCTGAACTGGACACCATCACTGCCAGCGGACACTGTGCTGCGTTCACAGTGCTACGTGTAAATCGGACATTTCAGCACTTAAAGTGTGGCTGTTGAAGTGCACAATCTGGCATAATTTATCGCTCCGCTTCTGCAACTGGTCCCGAGTACTGTCTAAAACAGCGTTCACATGTCATATCTCCATAAACGTTGGAATAAATTTAAAAAAAGGCGATATTTGCATAAACTTACCACGTATTGAAGAATATTAAAACTTAATGAAGTGACATATTAACAGCCTTAGCCTAACAGTGGAAATTAAAACAGATTTAGCTGTGCAGGATATTCGTGCATGTCGTGCATATGGAAGTTTGTCATTGACATCAGTTTTTTCACTGCCAATCACAGCCTACATAAAATGTTGAGTTGAATTGTTTTAGTTCCTACGTTCTCTGAAGGCAACGTGATAGGGGAAGGTCCCTAGCCTTTTTTGTTAAGCTGTCTGTCATGATTCCCCACCCGTCTTAGTTGATGCCACGCCCACCACGCAAAATCAGGGTCAAAAGTCTGAAACTGAAAAGAAAAGATCTGAAACTGAAAAAAAGATTTGAACCTGAAAAAAAAAAAGATTTGAACCTGAAAAAAAAAGATTTGAAACTGAAAAAAAAGATCTGAATCTGAAAATAAAAAAGGTGCAACTGAAAAAAATACAATCTCAAATATCAAAATATATGAAAGTGAAAAATGAAAATAAATAATTTATTCAAAAGAATTACCAGAGTGAATCATAATTATATTTAACCTGAAAATTTTTTTTTGCACACTTATTTTTTATTTTGAATACACTGATGTATTTTTCAAAATTCAAGATAAAAACTTGAATTTTCAGTTTCAAATTTTATTTTTTCAAGTTCAAAACTTTTGACCCTAATTTAGCTCCATAGACTAGCTTCTTGGTTAAAGGAGCAGTGTGTAAAATACAGCCACAATTTAATTTAAACATTCAACAAATGAACAAACATTATCAGAAGTAACTGTTAAAGGCATAGTTCACCCAGAAATGAACATTTATCTACTCGCCCTCATGCTGATTGAAGGTCGGGTTTAGTTTTTTAGTCCACCAAACGCTGCTGTTTTCAAACATAAAAAAACTGCTCATATGCTGTAATTTAAGTCTCCTCAAGCCCCAACATGCCAAGTTAATTTAAAAAAAGTTATTTACACCATGTGTTTAGCCTGAATCTTCACTGTGGACCCTTACTTTGGAGCCACATTCACATGTACACTGTCTGAACTGGGCGTGTGGTGTGTGACGGTGTGCAAACGGCATGGAGGGGCTTCAGGAGACTTGGATTACACCCTTTAAGAACTGAACTGTCCCTTTAAGAGTTGCTTTTCACTTGGTTTTTTGTTTTTACAGACAGATGTCCTCAGCAGTCCACTGTCGGAGAAGACGTCGACGGGGATGGCAACAGATGTCCTCAGCGGTCCACCGCCAGAGAAGACGTCAATGGAGCAGCAGCAGTAGCTTCGTACAGTGACGGGGGACAGTGTCCCTGTCACTGTACAAAGCTGGTGCTGCTGCTCCATCGACGTCTTCTCTGGCGGTGGACAGCTGAGGACATCTGTTGCCGTCTTCAACCTGGCCGGAATGCACCATTTTTTTTCATGGCGCCATGTTTAGGCTTGAGGCAAAATGGAGACCTGAACTATCAATCCTGGGGCAACAAATCCTACACACTAACCCCTAGGATAATGCACCCCCCCCCCCCCCCCCAGGACAGAATTTACTGTGATTAACTGTGATGAACTGCAGCTGGTAGTGACTCAGCAGACCCCTGCTGATGTGGAATTGACATGACTGGTGTTTAGGAATGAGCAGGTGCTCCCACCCACTATACTCAGTCTACCAAGTCTACCACAGACACGTCAGTTCCACGTCAGTACAAGTCTGCCGAGTCACTAAGAGCTATACCGAGTTCCTCACAGTTAAGGAAATTCTGGCTGAGAGGGTGGGTGGTGCGGTTGCTTTAGTCGAGGGGTTAGTGTCCAAGGTTTGTTACTTCAGGGTTGTTGGTTCCATTCCTTGTTCTAACCCATAGTTCCATCCTTCCATAAATACACAAGGACTGTTACCATATAAGTTTTAAGAAACATGGCATTCAATTTGGCAGATATTGCATGTTTTTGAGATGTGAATGGATCTTCATACACTCACACACTGAGCTGCAGGACTTTATCAGCAACCTGTAAAATGCTCAGAAATTACTTGAAACAACTTTGTTGGTTTAAACTTGTAATGTCAAACAATCCTGTTGGTAACTGGTTCATCATCATTCAGGCAAGTGGTTGCAGATGAACGTTAATCTTATTGTATTAAGAACAATTATCTCCACATACGCAGTGAACCAGAGCGGCCTGTAGGGGGCACACTCTGCTGGTGTCTATAGACCCTTTTACAGCTGACGTCATTGAAGATTGTGGCAACAGAAGTAGCGATCTCCTCCAGTCATCCAGACGAGTTATCAAACTGCAAAGGTTGAATTAAACATTTTACCAGCACCAAAATCACCAAAACATTTGTTTATTGCAGGGGTGTCAAACTCATTTTGGTTCAGGGGCCACATACAGCCCAATTTGATCTCAAGTGGGCCAGACCAGTAAATTTAAAGCATAATCTATCGATTATTCTGACGATTAATCAAGTAATCGGATAAGAAATATTGCGTGTTCTGCAATTTTTCCTATTACATTACTTTTGCTTTATTTAAGAACAATGGTACTATACAAAAGAGAAAATAAGACAGGTCTCTGAGTAAAAATACTCAGTAAAGTAACACATACTATTTTGACCAAACAGTTGTTTAACAGCGGTTTGACCCATGCTGAAATTTCCTGCACATTGCAGCAGATGGGTATTCTACGGAGCACCTAAAGTGTCATGGAGGAAAAAAAAAACTATATCATGCGCACGAGATACTAAAACGTGCGCACGAGACAATTATTTCCCACACTTTGACTTGTCTGTGCATATGGCTCTCTGTACTGACCACCTCAGAAGTTCACAGCCTCACCCGCGATACAATGGAGAGGAGAACTCAGCTCAATAAACTTTTCACCTCAGAATGTCATAATCAGGGTTCGAAGTACACGGTGGCTTTCGGGGAGCCCTATTTATCAGTGCGCACAGCTTCTATACCATACAAGTGCACGTCAGCGCGGCCAAGTTCAGATGACCCTGAAAATCATGATGTTACTATTACAGATAGTTAATACTGTCAATAACATGTCATAGAGTCTAAATAACAACAATAACAATAACTGACGTGCGTCATTTAAAGTTTCTACGGCGAACTACTGCAGGCTTCAGATTTAAAATTCCACAGAACCAGCAATATTTTAGGAAAAGGCTGCTGTTCACATGCATCTATTAATTTCTGTAGAATTAATATAAAGAAAGGGATGAGGCAGAGAAGGCGGGGGACTTGACTTGAGATCAAATTGGGCTGTATGTGGCCCCTGAACCAAAATGACGATGTCGATGGAGCAGCAGCTTCGTACAGTGATAGGGACACTGTCCCCCGTCACTGTACGAAGCTACTGCTGCTGCTCCATCGACGTCTTCTCTGGCAGTGGACCACTGAGGACATCTGTTGCCATCCCCGTCGACATCTTCTCCGACAGTGGACTGCTGAGGACATCTGCCTGTAAAAACAAAAAAACAAGTGAAAAGCAACTCTTAAAGGGACAGTTCAGTTCTTAAAGGGTGTAATCCAAGTCTCCTGAAGCCCCTCCATGCCGTTTGCACACCGTCACACACCACACGCCCAGTTCAGACAGTGTACATGTGAATGTGGCTCCAAGGTAAGGGTCCACAGTGAAGATTCAGGCTAAACACATGGTGTAAATAACTTTTTTAAATTAACTTGGCATGTTGGGGCTTCAGGAGACTTAAATTACAGCATATGAGCAGTTTTTTTATGTCTGAAAACAGCAGCGTTTGGTGGACTAAAAAACTAAACCCGACCTTCAATCAGCATGAGGGCGAGTAGATAAATGTTCATTTCTGGGTGAACTATGCCTTTAACAGTTACTTCTGATAATGTTTGTTCATTTGTTGAATGTTTGAATTAAATTCTGGCCGTATTTTACACACTGCTCCTTTAACCAAGAAGCTAGTCAATTTAAAATATTTTGTCTGCAGCAGCTGGTCACACTGAGAGTAAATATCTTACCACGGTGAAGACGTTCTCTCACTCGGTCTCCTTCCAAGATGTCCTCCACTGAGGCTGCACATCTACAAGTGTGAGACAAGTAAAAGTCTTAAAGGGACAGTTGGGATTATTTGAAGCGTGGCTGTATGAGCTACTTATCCACAGTCGGTGTGTTACCTTCAGTAGATGGTGTTCAGTGCACCCCAGTTCCTGGAGGCAGTGAGGGGCAGCAGCACAGAGGATAAACAGTGTACTGCTGTAAACACAGTCAGCAATAAAACAGATTTCAGTCACCTGAAAAAAAAGAAGAAAAAAAAAAAGAATGTCAGTTAAAATATTTTCACCACTTTAACTTGCTGTCGGGCAGCCTGTTCTTTTGGGAAACCACTGATACAGAAGCTGAATATCTCTCCAAAGACACGCTCGACTGGCAAAAACAGTCATTTGACCTCACGGAACACAGGAGGTTCTGGTCTGCTGCCGCCTCCATCAGCTAGTTCATTTATACAGAGGTGGAAAGAGTACTGAAAGTCTGTACTCAAGTACAAGTACTGTTACGCTGCTACAATACGACTCAATTACAAGTAAAAGTACTGGTGTTAGAAATATATTTAAGTAAAAGTACAAAGTATTCATGGAAAAAACTACTCAGAGTATTAGTTACTGTTAAACACTGATGTCACAGTCACTTCTCCAAACTAGAGTTGCAAATTTTGTGCCTTTTCCTTAAATCACAGTTGGAATCGATTATTAATCATTAATAATTTATGATACAAAGCACATTTTTCCTTTGTTTTTTTTTTTTTTTTCTTTGTCATTTTGTCATTTTAAGTCTTAGTTTAATTTTCCTTATTCAACAAACGGCTCCACCAGACAAAACAATGTTTGTTTAATTGGTTAAATTCAATGAATTGATTAACAATCGATCATTAACATTCTTACTCCAAACATGTGCTGCTGCTGCAGCGTTTTGTTTTGTTTTTCAGTTGTACGTCACGTTTTCATTGGCTCGTTTGTGATCGGATCACCTGATTGGCTACTAAAATACAGATGAAAGGTTTGGATATGAACTCAAATTGTACTCAGTACTAAACTATGATTTTAAAAGTAACTAAAATTACATCTTGTAATGCATACTTAAGTGTGAGTAAAAGTACAGACTTAAAAATCTACTCATAAAAGTACAAGAAGCCCCAAAAAAACGACTTAATTACAGTAATCTGAGTACTTGTAATTAGTTACTTCCACCCCTGCATTTACATCAGGGTCGGTGACACCGCCGCATGGTTTTGTGTCCAAGTGCAAAAGTTCCTTTTAAAATAAGTGAATGGACTCATGCAGATATGACTGCAGACTGTGGAGGCTGTTTAGTCTGAATACACTTTGAGTCCATACAAACAGGACACTGCAGCTCCAAACAGCTGCTTTCAACTAGGAGGTAGCAGGGCCGCACCGTTCATCACAATCGCAATTAAACCGCAAGACGGCCAAGTGCAATATCAAATCACAGAACCAGAAGCACGTCACAATTTTGTGAAAAAGGAAAAATGTGTGAGAAAACAGTATTATAAAGAGGTACTGTAGAGCTGCAGAGACCATCTGACCTAAAAATCTTGTTCTCCAGTTCAAAGGAAACATGTTTGTTGGGTTCAGACCTCAATAAATATCACATCATCGGGATTTTAATAGGGTTTTTTTCAGTGAACGTGAAAACTGTGATGCAAAACTCATCATTTCCACTAATCGTATCACATATCGCAAATTCATTAGTCATCATAAAACTCTTTATTTTATGTGAAAAATGATACGTATGAACTTGCGAGTAAACTTACTTCATTAGAGATTATTGACTAAACAAAAAAACAACACTTTTTTGTATTTGAAATAAAAATGTAATAATTGGACTTATAAAACGGAAAGGTGAAATCCGGCAATCTGATTGGCTGTTAACTGTGATATAATGAGCGTATACCACAGCTACTATTCTAAAAAGCCTTATCACAGCATATCACTCCGCTTCAGGGAAGCAACAATGTTTCCATGACAACAACTAACTGTTACAGTACGCAGCAAAAAGTAGCTGGTTTTGATGTTTATTTTTTGACGGCGTTAACAACATTTAAACATGTTAAACATGTTTAAACATGTGGCCGTATTATTATTAGATTAGATTATAAAATCCTGCACTGTGCGTCAATGAGTAATGAGGAGTCAAATAGCGACCATGGACAGCTCCCGTATAATGACAGTCACAGGATCAGCACCTTGACAGCGACTATGACACTTAGGGCTCTATAGGGTGATCTGTCACTGTCTGATTGAACAGCCTCATGGAAATGATATTTTACAATTCTTTCGCATTATTTACTAACGAAATTCGTTAGGCAAGTAATTTGGTGCTTTTAAAGTCATGATATTCAGATGCCGCTGCTGCGTCTCCAGGTGCCTGCCGCGATGTCACATATAGTCGGCTTAATAAAGTCAGTGATCATAAAACTCATTAAAAGAGTGAAAAACTATTTAAAAAACTCTCATTCATTGAGGTTTTGGGTGGATTCTTCCGGACCACTCACTCATAGTTAACTGCGGGGGGGCCCTCGCATGTTTACGTTACGGGGCTGATTGTCAGAGAAGCAACAATGTATCCATGACAACAAACTGTTACAGTAGGTAGCAAAAAGTTGCTGCGGTGTTTTGACAACGTTAACAAACGACTAAATTAGTTGAATTCACGTTTAAGGTTAACTTTCACCTCCAGATAGGTTAACAATGGTAGAGTTGATTGAGCAGTGACTTTCTCCCGAAAAAAAGCCGAGGAATAGACGACATGCAGAGCTAACGTACGGAGAGGTGGGACTATTTTTTTCACAGCGGGCTATTTTATTAGATAATATGTATTTCTGTTTAATTAAAAACTACATGAAAATTATTGTGTATTCCTCTTTCATATTGCCATTATTGGTAACCGTTTTATAAAAGCAATACATCACTCCAGTCCTGTTGTATTATACCGCTGGCGTCATTATTAACCACGCTGTCGTGATGTATTGCTTAAATATTTCCTGTCATTACTGTCAAGTGGCGCAACCATCATAGTCGGGTTGTGAGACCGGGTCAGATATTTAATAGAATTTAAACCGATACATAATAGGTTGAAGTGAACAAATTATTGATAACTATGATGTTATAAGCTATTGATTGAATGCATTCATTTACATATTTGCATAATTATTTTTAATGTATTTAAATGTAAGACTGGATGCTAAAACTACTAAATACCTGCTCACTAGAATATACCAATACTTGATGCCTGTTCGTATCAAAGTTTGTTGTAGCAACTGGACTTGGTAGAGTTCTTGAAGACGTTTCGCCTCTCATCCAAGTAGCTTCTTCAGTTCTGACTGACTGGTTTGACCAAACCAGTCAACCAGTTAAACCTGGTTTAATACCTAAACTCCCAAACCAGTCAGTCAGAACTGAAGAAGCTACTTGGATGAGAGACAAAACGTCTTCAAGAACTCTTTTCAGGTCCAGTTGCCTACAACAAACTTTGATACGAATACCATGACCTGGATGACTGAGAACCTTCACAGACTACTTGATGCCTGCAATATCTTTTAAAACGGAAGAGGAATTTAGAGATCTCACCTTGTAAAATCTATAACATCATTAAAAGACTCAGAGAATCCAGAGAAATCTCTGCACGTAAGGGGCGACATTGAGTGACGGTGACCTTTGACCCCTCAGTCAGCACTGCATTAAAACCTGCATTTGACTGAGAAACAAAAAAACAAAAACCTATTAAAATCACGATGATGTGATATTTGTTGGGGTCTGAACCAAACAAACATGTTTTCTTTCATCTGGAGAAGAAGATGTGAAAACACATTTTGCTGCTGACTCTGTCCACAGCAGTACTTTGCTTAGATTCTGTGCTGGTGCCCAACTCTGCTTCTCAGAACTGGGGGCGTTCTACCGCTGCATTTACAGTTATATGTATGGTCAGAATTACCCCTGAAAGTGGACGAATCTGAAGACTTCCATAGTTTCCCACAGACAGTGTGAAGACCAGAGCAGTCCACCTGGAACCATCTACAATCAAACACAAAATAAATACAGTCAGCAGAATTTTCAAAGTTGTACACATTCAAACCAAACTCAGTCTAGAAAATAAAAACTGGATATTTGTACTCATCAGTTATCTTTCATTCCAATGCATTCTGTTTTTTTTTAATCTTTCAGAAGAGACCTCCTTAGCCAAGTCTGTTTTTACTTGTATTTTTACTAGGCTTGGGCGATATCTTATCGCGTGCGATTTATTGTCAAAAAAACTGTTACCGATGAAAATTTGCCACTTTGCAATAACGGCGATAAATGCCACTTGATGACGCATTTTTGTGTGTGACGCCCTCGCCAAAAAAAATCAGTTTAAATCCGAACAACTGTACAGTGCACTGTGTTTCGCACATAGGGGTGTGTACTGAAATTCTGTACGGCAGAATTATTAAAGACCAGAGTATTGGTAAGTGCCGACATTTGAATTTTGATGTAATTTATTATCACACGGCTGCAGCGTCTCTCCTCTCTGCATCAGTGCAGCTCCTCCATACGCACACGTACAGTATGCACACACACAGAGGAGGTCAGTGTGTTTCTCTCACCCTGTCTGTCTGATCTGTTGATTTTCTTCATCAGCAGGATGTTTTATAAAGCCAAAGAGCTAAAACCCAACTTGCATTTTGGGTTTTTTCCACATATAAATTCACCCACGATTCAGTTTTCACAGCAGCAGAGACGCTGCATGTGGAGGAGACTTGTTGTTAATGACGGAGTTTATTAAAACAATCGAAACTAACATAATGGTGAATGACATTGATACCAACCAGGTGCACTTATAAGATTAAACAACTGTATAAGGAGGATTTTACATTAAACAGAAACTGTCAGAAACTGTCAGACCTTCTCAGAGCAGAGCGAACAGGTGAGGGAGGGGAGGAGAGCAGATTGATCAGTAATCAGTTGCGGATGACTTAAAAAAATAAAAAATGTCAAAACTGGTCAAAAACTGTACCTGGGTGTTCACACAAATAAAGTCTCTGTGTGTGTGAAACACTGCAGAGTGTAACATCATGCTGTTCACAGACAGTCTGCTGTCATTAGTTTGACAGAGTCACAGAGAAGGTTGTGTCTAAAAGGGAACCCTAGACCCGCGAAAGATCGCGCGAGTGTAACTGATTTAGAGTCAAAAACATGCACGTGCAATTGCAACATTATTTTATCGTCATTTTTATCGTTATCGGCTAAATGCCATAAATTATCGGGATAAAATTTTTTGCCAATATTGCCCATCCCTAATTTTTACATATTTTTTCATAGGAAAAAATTAAAGTAATATTTTTTAATCTGAAGTAACCTAAGTATCTGAAAAATAGTTGTAAAAAGTAAAACTAAAAAAACAAACAAAACAACAAAGAAAAATACACAACAGACACATTTACATACTCTAAAGACAAATGAGAGATTATAAAATATAATAATAATATTAATAATGATAATGATATTTTTTCTGATGGAATAAGAATGGCCAGAATTCAATAACTTATGACCTATAGACCCATTTACACACGGCTGGAAAGGCTTGGCTCCCTTTTCTTATTATTTGTATCGAGGGAAGCACGATACATACTGTGGCCGATATTGGGAAATTTTTTTTTTTTTAATTATTGTTCTGATAATAAAAAAAAGTCATGATTCTGAGATAAAATGTCATAATTGAGATCAAAAGTTTAAATTATTAGTTAAAGAGATAAAAGGCCCAAATTAATAGAAAAAGTTATTATATGTTTTAAAACTCTTAATATTGACTTACCATGCAAACTAATTGTGTTTCATAATTTGGTTTTAAAAGGTGACAACGCTGTGGTAAAAAAAAAAGAAGAAGAAGAAGAAGAAAACATTTGTCTATGGTTTAAAACACTTGTTTAGAGGAAAAGTCATGGTTTGTCTCAAAACGGTCACTGTCGCGAGATCTGTCGCAGGTCTGGGGTTCTCTCTAGACGCGATCGTTCGACATTGCTTTGGCTCAGTACTCTTACACAGGTGGCGCTGATTTACTCTGACAATAACACAAGAAAACTTTGACAAAAGCGACATAAAACGACACGTGACTTCCCACAATAATCTCACAATTTTCCCTTCATTCTGAATTTTAACCTTCATTCATTCCTTCGGGCGGAATGACCGCTGGGTGGTTTGTTTATCCGCCTCAAACCTACCGGACTCACAGGAGCTGTTAGCTTAGCTGTTAGCCACCTAGCAACAGACGCAGCGTGTTTGTGTGTTTGTGTTTGTGTTTGTGTGTCCGTTCAGCCTCTGACTCACCTCTAAACTTCACTTTGTCTTGTTGTTTCTCTCCATTTGGTCTCGTCTTCATGAAGCAGCTCCAGAACCAATTCTCCGCTCAAGTTGCGACATTTTCGGACGCGTCCTCTGGTCACTTCACCGACACCGAGCGAAGCTGCGCCCTGGATGACACGCCCCTCCCCCCAATCCCCTCCAGACACCCTGTGTGGGGGTCAGGGAACTTTTTCACCCTTTCATTTTTCACACAAATGATCAAATAATACAACCAATAAATCAATATACAACTTCATAAATTAGTTTTCACTGTGCCGCCTTCAAAATAAGAGTCCCCAACTTCCGTCTCTGCCAGCAGGTTGACTGTCGCATCAAAACATGAAAAGTTTAACGACCTTCAAAAGAGAAGATTGTATGATCTTTGAGAATCGCTTTATTATGCATAATGTTAGGTTGTTAGTTTTATAAGATAAAGCTTTCAATTTTAACTTAAATTGAATTTTAGACTCATTCATTCTAATATATAAAACAAAAATGCTAAATGCAAATAAACGTATATAATATTTACATAACTGTTGTGGTCACATTGTTGTGTGGACTGTTTCCCCTTATTTATTTTTTTATTTTATTTTGTTGTACTTTAATTATTTTTTAGTGAGGCTGCAATTTGCGTAGCTTTTCTTTTTTGTCTTATAGAACAGTACCATTAATTAGTCAAAGATAATTTTCTTTAGGCAAGAATTTAAAATTATTTTAGGATAGGAATGCATTATATGGATTTTTTTTTCAGCTGATACGATGACCCATAATCACTGCTTCTCATGGCAGATACTGATAACATAACTGATAGTTTCACATTTCTCTATTTTAAATATAACTTCATATTACCTGTAGTTTATCACCTGAGGGTATGAAAGGCTGAGATGTAGTGAGCAAAGATGCCCAGATTTTGTTAATCTCATAAACCTAAAAACATAACATTAAACATAATTAAATTACTCTCAGGGATCATATAATCTACTGAGTCTGACTGATTATTTTTTGCAAATTCATTTTTAGGGAGCTCTTATTTTGAATCTCACACAGTGGAAAATAATTGACCATTCAAGTGCAGAATATTAAGCTGTGTATTAGTTTTGCACTCAAAACAAAAAGAAAGGACAAATCAGTCTTAATTGTTTTATTTTCCTATTCACAAAAACAATCAAACAAGGAAAATGAGAGAAATGAGTCGTCTCATTTCTGCCACTCTCAATTTCAGTCAAAAATCGTTAAAACATACCTTCATCCTGAGAATACAACCATTTTCCAGATGGAATTTATGATAAAGTCAGTATATATAGAGTTATTGTTTTATTTATCAATTTTTATACATCAGGTTTCACTTTTGTCAACCTGTTTAACTTTTCTTTGATTGAGGAGTGGGTTTTAGGAGGAACTCTTGAAGAACCCATTCAGGTGTTCTGCTGACAATCTCTTTATATCTCAGGGTTTCATGTAGAACACAATTAAGGGGTTCTACCAATTATCTTTTCAAGTTCCAAGGGTTTTCTCAAGAACACGCTTAGGGAGGGATCTACCAAGAACCCTTTTGTGTTCCCAAAGTTTTATCTCGAACCCACCCAGGGTTTCTACCAAGGATCTTTCTTATATTCCAAGGGTTTTATCTAGAACCCATCGAGGGGTTCTATCAAGAATCTTTATATGTTCTAAGAGTTATCTAGAACACACCTTTTTATTTTAGAGTTTTTTTATTATCTAGAACTCACCCGGGGGTTCTACCTAGAACCTTTTTATAATCAAAGGGTTTTATCTAGAACACAGGGGGTTCTACCAAAACATTTTTATATTCCAAGAGTTTTATCTAAAATCCACCAAGGGGTTCTACAGGGAACCATTTTATATCCCAAGGGTTTTATTTCAGCACAACCAGTGGTTCAACTGAGCATCTTTTTACGTTCCAAGGAATTTATCTAGAACACACTCAAGGGGTTCTGCTAAGAACCTTTTTATTTTCCAAGAGTTTTATCTAGAGCTCACCCAGGGGTGCTACTGAGAACCCTTTTATAATATGGCACAAAGAACCAATGACAAGCTCTTGCCAAAGTTTTTTTTACTCTTTCTTCCAAAAAGGCTTCTTTGGATGAAAAGGGTTCTGAATGGAACCCTTAGAACCCTTGATAAACCCTCTCTTCAAAAAGAAATGGGTTCAGGAAGAACCCTGTTGGAACCTTTATTTCTGGGAGTGTTCCTCAGCCTGCCCTTGTGACCCTGCTCTTCGGCTGAGCGCGACACCCAGAGAGCTCACAGCATGGGGTTTGCAAATGACATGATTTTGGGGGAAAAATCTGATGAAACCCCCTTTTTTCCCTCCCCCTCCTGCCTCCTCACCCGGCTGTACATTACACACATGAGTTAGCCGACAGTCCTCCCCTCACCAATTAACACCTACTTTATTATAACGTTGACTTCTCCCTAATGTTCTTGCATGTGTTTATGCACTATTACCTTGACGGATGCCTATTCCACGATTAGACATAATTGGCATATCAATATGCAAAACCTAAATGGATTAACCTTCTTTAAAACTAATGAGCACTTGGATGCCCAGCTGGGGAATGGACCAGAATTTGCATTTGTCATCTTTTTGGGGTGATGTGAGAATAAATAATTGAAGAGAGGCTGGGTATTGTCTTTCCTTGGGCTACTTAAGCTTAAAGTGACTGTACTGTTAAAAAAAGGGGGGAATATGCAGATTTACTGTCTTAATGATGACCGTGGGCTCGCTGGTTTCACACGTACAGTGTCTGAGGACAAAAATACAAAGAAGCTGTATCTCCACTGAGGAAAGTGGATGGTTTTGATCAAAAAGGAATGAGTAAAAATGTAAATCTGCATGTGTTTGATTGAGAAAACAAACAGCGGCACTTCTGAGAGGATGTTAAGATCAGTGAAAGGTTTAAACATCCTCCTTTAAAAAGTTCAAGCCTGGGGTCAGTTTCACAAAGATGGACTTTGATGAGCTCCAACCGTCCAGGTGGCGCTCAAAACTGTAGTGAGGGCCTGCGCTTTTGGCGATGGGCGTGGTCAAATGGCTTGAGAACACCCTCTAAAAGCAGCCCCCATAGCATGTTTCACCGATGGGCACGAAAATTGGTACACACATGTATCATGCACAAACGCACAAAAAATTCTCTTGGACCCATCGCCTAAACCCAAAAAGAAGCTGACCATTTTGAGTTTCATGGCCGATTTTGGCGTTTTCCACATGTTGTATATAAGTCCCTACAAAAATCAGTGTGTGCCATCTAGGTTACTATGTGGTCAATACTTATTAAAAGACTTAGCTATCGTTGAAGGGCGTGGCAATTGTGCATCGTGAAGTTTTGATGTCTCGCCATTAAACTTGAAATTGCTATAACTTTAGTATTTATGGTCCAATCTGCACCAAACTTCACATGTTTGATAAGAGCCCTGCCTTCTGGTCTGGTGAATTTTGAAGGCCGGTGTCCAAAGATAAAAGTGAATACCTCTGAGAGACAGAGCTGTTTGATTCAGTAGCTCAGGTTGTAAGAGGATCACTTGGAAGGTTGAGGTTGTGTGACCCTTAGTGACTTTTGAAAACCGGAGTCATAAGAAAATAGTGACAACATCTGACAACAGGAGCTTGCTCGTGCTGGAAGACTTGCCTGTTACAGTATTAGAAACCAGCATGCCACCACCAACTACTATAGTGTATATTATGCCTACATATGTGTGTATATACATATAAATGGTGATGTCATGAGAAGTTGTGTCGCAGAGAGTTGTACATCCCCTCCCAATGCCTGCAGCAAGGACTACAACCCATCATGGCATCCTGGTAAGGACTACAAAACCCATAGTCAGCTGGGCAGTCAGGACAAGGGTTCCTGTCCATTTGAACCAGATCAGCTGATTGCCCCAGTGAGGGGGCAGAAACTGCAGGGAGCAGCGTGTGTGACGAGCTCTGAGGCAGAGAGGAGCAATCCTTTGTTTTTGTTTTTTTAGAAAAGGCTGTCCTGTAATGTTCGCCTGGCTGTCTTCACTCCCTGCACCCACACCTCAGAGGCTCTTAAATTATAAAAAACCCTTACATTATAAAAAGGTTCTTGGTAGAACCTCAGGGTGAGTTCTAGTAAAACCCTTGGAATATTAAAAGGTACTCGGTGGGTTCCTAGGTGGGTTCTACATAAAACTCTGGGAATACAATTCTTGGTAGACCCCCCTGAATATGTGTTAGATAAGAACCTTGGAACTTAAAAATATTTTTGCTAGAGCCCCACGATGGGTGCTAGATAAGATATAGACCTTTGGAGTATAAAAAAGACCCCATGTAGAGACCCTGGGAACATAAATGATTCTTGTTAGAACCCCTAAATGCAAACCTACTAAATGCATACTACTTTTTTGCTGAATTGAATTTATTGTAATGCAGACTTGTTTTAAATTTGTTCTAAATTTACAAAATAAATCAGTATTATTTTGGTTCTTATTACAATTACATTTCAAGTGTTGTATTTAACATAATACATAAGTCAAATTATAGAGGTGGTATTTCAAAATGTGCTTAAAATATATTAGTGCTGCAAGTAATCACTGTTTTCAACAGTCATAGTGTATAAAATGTCAAAAAACATGTGAAAACTGCTTATTACAATTCCCCAGAACCCAAAGACTCTTCATTTATTGTCATAAATGACAAAGAAAAGCAGTAAATCCTCACATTTAAGAAGCTGGAACCAACAAATGTTTGACATTTTACATTTCTCAAAAATAGTTGGCAACTAATGTCATTTCAGTAGACTAATCCATTAATCGACTATTCACTGCAGCTCTACAGGACAATGTTAAAAATAAAAGCTCTCATTATGTAGAACAATACATTAATTACATTATTTTTTTATTACACTCTAAAATTTTAGTGATGTGACATTTTAAGAAAATAAAAATAACAGTAACATTATATGGTTTACTGTTCTGAATTTTGTGAGGACTGCATTTCTAACTTTATTCTCAATAGGCTCAGTAAACATCATCTACTTTCAGTCAGTGAATGTAAAATTTCTCTAAAATGGACAAACAATGATAAAAACACTGAGTGTAGTCCCACAGGGCTGCTGAAGATATTGAGATGACAGATATTTTTCTCTCAGCCAATAACAGACAACCTCAAAAAATGTGGTCAGACTTCACACATCGGTGGATTGGACCAGAGCTGATACTTTCTGAGTAAACCTTCACAGTCCTTCTCTTCGTTCACTGGCTGCTGGCGGTGAGAGCCGACCCCAGCGTTTCCACGAAGCGATGAACGTCGCTGAAGGAGTTGTAGAGCGGCACCGGAGCGATTCGCAGCACACTGGGTTCCCTCATGTCACACTGAAGAACACAAGATCACAGAGGTAATGTTTAAGTTCATAAATAACTAAATCTACTCTGCTACACTGGCATTTTTGTTTTAGTTTTGTTGAATTTTCACATTGATATCTGGGTTCTTGACAATCATTAGCATTGATATCTGGGCTCTAAAACCATTGTAGTTTTTATATCTGGGTTCTTGACAATTTTTAGTTTTTATATGTGGGTTCTTGACAATTATTGGCACTGATATCGGGGTTCTTAAACATTTTTCACTTTGATTTCTGGTTCTTGACCATTTTTAGTGTTGATATCTGGCTTCTTAACCATTTTTATAGCTGGTATCTGTGTTCTGACACTGTGATGTGTTTTATATGTACTTAAAATGGGTATATTTATATTTTCTCAATATATGGTGTAGGACTTACAAGTTCTACATGCACATGGACAGAAAATTTGCGTGAAAAGGGGTTTTAAAAATGGTGAAATTGCTCAAATCTACAGTATTAACATACTGCTTGTAAATCTTATGAGGTGCACTTGTTATTCAGATTCAGACTAAGTGATGTGGATACTTTAACATGCACTCACAGCGACCCCCCTCTTCTCCAGCTCCTGGAAGACCTTCCGGATGTGGACGGAGAAGCAGAGTGAGAGCTGACAGCCTCTCTGCTGAGGGTCCGAGGGCGTGATGATGCGGACATGAGGCTTGTGAGGCTGGGCGGGGTCCTCGGTGTAATAATGCTTGATCAGGTACTCCAGGTAACCTGTCAACAGCAGGGACTTCCTGCGCAGCGCCTGCATACTGGTCATGTTAAACACCTGGAAACATGAAGATGGGGTCAACATGAACATGAAGACACTGACTGGATTGAAGTTTGTTCATCGTCGCACTGCAGTACCTCTAAACTGGCCTGCAGGGGGCAGACCAGTAGGATGGGCTGGTTGGACAGTCTGAAGCCGTTCACTCCAGGCTGCAGCTCCATCACTGAGAACCCAGAAAAAGACACTGTTACAGTACACAACAATGATGCCTAATGTCCATGACAATGTGATAAAGTTCCCTCGAGAACAGGAGTGGAAGTAACTTATCACAAATACTCAAATTACTGTAATTAAGTCGTTTTTGTACACACAACAACAGACAAAAGGGGAGAGAGAGGGGAAAAGGGGCGGAAATATCACCTCTACCCCCCTCCCACCTCACCCAACCCACACACTATTACTACACATCACCATGATAAGTGAACAAAGGGCCCCCATCCTTTAATTTCATTTTTTTTCTTCCTCCTTTTTCTTTCCTATTTTTTATTTTATTTATGTATATTGTTTTCTGATTTGTTAGAAACTTATTATTTATTTCTAACACCAGTACTTTTATTTGTAATTGAGCGTGACCCTCTCTTCTCTATACATGGACTAATGTCCAGTCTGTAGAATAAAAGTAAAATTTTAAATGAAAAAAAAAAGTAAAAAACACTGATTAATTTAGACATAAACATAATTTCTGTGTGAATATAAAGGTTTGACCTAGAACAGTCAAATGTGAGTGAAATATTCAGGATACAACACTCCAGATGTAATAATCAATTACACCACAAGATGGCAGCAAACAGCAACTTTAAACTCACCCCACAGGCTTCAGAGAGGTGAAGCTTGAAGAGCTTTTTCATTAACTATTAAAGACAAACCAGCATCATGTTCCACAGCAGAGTGCATATGTGTGTCATTTATAAAAACACTGATTTCCTCTTACTGTTATTCATCTGGAAGCGAGTCTTCAGGTCGTGTCCCCACCATCCCATCAGCCTGCAGGAGACAGTCACAGTAGAAGAACATGATAATTATACATTCATTATCTCTTCTCAGGGCTGGAATGTCTTTATCAGTGCACATGTGATTGAGCAGTTTGGAGAAAAGTAAAAGATTTCAACATCGATCAGAAAAGAAAGAAAAGATTATTTATATGATTCCGGTTCATTGGTTCTCAATAGGAATAAAATAAAATAAATTGAATTAACAGACAGGATGAACTCACGCTGGTTTGATTGTGTCTTTATGTTTCTCATGGATAAATGCCCCAGCTAGACCACCAGCACCTGAATTTAGATACTGTGAGAAGACAGTCAGTCATCACTTATACATGTACGCTGTAGTTTACATGTGTCTATTTTAAAATATTCAGTCATGTGTGGAAGTTCTCCCTCAGGAAAAAGCAGAAAGCAGCTGACCTTGTAGGAGCACCAGCAGGCGAAGTCAACTCCCCACTTGTGCAGCTTCAGCTCGGCGTTTCCTGCAGCGTGGGCGCAATCAAACCCCACATAACAGCCCTGAGAGACATAAAGGACAGCATTAATAGTTAAATTGTCTTTATCGATGGATTGATATAATATGAAGGGAATCTAATCACAGAGAATTACAAAAAGGGGCAACAGATTTAGTGGAGGATTTGATTCAAAATTTTGTATCTTTGCCTTTTCTTTAGTTTTATTCCTAAATCCCTCATGTCTTTATGTTACCTTCTTCTGGCCGGCCTCAGTGATGGCGGCCATGTTGAATAGCTGGCCGGTGTAATACTGAACTCCGCTGAGCATCACCATGGCGATGGAGCCACCCTCCTTCTCGATCACCTCCAGGATGTCCTCGGTTCTCAGAGTCTCTTCTCCCTGAGCAGCAGCCAGAGACACTGATCAGTTTCAGGTTCATGTGCTTTTCTGGGGAATTTAACCCTTCGTATTTATTATGTGTACAAAAAGACACATTTGCAGCTTTGAGGCTAATGCTAGCTCACAGCAGAGAATAAAACTTTGTGTGTTCCAGTACCGGTCTGGGTTTCAGCAGCAGCATGCTCTTCTGAGGGTCGAATCCTCGCAGTTGGATCTGAGACTCGACAGCGTACTGAGGTCAGAGGTGAAAGAAAAGTTAAGAGTAACATTCATGAAGGGTTTGTTTTTGTTGGCAGTTATCACTCATGCATTCTGCTTTCTCTCCTACAACGATGGTGGCCAGTTTGACAACAGGGAATACAGTACTGAGGTGGATTTCTTGCCAGGTTTGGCTCCTGAGTTAGCTGAGTTAGCTAATTAGGTGACTAACTCCACAGCTAACCAAGCTAACTAGCTATCACCAGCTACAGGCAACAGCAGACAGTGGTTAACGTACTTTAGCAACACCTTAAGTAGCTAACCACTATCTTTATCGTCTAAATGACCTTATAACATTTAATGACATTTTTATGATAAGTCCAAATGCTACCACTTTACTCAAGGAAAATATTCATGACACACTGATAATGGTCTTATGACAGCCAGTGTCAAAACCAACCACAAATGACAGTTTAATGTAATGTTAAAACAAAAAGCTAAACAGTTTCTTTAAGTTTGATAATGTCAGGTTGCCATAACAAAGATATTATTGTCTTTAAGTTGTCAGGACAAAGAGTGACAGGTTATGTTGTCTTGGTTAATGTCAAGTTGTCATAACAAAGACATTTTGTATTGTTAATGTCAAATTGTTGACCAAATGATACTGAGTGGCAACAGTTATAAACATTCATATAGACTCATTTAGGTTCATGACAGGTGTCATGGCATGGTTATGACAGTGTGATGACAGTCTCATGCACACCCTGATAAGTGTTACCCACTTATCAGACAGAGGAAATTACAAATAAAAGCATTCCTTTTATACAGGTCTGCTTCAATTAAAGCTTTGTTACCTGATGCAGCTGAGGTAAATAAAGGCCTGGGCCTCTATTTGAGGAAATACAGTAGCGTGCACTTCACTTTGCCAATAAAAACAAGTCGGCGACCCATTTTTTTTAAAATGCTAGTTTAGACAATATATCCACTCCTTTTGACAAGTTATGTCCTTAGTTATGCAGTTACAAGTTTTTTTTTAGTCCTCATCTACGTATTCTTCCCAAATCCTGCAGGAAGCTCCTTTTATGATGGCAATACTGTTTAATTACATTTGCATTGTGTAGAACAAACTCAGTTAATCAGCTGGCGGACCACCAGCTTTTAATGTTCTTGATGGTTTTTCTCTGAGCTGGAGTCAAAGTGCAGTAGTACTTGTACAACCATGTAGTAAAAAGGGGATTTGTGGGTTGGTTTAAGAACACAAAGACCAAACAAAAAATCCAGTAGCAAAGGGCGGATTTTATTTGAAAAGTGGTGTTTTAGTGTCAGCATGTGGGACCTTGACCCGCACAGTACAAAATTAATAATTGTAGGTTCACTCACGTGGTCTGAGGGAAAGGCCTTGTCCTCTAGAAGGATTTTGTGGCGAGCTGCTGTGGGCTTGTAGAAAGAAAGCTGCAGAATAATGACATGATTGACTGTTAGTGCTGAAGTTGAAGATCTCAAGTATTAAACTTTTTTATATCAACTTTTGAATATCAACTTTTGACAAGCTTTTAGAACTTTTAGAACTTAAAATGTGTGTTTTGGCTTCTTCCAAATGTAAAGGGTTGTGGAAAGTGACTGTTTCTTACCATCAGAAGGTGTAAATTAACTGTCAGGCCGTTCATCAGTGCCACCTCCTCAGTTTTAGCTCCTGTAAGAAGAGAGCCACCAGAGGTTGGAAGTAACAAAGTACAAATACTTAGTTACTGTACTAGTGTTTCATGTATCTGTACTTTATTTGAGTATTTCTTTTTTCTGACAACCTTTTTACTTTTACTTTTTACTATTTTAATTTGTACTTTCTCCACCTGGCATTTTCAAAACATGCTTGTTATTTCAGTTTTAATACATTTGAGGGGAATTATTGATTATTTTCATTTTGCATCATCACGTGCCACCTTCCCAACATCAAGACTGATTTCAACCTAAATGAAACAAACATAAAACATAGAAGAGACAATTCCTCTGAGGTTCCATCAGTGCATATCACACACAACAGATGTAACAAGATGTAACAAGACAAAAACAATGTAAAAGACGTAACAAGACGAGTGCAACTTATCAGACGGAACAAGATGAAAATGACGTAACAAGATAAAAAATGACTACACAGACGAAAACAACATGAAAGACATAACAAGATGAAAACGACATGAAAGACAGAACCAGACAAAAACAACGTAGAAGACAGAACCAGACAAAAAGGACCTGAAAGAGGAAACAAGACGAATACATTCTCAAAGACAGGAAAGACCGAACAGACATAACAAGATGAAATGGACATAAAAGATGTAACAAGATGAAAATGTGGTAGACAGTAACAAAGTACATTTACTTGAGTACTGTACTTAAGTACATTTTTTGAGTATTTGTACTTTATTTAAGTATTTGTTTTTTTGGAAACTCATGACTTTCACTCCACTACATTTGTACTTTTGACTCCACTACATTCCTAGGAAGATTGTTGTTACTCGTTACTTTTGGGCGAAGCAGAGCTTCGAAGTCATCTGCTGCTGTTTTTTTCTTTTCTAAAATGCAATTGGCCACATGCCGTGTTCCTCACAGAAGGAAACCAATCACAGCACCCGCTCTCAACTGGGATTGATAGAAATGGCCTTGTACCAGTAGCCTGTATGTTTTCACTTTTATTTGAGTAAAGAAGTTGAATCAGTACTTCTACTTTAGTATCTGTACTTGTACTGCAGTAAAGAACGTGTGGACCACTGCAACACCTACACAGAGTGTTGCTTGTGTGTGTAATTGCAGATTTGTTTCAAGACCCTTCATGTGAACTTTGGACTCTGCAAAAGTGCAGTGACCCGAACAAGCAGCTTCACAGAAGAATGATGACAAAGTTGCAGGTACTTTCTAAAGGTACAATTTGATTGACGTCATACATCCCACATCTTGTATCATTTTCTGTAAAAGTATAAAATAGTTAAGTGTTTTTATTTTATTTTTTATTTTTTAATAGTTTAAAAAGTCTTTTATATTAAGGTTTAAAATCCCAAAAGAAAATTTCATGCCTTTAATTGAAAAACTTCTGAAAGTTCAATTTTGGGAAACGCTGCCCATTTCTCTCCTTGGCAGATTAAATGCTATAAAAATGATCTTTTTCCTGCAACTATTATATTTATTCCAGACAGTACTGATTCATCTTCCCAAATAATTTTTTTAAGAAACTCGACTCCATTGTTACCAACTTTATTTGGGACTACAAGACACACAGAATACATATACAATACATATGCATAGATCGGTTTCCCCTTTTTTTTCTTTTCTTTTTCTTTTTTCTCTCTTCCTCTGCTCTCATTCTCTTCTCTCTGTCTTTCATGTCTGTGAATATTGTAAAAACTGAAGCAGTTTCTTATTCTGTAAGAATGTCACGTCCTTTGCACAAATGCATCCAAAAAACAAAACAAAAACATTTTACCAAAAAATCAAAGAAGGCTGACCGGTTACGACACACTGAGTCTTGTTCAGACCGTGTTTGGAAACACACCAAAACACGCCAAGAACACCTTGTGAGGGCAATCTGTGACCAAGTGGCTAAATTTTACCAGCATTGCAAGAGAAGCAATTAGACTCAGTAAACCCACGGTAGATAAGTAAACCATCTCTCACCTACAACATTTGCCATGAGTTCTTCTATGTTGTTTTCAGCCCACGCCCAAGGTCGAGAGCCTTCTGTATGACCATGGACACCCCTGTAAAAAAGTTTGTTTTATGAGCTATAACTAAAAATTCATCTCTTATTGAAATCCATGAGATTCAACGTACGTTTTGGCCCACTTGTCCAGCTCCTCCTCCAGGTACTTCCTCGCCATTTTGGGCTGCAGCCCCAACGAGTTTCCCACAAGGTAGATGCAGTCTTTGGTGCCATCGACCAGCGAGAGGTCAGCTACAGAAACAAAGAATAAGACTCATTTTCATATGATGAGATTAT
Organism: Lutjanus argentimaculatus; assembly: GCA_034769285.1. NCBI lineage: Eukaryota > Metazoa > Chordata > Actinopteri > Lutjaniformes > Lutjanidae > Lutjanus > Lutjanus argentimaculatus. Next base: position 12,125,087 of record JAWZSL010000020.1, read on the forward strand.
TTTCTCAGCTGCTGAACACTGGTGTGCAAATGACTCACAAGGAGGCAAATCTGCAATTTTGGGCACCAGGAACTCCTCCCTGAGGTGTCTAAGTTTGTCATGTTTGTCGAGGTACGCAGCCACTTCTGCAGAGGTCGGACTGCAGCCCAGCGAGGCGGAAACTCGCCTCAAAGTTTCTGCCGGAGATGCTGAGCCATCAAACGGGTCCATTACTGTGGAACTGGGAGGCTGCCGGCCTGCAGGGAGATGAAATACACCACTTTTAAAAAAGTTTAACATATAATCCAATGCAGAAATTCATTTTATTTCTCTGTATGTCTCGTGACATTTTCTGGCCTGTATCATTGTTTTTAAGTCTGTTGATCTTAAGCTACTTTAAGGTTGTCAAATTTGTCAATACATCCAAATTTATTGATCAATTTTACCAATATTCAATGAACACTGTCTGCCAGCAAGAGAGGTGAGTTGGTAAACACCAGTAAAGGACGTTTCCCACCTGAAGACCCCAGTGAAGTGATTACCCCCCACTGTCACTCATGAAATCAAGGAAGTGCTGATTACTGAAGGGATGTTTACAACAAGTCCTGTGAGCTGAACTACAAAAACCATCCAGATAATGTTCCAAACTCTCACTGCCAGCTCATCAAATGTGGCTGCTTGGTCAGTGGCCCTTTGCTTCAAACTGACACTGTTGGTTTTCCTCTGGAGTCAGTTTTACACATGCAGGTGTCCACAGACAACTTAACTATGACAAATATGTTAAGTTTAGGAAACAAAACTACTTGGATAGTTGAGGAAAAGATCCCGCTTTGGGTTGCAACACAACGCAATGTAATGTAACGCATGTAGGATAACATAAATCAAACACAAAGCAACACAACACAAAGCAACACAAAGCAACGCAACACAACGCAACATAACGCAATGCAAAGCAACACAATGCAAAGCAACACAAAGCAGTGCAATGTAAAGCAAGGAAACCAAAGCAACACAAAGAAACACAGCACAATGCATGCAACGCAAGCAAAGAAAAAAGCAATGCAATGTAACGCAACACAACGCATGCAACGCAACGCAATTCAATGCAACGCAGGGCAATTTAAAGCAACACAATGTAATGCAGCATATTGTAACACACTGTAATGGAATGTAATCATAATGTTTATAATCATCCAACTTTATAACGTTGTAACACAACGCAGTGTAACACAATGCAGCCAACGCAATGCAGCAACGCAACCCCAGCGTAACACAGAGCAGTGTAACACAGAGCAGTGTAACTCAACACAGCGTAACTCAACACAGCGTAAGGCAACATAGCACAACACAACATAACTTAACACAATGTAACATAATGTAGCGTAATGTAACATAATGCAATGCAATACAGCATGCAACACAATACAACGTAACACTATGTGTTAGAGAATTTTCCAATGTTAGGTATCACACTCAGGCCCTGGAGTCATTCAGAGGCCTGCACTAACTTTTAACAGACATACTGTCTCTCTTCTAGACAGTAGATGCAGCTGTCTTCTCCTTTCAGAGACACAAGAGAACAACCTGATAGTGTTGCTATGGCGGCTGAGGTAGGAGATGTGTTGGTCTTGTCTCTCTGAACGGAGAAGACGTAACTGTAATCTGGTTTGGATGACAGCGACCCAGAGCTTATGGGAGTAAAGGCTGCTAAGCTGTGGTCTCAGACCTTGTGTATTCATACTTCCCATGTTTGGATTTGCAGACCAATAGGCTAATTCTGTGTGCTGTAGATGTGTTGGGTCTGACCTTATTTGGGCATAAGTTCAACATGACCTTGTCTGTGAAGGTTTAAAGACTGAGGAGGACTGAAACTCCAGAATTGAAGGGAACAGGCATTGAAAGACAGAGCACGTACTGATCATTTCTTCGTTCTCCTTGGCCAAGTATTATTAAACCAGTTTCAGCGTGAGATATATTGGACTCCTGTGTACTTCCTTCTTTTGATGTATGGGCAAAAAGATAAAATCCATGACACAACGCAACAAACATAAGTACATTTAGAATTGTCGCAACTTCATAATAGCCATCCAAATAATGTTTATATATGATTTACAAATGAATTATTAACCATTAAAAAGTGTTATAAATATCTGGTCTATCTCTCTATGTAATGATTTCATAAAGGACTACAAATCATTTTGTAGTCATTAACAAATGCTTAATATGGGTTGTTTACAGTAAAATAACTACTACCTGCTATTTAATTATCCATCAATTTAAATGTACCATTTATTAGTTATAGTGGTATTGTATCAAAGTTTAAAATTCTGGTATTGTGACAGCTCAAGTGTATTTAAACATGGCATTCTTCTGTCCTATAATCAGTCACTCAAAGTCTCACTCAATTGTCAACTTCCACAATGTAGTGTAACATATATATACACACTAAACACACTATATATGAAGTAAACGGTAAAATATTAACAATATGTACATATTGAACTGTAAGTATTTTAATAACTTGTGGATGAAAAAGCTCTCAGGTGACCACAGACGTTTACTTCAGACTACACACAAGAAGCAAAGTTGCAGGTGGTTTGTAAAGCAGATATACGTCACACTACATTGTGCAAGTGGAGAACAGAGCTCTTTGAAACTTGCTGCGATCCTGTCTGTATACCAGAAGTTTGGTGCAGGTGTCACAGGGGCCTACAGGCTATGATGTGTACTATATTAACCCCAGCATCCTTGGTTTGAGTCAGCCCGGGGACCATACAGGTCATTCTCTTATCTCTACTCCAGGTCTGCAGTCTGCGCCTCAACAAAACATAAATTCAAGGCAAAAATGCTCCCCAATCTATGAAAATAACAAACAATGACAACAGAACTAAAATATACACTGCCTGTCTCACTGCCCACCAAACTCCATTCACATTTTGCTCATTTTAACAGCTACGAACATCTACTCCTTCTAAAAGATTATTAACAAGGTCTTACAACTCATAAACAGACACTTACCCATTCAGTGGACATTCAGAATTAATTTTAAGTCTAATTAACATGAAACAGGCAAACAAAAACAGAAACTCCAGCCCAGAATTTAAATTTAAAGCCGGTATTTCAACTTAGTATGTTTCCTTGACGTATCATGGTCATTTTATGATTCAGTACAGTAATTATGTTAGATTCTTCATTTTAGCAATACACCGAAATTATTTGCCTGCTGTTAACAGAGCACCCAAAATACATTTTCAAGAGTGTTATCTAGTTGTAGTTACATATTTATGTGTACATTTGGAACTATAGCTCATATCGCACTCTATATTCTACATGAAATATGAAAAGAAAAGTCACAACTAAAATCTAAGTTAAAAATTGTCTCATTTTAGTTTAAAACTTGTCCACTAACTCTTACATTAATTACAGTGGTCTGTTTTTATATAAACACTTCTTATAATAGTGCAATTTGTCTTAGAAATTCAGTTATATTGATTTTTTTTAATGTACAGTCAATTATGTAGTTTTACTCAACTATGTCAACACCAGCCCAGTTTTATACCATCCAGTGATCAATTAAATGCTTTTGTTAACACTGAAAATCATCTCGTTTTCTCTAAAAATTCAAATGCAAGACTATTAATTCATTTTTTTCACAGAGTGAAACCTGCATTGCACTGAACGATGTAACTCACGGCTGGCAGATGAGCTCTCTCTCCTCAGACAGCAGTCAGACTGAGCAGATCCTCTGCTCTGGAAATGCTCTTTAACCTCTCTGTATTGAGCCTCATGTTAATCATTACCACCAAGATAAAATCAGTTCAACGTCTACACCTTATGGATCTGACTATTTCCTGACATTGCCCTTTTGTGCAACAGGAAGAAGATAGCGAGTTCCCCATTTTTCATGGTTTCTCTTTCGAGCGTGTAAATCCAAACGGACAGACAGCATGTTGCACGTGTTTAAAGCCACACTGTTGAACATGTGGTTTTCAAGACCACGTGCACAACACCAGATGTCGCTGTTGGTGTTCAGAAGCCTTCATGTGCTGCTGTAGCAGCCTCCACTCTGCTGGTTTCAGTCTGTCCACCAGTTGTTGGAATTTGGCCTGGGGATTTTGTTCCCATTCAGAAACAAAGAGCATCAGTGATGTTCAGCACTGATGTTGGGTGATGAGTGTGAAGGAATTTTCATCCTTTAGGCGAAAGGTAAAATGACCAGGTCACGTTTGGGGTCAGCGATAAATCCTGCACTGTAAAAAGAGAACTGTTGGACCAACTTTTTAAACTCTAAATAATCCATAGACTTTGTTGTGAGCAATTTCATGTAGGAACTACTTTCTTTCTGGTAGATTCTACAATTGTCTCAAAGTGTCCTCAATTGTCTCAAGGCGTTCTCAATTGTCTCAAAGCGTTCTCACTTGTCTCACAGTATTCTCACTTGTCTCATGACATGTCTTCAGTGTATCCAATGTAAGGGCTCAACTTCAACTACATTAATTTTATGGTGCACAGTGGAGACCTCAAGTTACATGACAGTGATTAAAAGAGTCTTTTCATCATATGGCCACTAGATGGCAGCAAAGTATTGGCAGTCTTGGAGGTAAGAGGCAGAACATGTTTAGCCACAGTATAAATCCACTTTACAGAATAAATATTACAGAAGAGGTACATCCATGGGGACATAAAACATATATCATGTATAGCTGCAGAGGTTGTGTGTGCTAAAAATGAAAGAAATGTGTATTTCAGTATGTGGAATCAAATTGTGGAATTGTCTTGGGAACAATTTAAACTGCTGATGAAGCATTATTCAATAAAAAATAATTATAGAGATCAAATAATTAGACAATATGTATTTAATGTACGACATTGATGTTTTGTGGACTGTTATTGGTTGTTTTTGTTTTGTTGTGTTCACATATTTTGTTGCAAACAGTTGTTCTAAGTCATTGCAGAGCATTTACAACAGCATCAATGTTTTCTATTCCTTTGAGGAAAGTAATACAAGATGTTTTTATTTTCTCTGCTGTTTTTCAGTGATTGAATCCATATTTTGTTTGAAGTTTGTTTGAGTCATCAGAAAATACTTATAATATATAATATTCTAATATGTTTACTTCAAGGACTTTTATTGTACCCTATCACTTTAATTTTCTTTTAAGGACCTCCAGTGTGAGTTCATATTGCTCTGATCATAATTCTGTATAGCAAATTGATTATACAGCATTTCTGTAGCAATATTAATGCACCATCTCCCTAAAATCTGCAGGATTGTTGTTTTTATGAAGAACTTTCTGATAAAACTCAGAGATAAGATTCAATCTTTGTCTGAAATGATGATTGATTGCCACAATCAAAGTGGCGAGTGTTCATCTTCTTCCTCACCTTTTCTTCCTCCTCTTCTGTGTCATTCTTCCTCCTCACAGCTCACTAAGCCGTCTGCTTTCATTTCATCACATTAACTCTGGCTCCCACTCCTGCTGAAGGTGATATTTTCCATCCACACTGCATCAAACTGTGCAGGAACCTAAAATAACACACACATATACTCACGCATAAATACACAATATTGTTTTTCATGATGTTTTTCTCTAAAAACATGTGAAACAAGCCAATCAGAATCCAGTACAGAGGTGATGAGTGGTGTTTTTAATTACCCATATTGTTTATTTCACCTGACATTGCATCAGTGGCACCTCTCTGTTTGGGAAATGTCTCATGATCAAACCTGACAGAGTGAGAAAAGCCAACACGGAAGGTTTAGAGGTCATACTGTCCTCTGACCTACAGTATGGAGGTGTAACCGTCCCTCAGTGAGGCCCAGCAGTCTGTGTTTTGACTCAAAGTGAGGCCAGGGCCTTCTGCCAGACAGCATCTCTGGAAAACCTCCTGCATTCACACCAAGACTGACATGTTTTCACTGTGTATTTTGAGTTTTTAAGAGGACCCGATAAGGTGCCATGAGGAACACCTTCAATATAAATGACTGAACCCTAACACTGGCTGTGTTTGGCTGTTATTAGATTTAAGGAATCCCTGACAAAATGTTTATATTATCAGTTGTTGAAATCACTTCACCAGGAGTGGAAGTAACTAATTACTAATTCTCAAATTAATGTTATTAAGTAGTTTTTTTTGGAGGGGCACAGCTTATCTTAAATTAATCTTAAATTTGGCTCCTGAGAAATAGCATTGGTCTCGTCTCAGCCCGAGACTAATTTGAGCCCAACTGAAGATTGTTAAAAGTTCTTTTTTTTGTCTCACTGCATTGATCTTGACTAAATAATTGAGCACGAAAAGAAAAGTCGGTAGTCTTAAATGAGATCTTAAATTTGTCTCAGTGGTAAAATAAGATCTTGTTTCAGCCCAACTGAAGATCTTAAAATGTCCTTTTTTGTCTCACTGCACTGATCTTAAATAATCAGCTCTTGAGAGCTAAAAGAAAACTCTGTGGTCTTAGATGAGATCTTAAATTTGGCTCAGTTGACTCCTGTGAGCTCAGCAAAAGACCTCTTGTTTATCTCCTTTTTTCTCCTGATGGGGAGGTTTAGGAGAAACAAATGAGACTTCAGTAAGCTCAAAATAATTATTTATAATTTATAATAAGACAAAGAAAAGAGGATTGTGAGAATAATTTTCCTCTCGGTTGACTATTGTTTTAATACTGACTTGAAAAACTGTGGGACCCAAGAACATTCCTTGAGGAGCCTACTAAAAAAATCACAAAATCTGACTATACTAAACCTCAACCTGGTCTTTTATGTGTGCTCCATTGTCTGTTTATGCTTCATGTAGCTGCTCCTGCACATAGGTGCCTTTAAACTGTACGTGTTGCCGATAAATCTGCTCCTAAACCCTGACATGTGCTGTAAAAAAACAAAACTGCTCACCTCAGCCATGACCCACAGGAAAACTCAGTAAGAAGAGCCCTTTAGGTCAAACTGATTGACCTGTGACCCCTCCCACCCCACCCTCTGAGTTTACAGATGCTGGATGATCATTTTAAGGTCATAATTGTTTATTTCAAAACAAATACGCAGCGTTTTAGACATTTCTGTTTGCCACAAGAGCTGGAAACAATAACTGCTAATTAGCTTGTTGTAACATCTCCAAGACAAGCTGACATAATCAAAGCAGCCAGTTTTAATCTGACTGCACTCTTAAAAATGTGTGGTGTCATTTTAAATTCATCCAGACAGCACATATTTGAGCCATTTTCCAGCTCAACATATGTAAAGAAATCATATCTAGAATGCATGTGTGGTTAAAAACACGCCATGTTTGGAGGGAACAAAAGTCTGTGTTTTGAGAAGCAAAGCACGCAGACGTGTTAAAAGTGACTCAGGGTTTTTAATAGTGCAGAAAAAATATGGCTGCAAGATGTTTGTGGGCATTGTAGCTGCTGACATGCCTCTTGCATGTTCTTCTCTTGTTTTTTTCTCACAGTAGAGGAGGATGTGTGACATCTGGAAGCACTCAGGGGGCAGGACTGAAACTTCCCCCCTTGTCGTTTCTCAGGGCACAAACATCAAAGGAGAGAGGGGGCAGATAATGTCTCCTCTCCTGAGCAGACGCTGCAGCGAGGAGCCACCAGCACTGAAGTCTTATACCAGGAGGAGGAGGTTCTAGAGTGGGCGACACAGCTTCTGGACACATGTAGGACAGGTGTGAAAAGGCTCAGTTACAGGACAAACTGGGGTTTTAGTGTAGGAGCAACAGGGAGGATGACAGGGAACTGAAGCCTGACTCAATTTTCAGATTTTAGTTTCAGTCCCCTGAGTGTTGGATGAGGGTTCTTGTTAATACTTTTAATGTTGCTGGTTGTATTAGACCACTGAGGGTAATGTTGCAAGTATTTATGAAATAAAGCAGTTTGATTCTTAAAGGTCCAGGGATAAAATATACCTAAGTATGTTTATTATCTACAGCTTTCATTCCCAAAGACTGGGTTGTGACCTTCACGTGGGTCACAGGAGATTTTATTTGGGTCACCAAATAAATAAAAGACTATGGAAGACGCTCTGCAAAATTAAGTTCACCTTTTGCAAAGCATTAAAAGTGTATTTATATATATTAATATATTGTTCTACTGATGAGAGGCCTGTTAATTCAGCCTAAACGCACTTATTTTATTTGCTGTACTGTAAAAAGAAAAAGTTGACAAAACTCAAAATTTTAAGGCAATCTACTTTAATAGATTTCCAGTTCTGAGACCAAGTCAAACTCTTAAGTTTGAAAGTTTTACCAACTAATAATGTTTTGTTGAGATAATTTATTTTCCTTCTTAAACTGTGAGTTTTAGAAGCTCAAAAAAAAAAATGTACCTCAAAAATAATTGAGGAAACTAGTTGAAGTCAAAGTGAATAATAATTATATAATAATAATAATTTTTTTCAAGCACCAAATAATAATAATTTCTGAAATACATTTTTGTGAGTTTCTAAACTTCAAGGATTCACTTTTATCTAAAGAAGAAAAGTAAATTATCTCAACTTCGTCTGTAAAAGTTTAGTTTATTTCAAAACTTAAGAGTCTGTGCTTGATTCGAAACTCAAAAATCTGTTACAATAAGTTGCTTTGAAATTTTGAGTGGTCTCAACTTTTGGTTGGTTTTTCTTGATAAGAAGAAATAAAAACACAGAGATAGCGCAAATGCATTAATTTCTTATTTAACATGTCTATATAAACGCATCAGGATAATATAAGGTAATGTGGAAATGGCAGTAAAAATGGTCAGGAATTTATGCACAGATTAACTCTTCCCAAGATTTATGGACAAGATCTATTGTGAATTAGGTCATGATGGTTCGTCATTTTTAAAAAGTGGCTTCCCAGAAAAAAAAGTTTGGGAAACTCTGATCTAGAGAGTACATTTCATATTTTGCACAAGCTCCACAGCCACCAAAGGTTCTCCTCTACACGCTTGGTTGGTGAGGGTGAGACAAGGTGTTTGTAATCTGCATGCTCACTGCTCGATGCCACTAAATCCCACACACTGCTCCTTTAACCTCAGAACCCTTCATCTGAGTCAGATCGGTGCCTTACATGTCATTTTCTTCTTTTTATTCAGTTGCAAATCCCATACACAACCCTACACTCAATCCTGCACCCAGAATTCGCTGGAGAAAATGGATGTACGGATGAAAAAATGGTCAAGATTTTTGCAGATATTATATCATAAAATGACAAAAATGGGAGGGAACGGTGCGTCTATGTGTTGGAAACATCTACGCTGCAGCAGGTTTTCTCCTTGAGGCAGATGAACATCATAATGCATCTGAGGAAGTGGACGACTGCCTAAACAAAAGCCACATGTGATAAATATGTGGTATAGTGATGCTTTAGATTATAGCCCACAGTGCACCGCAGAGTTATTGTGGACTTACAGGGTGATTTTTGTTGATAACACTGTACCAGCACTGTATCTACCGAGTTACCCAGTACCACATATTATATGGTACTGGGTAACTCGATGGAAAAAGGGGGTAACAACTTTTACAGAGAAATTATACTTGAGTTATTTTTTTTAACTGACATGATTCTTTGGTTCAAACATCTAACGTCTCAGGTACGGAAGGTCTGAGGGGTTCTTACAGCATTGAAGTGGAGTCTGAATGAAAAGGCGAGTGCAGAACACCTGCTGCTCCTCTCAGCTCTTTTATTTAGTGGAAAGGTATGTCTTTTTGTCTCTGTGGCCTCCAGCACCTGATATTTACTCAGCACTCGGGAGGCTGGCCGTCTCTGTTTCAGCTCTGCGGGTTTTCGCTTCCCCCTGCAGTGAAATCATCTCAGTCACAAACTGTTTTCAGTCACATGAAGAGATAATGAACTGAGTGAACAGATTAGGCCCCTACAGAGGTTGGTGTTTACAGGAGCTTTCCTTTGTTTTGGAAATGGAAAATGTGTCATTTGCTGTAAAAAGTTTTTTGCACATTTTGAGTCTGATGTTTAGAATTTTAGTTCAGTGATTATGAAATTAAATATGTTTTTGTTTGTTTTGTTATTTGGTTGAACAAAGGGTCAAGATTAACTGTTGCTCTCTTATGCTATACAATGAGACAATATTGTTTGCATTGTCTCCTTGCCGTGGGCAACATGTAGTAAAGGGGCTGATAAAAAAAAGTGGTAAAGTACCCTCTAGAGTGCCCTTACAGTGGACAACATGCGGTGAAGTGCCCTGTAAGTGGACAATAAAGTGCCCTTTAAAATATCTTCCAGTGGACAAAATGTGGTAAAGTCCTTTATAGTATCCTTTCGGTGGACAAAATGTGATAAAGTTCCCTCTAGGACGTCCTGCCAGTTGACAAAATGCTGTTAAATGCCCTATATGATGCCTTACGCTGAACAAAATGTGGTAAAGTTCCCTCCTCTACATGTTGTCAATGGACAACATATAGTGAAATGCCCTCTAGGGTGTCTTGCCAGCGGCCCAAATGTGGTAAAATGCTTTCTAGGGTGTCCTTGGAGTGGACAAAATGTGGTAAAGTGCCTGAAAGGTGCCTTCCAGTAGGCAAAATGTGGTAAAGTCCCTCAAGTGTCCTTTCACTGGACAAAATATGGTAAAGTTTCCTCTAGGACAGTGTTTCCCAACCCTGGTCCTCAGGGACCCCTGCCCTGCATGTTTTAGATGTTTCCCTGCTCCAACACACCTGATTCAAATGATTGTTATCAGGCTCCTGCAGAGGCTTGATGACGAGGTGATCATTTGAATCAGGTGTGTTGGAGCAGGGAAACATCTAAAACATGCAGGGCAGGGGCCACTGAGGACCACGATTGGGAAACACTGCTCTAGGAAGTCCTTCCAGTGGACAAAATTCTATAAAATGCCCACATGGTGCCTTACACTGAACAAAATGTGGTAAAGTGTCCTCTATGGTGCCTTTCAATTGACAACATGTGGTGAAGTACCCTCTAGAGTGTCCTTCCAGTGGACAAAATGTGGTAAAGTGTTCTGTAAGACGCCCTACCAGCGGGAAAATGTGGTAAAATGCCTTCTAGGGTGTCCCTCCAGTGGACAAAAGGTGCCTGATAAGGTGCCTTCTAGTGGGCAAAATGTGGTAATGTCCTCTCCAGTGTCCTTTCAGTGGACAAATGGTGGTAAAGTGTCTGATAAGGTGCCTTCTAGTGGGCAAAATGTGCCAAAGGGCCCCATAAAGTGCCTTCCAATGGGCAAAATTGGGTAAAGTCCTCTCCACTGTCCCTGTAGGATGTCCTTCCCGTAGGCAAGTTGTGGCAAAGTACCTGATAAGGTGTCTTCCAGTGGACAAAATGCTGTAAAATGCCCTATATGGTCTCTTACACTAAACAAAATGTTGCAACGTATTCTATAAGCCGTCCTTACAGTGGACAAAAGGTGGTAAAGTGTCTTGTAGAGAGTCCCACCAGTGGATAACACGTGGCTAAGAGCCCAAGGTGCATTTTAGCATGTTGAATAAAACCTTTCATACACATGTCCTCCACTGTTAATAATTAATTTCATGTGCATCACTTTATCCTCGTGTTTCTCTAAAATGAAGCCTGACTGGACGCCCCCTTCCTCTACAGCTGCTGACATGCTGTGAGTGTATACATACTGAGTACATACAGCTGCACAAGACTGTCTGTATATATAATGTAGTTATGTTTAAAGTCTGCTGAACAAATGTCTCAACTGTCAGTGGAGGTCCGGAGTGAAAGTTTGATTTTTTTTTATTCTTTTATTTTTCTTTTTAGACCAGATTTATTTGAGTCAGTAATTTGCAGAATTGCAGGAAAATGCATAAAATATTTCAAGATGAGTCAGTGATTTGGCTGAGGATAATAAAGAGTTTGGGCTGTTGTGGAAACAGGAGATGTCAACATGTGGCAGCAGCACAAGCTCTCTGAGAGTGGATCTGATGATTGTCAGGATTTTCAGATCTGTGTCTTATAGTTTCCACTCACAGTTCTTGAGGCTCAGAAGTGCACAAACTGTAATAAAGTCTGATGAAGCCTTGGAAATGCTGCTGAGAGGATCCCAGCTTTCATTAGGACGGTTGGGATCGAGGGCGTAGGTTTCGTTTCAATATTGTTGGGAGGCACATATTAAGTAGGGGTCCTCCCGCAGGACATTTTGAGCATCCAACACTTAATTTCCTGCATTCTGGTGATTTTGCATGCTCCAAATTATTTATTTTCTGTATGGAAGCGTACTGCATTCACTTGAGAAAGAAGAATACTCTGTTTTTCTGAATTAACGAGCTAACTTTTCATGTTGAAAGAAGTTGGCTCTGTTTTTCTGAATTAATGTGATAACTTTTCATGAAAAAAAAAATCTGCTTTGTTGTTCCAAATTTGTAAGATATTTTTTAATAAAGGAGAAAGCCTGCTCACCCTGCTGTCGTCTGGCAAGAGATACAGAAGTATCTGCTGTTACGTTAGCAGACAACAGAACAGCTTCTTTCCTGATGCTGTGAGATCTGCGCTCCACCATAAATAATTTTAGTTATTTTTATAACCTATATTTAATGAAGGATTGAAAGGTCAGTGATTGCCTTAGGCCCAAACCTAACATGGAACCGATAAAACACCTCATAAACTTATGTTTAATAAAGTTTTTTCTTTCTTTTTTGCTTTTTGTTAATTACTTATGTCTTGCTAAAAATCCATTCACTAAAATTGCATCAGTGGTATATGGACTGTTGAAAAATGAAGGAAAGCTACCCCAGCAGTGTTAAAAAAGGAGGAAGCCTGTTCATCCTGCTGCTGTCTGGCAAGAGATACAGAGGTATCCACTGCTGTACCAGAACAGCTTCTTTCCTGAGGCTCTGAGACTCATCAATTCATCCTCTGCACTCACCTTAGATAAAAGTTTATTTTAATTATTTATTATTTATTCAAGGATGGAAAAAAGGGGAAGAACAGGGGATCTGGAGGGGCCCATGCCTGTCTTTGCCATTGGCCCTAAAATAACTAAATCCGGCCCTGCACGTGATGTTGATGGAGAGCCGTTTGTGTCGCGGATCACAGGAGAATCCACCTATGGGAGCAGACTCCTCAGCGGTTTACTGCCTCCACCCTCCTCTCTTGTTGTCATCTTGTTCCCTCCACACAGGAAAGCCACAGTCTCCTGCGAGTGGAGCGCAAATTTAAGCTTTTTTCCTTTAATTATCCATCGGGAGCGGAGAGATAAGTACAATTTGCGCCACTCTCGCACCGTTTCTCCAAGCTTTCAATGGGACCGGACGACTGAAGCCAGCCTGTTGCATCTCTTCAACCCGGAGCTGCAGCCATGGACTGTTGCGCGTTTGGATCGATGCGCCTGCTGTTCTCTGGCTATTTACGCATCGTGTTGCTGTGGATCGTGCAACTAGGAGCGTTTGGGCAGCAAGGTAGGTGGATGGATAACTTAACATCGCTCAAGTCGTGGTTTATTCGAACGCACAACACAATCCTAACCCTTTACATCCCCAGCGCCATGCAGCAGATGGTTGTTACAGCTTTATAAGACTTCATCATCATGATAAAGGGCATTTAGAATAGGAGGGGATGTCTAATGCAATCCAAAGTCTCACACATGCCCCTTCTAATGATTCATTCTGAAGATAAAATGCAGGAAACAAAGAACATCTTGCCTGTTACAAGCTGCAGACTGCAGAGCTGCGTGACTTGGCCTGAGAGGCTGCATTCCGATCACTCAGCAGGTCCAGAGGTTAGATGGACCTTCAGAGACAGACAGGAGCAAACCTATAGTCACATACACAAGACAAAACAAGACTGAGTCACATAACTGAAAAACAACTTAGGTATTTTATCTGAATAAAAGTCTATAGTGAATATTTGTCAAGTTAAAATCTTCTTCTCACAAAATCATTCCAGTTTTATGTTTCATTTTTGTAAAAGTTTTAGAAAACTCACTAACTCACTGGCTTCACTCAGTCTTTGAGTTTCAAGTCAAACTCAAACTTTGAAATAAACAAAAAGTTTTTTATCAACTTGTAATCTTTTGTTGAGATAATTTACTTTTCTTCTTCAGATAAACTTGAATAATTGAGTTGTAGAAACACAAAACATTCATCACTGTAAAGAAAAATGTGAGAAAACCCATAATTTCAAGGCAGCTGTCCTCATTCATCTTTGACTTTTAATTCAGCACTTAGGTTTTGATTTAACTAAAAAAAAAGCCAACCTATAATCTTTAGTTGAGATAATTCACTTTTCCTCTATAGATGAACTTTAATCTTTGAGTTTTAGAAACCCAGAACATTATAAAAAGAAAGAAAAAAAAAAAAAGAATTAAGAAAACTCATCATTTGAGGCAGCTATCTTCACTAGATTTTTGAGTTTTGAATCAAACCCTTAAGTTTTGAAATAAACTTTTTTTTTAAAAAGAGGAAGTTTTGATGACATATAATCTTTTGTTGAGATAATTTACTTTTCTTCTTTAGATGAACTTGAATGTTTGAGTTTTAAAAACTCAAAACCTTGTAAAAAGAAAAAAGTTGAGAAGAATCTTAATTTTGAGGCAAACCTTCATGAGATTTTTGAGTTTTGAATCAAATTCAAACTCTTAAGTTTTGACATAAACTAAAAAAAAGACAACTTTTGCTGATCTATAATCTTTTGTTGAGATAATTTACCTGTCTTCTTTAGATAAACTTATATTTGAGTTTTAGAAATTCAAAACATTGTAAAAATAAATAAATAAATTTGAGAAAACATGCTACATTTCATAAAAATTAAATTCATCATTCATTAAATTAAACTAAAAAAAGAAAGTTTTGTCAACCTATAATCTTTTGTTGAGACGATTCTTCTATAGATAAACTTGAATTTTTGAGCCTTTGAACCCCTAATTTTTATTTCAAAGATGATTTGTCATTATTTGGGTGCTTGAAAAGAAAATAGTTGCAACTGAAAATATAAATTATTAATGGTTTTTCACTAACACAAGTTTTTTGGATTTCAAAAGCTCAATAATTCAAGTTTATCCAAAGAAGAAAAGTAAATTATCTAAACAAAAGATTATTAGTTGGCAAAACTTTTTTGAATTTGGGCTCAAACTTTAAAAATCTATTGAAGTAAATTACCTTGAAATGTTGAGTTTGAAAATTGAAAGTTACGATTGAAATTATTGATTAACCATCATTTACTTCCACTTCAATTACTTCAAACTGAGTTTTCTCAAATTTCTTTCGCAGTGCAGTTAATATCTGCTCTTTAATTTTTTGGCCCATTATCATGGAAGCTTTGGAGATACTTAGCTAATCATTACTTCACTTTGAGGTGATGAAGTTCTGTGCAAAATATTCACCACAAGCTCGATCACAATCAGAAATATCTTAAGAAAAAGTAAAAAAAAAAAAAAAGCTTTAAAATCAACATGAACAGGAATAAAAGTAACAGCAGACTTGTAAACAAAATCAGACAGAAATCCTCATAGAATTAATTGAAACAAGATTACAACACTGAGCTGTGATGACTTGTTACACAACGTCATGTACTTGTTGCTCAATATAACCCAGTCAGCTTGTTGTGCTCCCATCATGCTTTTCTCTTCCTGCCAGTGCTGACATGACATGTGTGGCCAAATGTTTAAAAGAGGACTGTAAAAGATGCACAAAACTTTTACGATTTTAGCACAAAAAGTCAGATGTAGTTCTTTTGTGAGCTGCTGTTTTATTTGAGCGAGGCTCTGTTCACACTGTGGCTGAAAGACAGATGACATGTGGATTGATATCTTATAACAGACAGCTAAAAAGTGTCGAAACAAAGGCAGATGTGGTGTTTTTATTACTGTTATTTGGCAGTTTCCATCTGATTAAAGAGGAAGTCCGTATTATTTGAAGTGTA
Organism: Lutjanus argentimaculatus; assembly: GCA_034769285.1. Taxonomy (NCBI): domain Eukaryota; kingdom Metazoa; phylum Chordata; class Actinopteri; order Lutjaniformes; family Lutjanidae; genus Lutjanus; species Lutjanus argentimaculatus. The sequence goes on from JAWZSL010000020.1 coordinate 12,140,876, forward strand.
TGAAGTACTTATGGATAATTAGTGTATTAGATGGTAGATTAGGTGTTTTAGCCACTTAAAAAAGGTCCACCAAATCATTTTAAGTGTACACTATATTTAGGATATTTTCATTTCTTCTTCTCACAGGAAACTGCTGTTACCTGAGCCAAATATCCCTCTCTCCAAATCAACCAAACTCCAGAGGTGAAATCAGCAATTTTACCTCACAGTACATGGAAGTTGCTGGTCTACCAATGCCTCAATCAGATAGTTTGTTGGTGCTGTTGTGTGACTTTGAAGAATGCGAACTCTCCTTTTATAACACAGAAGTTACACAGTAACACAAACAAACTATCTGATTGAGGCAGTGATAGACCAGAAACTGCTGTGTTCTGCACGGTAAAATTACTGATTTTTCCTATGGAGTTTGGTTGGTTTGGACAGAGTAATATTTGAAGCTGTTCTTGGGGCATGACATCCTGCATAACTTGTGACCAGTACTTTTAGTCAAATTAAACATAAGTCATGCTGTTATCTTAGTCCGTCCAACATGCCACCCTGTCTTCCATCTCGCCTCATATCTTTGTCTCCAGGGCGTCCAACAACACATCAAAGCATGCAGTCAGACACTTTAATGCAGACCATCGTAAAATGAACCATTGTGGGTCTTCACACAGGACAAGAATACCAGGCATTTCTGTGCCAAAACAAAGTCTGGCACAACCCCTGTAACTCCAGGAGACACATGCTGCACAGTTGCTAAAAAACAAAAAGAAAAAAATCAAATAGTATAGGTTTAACTTGCAGGAAGACATGTTTAAACAGCACCAAGTCTTCTAAATGCTCCCCAAGGTACTTAAAGTGCCTTTAACCCCACTGACCCTTCAGTGGCTCATCAATAAAAGTCATGTTGTGCAGCTAAACGTTGTTCAAACCCTCTGAACTTTAATCTAAAGCCCAGACAAGATCCCAAATATCTGCCAGTATTCGATCGTTTCCAACAAAATGGCATCTGAGACTTGATATTATTGAGATTATCATTTGAATTAGAATAAAATCTCAAAATTGGGTATTTCAAAACCAAGAGATGCAGTCCTTATCTTACAAAATTGGGATATGGATTTGGTAATTCAATACTACCCAGAAACCCAGAAACATTTGATCATTGTTCCATTAATTTCTTGCATATTAAAGCAACACATCATCATCATTATCATCATGCCAAAACAATATTCATTTGTTCTGTGGGGGATTGAGAAGGAGGATGTGGGCTGATGCAGAATCAAAGTGGGCCAACGATGATGCGTCTCACTCTGGCTCACTGTCTCAGGTCTAAGACGGGTTAGCTTAGCTCTTATCCTGGCTGTCTTCCGCGATCACAGTCCGGCTGCTCTTGCTTGGTGACCCGTCTCAAGGTCTACTGCACTAATGGAGTCCCACTTCGTTTTCCCACGTTAATGAGTGTATTTCTTATTCTATCATGTAGATATACCTGCTGTATTTCACCATCCGACCAATGTTTGCTGAGATGTAAGCTAGCTTTAGCCTCAGTCTTTTAGCATTAACGTTTTATTGTATGCAGCTGCTTGCTAACTTTACATAAACACTTTCACATGGTTCTTGTTTTAAAACATGTCAGATGGAAACATTAAGAGACTGACGCTGACAAGTGGAGTTATTAGCATTAGCTTACATTAGCCAGCTACACTTATGAAATGTGCTTGTGAGTCATTATTTTAGCTGACAAAAATCCATGGTTGTCAGCTAGAAATGAGATGCTACTTTTGTTTGCTCTTGAGGAATCTCAGACCTCGTGTTTCAACAGTTACTCCCAATTTTGATGTTAAATCGGCCACTGTTATCACTGTAAACTGTATAAATGCAGTGTGAGAATGAAAAGTTGACAGGCGTAGCGACAGTAACTAAGGAGGACTTAGTGAAGGGTCAGTAAGAATGGCAAAACAACTTTAAGCTGTTGTGTAAAAATGGGTTGGTGCAAAAACAAGAATTTCACATTTCTTCCTCTGAAATTGCATAAAAAACATAATTCTCACCTGCATCACGCTTCATAATATCGCTAAAGGATGCAAGGTTCCTCTCTGCCTTTGAAGTCCCAAGTAGACGACCCTGACCAACCACTGGCAGCACTGCAACTGAAATGAAATGTTGGAGATGGAAGCCTATCCAAAGACTGCAAATCTAGGTTCTGCAATCCTGATCTTGTGGTATCTGGATCAGAATGATCCCATCTGAAAAATGTTTGAAAAACCAAGACACAAATTACAAGATCAGTTTTGTCAAGGATTACAAAAGGATTACAAAATGTGGATAATTCTGATATTGATTAAAAGTTTTGAAATACAGGATCATGTACATCCAAAATATACCGAATTTTATGGTAATACATCAAATATTTGTTGAGATATTACAATGTGGATGGTGACAGTAGAGGAAAAGAGATTAAGTGTCTAAACTGATTTTAAAGTGTTCCTGCCAATGACATTTTGTGTGTACAAGCGAAAATTTTGGACTCGTGATGGCGTAAAAGGAAAGTTCAAGTCATCCTCTGGGAAACATTAAAAAAAAAGTTTGTGTTAAAAACATCTGATGCTTGTTGAGATATTTTAGTCTGGACCAAAGGAGCCAACCGGCCAAGAGCACAGAGAAAAATCAAATATTGGAAACAGTAATCGGTGCCTGTTTCACTCCTGTGGATCATCTACACCAGAGTTTTTTCTCACTGCTGTTGGCAAGTGCTTGCTCATTGTGGATTGTTGAGTCTAGACCTGCTTGATATGAAAAGTGCCCTGAGATAACTTCTGTTATGATGTAGAGCTACAAAAATTAAATTGACAACCATATTTGAAGACCTTTACTTAGTTCTTCCCTGTCAGTTTCTTGCCTTTGTCATCTATCAAAGATTTACTTATTTTTTCCTCGTGTGGAGGATTTTGTTTGAGAGTTTTTGTGTCTCAATGGTACAAAGGCTGCTTTTTCACCTTGTCAAGAAGGAAACTTAGAACAAAACACGTATTTTGTGATTTTGGCAAAAAAAGAAAAGTTTGCCCAAACCCTTTTCTATCACTACAGGTCTTTAAAAACTCATGTTCTCTAAACTCTGCTCTTAAATGTAGACAATCAGGTATGTTTCATGGTATCTATTAGTGATAATGAGTCCTTTTTATATCATTTTCAGATCCCATCCAGACCCATAACCCCTCTCTGTTTCCGTGGTGAGTCTGGGTAAAAGACCCGTAACCTCAGTTGTGTTAACACTACACTCTCCTAAATTAATCTTATTTCCTGATAAACTGGAGAGTTTTTGCACATCTGGACTGCAGAGGGCCTCCCTCCCAGTGGGATCTCCTCCCCCCCAGGGGGACGCTTCATTAGCTCACCCCCTCCCCTCCGGCTCTGTAAACTCATTAAGCTGCCAATTGGAGCCGTTTAGCCAGCAGCCAAAGTCTCGCCAATTGTCCTCCTGCTTGTTTGGACAACCTGTGACCTCAAGTCTTGTCAGCGGAGCTTCCCGACGAGGTGTGCGCGCAGACAGGCGGCGATGTAAACAAGAGCGTTTGCTTTCAACTTGCTGTCAACATGAGGACCAGCCTGTAAGACCATGTTTAAGGTTTGGGATCACTGGCAGTAACTTCGCCCTGTCCATTCAAGGTTTTCACGGTCTCAAGACATCCTAAATACCCTGAATGTTTGTTTTCCCTGCATGTGACTTTACTCAGCCACCACAATCAAACTCAAACGGGGGAAAAGGAATAGGTTTTGTTTACTGGAAGTGAAAGAACAGCCTGTTCTTTTTGTTTGGGTTTGTTACGAAAGGTCTCTGTTGACAACTTTGAACCATGTCAGTTCACAGATGTAAAGCTTTTGAGAGTATGCTAGTGTGGAAAACACTATGTTCTGCTCAAGTAATAGTTCCATACACCACCAATATATAAGTCCATCCTGCCCAACCAACCAAACTCCACAGGCAAAATCAGCAATTTTACCTCACAGTACACAGGAAGTGCTCATCTACTGCTGCATTGATCGGACAGGTTTTTTGTGTTTTTGTGTGATTTCCATGTTTTAAAAGGACAGTTCACATTCTAAGAAGTCACACAATAAGACAAACAAGCTAACAGATTGAGGCAGCGAATAGACCAGCAACTCCTGTATTTTGCACGGTAAAATGACTGATTCCGCCTATGGAGTTTGGTTGGTTTGGAAATAAAGATGTTTGGCCTCTATAACAGCATTTTCCCATCAGAAAAGGCTGTCTGGCAGTGAAGTAAAGCTGTGGAAATATTCCAAATATAGCATAGACTTAAATGGCATGGGTAACTGTCACATCTGAAGGCCCCATTAACATTGAAAGGTACATACAGGAGCGACATATGATGCCATCCAGATTTTCCCTTTTTCATTTCACAGACGTAAAGTTTTGGAAAGTGTGGAAAACTGCATGTTCTGCTCAAATACTTAATAATAATAGTCGTTTCAGCCTCCAGCTGCTGTCAGACAGCCTTTTCCAATGGGAAGTTAAGCCAAATATCACTCTCTCCTAACCAACCAAACTCCATAGGCAAAATCAGCAATTTTGGCTCATAGGGCACAGGAATTGCTGGTCTACTGCTGCCTTGATTGGACAGTTTATTTGTGTTATTGTGTGACTTAGAAGTTTTAAAAGGATAGTTCTGATTCTTCTAAGTCACACAATAAGACAAACAAACTAACAGATTGAGGCAGCGGTAGACCAGCAACTCCTGTGTTCTGCAAGGTAAAATTACTAATTTTGCCTATGGAGTTTAGTTGATTTAGAGACAGCAATATTTGACGTATATAACGGCAGTTTCCCATCAGAAAAGGCTGTCTGACAGCGAAGTAAAGTGGTGAAAATATTCCAAATATAGCATACACTTAAAACGGCATCGGTAACTATCACATCTGAAAGCCCCGTTAATGCTGAAAGGTACATTCAGGATTTGGAGCAACATATGCTGGCATATAGATGTCTTATTCAGAGATGTGCCAGCTTATTTCAGTAAGACAATGCCAGGAACTCATACAACCCCACATGAAATAATCTGAACTATTGTTTTGAGGCTGAACAGTAATTCAAATACAGCCTGTTCTTTTTGTTTGGGTTTGTTCAGAAAGGCCTCCATTGATGACTTTGACTCACTTCACTTCACAGATGTAAAGCTTTTGAGAGTGTGTTAGTGTGGAAAACTACATGTTCTGCTCAAATAATTCCCCCGGTTGTTTCAGCCTCCAGCTGCAGGCGGTGTTCACAGGCCTGTCATGCGCCATTGGCTTTAGCGTCCTTTCCCGGGGCGAGTTTAGAGAGGCGAGAGGCTCACAGGAATGTCTGTTATTCTTAGCAATTTAGATAACCTCTGGGGGTGAAATGATCCTTCCTGCTCACCTCCTCGACGCCTGCTGACACTTTAAAGGGCAAATCGTACACATCGTTTTGTCACCTTTTCCGTGCTACCATTTCTTTGTCGTTTGCTTTGATGATTAAGCTGAAGTGAGGTGATAATTTGTAACATCCATGGGTTCTTTTGGTCTCTGCACTATCTGTACTGCAGTTCTCAGAGATCACAGCAATATTATGATGCCTTCTTCCCCTTCTGTGTCATTTCAGCTACGGGCGTCATCGCTGCTAATGCTAAATACGCAGTTTCTCTTCTGTTTACGTGTTAAAAATGCATCTGGATACCTACAGCAAGTGTTTAGCAAATAAACAGGAAAATGAAGAGAATTCACAAGCTGGACATCAATTAAATCCATCATCCAATCATTTAAACTGAGTCTTTGGTTCCAGTCAGCTGAGCACAACTTTGTTTGACCTTGTTAGGTTGAAGTTTAAAGAAGTCTGGTTGGGTTGCGACAACCAGAAATAATATTAAGAGTTAACAATTAACTTTTAAAGCAAAGATATTGAAATGAGCAGGACTGAAACTCTCAAAGGGCTGCATTTCTAAGGTAAAAACCCAGTTGTGTTAAGTTTAAAAGTTAGACTTATGACAACTGAGTTTATGATTAATATTTTTAGGGGACTTTTGGCTAAAAACTGTTGCTAGCAAAAAATTCCTGAATGACATTCCTCTGCCAATCTGCTATCTGCTGTCTTGCTACGTGAAATAACAACCTCAAACATGAACTACAAGCTGAAAACGGCAAGGTACAGCGCTGCACAGCTATGGGTTAGACGATTATCTTGATTATTTTTGATCAATACTGAAATAATGAATATTTATCACGATAATTCAGGAAAATTTAGGAACAAAATATTTGCTTGCACTTTCACATTTAAATAAACAGGGTATTACTTTCACTAATATGCTACATTCCTCCTGATGTACAAATCTGTGCATCAAAATAAGATTGGTCCTTATTCACGGTGCATCTGCCAAAAGCAAGATATAAATAAAATTGCACCAAAAGTCAACAAAAATTAAATCAACACAGCACTGCTTTAACTTTAATGCTGTGTTACATGCCTGCAAATCTTAACATCAAGACCTAACATGAGGTTCTTCTTCACCTGAATTCAGTGCGTCTCAAATATTGCAGCGGTGCGGGGTAGCTAGGCAGATGGAGGAAGAACGGTGAGAAGGTGATGTGTGTTGCTAGCTCAGCTGAGCCCAGATTTATTCCCTTGCTGCAGCAACAGGTAATTCAAGGTTGAGGTGTCCCCAGTGAAAACAACAAAAACAGGGTGGCTGACCCGCCGGCTCTCTGAACACATGCCCTGCATCTCTTTCCTCCAGATGCCAAGACAGGGATTCAATGAGGTAACATCTTGTAACATTTTGCCCAGCTCTCTGTTGTATATTAATCTTCAACTTTGGACTGCAGTTGCAACATCCAAGGAATCTTTTTGCACTGGCTGCTGCTGCAGGTGCACGTGCAGCAGCATAATAGCTCCCCAAAAGTGAAGCTAAATCATCTCAGTTACACCCTGGTGGCTGCCTGTTAGTTTAGAAAGTGCTTAATAATACAAGCCACACATTTTCTGATTGGACCACACATTTTAATTATCAATATCGCAGTCAATTTGATTGTTGGAAGCCGAAATCGTAATTAAGATGAATATTCGATTAATTTTGCAGCTCTAACAGCAGCTGTTACCTTTTCTTTTGTGGGGATTCAGCCATTTTAATGCTAGGACTCACTTTCCCACATGCAAATGTTCCACCAAACACTATTTTTCAGGGGAACTGTTGCTGCATCCAAGACAACTGAGTGATTTAAAGAAATACAAACAAGTCCAAGCGTTTCCTCCTTCCATACCAGAATGATAATGGGTTTCTCCAGCTCTGGTGCAGCGCTAAAACAGAGATATGCCTGTCTACGCAAGACTGGAACTTAAATAAAACTTTGGTTTAAATCATTATGGTGAGTTGTACTAAATCAGGGGTTTTTAAAAATCTAGTTCAACAGACCTACCATTAACTTAAGTTTGCTGAAATATTTGCTTAGTTTTCTCTCACAATCTTCATCAACAGATGGAGTTCATATCAAGCTACAATTTACAATATCTCCCACCTGGTCTGGCCAAAATAAAGTTAAGATTGTTTTGTCAAACTATTATCCCCAAGGCCAAGAGGAAACTTTCACTCTCAAGTTTAAATGAAGTCTTTCACCAACAGTCTAGTGACAGAGAGAAAACTTCTCAGTCAGTCCAAGGACACTCAGACTTTAGCGTGCTGATTCCCACCACAGCCTGTGTTGCTTTTGTTTCGTCTATCTTTGTCACGTCTGTCCTCTCAGACCAGTCCTACACACGACCCAACAGCAGGACTCCGTCAGAGATAAAGACCTGACTAGACCCGCACATCAGATCACGGCCAGACAGATTCTTCAGCTTTCATTTCCTCTTCATTAAAGTGACACATCTGGAACTCAAAAAGACAAAGAGGACATGTTGCAAAACAGTCATATTTCAGCGTCCAAAAAGTTATCCAAAGGTGGAAAACAGCAGGGCTACAATAACATTTAGTGCCTGTTTCTCAGGCCTTTTTTCCTGATCTTTTTTTTAAAATCTTGAACACAGAATAACATCTGCTGAATTTCCTCTGCCTGGATAAGAGTTTGACAACATCTTTGTTCTCCTGATTTCAGCTCCAGAGTGTTACACAGGAGGCCACCGGGTTTTGCGTAACCCCTATCGCAGCGTCGACTTCGACTCCACAGAGATCCAGAACACGGCCATCCAGGACCTGATCTGTGACCACTCGCTGTCGCCGGCTGGTACAGATTCAAGATCAACAACAAGCCGGCGGAGATGCCGACCTCCTGCGTTGAGGTCAGAGATGGGGATACTTAGTTACTGTTCTTAAGTAGATGTTTCAGGTATCTGTACTTTACTGGGGTATTTTTCTGACAACTTTTACTTTTAACACAAGTACTGTACTTTCTACTCTTTACATTTTCAAAACAGGCTGTTACTTTTGTTTTAATGCATTTGATAGGAATTATTGATTATTTTTATTTTGCATCATTGTGTGCAGACTTCCCAACATCAAGACATATTTCAGCCTAAATGGATCAAACAATAACACGTAGAAAAGATGATTCATTGGTGTATCCATCTTATGACAGATGTAACAAGACGAAAATGGCATAAAAGACACAGCAAGACAAAAATTATGTAAAAAAAATGAGACAAAACAAGCATAACAAGACAAAACTACGTAAAAGATGTAATGAGACGAAAGTTATCGAAAAGACATAACAAGATGAAAATGCCAAAAATGATGTAAAAGGCGTAAAAAGACAAAAACAACAAAGACATAAGATGAAAATTACATAAAAGACGTAACAAAGCAAAAAATAATGTAACAAGACAAAAACAACATAAAAGATGTAACAAGACAAAAATGACAAAAATGATGTAAAAGACATAAGACAAAAACGACAAAGACGAAACCAGATGTAAACTAGATGAAAATACAAAAATGATGTGCAAGACATAACAAGCCTAAACAAAGTAAAAGACATAAGACGAAAACGACATAACTAGACAAAACTAAGTAAAAGACGTAGCAATACAAAAATGACAGAAAAGACAGGAAGAAAAATATAAAAACAACCAAGCTGTAACCAAGATGTAAAAGGAAAATAATAGACATAAAACAAAAACAAAGACAAAAACAACATAAAAGATGTAACAAGACAAAAACGATGTGAAAGATGTAACAAGCTAAAAATGTAAAAGAAGCAACGAGGCAAAACAATCGTAACATGACAAAAACAACGTAAAGCATGTATTAAGATGAAAATGACGTAAAAGATGTAACGACAAAAACGTAAAAGATGAAACAAGATGAAAACGATGCAACAAGATGAAAGGGACAAGTCAGGGAGACTCGACCGTGGAGAAAAGATGAGGTTCAGTTAGCTTTGCAAAGCTAACTGAACCTCATCCAACAGCTGATAGAAATTCAGAGGGCAGCTTTTTACTTTTAAACTTTGAGTACATTTCAGAGCCTGTACTTCTACATTTTTACTGCAGTAAAGAAGTTGAATCAGTACTTCTACTTTTACTGCACTCTTTTTTGCACAAGTATCTGTACTCCTACTTGAGTAAAGAATGTGTGGACTTTTGCCACCTCTGGTTGAGAAAGTTCTACCAAAAAAATGGTTGTGTTCTCATTATTACATGATTGCAGATCTTTTGTCAAAAAAACAGCATCCTCTGCCAGTGCAAACATCTAGCATGAAGAAGACTGGTTTAATAAGCACCGTCAGTCCAGGTGGAGGGTATAATAACCCCCTCGCTGCAGCTAATGACTGTTTCTGTCCACGCCCCCCTCCCTCCCTGCAGATGAATCGCTGTGGTACGCAGGCTCCGGTGTGGCTGTCCCTGAAGGACGCCTCGCTGCCACGGCCGGCGAGGTCCGCCAGCTCTCCGCCTGTGCCACCTGGCAGTTCTTCCATGGCAGCGCCAAGGACTGCTGCCTCTTCCGCATCCCCGTCATGGTGCGGAACTGTGGCGAGTTCATGCTGTACCACCTGCAGCCCACGCAAGGGTGCATGGGATACTGCGCTAAAGGTGAACATGATGTTTTCTTGCTAACATAAGAATTGTTCCTGTTCTGGGTGTTAATGAGAATTTCACGTTTTTTGCTAAAAATATCAATATCATAATATCTAAAATTGAAAATAGTCCATTTGATGTTGTAATTTTAATGGAGGAAGCAAAACTGAAGTAATCGTTTTGGGGCTTGGGGGTTTTTTGCACCATAATAATGTGAAGAAATCTGACAAATCTCATGTTTCAGTTGCTCCAGATTTGGGATCCAGACTGTGTCCACCAGGTGAGGTCGAAGTCAACGGCCGATGCAAAGGTGAGACATTCTGAGAACTTTTTGCTTGAACCACAGAACTATAACTGCTGTTGATCTTCGTTTAATTGCACAAAATATTACGTTTTCTTGTCCTTATTCTGAAAAAAGAATATTCCTACTAAGCTTTTTGCATAGCTAATGAAAAGGGATATTCCCATTTACATGCAGCTGTACACTCCTAGAAATAAGGGTTCCAAAATGGTTCTTGCTGAAGGGTTAGGGTCCTACCCAGAACCATTTGGTCCTAAAGAACCCTCTATTGAAAAAAAGGTTTGTCAAGGGTTCTTTGTAGGACATGAGTGTTTAACAGTCCTCAACCTCACATAGTCAAATATTTATCCATGTTTCAAATGGTATTTTAAATGTAGATATATTTGGAATTCCCTTCATCATTTAAATTTCCTTGTGGTCTTGTGTTCTTGCCTCATCTGTAGAATATAATTTGGTTGGTTTTCATCGTCTTGTTACACCTTTTACGTCATTTTTGTCTTGTTACATCTTTTTACATTGTTTTTGTCTTGTTATGACTTCATAAGTTGTTTTTCGTCTTGTTACACCTTTACATTGTTTTCGTCTTTTTACATTGTTTTTCGTCTTGTTACGGCTTTATATGTTGTTTTTGTCTTGTTACACCTTTTATGTTGTTTCGTCTTGTGCCTGTTTTGGTCTTTTTGTCTTTTTATGTTGTTTTCGTCCGGTTACGACTTTACATGTTGCTTTCATCTTGTTGTCCCTGTTTTTGTCTTGTTACGATTTTATGCAATGTTTTTGTTTTGTAACATTGTTACACTTTTTATGTTGTTTTCGTCTTGTTACATTGTTTTCGCCTTGTTATGATTTTCTACGTTATTTTCGTCTTGTTACGTTGTTTATTGTCGTTACGTTGTTTTCGTCTTGTTATGATGTTTTCATTTTACTACATTATTTTCATGTTGTTACATTCATCTTTGTCATTTATGGCAAAATCTTCAAATAAGACCGGGGCAGTCCAAAACAACGTTATCAATACTGAATCCAATAAAATCGAATTTACTGTAAAATTCCTAATCAGGATTGTTTTAGGTCACTGTGTAGCTCTGCTTTACTCCTCTGTCTATATTTTCAGCTGCCGTCCCGTCGCTGCCATCCCGACCTGCGATCACCCCAGAGCTCATCGGCCAAAGTGTCCACCTGAGGTGCTCCTTCGTCCCACCGCCGTGGAGCCAGCCACTTGGCTTCCAGGTGGTTTGGGCCAGACACATTGGCCACAGCATGAAGGCCGAGATCAGGCAGGAATCCACACTGAAGCCCTTCTCTCTGGTGGAGATGGATGGCGTTCACTTCAGGCTCGGAGAAACGGTAATTCCTGCCAGACCGCACTGAACGTTTTCGGGGAGCACATGTGGAGGTCTTGACCCCTCGAGCGGGCAACGTAAGCCATGGATCATGCTGACCTCTCTTTGCCCGGGTTCAGCCCAACAAAGCAAAGGCAGAGAGGCAATGTGTGTCATATCCCGTTAAGAGAAGGCAAAAGGAGGGTGGGGAAGTTAAATCAGTTGCAGGTTGGAATAGCCATACTCCACATGCTTCCCATTTAAACCTCCCCATTCAAATCTTCACAGGGAATTCTGGGGACCTTATTTCTACATGGACAGATGCACACAGATATGATAAAGCTGTTGTTTGTGTTGTTTTACACAGTCGAGTTAGCTGTTCATAGGTGTTCACTTTGGCTGTTTTCTTGTCAGGTACAATGGTTCCTTCTAACATTGTCTTACCTAAAGTATTCTATTCAGCCACTCCTGGTTCTTTTATTAGCAGGACCTGTTGCTTGTCCATCGCAGCATGTAAACACTTGAGCGGCTAACGTTAGCTTGTGGAGAGAAAAAGCCATGATGTCACTCAGGGTGGGAAGCTAAAATCTCGACTCAAGTCATATAAACATAAAAAATCTGACAAATCTTTATAATTTATCCACTTCCTGTTTGATCAGCATCTGAAAAGTCAATGGATGATGAAACTTTGGAAGGACATCGGGCCATTATTTCAAGCTAACCCATTAGCTACCGTGAGACAACAGCTAACATTAGCATTCAACCACCTCCTAGCTAACGTTACAGACATCATTACTGCCAAACACTGAAACATTACACTGAAATTTGTGCTCCACTGAGCAAAACCTCACATAATGTTACAGACTTAACCAGAACATTTCTGAGGTTGGGTGGGACAGCAAGACAGCTAGCTAACATTATATTACATCAGCTGCATTTTACTTCAAGGCTAAAATAAATGTGTCCAACATGTACATTTAATTTACGCCTTTCCTGTGATATCATGTAACAATATCAAACGGTAACACTAAAGTACTTGCCGGTTGGTGGATCACATACATGCAGAATTAAACACCAGCTCATAACACATTTTGTTTTATTTTACCTGGTGTAGCTCATATCTTCAAAAACAGCATAAAGATCAAAAAGTGGGTATGCAAAAGCACACATTTGCATCTAATAGAGGGGGTGCAGCTGCTCCGTTTGCTGCATTGCTCAGGCACCTATGGCCACATATGTACTGTACGTATGTGTATGCTGGTGGTCAGATGGCCATCAGCTGTATTCTTCTACCAGGAGACATGAGGTGACATGAAGGGTTTGATCAGTCAGCCTGTGTCTTTGGCTTTGTGTGTCAAGACCATTAGTTATTTTAATGATCCAGGATCTAAGAGAAGGGGAGGAACTGCATGTTAAATCAGTTGTAGCTGCTTGGATTGAACCAGAAACTCTTCCAGAACATCTGACAGTCTTGTGCTGCGGCCGATAAGCAGAAGAATTGAAGATGTTCGTGCTCGTCAGGCTAAATTATTGTTCATGAAACTACAGAGGTGGCAAAAGTCCACACATTCTGCACTCATGTAGAAGTACAGACGTAAAAAAAAAAAAAAGACTCTGGTAAAAATAGAAATACTGATTCAACCTCTCTACTGCAGTAAAAGTGAAAAGTTGGAATGCACTCAAAGTAGAGAGTGCAAAGCTAAGTGATCCTCTATTTTTCTCCATGGTCATCTTCGTCTTCTTATGTCTTTTATGCTGTATTTGTCTTGATATGTCCTTTTATATTGTTTTAATCTTGTTACGTCTTTTTGCATAACTTTCGTCTTGTCACATCTTGTTACACGTTTTTGTCGTTTTCATGTTTCATTTCCGTCTCATTACGTCTTTTACGATGTTTTCGTCTTGATAGTACTTGTTGCGTCTTTTTACATTGTTTTCATCTTGTTATGTCGTCTTTGTCTTGTTTCATCTTTTATGCTGTTTTTGTCATATTATGTTTTTTTCATCTTGTTCTGTCTTTCTACATTGTCTTCATCTAGTTAAACCTTTTATGTCTTGTTTGTCCTGTTATTTTGTTTTCATCTTATGTTTTTACACCGTTTTTGTCTTGTTACGTCTTTTTACTTAGTGTTCATCTCACTGTGTCTTTTTACATTGTTTTCATTTTGTAACACTGTCTTTGTCTTCTTGTACCTTTTATGTCCTTTATGTCAGTTACACCGTTTTCATCTTGGTTCATCTTCTTACATCGTTTTCATCTCATTATGTATTTTTACATTGTTTCCGACTCGTTACATCGTCTTTGTCTTGTTACACCTTTTACATCCCTGTTTTCTTGGTACATCATTTTTATCTTGTTACATCTTTTACGCAGTTTTTATCTTGTTACATCTGTTGTTTACAATATACACTGATGGATACACCAATGAATCAACTTTTCTTTGTCTTATTGTTCCATCCATTTAGGTTGAAATTATTCTTGATGTTGGGAAGGTGGAGCACAATGATGCAAAAATAAAATAATCAATAATTCCCCTCAAATGTATTAAAACAAAACTAAGGAGCCTGTTTTGAAAATGGACTAGAAAGTACAGATATTTGTGTTCAAACGTAGAGAAAAAGTTGTCAGAAAAATAAAGTGCAGATAACCTAAAAACTCTATTTAAGTACAGTAACCGGGTATTTGTACTTAGTTACTTCCCACCTCTGTGAAACTAATTCTGATGAGCAGGAAACAAGAAGTCTGAAGAAATCACAGAGTTGAATGGAAAATGACAGCAAACAGACGCAAAAGGCTTTTTTGGCAAAGTTTCCTCAGTTGTTGGAGACTTTTAGTTGCTTCTTATTAAGTTCTTATAGCTGGAGTGAACTTGAAACATTTGTTGGAGTAATAATTGTTATAATTAAACTTATTTTTCCGGCACATTGACAGACTGCTCCACAGCCTTATTTCCAAACAACAGAACCCAGAGGCTGCTGACGGCTCTCATTTCCTGGAGAAATTACTTGCTGCCAGGAAACATTAAGTAATTAGATATTTTAACGTGATAGTATGTGATGTCACTCGACTATTTGGCCCCGTGCAGCTGTGGACCATTGTGCTGCCATGTTTGGACACCAGGGTTGTATTAGTTGTGTCTGGAACGTGTTGCACAGAGCCGTCTTTAACACGTGTTGATGCAGCAGCTGAGTCGGGTCAAAGGTCGTGTTCACTTCTTTTAACCAAGAGGAGTGAGTTAAATGTTAGAGCTGTGGATCAGAGCAGCGCTGTACTGTGAGCTACACAGGGAAATGTTTTGATGAATCACAAATACTGCATCAGTCGTACACTGTTAGTCTTTCTCAAGCGAACATTGTAGAAATTTAAGACTCTCTTTCACCTGGAAATGTACTCAAAAACAGGTCATGTTAGATTCTGTAAAACTTAACAATGATTGTGTTCCACAAATACATAAAATCCTGTCCTGTTCTCCAAATCAAAAGCAGAAATGAAGGAAAAACAACATTTACAAGTCATATTTTCAGTTGCTGTGGTATTTAAAAGTACAGTTTGGATTATTTGAAGTGGGATTCCATGAAGTACTTACCCATAGTCAGTGTGTGACCTACAGTAGATGGTGGCCAAAACATATTTCAATATCAGTTTAAGTTTGTGCTATATTCAGAATATTTTCACCGCTTTACCTTGCTGTCAGGCAGCCTTTTCAGTTATATTAGCCAAATATCACTCTCTCCAAACCATCCAAACTCTTGGCATTGTCTTGCTGAAATAAGCAGCTACCGACTAAACGATTAATCGCTGAAAATAAACAGCGGATATTAAAATCAATCAAAACAGCAAACTCTATTTCTTCCCTTGATCCAATTTCCAAAAAATGTGAAGAAAGTTAAAATATTTCCTTCCTCCCTTAGCTGTGGACCCCCTATAAACCAATCAAGGACCCCTGTTGGTCCCCGGACCCCAGTTTGAAAACAGCAGTAGGTAGGCAGCAGAGGACCAGCAACTCCTGTATTTTGCAAGATAAAATTACTGGTTTAGCTTAAGGACGAGGAGCAATACTTGACTTATTTAACAGTGGTTTCCCATCGGAAAAGCATGTCTGCTGGCATGGTAGAGTGCTGGAAATATTCTAAATGTAGTGTACACTTAAAATGTGAAGGCCCCATTAATGCTGAAAGGTACATACAGGATTTGGAGCGACATATGCTGCCATCCCTGCTTATTTCTGTAAGACAATACCAAGACACATTGTGCACGTGTTCCAACAGCGTGTCTTCGCAGTAAAAGAGTTCAGGTATTAGACTGACTTGCCTGCAGTCCAGACCTGTCTCCCATTGAAAATGTGTGGTACATTATGAAGCACAAAATACAATAACAGAGACCCCAGAGCACCTGAAGTCATATATCAAGCAAGAATGAGAAAGGATTTCACTTTCAAAACTTCTGTCAGTATCAGTTTTGACACTAAATATCTCATTATATTCTGTTTTTAATTCAACAAATACCTCATACAACCCCACTTCAAATTTGCATTTGCTTGAAGAGCAGTTTAGAGTTAGAAAACATGCCCAGTGTTGATCTATGTAGGGCAGGTTTCCTCCTGAGAGGGATACAAACTCTATTATACCTTTATCTTTCACTTCTCTTCTACATTCTTCTACATGTGTAATTTTATGGATTAAGATAAGCATCAAGTGCTGTTTTCCTTTCAGTTCTCCTGCAGCGTGTCGACTTTCAGAGCTAACTTCAGCCACAGCAGA
Source organism: Lutjanus argentimaculatus (assembly GCA_034769285.1). NCBI lineage: Eukaryota > Metazoa > Chordata > Actinopteri > Lutjaniformes > Lutjanidae > Lutjanus > Lutjanus argentimaculatus. Next base: position 12,157,284 of record JAWZSL010000020.1, read on the forward strand.
TCTCCCCCAAAAGAAAGTGAGAGTTTCTATGCTGGACTGAGGGTAAACATCTGTGTGAAATGTTATAATTCCCATCTACACCAAGAAATAAAGTATTTTCAAGTCATTGTGCCAGTCTATTATACAGCAGTTAATAAAAACCTGTCTTTTTTTTACCTTCTTCTTCCTCTTCAGTTTTCTCCAGACTCACTCCACATCGTGGAGAACAGTAAGGAGCACGAGGTGACTGTCCACAGCACAGTGCCCATCCCCTGCTACGGCCCCGAACATGGCCACCAGTGTGGCGTCCCTCTGGCTCTGAGCGTCCACGACCCAGGTCAGACCTGCAGGGAAACAGGAGATAGTGTCTGTGTCGTCATCCTTACATATCTTTAATGAAGCTTACAGTTTGCATATAATGCAAGTTAACCATCTTGTTAAGTTGTTTGGAGACAGAATGTCCTAATTTTGGAATCCAAACTTGGAAGTGAGTTGGATGAGGCTGCATAAACCACCACATATAATCAAACGTTCCATTCTCTAAGTCCTAATATCCATTTCATTGGAGATTTTTTCTCAAATTTGTGACCAAAACACAAATTAGAGGAAATGAATAAACCTGTATTAATGCATAAAGCATCCTTTAAAGGGAAAATTCTGCACACTTCATGTGGATGGTAATGTAGTCAACTGAAGCAATAAATATCTCAGTGTGTGCTTTATTGACCGAGAAAGTTCTTCCTGCATCCAGTGATGTCACAGTGATGTCACTGAATGCGGGAAAAACAGGTTATTTCAGCTATGATTTCTAGTTTCCAAGGCTGTGTAGCCAAGGGGCATGCTAGATGAGTATTTGTGTCACCTAATGCCATGTTTTGGCCAACAAAGTAATAGCTATAGGTGAGGGTGGTCATATCGTGGCAACATGGGAGTCACAAGCTCACCCACAATGCATCCTGGGATATGTAGGCACTGCTGCACAGCTCAGTGAGCAGGAAAACTCTCCTTGAAATCTTGGAATTTTTTGCTTCAATAAACAACATTTACCATCCACATGAAAACAACAGTTCACTCCAAAATGAAAAATATGTATTTTTCCTCTTACCTGTAGTGCTATTTATCCATCTAGATTTCTTTGGTGTGAATTTTGGAGATATCTGCCGTAGTGATGCAGAGCTCAACAATAAGGACTGCCCACTTGCCCAGGCAAGTAAAATGCAATGGTGGGCTAGTAAATCTTGTAACTCAACAAAAAAAAATAAACTATTGAACAATTTGGACACTAGATTAATGGCAAAAATAATTTTTCATGCAAAAAATGGTAGAAAATGCTGTTTTCAGCCTCTAAAATATGGTGATTTGCTTATGTTCTTCATTTGTTATCATATTAAACTGAAAATTTCTGGGTTCTAAACTGACAAAATGAAACATTTAAAGACATCATGGACATTTTTCACATTGTTTAAACATTTAATAAAAGTTGCAGCCCCAGATTTCACATGATACTTAACTTTAGTCTTTGTTGTTATTTGATAACTTCTAATAAATAAACAATTTGTAGAGGGGCTATAAGAATTGACTCTGGGCAAGTACATTTCTGTCCCAACTGGGCCTTTCCTTGAATATAATAAGCCTAGATGGCACTCAAACCAGTTTCATGTGGGAACTATTTTTTTTCCACTACAGGTAAGAGCAATTATATATGTTTTTTATTTTGAGGTGAAATTCCCTTTAAAAATCTCCAGCTGGTGATGAAGAGGCTGTTTCATGCAGAAAACTCTTTTCGTGAGCTTGTCTTGTGTTCTTCTTCTACGCTCCGACTTGTCTTGTACATCATCACATCAAAGGCGGCTCAGGGAGACATTATTACAGTTCTGCAGGCAGCTGTGTGTCGTCTGTTAACACTGACTTGCTGCTGTGTTGACGTCCACAGACAGTCTGGACACGAGGCCTCGAATGTGGCACTGTCCGCCTGCCAAGTGGAGCTCCAGCCCAATGCCTGCAGTGACGGCAGCTGCGGCCGGGCAGCTTTTTTTTGTCACCGCTGTCACAGATTTCACACGAGATGGAAACCGACCGAGTCTGATTGGTGCTTTACCTGGAAACAGTTCACCACGACTCTGGAGGAATTATGTCCCAACGTCCCTGAAGGTGAGTTCAAGTGAAACTCTGCTCTTAAAGAAATAAAGTGCTAACTAGAACCATAAAGCGTTCCCATTGAACGAGAACATTTTTATAAAGGTTTCACTTGGAACCCTTTCAGAGAGTTCTACCTAGGGTGAATGCAAAATCTCAGCACACCTGAAGGCACAGGTGCGTAGGAAGAGGGCGTAACCCAAAACGTGTCCACAGAATCAATGAAAGGTGACACACTGTGCACCTTCATTGATTGTGAGAGTTCTACCTAGAAATGAAGCAAAGGGTTACATCTTGAACCACCTGTGAAGGTTTTACCCAGAACCTCCTATGAGAGGTTCTACAGAGAACCCTTTTGTGGTGTAATGGGTCCACCCAGAACCCTCTCTAGGGGTTCTATCCAGAGACTTTTCATATTACAATGAACAGGGGGTTCTACTGACAACCTTACCTATATTCCCAGGTTTTATATAGAACCTGCCAAAGGTGTACTACAAGAAGATTTTTATATTTGAAAGATTTTATGTAGATCCCACTAAGAGGGTTCTATTGAGAACCTTTTTATATTCAAGGGTTTCATCTAGAAAAAAATAAGGGGGTTCTACCAACAAGCTTTTTTTTTATCTTCCAAGGGATTTATCAAGAACCTACCATGGCGGTTCTGCTGAGGGAATTTTCATATTGCAAGGGTTTGATCTAGAACACATCCATGGGGTTCTGCTTAGAGCCCTTTTATATTATGGTACAAAGAACCCTTGATGAAAGAGTCCTTCAAGGATCTCAACAATCAAACAAAACAACAAAACAAAAAGATATCTGTCTTCCAAATAGGATTCTTTGGATGAAAAGGGTTGTTAATGGAACCCTTAATGTTACAAGAACAAAAACCTTTAGGAACCCTTACTTCAAAAAAAGTTCTTCACAAGTACATGGTTCTAAGTGGAACCTCAACCCTTCAGGGGACACCCTTTTTCAAACCTTATATCTAAGAGTGTACCCAATCTCACTCCTCATGCTCAGGGTTTTTATCTAGAACCTACCAAGTGGGTTCTACTAAGAACTTTTCATATTCCAATAGTTTTATCTGGAACCCACAAACCCTTGACAAAAGAGATTTCAACAATCCTTGGCAAATCCTTTCTTCACGAAAGGGTTCCTCAGAAGCAAATGTTTCTGATTAGAACCTCAGCCCCTCAGGAGGAAACCTTTTGGAACCCTTATTTCTCAGAGTGCGAATCAAACGTTTTCTCATTAGTGTGGATAGAAAAAGCATGGAGTGATAGATTCATTTAGTCCTCATCTAGAGCTTTTTAAAACTAGTCTAGTTAATGCAGAGGTTCCATGGATTCATGAAAATGTTTTGGAGACATGCAAATTGCAGTGAACGTTCAGCATCCCTTGAAGGGGTTTAAGAGCTCCATGAGGTTTTTCAAGGGGTTCATGAAAAGGTTCAAGTCACTCTTGAGGGTGCTCTAGGGATCTTCTAGGAGTTTTCAGCGGTCATAGAGGGATCATTGACCAGGTTTTATTGGACCACAATGAGGATCAATGAGTATTCAAAGAGATTCCCATCATCCTTGAGGGGCCTCCAGTGGTCTTTGATTGATATCCTGGAAACCTTGAGAAGGTTGAGGAGAAAATTGGAATCTGAGGCAAGTTGCAAGTTGCACAGCACTTACATGCTTAGTGTCCCTTGCAGAGCTTCTTATCCCCTTTTTGGAGAAAATTAAGATGCTTCAGGGCTGATAGGGCAGCGTCCATAAGTTCTTCAGGGTCATTGAATAAATACAATACAGTCTTTAAAGTATCAGGGGTCCTTTTGGATGTTGCAAAAGTAATCTGTGCCATGGATTCTGGATATTAGGGTCCTGTTGTTTGCAGACTGTATTGCACATGGTCTTTACAGGGGTTCCTTGAGGAGTAACTGACTTCTTAAGAGGGCACCAGGGTCCAAAATTAAATTAAGACTAAAGTAACAGCAGTGTGATATAATCATCTAAGTATTACTTTCATAAGAGAGTATTACAAAGACGGCTGTGATTGCAGGTTTCACTGTCATTCTGTTTACATATACACACAGTTATAGAGTGCTTTATAAGATTGGCGGGGAGTCTGGGGGTTACGAGCTAAAAGTGTGCCTGTTTGATGGTTTGACGTGATGTTTAAAGAGCTGCTCTGTGTAGTCATTAGTTGCGTCCTCACAAGCTATTACGTTACGTAAGACATGATGTCAGCCCTCCAGACTTTGTGTCTCTGAGGGGCCGGTTGCAGAGGAGTTTTCCCATCTGTGTTTAGTGACAACATCAAAGCCCAAGGTCAGAAGGTCACTGGGTGCAGCCCCCCTAATCTTTGTTCTACTGACCTCTGCCCCCAGGTCACAGTCCAGGATGTCCCTACTTCCATCTGCTACTCTCTGACTGACCCACATGTCATTACCCTGGATGGCAGGTAATTTAGCTCCTAATCGGTTGTCAGCAGATGTCAATTTGAGTTTCAGCTTGGCATGGTTAAACATTTGGATGTTCTTCTGCTTATCTGCTTTGTGCAGGCGTTATGAAAACCACCAGACTGGCACCTTTGTCCTCTATCGGAGCCTTGTCAGGGACTTTGAGGTCCACTCTCGCCAGTGGGACTGTGGCAGCCGACACTACTCCGTTGCGTGCAACTGTGGCGTTGCAGCACGAGAGGGGAATGAGATTGCCATCTTTGACATGTGCAACGGCCAGCCACAGGAATCCAGGCCACAGCTAACCCTGAAGAACATTGGTGACAGGGAGGGCAGTCGAGTCAGGGTCCTGGAGTCCCACCAGGGGAAGAAGGTCACCGTAGGTATCCGAACATTTTGAAACTGGTACAGATTTGTTTGGAAAATCATCATTTGCTACTTTAAAGCTTGAATCATACCCTGTCAGCTGCATGAGGAATCTTAACTTTGATTAAGAATGTAGAGTTTTTTTCAGGTTCTATATATTTGCTTTTGCTGCATGAGAAGATAATGTTAACTAGCTGCTGGATGTGCCTCTCCTCTTGTAGTTGATCTTTCCCTCCGGGGCCTTTGTTAGGGCCGATGTTGGCGACTGGGGGATGAGCCTGTCTGTCCGGGCGCCCAGCGTTGACTACAGCAACACACAAGGCCTTTGCGGCACCTTCGACCGCAATGGCAATAACGACTTCCACAGCTCTGATGGTGGATTCTTTGGCCCTGATGACCTCCAACGCTTCATAGAGGACTGGAGGTCAGTTGGCAACAGCAATTTTGACAAATAAAAATTGATATTTGTGTTTTTGCTTTACAACCCTATTTCCAAAAATCCTGGAATGTTGTGTAAATAAAAACAGAATACAATGACTTGCGACTCATTTTTGACTTGTATTCAATTGAATACAGTACAAACACAAGATTTTTAATGTTCAAACTGCTGTTCCAACAGTTTAAGAATGTTTCTCAACACAAAAGTGTTGTTAACTTCAAAAGCCAGTATTTGTGATGGTGATGGAGGTGTGTTAGTTCCCATTGCATCATGGGAAACTGTCACAACAGCGTGGGTTCGTAATAAAGAGTTCAGGTATTAGGCTAGTCTGCCTGCAGTCCAGACCTGTTGAAAAGTTTTTGCAAATCATTGCATTCTGTTTTTATTTTCCCAACTTCTTTGGAATTAGGGTTGCACTTTAAATTCATTTGGCTGAATGGGTAGATTCTTTAAAGTTCTCACAGAGCTGTCGTTTCTTTTGTGTGTGCTAGGATAGCTCCTGGTGAGAGTTTATTTGACAAGACACCTCCTGAGGACAACAGAGGAGGTCAGGAGGCCTTTCTGTCAGTGCCAAAAAGGATACAGCACTTCTCATCACGCTGGCAGAGGGATGAGGAACTTGTACAATCCTTCCGCTCACTCCGACTGCATCGCATACGACAATGTGGATTACACATCTGTGTTCCCCTCCATGGACACAACAGTGGAATACATCAAGAGTCCAGAAAGAGAGGAAAGCATCATGGATATGTCTGCCTTCAACAGTCATCCTCTGGAGAGGAGGCACATTTGGTCTGACAGCAAGAACAGTGACAGTGATCTTGAACTGGATGGTGCGTTCAGGGAGGATCTTCTGCTTTCTGTTGACAGGCCGAAGAGACAGGCATCATTTGAATTCCAGCCTGTCTTCACTGCTCAGAGCCTCAGCCAGGCTGATCTTGAGAACCTTGCCTACTTCTTCCCTGAGGATCATTTGGCAGAACCCCGTCCAGAGGTGCAGCCCCAGTGGCCCACGCCAAGCGGCCTGACCTCTGCCAAAGCCCTGGAGGTGTGCCAGATAGCTTTGGTCAACTCCACTGTCGGTGCAGTGTGCCGGGGGCTGCTGGGACGGCGCCTGGATGAGGCGGTGGATCTCTGCATTCTGGACCTGCAGCTCAAAGATGACCTGGGCTGGGAGGAGGCGATGCTGCCATACCTGGAGAACGAGTGTGAGAGGAGGCTGTTGGAAAACCGAACCCAGAGAGCTTTGGAGGTGGGTGGTCCACAAGGAGAGTCCAGGGAGGTGGTGACAGCCCTGCGCTGCCCCAACTTTTGCAACGGAAATGGAGAGTGCACAGAGTGGGGCTGCCAGTGTTATCCCAGCCACAGCTTCTACGACTGCAGCCTGGCCATCAGTGAGTATCCAGAGACAGTTGTTCCGACCCTTAATGAGTTTAGCAGGTCAATTACTATGTTTTTGCTGTGCTCAAACTAAACTACTCACCACATAGTATGTTTTCCTTAAGTGGCCTTTAGACGAGGTGCAAATCAGATTAAAGCTCTATATCAATCACTATTGCTGAATTGCACCAGTAAGATTTTTTTTAACCCATAATAAATCATGGTTTAACTTTAATTAATATTCCACTAAACGTTTAAACAAGCTTAAAATGAAGAAAGATTCCATTTAAACTTCTCTTTAAGCCTCAGTTTAGTTTTTACTCTCAACTAAGATTAAAATTAATGCTAGCTACCTTTTTGAGATGTATTGTGCAAAATAATTCCCTGCTGAGCAGGCTAACTAGGCTAACCAACTAGCCAGCAGACAATGTAACATTTTAACTTTTTAGCTAGCTACTAAAAAAAATGTAACTTTTTTTCCTTTTCTAGCTAGCTAGCAAAATAACTTAAAAGAAAGCTTCTTAGCTGGGTGGCAAACCATTTAACAGGTGCAGGGAAATAGGTGAGTGCTGCACCAGTAGGGACCGGTAGATTATGTATTGTTAATTTTGTTATTTTGACTGCTTGTCAATGGACTACTGTCTGTAAAGCAAATTGCCCCTCGGGGAGACTAAACTTTTACACCACTCTATTTTTTTTAGCTATTGATCAGCTATTACTTTGTATGAGAAAAATGGCTGAAGAATTTTAAGCATTTCTCTTGTGAGTTTGAATCTCAGAGTGGCCTGCTATCAGATGAAGAATCTCTCCTCTAATTTGCTGCAGAAATAAGTAATAATATCTCTCTTGATTGTCTTGTAATGTACTCATAAACAAACAATAATATGTCTTCCGATAGGTCAGCCAATTGAGTTGACAGATTTGGAGAACGGTGGGCTGTGTGACATCCGAGCCTTCAACTGTCGCAACATTCGAGTCTTCGGCCTCGGCTTTATCGACTCTCCTGACCTCAGCTGCCACGCCACCAGACTCAAGGTGAGGAAATGCAAGGTCTGAGAGCCTTCAAGATGAAGGTATTTTTTCCAAAATATATCCTCTGACCTGTCTTGATCTGCCTCTGCAGTACATGAACGGAGTTTGGGTTCAAGGGGAAAAACAGCGAACAAAAGCCACCTTCCTCAGCTCCAAGGCTTTAGACTGTGCTGTACCATCTCTGAGCAACACGGCTGTCAACACAGAAGACTTCATGATGGACGACAAACCGTACGCACGCTGGGAGATCAAGGTAATGTCTCTGATATTAACCTGCTTTTAAATAGTCTGGTATTGCTGTCAGAAGTGTTTTTCAGTGTCTGTTCCACTCTTTCCTGTCCCAGGTAACCAATGATGGCTCCCAGTACAGCCAGGCCAAGGTGCTGACAATCTACGATGGAGTTTGCCAGGTCTGTGAGGCATCGCGCTCAGGACTCTGTAAGTTAAAGGTAACTCACATACAAAAGTGAACAGTGTTTTTCTCCTTATCAAGTTGTTCATCTCCTCCATACTAATGACTCCAACCTGACCCAACAAAATAATCCATCTGGTTTAGGTAGACTGCCCACAAGTCATTTTTTGCCAGACCAAATCAAGTCTCAAATCTTTGAACTCATGTGCAAGTCAAGCCTCAAGTTTTTGGTAACAAGTCCAAGTCAGGTCTCAAGTCTCAGAGTCGCAGAGAAGGAAAAAAATGTTCTCCACATCTTGACAGGCATGTCAACATATGGAGAGCTGCATTTTTGGAGGGAGAGTGTGCAACCAGATCACCTGTTATCAATCACAAAGCATTCAGTATAGAGTGAGTCATAGAAAAATGGAGAAATCCCACAGATAAAAGCTAATGAAAGACCAGGAGAAGAACAAGGAGCTGCGATTATTCTTCTGTGCAAAAGAGCCATAAGTAGATTGGTAAGGTTCTGCATGAAAATATAGGAGAGAATGACACTCAGGTCATAATTTTCTGAAAGTTAATATTCCAAAAATAAAACAAAGATTGTTCACGAGTCCCAAATTTTGAGTCCAAGTCGAGTCTCAAGTCTCAAGACAAATATAAGTGTCCCATACAAGTCCCCATGTCTTTTGGTGTCTTTAAACCATGAGAGGATCTTTTCCCCGCTCAACTCAAACTTGTTGTCAGACACTTTGTGTGACCTGTCAACACCAGGCAGTCATCATTCACATGACTGCTGCAGGTCACTTGTTAAGAAACTCAGACTCTCTAGTGTATGTTTTTTTGAGGGGATTCAGGAGACAGATGTGATTCAGTGGGTGTTTAGGGGAAAAGTGTGGTGATGCATTTTATACGCTCTGTTAATGCTGCAGAATCTCTAAACAACTTGTAGCTGGTGAATGAATAAACCAGAGGCAACATGCAGCAGCTGGTTATTCAAAAACCCAGCATTAATTTAAAATTAAAAAAAAAAAAGCGTACAGAGGGGGGCCGTGCTGTTACTGGAACGGCTTTTCAAGGGAATGGAGACAGGACACTGTGTAACTGCTTGCCAAAGACAAACTAAATTGAATTAACTTGAGCAGGCGAACCACAAAACGAAAACAAACAGCTTGAAAAAAATATGTTTTATCAGGTTGTAAAGCTGCCTCAGCGTGTCGCCATTTTAAAACAACGCTGTAAATATGAGCACACAAACAAACCTTTTCCTCTTTTGCTCCATGTCTGGTTGCCAGGAGAGGACGTGTAACATCGACGGGATGTGTTTCACAGAAGGAGACTCCAATCCCAGCAGTCCTTGCCTCCTCTGTGACCCGGACACCTCCAAATTCACCTGGTCTGTGAATCAAGGTACAAACAACTTATTGTGTATCTCATCCTATGAAAAGAGAGCAACGTTTTTAAATACACAGCCATCATTGAAAGTACCATAAATAACCTGCCTGATGTTTTTATATTAAAAGTACAAATCTGCTTTACACTAAATGGCCAAAAATATGTGGACAGAGCTTTTTGATTCCTGTTAGAACCTTTTATTTAGGTTCAACCTGGAACCCTTTCAGAGAGCATGCAACCCAACTTAAAGGATTGAATCCAGAACCCTCTACCAGACGTTCTACAGAGAACCCCTCTATGGTGTAACGGTTCGATCTAGAACCCCCTCTGGAAGTTCAAGTATTTCATCTGGAACTCACAAAGGGGGTTCTACAGAGAATCTTTTATATTCCAAGGGTTTAATCTAGGATCCACAAAGGGGATTCTACGGAGAATCTGTTGATATTCTAGGATTTTATCTAGAACACACTAAGGAGGTTTTATGGAGAACTTTTTTACATTCGAAGGGTTTAATCCAGAACTCGACTTGAAAACCAGGTCTTTGCATGAAAAGTGTTCTTAAGGGAATCTTTAGTCTTACAAAGAACCCTTGACAAACCCTTTCTTCAGAAAAGGATTCTTCAGAGCAAAATGGTTCTGGGAAGAACCCCTTTGGAACCCTTATTTCTAAGAGAAAATATTAGGGGATTTATTTTATTGTGAATTTATAGGAAATGAATCAGGACGAGTGTGTATCACTGATATACACTTTCAAGTGGGTGCAAACTCTGCTGGGCTGCAGCACTGAGTCAAACCAAGCAACACACGTGCATGAAAAAGGAGCAAAAGAATCGTAGAAGATATGGACAGAGGGAAGTAAAATAGACATTTCCACTCAGTTGTACCCTCTTCCACTGAAGACAGAAACCAGATGTTAGTCAGGTTTTTGTCTGGTGTAAAAGGGGCTTTAGAGTGTACGGCTCTGAAAACAGCTACAGTTGCTTGGAAAATAGTGACATGGGGCAGTGAATTTGATTTACAGTTTATCAGAGTGTTTAATAATGTGGAATGTTAATAAATGTTAATTCTGAAGGACTATGAGTTAACAGTTTCAGTAGTGTAGTGTAGGGCTGTAGTGTGAGTAGCTCTGGTTGTGTCTGTGTTTTTCTTGCGGATTCGTTTGTAAAACAAACAGCCAGTGGCGGTGTTGATACAGCGGACTGTGAGCTGTAGTTTGCCCGTCCTGCTGCTGCTCCTCTCAGCGAGCAGATCGCTGCCAGAATGAGAATGACATTGATAAACTGCACTACAGGCCAGGGGGAAAATATGGATTTTTGATTTTGGTGTGAACTGTCCTTTTAAGCAGTGTAACACCCTTAGGAAAGAAGCTGTTTTGTTGTCTTGTCTGGTTGTAGGAAGGCGGGTACTTATGTATCTCTTTCCAGACAGCAGAAGGGTGAACAGGCTTCCTCCTTTTTTCAGTACTGCTTGGGTAGCTTTGCTTCAGTTTTCAACAGTCTATATGCCATAGAATTTTAGAAAGTAGGGAAAAAAACAAAATTTCCTAATCCATAAGTTTATGAGGTGTTTTGTGGGGTCCTTGATATCTTGGAGCCTAAGGCAGTTGTTGACCTTTGCCTAATGGTAAGTCCACCCTTGACTCCTGACCAAGTAAAACATAAAATATGGATTTACTGCCACATGTAAGAATGGCTTCAAATTCCCACAAATAAGTTCTGCTTCAGGTCTCTTGAAACAAATGCCAAAAAACAGTTGACTTTGAGTTTTTGAAGACATCTTGCAAAAGGGAGGGAGAGCAGCCATATGCAAATGCTATTTGGGGGACCTTGGCATGGAAAAACCTGGGAATTGCAACTGTTTGGGGAGGGCCCTTTGCTGTTTCAACAGGACAATGCCCCAGTGCACAAAACCGGGTCCAAATAGAAATGGTTTTCCCAGTTTGGTGTGGAAGAAACTGCACAGAAGCCTGGCCTTGGGTTTGCATTCAAAAATCCCCAAACTGACAGCGAAACTGGAGGTCTTTTTGATATTTAGCAGGGAAAACAGTATTTATCTTACCTACAGTGGCAGTGATCGTTGTGGTAGCCATCCAACTGTGGTCCTGTTTGTCACCACGAGCAGATCAAAGGAGCGGATCCTTGAGTTTCTCAGCAAGCCCTGACCTGTCGCTTAAGCACTCTGAGAGAAAAAGGAGGGGGTAAATCACATGGTTGATTACCACAGCTGCACAAAATGACAATCATCCTTACTTACACTCAACAAACCACAAGTCAGTTGTAATACTGAGGCTGTAAAAGCTGCAATAAATGATCAACTTGGCACTTCATTTCGCCTCAAATTCAGGCCATTTTTTTCTTGAACCAAGTTGATTTATGCTGGATGAAAGTGGAATAATCTTACCAAATTGCAGACTTTTCCCTTATTGCTAGACAGTTAGGTTAGGAATTCAGTAATAGTAATAATCCTCTTAATCAGCAAGTGTTCTCTTGTTGAGTTCTTCACATATGACCATCATGCTGAGCAGGTGTTTCCTGGGATTATCATCACGTTCTTCCTGTTAAACATCTGGGGGGAAAGCGTGATCTCAGTAGTGGACGCTACATGATCCTGTTGAAATGGCCGTTGAGAGCTCCACTTGGAAAGAAAATGCTGGAAACAGCTCCGGCCATGGACATGTGTGTTTTTTGCAATGACTCTTGCAGGGACAGCCTAGATGGATGTTTTTGCCAAACCAAGCAAGTTTATTTCAATGATGGGAAGCAGATTCTCTCATCAAAACACACAGACTTGTTGTAGTAAATAAAAAGGTGGGAAAAACAATGTCAAAAGAGCAGATGTTGATGTTGGTTAGTTACAAATGCAAATAAAAGTTTTTTCTCTTCTGTCTTCAGTCAATGAGCCGCCGGCCTTCCACCGACCTCAAAGCGACCTGCGGACTTTTGCCGGGGAAAACTTTGTCTTCCAGTTTGCAGCATCGGACCCAGAGGGCTCGGCGCTACTCTTCCAGCTGGAGGAGGGCCCAAAGGGGGCTGTCCTCTCCCCTGCCGGCCTTCTCATCTGGAGAGTCCCATCACTTCCCGAGGAGGACGGACATCAATCGAGCAGCTCCTTCCGCTTCATGCTGTCAGACGAGTGCAACGCCCAGAGCACCTTCACTGTGGAGGTAGAGTTGAAAGAAGGAAAGGAGAGGGTAGAAAATCTGAAAATATTAAGACAGAAGCGAGGAGGCAAAAAGTGAAAGTGGAAGAAAGGAGCAGATCTAATTTAAGTTGAATTATGAAAAGGCATGTAAACATGTGGGCTAACGAATTAGTGAGCAGCAGTATTAGTATTAGCAGCATAATTCAGTCAGTTAGCAGCAGTAATTCAGTCAGTTAGCAGCAGTAATTCAGTTAATAAATAGCTGTAATTCAGTCAGAACAGCAGCAAAAGTGTGACTGTGGAATTTTGACTTCACCTGACCACCACATTTCTCTTCTGCTCTCACAGTGATCACAGGGAATAGTGCAGGATGCAGTAGGATTTATGGGAAATGTGGTTTTAATTTAAAGAGACATTAACACTCACAGTACTGCTGGCATATGTGGGAGGCTAAAGACTGTCTCCAGCAGGTACTTAGTAATTATATAGAAGTATCCCCACTAATTTAAAGATGTTAAATGTCCTCTTTTCTGTCTCTTTTTCTGTAATACAGATTGATGTGGTGCCGTGTGGCTGTCAGAATGGAGGTACATGTGTGACGGATGTCAATTTCCCTGCTGGCAGTGGGAAGTACCTGTGTGTATGTCCTGAGGGTACGCAGGGCGCCTTCTGTGAAGAGGATGTAGACGAATGTTTGTCAGCCCCATGCACAGTTCGGCAGGTGCATTAACACAGCCAGCGGGTACAGGTGCGAGTGTCCTCCGGGGCTGAGAGGTAAGAGTTTAATGAAAATCCTTGAAATCTACACTGATTCACAGAAAGTAGAGCTGGTTCTTTTCACTTACTGTCTGGCTCCACTGGTTCACAGGTGTAGAAGATCAATCAAGTTATGGTTTCTGATCACAGAAACAATTTCCTGTGTGTGTTTTTTACAGGTGTAACATGCCTGGAAGATATCAATGAGTGTGAAAGGAAGCCTTGTTTTCAGGGAGTCCAGTGCTTTAACAGCTTTGGCTCCTATGGCTGCGGCCCATGCCCTAAAGGCATGCTGGGAAATGGGACGACATGTACAGGTAAGCATGAGTGCACTGGGCATATTTAAAGTTCTTTATTCTATGTGTGTGCCATGTTAATTGTTAGATTTTTATCAGGACAGCTGCTAAGACAATTCTGCTGAGACATATGCACATATCAAACAGCAGCAGTTGTGTGCATCAGCAACAGTATACTCTATCTTGTCAAAGTGCCCTTGAGCAAGGCACCGAATAACCTATCTGATCACTTATCATCAGTTGCTGTAGAGAAACAAATCTGCAAAGCATTGATTTTTTACATGCTTCAAGAGGTGTCGTGTTACAGGTTTGCTGAATCTGGCGCCCAGTCATGAGATTCAACATCCAAAGACCATAAATCAGTCTGATCACTATACCATGTGAATAAAATGAGAACGTTTTACTCTCCACAGGTTTCTCAGATGATAAAAAATGAGCATATTGGTAGAATTACACTGTAAAAAATGTCTGTCTGAACAATTTATTTTCACGTTCTGCCTTAAAATTGTTTCATTACAAATAAATTAGATATTTGACTCAGTTTCCGATACAAGTCAATTTTCAAGACTGTTACAGGATCACAGGACATTATTATGTGATCACTTGCTGTGTGCGCGTGTGTGTGTTGTCCACTCATAATCTTGCCTACTACTGGACCGATCAGCCTTGTTTTTTTTTTTTTGTGCACATTCATGATTGTATGCTGAAGGACCTCTGTGAAATCTGCTCTGCTCTTTGAGATTGTGCAGCCATTCTGTAGAGCTCAAGTTCAATGAATAACAAAAACAGTCTATTTTCAATACCCAACACAACTTATCACATCTCATGTTGGTGCTGATGTTGATCTCACATTCTTCATCATTTATCACGCACCAAAAAAATTGAAGATACTCTGTGATGTGCCACAGTGAACTAAATCATCTGATAAGAGCTCATGAAGCTAACTGGAAAGAAAGTGAAGTGAATTTGTCCATCGCAGCCATTTATCTGGGAACGCTCAGCAGGGGGCACTATTGGTGATGGAAACCAGATGGATAGGCAGCTGATACGCTGCTTCCCATACATTGTGTTCATTTTGTTCAGTGACCGCTAACTGGAGTATGCTGACGCTGCGAGGAAAACCTACTTCCATCTGACTGATCGCTCATTCTTTGTGCATGCATGTGTACAGTGTGATTCCATGCAGTAACACATTCAATATAGTTTGTTAGCAATATAAATTTGAGATCAGAAAGATGGAGCACCTTCTTTTGAAGACTTAAAACTGCCCGGAGAAAGAAGAAAAGCAAGAAGAAGACGCAAGATCTTGTACTTACAGACTTTTCTAAGATCAGAGCTAATTTGTAGCATGTAAAAGTTTGCCTTTTTGTATTTGGACAAGTCTGTGTCTAGTGGTTAGAGGAAACATGTCTCGTTGCAGATTTTTGGATCAAAGCTTGAATTAGGATTAACACCAAGTTTGTTATTTTGCAAGGTGAAGACAACAAGGCTTTGTAGTTTCACATTTCTGACAAGTTTCAGTGACTATCCGGTGATGGCTGACAGTGCCCTTGGTTGGAAAAATCACCACCAATTGCAGACACACTTTCCTCAGGTTTCAGTGTTACTTTATTGTACTGTAGGTAGATTTCTTTTAGCCTAAAGCTTTTTGTTAGGCCTATGTCTGCAAACCATTTAAGGCAAACTATAAGAGATAAAAAGGCTATCCATTGCTGCCAGATAAATGCAGGACTTGTTTCTGCAGCCTAAAAAAAGTCATTGACTAATTTCACATAAATCATTTATTACAGAGCAGCCTTGGCACCACAGGTGTATTTAGAGTTAGTAAATCAAACCTTGGCTTAATAGCGTTTGCAAATCAGCTTCAGTGTTTGCTTTTAGATCGGGATGATCTAGTTGAGGCTTTCTCGCAATTCCATTGTTGTTCTTTGAGTAATCAAAGAATTACAAAACCGGGCATCTCAGCAGGCTGGAAATCAAATCATGGTGTATGTTTCAAGACAGCATCATCCCTAATGGAAAAATTGGCTCACAGCGAAGCACACAGCAAAATTACTGTCAGTAATATATTGTTTGTCATTTTTATGGAACTTTGTAAAAGTAGACTCATAAGGACAGATCTTTGGATTTCCCCATCCCCTTTATTTAACTGCTCGCTCTTCAGTTCTCTGATCTTCTTCACAAAGCGACTTTGATACACAATTTTGTGTGTCATGGAGTCATCAGGAGCTACATCAGGTATCACACTGTTAAGATCCTAAATCTTAAAAGTTCTGAATGCAAAGCGAGCTGTGGTGATGGTTTTAATTCACACTTTTGCTCTTCTTAGGCACCCTCTGTCAAAAGCACGACTCAAGTCTAAAATTCAAATTCTAAGTCAAGACAAGGCCCAGAGGGAAGTTTCTACTTTCTAGTGCAGCCCTTAGTCACAATCCAGTGTCTCAAACTGAATACAAACAACAGAAAGAAGAAAAGAAAACCTTAAGTAGAATCAGTAAATCAAAGACCAAGGTAAGAACAGATAAGTGCGATCCATGTGCTATTAACAGCAACACTCTGTGTTTGTGAACTGAGGACACTAATTGTTGAAGTCTTGAAAGTAAAATTCTTTCTCATTCTTGCTTGATATACAACTTCAGGTGCTCAACAGGCTGGGGTCTCTGCTGTCGATTTTGTGCTTCATAATGTTAGTCTAGTACCTGAATTCTTTTATGAAGATTCTATTGAATACAAGTCAAAAATGATTTGCAAGTCACTGCTTCTTTTTTTATTTAAGTTTTACACAAAGTCCCAATATTTTTGGATTAGGGGTTGTAGTTTCCTAAGGATCAGAAGAAATAAACCTTGTTCTAAAATGTTCAATTGACGTTTGACGAATCAACCAGGCGGAACTAATTTCAGCTCTTAAGGTTTAAATTGTTAAGATTAAAGATGTCAGATCAATGTTGTACTGTAGATCAGGCTAATGCAGGATAAATCAGACTCAGATTGTAGTTATGGCTGAGGCCTGTGTGCAGTCTGTTGTTGTCAATCACAGTTTCCTGCTACGCTCGTGGCTTGTAAATGTGTTGATAGGCTGTGAGTGGTAATCATGCCTCGTTGAGATCTTTACACAAACTTGTTCCACAATCTTGTCTCTTGCTGGGCTTCTGCCTTGAGAAAAACAAACTCTTGAACCTTCCAGGCAACGTTCCTTCACCTCTTCGCTGTTGGTTCATTGCAATGTGAGTGATCTACAAGCATCAGATAAAGGTGTTACATGGCAACACAAAATATAATGTATGTCTTTCTTTGTACAGCAGTTGTCAGGCCGGTCCCCATCTCTACCACATCTGCTCCTCATACGACTGTCTACAAGATACCAGATGTTCTGCTGCAGCCACCCAAAGTAAAGACAGACACTTTCCGGAAAACCTCAAGTAGTAGCTCCCCGCAGACGAGGGCTGAGGTGGGCAAGACAGTTCCGAGGTTTGATCCAATCCAATCAAGAACTAAGACCACCACTTGGAGGCGGATTCCAGGAACAAGCCATAACCCAGAACCCAAGAACATCACAGCAATTACACCAAAGACAGATGCTTTGAGAAAAACCCAAGGAATTAAGCTCAACCCATCCACGACCAACACAGACACTTTGAAGAACAACTCAGAAATTACACCAACACAAGTCAGCCTGATCCACCAAAAATCAGCAACACTATCAGCAAGACATCCACTGTCACTCAGCCTTTGGGAAATGGCAAACCAGCTTCAGGTAAACCCAACATTTCCAACACTCTATCAACTTCTTTGTACAGAATTTTTTTTTTTTTCTGTAAAGAGGCCCCTGCTCAGTATCTGGCCAAGGGATGTCGTACAATGCCGAAAAATGGAATACTGTAGAAGGAGAACTGGCAGGGATCCAATGCATAATGGTACAGGTTGCTGAAAATACTTTCTATCACATGATATCTCAGTTTGAGCTCCACTTGTGGAATGGGTTGGGTGGGTTGTGTTGTCACCAAAGCAGGATTTTATGGACAGGTTTTAGGGCAATATTGCGGGGCTATTGAACACAAATTGTTCTCAGCTGTAGGGCTGTCGCGATATGGATTTTTTTTTGGGCTGTGGTGAAAAAGCAATATATTCTCATGGCGTGGTGATCTGCTGCGACTGGCCAAATATTTACGTTTCACTGAAAATTATTGAAAGATATTCTTAGAAGGGTTGCAGAAGCATTAGCATTAGCAGTAAGTTGCCAACCTGACAGTAAATGTACAGTACAAGTTATATTGTATCAGTTTTAAAAAGTTTTTTTTTTTTTTTTGGCCATTTTTGCCTTTATTAGATAGTGTAGCTGAAGAGTAGACAGGAAAGGGGGCAAGAGAGAGAGGGGATGACACGCAGCAAAGGGCCGGAGGCGGAAGTCGAACCAGCGGCGCTGCAGAGGACTAACAGCCTCCATACATGGGTCGGACGCTCCACCAACTGAGCTAAACATCCGCCCCTTATATTGTATCAGTTAATAAATGCTGCAGCTTCTCAAGACCAGACTAGCTCGCGCTAAGTGCCATCATAGAAAAGCAGTTTATTATGATGACTGACAATAGCTTGTGTCTCTCAGGATCTGGTCCGGCTGTGAATGTGTCAGCAACATGTGCCAGCAGGCCTTGCTTCCCTGGAGTTCAGTGCATCAACCGCAGGCCGCCACATGTCGGCTACGTCTGCGGCCGCTGCCCACCCGGCCTTTATGGAAACGGACGCATCTGCATGAAAAACGCCAAGGAAGGTGAGGGATATTTTCAATGCTCCTGTAAAGCTGAAACAACCAAAGATCTATGGAAGGGCCCACTGTTTGGCAAAGTGACATCTGCATCAACGTAAAAGAAAATATGAATGGAAAATAAAAGAATGCATGCATGAATGTCAACAACATTCAAAATATTGGTCAGTAATGTGCAATGTCTCCAAACACTGTGGGCACATTTAAGATCTTTGATTTGTTCTTATGATGTTCTGGTTTCCCTGATGTTGTTTTATGTGTTTTTCTTGGTTGAAAAGAATGTCATTTATTGCAGCAGATAAATCAGTTTAAGTGGTTAGACACTGTCTGGATGTAATAACCACCATTGGTTCTTTGATTTTTGAGTCAGTGCCCGGCCACAAAGTTTCAACAGAAGTTTGCTTAACGTTATTTTGTCATGAGGGGGACGGGGTTCCTAACAACTCAGAAGAGACCCTTTTATTCCAAGTTAAATCCCTTTACTGGATCATGTTTGTCTGGGACAGTGTTTATGCAGATGAATCAGTCAGCCTCAAACAAGACATGAATCTTTTAAATCAGTTTGCAAAAGCAATGTTGTTCTGAGGAGTTCTACTAAAATCAGTGCCTGTAAAAACTTTACTCTTAACCCTACTTGATCTTACTGATGTCATTTCCTGTCTTTCCTCAGCATCCAATCACCTTCCTCAGCAACAGACGGTAGCGAAGACCAGCCGATCCTCGCATGCAAGCATCAGCAAAGTCTCCCAACTCCACCTGCCCAACCTTCCCACCAGGCACGGTATCAAACACCTGTCCTTACCTGTCACCAGAGCGAACCGAGATAATACACCACGCCAGGTCCCCGTCTCAGGGAGGGGGGGTGGGACAGGAAGGAGAGAGGCAGTCACTGTTTCAAGAGATATGCCAAGAACATCACTCAGTGCCCACCATGTGACTTCAAATACTTACATCACCCACCAAAGTACCAACCTCAGATCTGATACCAGAACATACAGCAGATCTACCACTGTCTCCAGGGATCTGATGGTTCCCTTGGTGACGGTCTCCAAGGTGAGTTCACTATTTCTGTTCTGTGTGTGGGCCTCATGAAACCCATGAAAGCAGTCATGACTGGTCATGTGTACACTAAGGGAAATAAGGGTTCCAAGAAGGTTCTTCCCAAAGGGCTGAGGTTCTATCCAGAACCATTTGCTTCTGACAAAACCCTTTTTTGAAGAAAGTTTTTTAAGGGTTCTTTGTAAGACTGTGGGTTCCATTAAGAATCCTTTTCACCCAAAGAACCCTTTTTGGAAGAATAGTTCTTCAGGGACTGTTAAAAGCATGAAACCATCATTGTTCTAAGATTTTTAAATGAAACCCTTGGAGTATAAAAGTGTTCTCATTAGAACCCCCTGAGAGGGGTCTAGATGAAACCTTTGGAATGTCAAAAGGTTCTTGGTAGAACACTGTTCTCATTAGCACCCTGAGAAGATGGAGAGGTTCTGGGTGAAACTATTACATCATAAGAGGACTCTCTGTAGAATTTCTCACAGGGGATTCTGGATAGAAGTTATAGTGGTTACACTTGGAACCCTATCAGAGAATTCTACTGAGAACCTGATATAAAGGGTTGTAGCTAGAATCATCTGTGAAAGGGCTCTTCTCTGGATAGTTGTTCTACCCAGAACCCTGTGTGGGAGTTCTATCCAGAATCTTTTCACCCTCTAAGAGTGCAAACAAGAACTCATCCAGTGGTTTTACAAAGAAACCTTTTTATACTACAAGGGTCTTATCTACATCCCATCCAGGGGGTTCCACCGAGAACCTATATATGTGTCAAGAGTTTTATCTAGAACTCACTCAGGGGGCTCTACTGATAACGCTTAATTTTTTTTTAGTTTTATCAAGGGTTCAACTGATAATTTATAATTTAAGGGATAATGTAGAACCCACTCTGAGGTTTCTATCGAAAAACCCTCTGTCTTCAAAAAAGGGTTCTTCACAAGCAAATGATTCTGCGAAGGACCTCACCCCTTAAGGAAAAACCCTTACTTCTAAGAGTGTAGTTTATTTGTAAGTGAGTAAGTGGACATGAACATCCAATCACCTTTCTTCTTTTATTCTATAATTATCTCCCAGCAGTCTGAAGGACCACTGACTGGTGTCACAGTTTCCAGGGTAACACCGCCTGCTCCTCACCTGTCTGTCAAAGTAACGCAGTCCAAACAGATGACCCTGCACCAGCACAACCATCTGGCCTCCACCCAGCCCAAACCCTGGACCCCTCCAAGACCTGCCCTTCCACTCACAGCAGCCCTCACAGCCCTGTCCTACTCGCTGTCTGAGTCAGAGTTCTCTGCTGACGGAGATGAGACTGAACCCGGATCTGAAGGCCCGGAAGTGTCACAGGTGGTCCCGGCATTGACCTTCACAACGCCGGGCAAGACCGTCTACAGCAGCTCCCTGCTGCAAAGAACTACCTCCATCCAGCCACGGGACAGGAGTGGTACAACAGCAGACAAACATGTGACGACCTGCGCCGACCGGCCATGTTTCCCTGGTGTCTTGTGTGAGCCAGCGATGGATGGGGGTTTCCGGTGTGGGAGGTGTCCTGTAGGGTACATTGGAGATGGACGAGCCTGTCGTGGTAAGGCACCATATATTCAATACTGGCATAGGCCACATCCACCAATATTGAACTGACCATTTACATCAATTACGACCTGGTTTGGAACCCTAAACCCCAAAATAGCAGGTTTTCCTTGGGAACCAATTTGGGAGTATCATATTCTACAAGTTGTTGATCATTGTGAAACGCCCTCTGTTGGTGACATCAGTTGGTTTGCAAATGGCCACCCGATCTTTGTGTCATGTTCGTAGGCCACATAAATTAAACAGCTGTACAGAGGTTTAACAGCACTGTCCCGTCTGTTTTTCCAGCTGTCTGCAGACACACATGTGGGAGGAACATGGAGTGTGCTGCACCCAACACCTGCCGCTGCAAACCAGGCTACACTGGACTCGACTGTCAGACAGGTACACAAGTAAATGGCTAATATAAATATATTTCATCTAGTATTTGACTATGTATTTATTCGTATGTATGTTGTTTTTTTTTCTCCAAATTTTCTCAGCAATTTGTGAGCCAGGTTGTATGAACGGGGGTGTTTGCATAGCTCCAGGTGTCTGTCAGTGTCCCAGAGGTTTTCATGGAGAAACCTGTCAGGAAGGTAAAGCTTGCCTCCTTTTTTCCAGTTGATCCAGTCACAGATTCTGGTTTTTCCCATCAGTAAAGTATGTCTATAAACATCTATATATGTTACAGAAGCCCTGAGAGGTGAGTGAGAAAAATAATCTGGTGATTAATTTTATAAGTCTGATTTAAATATTTTTCTCTCCTGTCTTTTTGAACGGTGAAAAACAAGTCTTTGCCAGGATAATCTTTCCAAGTTCCTTTTTTTTTTTTTTTTTAAATAAAAAAGTTTTGCCAGGATAATTTTTCTAGATTGCTTTTTTTAAATCTGTTATATGGGTTATTTTATTTTATTTTATTTGTCTGCATAATTTTTCCAATTGTTTTTGTTGTTGGTACACTGCAGCCTCTTCTGGATGAAATAAGTATTACAACAACAAACTTTAAAATGATTGAAAAAAAAAAAGAACTTAAAATATCTGGGGGGAGAGTTGTCCCAATATTTTTAGTCGTAACACAGAGAGAAAATGATTTAATAACTTAAAAAAAAAAAAGATCACCAGAATGTTTTGGGTTTTTTTTCTCACATTCCCCTCTGGGCTTTATGGAAGTCAAAATTATGACTTTATTTCATAATTTTGACCATTTACCTAACTAATTTTGACTTTTTATCTCATAATTATGACTCGATCTCATAATTTTACTTTTTCATCTCATGATTATGACTTACCATGGGGATATTTATATTTTTTCAGTGGCAGAAATGGGCTTCTATAGGACTTCCACAGTATCTCCCCTTAATCATAGAATTAAATAGAGAAGAAATTCTTTTCTAAAAGTAGTCTTAATTTATTATGTAAAGATTATAAATCATTGCATTTCATTAGAAATACTTACAAATTAATTAATATAATGATAAATAGAGCAATGCATCTGTGCAGCTCTGTGCAGGTCACCGTGTGAAAATGGAGGCACTTGTGTGGGACTGCAGACTTGTTCGTGTCCTTACGGGTTTGTTGGACCTCGATGTGAGACCAGTGAGTTCACAGTTACTGGGATTTTCCATATTCCCTGAATCCTAAAATCCTGAAAAGGTGATTGCTCATGTCGTGATTCACTGTTTTTTGGTTGGTTGCAGTGGTGTGTAGCCATCACTGTCACAACGGAGGCCAGTGTGTGTCTCCAGACAAGTGCATGTGTCTGCCAGGCTGGACTGGACCATCCTGTGAGACCGGTGAGTGTGTTTTTGGTGTGTATATGTGTGTGTTTGTATGTACTGACCTCTCATTGACGATGCCCTCATCTCTTTCTCCAGCTCTCTGCTCTCCTGTGTGTCTAAACGGAGGTTCGTGTGTTCGTCCAAACACTTGCGAGTGTCCTCACGGTTTCTATGGCGCCCAGTGTCAAAACGGTAACTCTAGAAGTTCAGACAGCAATCAATCAATCAATAAGTCAATAAATCACTCAAGCATTCATAGAGTCATTCTTAAAGTTACTACAAGGAGTTTTTAACTGGTTATGAAACAGTCTCAATTTAAAACTGATGCACCTATATGTTAAACAGACCATCTGCAAGAAGATAAGATATTTTTATAGAGTTATTCTAAATGCAACCAGGTTGGAAAAGTATGTTAGCCAGTTATAAGAATAAGGAGTAGATTTTATGTAGATAATTTTATTTTTATTGGGTCAACGTTTTCAAAACAATTGAGTCCAATAAAAAGAGCTTCAAGTGAGTGCGGGAGCAAGTGTTGATTTTTTATGTTGAATCTGACTAGGGATCTGTTCCCAGCACCACCAATAAGGAGGGTGTGCATGCTGATTGAGCCTTGATAATTTTATTTTAGTCATAATATGTTGTGGTTATATTGGAGGAAACACTATCACTTTTGTCCACAGGGCCCCCCGAAATCAACAAAATATGAAAGTTCCTCGTAGTAGTTTTAGGTCAGGGACATGTTACAAGGGTTGAATTTGAAAGAAATCCCAGTCGCTTCAATTCTATCAAATTTTCCACATTTTTCTTTATTCTTTTACCTCTTCTAGCTGTCTGCAGTCCTCCCTGTAAGAACGGTGGTCTGTGTATGAGGAACAACGTCTGCTCCTGCCTGCAGGGGTACACCGGGCGGAGATGCGAGAAAAGTCAGTCTTTCTCCTCATCGTCACTTGTTTGTCGAATTTATTTCCAATTTCTTTCTTTCCTCTCTGGTTCTACTTCATTTGTGACTTTATGTGACTTTTTTTTTTTAATCACAGAAGGACGCCTTAATCTTAATTTGTCAGTTGAGCAGGGCTTTTTTCTTCCAAGTTTAACAACAATACTAAATGAAGGTGGTGAAATAGGTGCAGTTTTTTCTAGAAAGACTTTTGTCACTGTAAACCACGAGGTATGCTTTCAAAACTTTAATTTTGTAATTTTTCCACGGGTGCCGTTAAAAGGATGACATCATAACTAACTAACAGGATGCAAAGTGTTAACTGCAATATTGGTGTTCCCCAAGGATCAGTACTGGGCCCTATTTTGTTCAGCTTGCACATAAACGATCTTCCTCACTTCTTCCTTTGGCATCTGCCCCTTCATCCTTTTCTCACTTTGCCATCATGATGTCCTCCTTCTTCATCTCTTCTTTAATTTTATTTAACAAACTAAATTTGCTATTTGAATTTTCTTAAATCAAATCTAAGACAATTCTGTCAGTAACACAATCAAATCACAACATGACATGAAACCATACTTAGTAGCCTACAGTATCTCTGTCTCTCTCTGCAGGTGTGTGTGAGCCCATGTGTATGAACGGCGGCAGGTGTGTCGGTCCAGATGTTTGCGATTGTCCGTCGGTTGGCGAGGAAAAAGATGTGATAAACGTAAGTTAGGTGATATAAGAATTTGATCCATACAGATCTAGACAGTCTTTACATTTACAACATCATCACCCTCTGGCCTAACCTGTCAGATCCCATGATGCCTCAGTGTGAACACCTGAAAACTTCTGCCTTTCTTTCCCTCTCTCAAGTATAAAGTCAAACCACCAGCCTGTTGTCCATATACTACCAACAGACAAACAAACTGAAATCTATTAACTCTAAGATTGCCAAGCAGTTCAACTGATCCTTCCGAAGTCCCGCCCCTTTTTGCTCTGTGCTCCAATAACAGTTGAGCAAGCTTGCTCAACTGTTATTCTGAATGTAGCATTTTCCGATTAAAGACATGGAATATGCCAATGTTATTTGTGGGTTTTTGGAGCATTTTTGGACATGCATACAGCAAATTTGGAATATGCAACGCGTATTGCTGTTTGAAGAGTTTGAAGTCTGGAGTAGAGATGCAGGCGCAAAAGAAAAGCTCAAATTCTGGTATTTATATTATGGTACAAAGCACCTTGGACAATGACTTCAACAATCCTTGAAGAACTTGTCTTTCAAAAAATAGTTCTTCCAAAGCAAATGGTTCTGACTGGAACCTCAGCCCTTCAGGAAGAACCCTTTTGGAACCCTTATTTCGTAGAGTATATAAGAGAACATCAGAACTTCTTATCATCTTGCTGTAAAACACAAACTGCAGTAGAAGCAGGTATGATGACACTGTCCAGTGTCTCCAGTCTCTGCTGACAGATGCTCCCATATGGAAACCATCAGCTGTAATGTCTGCAGGGTTTTACAGGACTGACCTGCGCAGTTCTTCACTGGAGACGCTGCTGAAGAAACATCCAAAACATCAGGGGAGAAGGGGAGTAGCTGCAGATAATCTGAATCTGTTGAAGCTCAAGTTTGCAGCTTTTGTCTTTTAACGGAGGAAGTGTGTTGGTAGTCCCGATTCCTCCTTCATCAGTGACACCTGTCTCTCATTTGGACAGCCTGTCGTCTATCAGAGACATCTGTGAAGTCTTCGCACCTGGTTTGATGCTGATCTTCACTGAGGAGAGGAGCCTCAGCACAGAAGCTAGGCAATGAACTGCAGAGGACAGGGTCGCAGGAAAACAAACACTTTAAAAATTCTGTAGTAATTGTAGGTTATATTTTAAAATATTTTCACTGCTTTACCTTGCTGTCAGTCAGCCTTTTACGTCGGGAAAACGCTCTTATATAAGTCAAATATCACTCTCTCCAAAGCCACTAGACTCCATTGGCAAAATGAGTCATTTTAATGACAGCAAATACAAAAAAGAAGTAACAGGATAAAAAAGACTTAAGAAGATGAAAAACAACATAAAAGACATAACAAGACAGGAGAAGCATAACAAGACATAACAAAAAAAACAACGTGATAGATGTGACGAGACAAAAAAGATGTAACAAGATGTAACAGGACAAAAAACAACATGAAAGACGTAACAAGACAAAAAAATGTAACAAGGTAAAAGATATAACAAGACAAAAACTTTAAGTGAAAGATGTAACAAGATGAAAAGGATGTAACAAAACGTAAAAGAAGTAACGACAAAAAACATGAAGAAAAAACGTAAAAGACGTAATAAGGCAGAAGAGATGCAGCAAGATGAAAAAGACCTAACAAGACGAAAAACATCGTAAAAGACATAACAAGACAAAAACTATTGTAAAAGACGTGACAGATGAAAAAGATGTAACAAGACGTAAATGACGTAACAAGACAAAAAAAAAACATCATAAGACGTAACAAGACAAAACAGACGTAACAGGACAAAAAACATCGTAAAAGATGTAACAAGACAAAAATGACTTAACAAGATGAAAAAGATGTCTTCTTTTTACTTTTGTCGGAGCCTGTACATTTTCACTTTTACTGCAGTAATGAAATTGAATCAGTACTGCACATAGGTACTTAGTATTTCTACTAAAGAACATCTGGACTTTTGCCACCTCTGCTTTTAAATTCAGAGACTTCATACTTAAATATCCATAATATGTGGCTTTGCAACGCCTCCTGGTGCTGTTTTTGCTTTGAAGTCAAGTCAGGATTTCAGAGCAGCCGAGTCCAAGTCATGGATTAAGTTCTCATTTTTGTGACTTGTTGAGTGTGTCTCTGATGTTAAGTGTTGTGTTGCCTCTCAGCCAGCTGTCTACAGAAGTGTCTGAATGGAGGCGAGTGTGTGGGAGCCAACACCTGCCACTGCGCCCCGGGGTGGCAAGGCATGCTGTGTCAGATCGTGAGTGTCTCAAGAAGAAATTCGCTGGACAAAATTTGGCTGATTTCTCGTGATCATACACTTCAGGAGTTACAATATACTTACTTACGATACTTCTGACTTTTTGTCGGTTTCTGTGTCATCCCTCAGCGCACTGTGAACAGAGGTGTCTTTATGGCAGTCGATGTGTCCGACCAAACGTCTGCGCCTGCCGGAGCGGATACTCGGGTTCTCTTTGCTCCAAAAGGGTAAGGAGGACTGGATATGGAGTGGTATTTTAAAGTAAAATGGGGTATCAACATGTGAACTTTTCTGCAACTTTCAATCACTTAAAAAACTCAAAAAACAAATAAGATTTGGGAATGCTCCTCCTTTCCTTGCATGTTGAGTCTTCTCGTCAGATTTTCACTCCAGTTTGGCCATAAAAAAAGAAATAAAGGAAGAAAAAGAATGGTGGATTTTTACTGCTGCATTTTTCCCCAGCTGGTCCAAGATTCACACATGTGTTTGCACATGAAGAAAACTGGAAACAGTGAAAATGCTTCCTATCTCATGAAGAGACCAGATACAGATGATGATGTATTGAGGTGCAAAGAACAAAGCTGTGCCAAAAAGTCAAAAAATGTGGATGGACAGTCTTGATTGCTGCAGTGATCAAAGCCAAATGTAGGTCTGTGTTTTGGTTGTGAACTGCCCGTCCATCATGTGCAAACATGCTAAATCAGCTCATGGCTCTGTCACATACACAGTGCTCTGAGATAAATGCTAATGTTACATGCTAATATACTCACAATGACAATTCTGAAACACTAAAATTCAGCATCATGGTGCATTTAAAACAGCAAAAAACACTTTTCGTTTCATTAAACATTTTAGACAACACTTTAAAGCCATGCTAGCAATTCTGTTGGCAGCTACAGCATGCCCTGAGATAATGCTAATGTTAGCATGCTAACATACTCACACTGACAGTTCTAACATGCTGAAATTCGGTCTTACGGTACATTCAGAGACAGTGGAAGGCAATAGCTTTAAGTTTTACAGCTAATACTCATGAATATCATGAAACATGAGACAAACACTCTGCAGCCATGGTAACAGCTCTCATGCTAGCATTAGCATGCCAACATACTCATGACAATTCTAACATGCTAATGCTAAGCAGACGAAATGTTCACTATGTCCATCACCATAATTTAACGTGTTACATACATGTTGCATACAAACATGTTCAACTTAGCAGTGCTTTGGGCTAAATTATAATGTTAGTGTCCTTTGTTTCATGGATTTCAGTCGAAGCTGATGAGTCTAGAAATGATAAAAAGTAAATGTGTGTTAATGAAAACAAAGGCCACCAACATAAATCTCTCCATAACATCTAATTTGTCAAGTTAAAGACAGAATTCTTTAGAAATGTATTCCAACCAGGAAAATCTGAGAATCTGACACATCCTCTTGATTTTTTTTTTTTTTTTTTTATGCCTCTCAGTGTTTTCTGATCTGTCAGTCATTGGAAAACCTATTAAATCTAATAATCTTGTTTTTCAGCTCCCTATTGCTCAAGGCTGAGACCCACTTACAACAGACAAACACCAAACAGTTGGCGTTCAATCAGGTGATCCAGAGCCATCAACACAGACCATCATCAGGAGAAAACCACAAGTTTCATCTCTGTGTCCAGTAAAGAGCCTACCTTAGCAAAAAACTGGAAAGTGGGGAAAAATATATGTTACCCAGGCTAACAGTTTCCCCCTGCTTCCAGTCTTTGTGCTAAGCTAGGCTAATGAGACATGCTGCATTCACATGGATTCAGACGGTAGACGGCAAACAGACAATCATTTTAGTGGAAAAGAGCAGAGTGGCAGAAGTTGGTGCGGTTGGCATGGAAACTAATAACGGTAACGGTAGACGGCATTACCGTCCAAAAGTTAAAACAGCTTAACTTTTTGCTGTCCTCCGCAACGGAATTTACAACCAGATGTTCTGTAGCTCGCTCACACGAGGAGAAAACCACCACAACAACTACTTACTAGGATAATTACATAAAATAATGGACACAGACTATTTTTTAATATATTTCACGCATTCTTGAGAATTGGGACAAGACTGGATTTTGAGGGATTTTACGGAGATTTATTTTCCAATTATGCTGGAAAATATATTTTAGGAGGTCAAACGCTTGGCTATCAAAGCCTGTAACAGGCCAACCTCCTAGTGATTACATTTTGTATTAAATGTAGACATCAGATGGAAAATTTTAATGTTATTTTTTTGTTCATTTCACAGTGTAGTTGTAATGAGCAGCCATTTTGTTTTGTTTTTTAAGTTCTCTTAATGTTAATCAAAATACACATTTTTAAACCATAATTCTTATTTATTTTTGATTTAGAAGAGTTGACATGTTACGGTTGAGACACATCTGATAGAAATATTATTGAATGAATTTGCAGAAAAATAGAGCTCTTACCAGTGCTTGAGCAGTAATCCCACCTTTTTTGAACCAGGAAGTGAGACAGGGGTCCTAAAAGTACAGCTGACCCTTTTCATGCCTGATTAAATCAGGTTTCTGTTGTGAGAAATCTGGGACACAACTTTAAAGGACCAACATTTTCATTAAAATTTGACTTTAAAACAAGGATGATTATAATATCATATTTTTACACCAATGTTCTCAGTTGGTATTGTTAGTTTTAGATTTTAAAGGCTTTTAACACATTTTTATATTGTTTGAAGTTGTGAATTTTTGTCTGGGACAAGGCTGTTTTCTGGCACAGAGCAAGTTTAGTTTCATCAGTGTTGGTTTTAATCACTTTTAAAGTTTTTTTGGTAGGACATGATTTGTCCCAATTCTTAAAAATGAGTCATTTTATTCTGTTCTCACCATAGCAACGTGCCGTCCTGTCACTCTGTTGGACTGTTTTTTTTCCCGTGCCGTCCAGAAAAGTGCCCGTCTGAATCCATGTGAAGGCAGCGATATACATTTTTCTTAACTCCCATAATGCTACATGTGCATTCTGCAGACAGGAAACCATAAACTTCACCATTTAGTATCCCAGCATTATTAAATAAGAGTATTTAAGTGTACTGAATCATTGCATCAGACTAAAGTTTTCTTACTACACAGATTTGATATATGAAACATAAACTTATGGTTCATAATCAGGATTTTACAAGCAGCTGTTTTATTTTATTCACTAGTCTAGCTGATCATTTAAAAGCCAGACAGATTTTTCACTGTAAATGCCATCAAGTTCAGGTCCTACACCACAAACCCAAACCTCTGTATGAGTATTTATTTATTTGGTTGTTTTATATTGTCGCATATTTCTTGTTGTATATATCTTAATCACTGTATAATCTGTGTTATTTCTTATTAAAGCTCTGTTTATTGGTTGTTTTGTAAGAAAAAAATAAAGATCCTTTTAAGGTAGTGATCCTTCCAATTAATTTATTAATTAATCTCCAAATTGTGTCTCTATGACTGTTAATAATCTGCAAGGTTTGTTGATGATGAATCTTGGGTGTAAATCTGAAATTTGTATTCTTTGTTTGTTGACTGTATTTTGCATTTTTTACCTGGTTTGACAAACTGTAGGTGTTCTGGGTTGTTTAGTCTATATTAATACATTTTATTTAATTTGTTAACTATATTCTGTATTAATAATCTGAATTTGCTAAGTAACTACAGCTGTCGAATAAAAGTAGTGGAGTAAATGTACAATATTTCCCTCAGAAAAGTAGTGGAAAGCTGCACAAAGTACTCAAAGAGGCCCCCAATTTTTTTAAATAACATTTTTACTAATTGATTTGTTCACTAGATGTTTTTAATTTGCCTTCAGAGAGGTTTTGTCTTTAGCCTCAACAGCAGCAGTGGCAGAGAAGCATTTGACTTTGCTGCAGGGGCCAGACAAGTTCATGGCCAGCGGGTCGGGGCCACGGGGGCAGGCGAGGAAATGAGGATTAAAAGATTAATGAGGCCGCATTAGCTCCGCACCAATTAGGATTCCTCTCTGCGGGCCCGCCTCTGCAGAGCCGGTTGACTTTTTACAACTGATTAGGATGAAGCTGGATGGTTTGTTGAGGCCGCAGCAGGAGGCTCTCTGTTGATATTTGTTGCCGTCGCTCTAATCCCCGTG
Organism: Lutjanus argentimaculatus; assembly: GCA_034769285.1. NCBI lineage: Eukaryota > Metazoa > Chordata > Actinopteri > Lutjaniformes > Lutjanidae > Lutjanus > Lutjanus argentimaculatus. The sequence continues at coordinate 12,188,222 of JAWZSL010000020.1, forward strand.
TGATTCTTTGGCTGTTTGTCTCTGAATGTCCTAAAAATGACTTTCCTTCCATATTTAAGGGACACATATCTGCTTAATCTCTCAGATTTATTGGCCTTGACCTCAAGAAATGATCACATATGTTATGTTTTATTGTAAAAAGACTGGAAATCTTTCCAACAAAAGTTCTAGAAATGATGGTTGGAGGGTTACTGCCCTCTGGTGGCAACAGTATTAAAAATAACGTCAGTGTGTGAACTCATGAATTAAAAATCTCTTCCTGGATTTTCTCAATTTAAATTAATTCCACGTTTCTTGATGTGATTTGATTAAACTTGACAACCTGACTTGAAGTTTTGCTCTGAGCTTTTGCAGCAACGCACACAAGCCATCATCCCTTTGCAGATATTTATATCCACCCCCAAAGATGGCACTGGGCAAGGAGGAAGAGGAGGAGGAGGAGGAGGGGACAGGGTGTGTGTGCATGTGTGTGTGTGTGTCCATCCTAGTGGGTACAGATGGAAGGGGACAAGACGACAGAGGACCAGCAGGTCCACCTGGACTGTTCACTCAATGGGGAGCTCAGAGTCCGAGGTTATCCTCTCAGACCTGGATAGCAAACAGCAGGACGCACACAATCAACAAAATATTTAATGTTCAAACTGATTAAACTTTATTGTTTTTTTGTGATTATTCACTCACACTGAATTTGATTCCTGCAACATGTTTCAAAAAAAGTTGGGACAGGAGAAAAAAAGCTGTTAAAGTTGTGGATGATAAAAAAAAACTGTTTGGAGCATTCCACAGATAAAACAGGTGAGTTGGTAACAAGTAACAGTATCATGATTGGATATTACAGGGGCGTCATTGAAAGGCTCGGTGGTTCACAAGCATGGATGAGGTGAGGTTCACCACTTTGTGATAAACCTCAAATAAACCATAAGTTTAAGAACGTTTCTCAACACAGAACTGCAGGAATTTAGAGATTTCACCATCTACAATCTATAATATCATTAAAAGATTCAGAGAATCCAGAGAAATCTCTGGAAGACTGAAAACCCAGACTGAATGTCTGTGACCTTTGACCCCTCAGGCAGCACTGCATTAAATACTGCATTAAAAACCCACATCATTGTGTAAAGGATACTACATGGGCTCAGGATAACTCTTGACAGTAAACACACACGCCAAAAAAAGTTTGGGAACCATTAATTTAGCAAAGAAAGCTGGGAGGCTGTTCTCAGTGACTTGTGAGTCTCAGTTGAGGACAGCAGTGTGTCCAGAGTTCAGGTCACCCTGCTAAAATAAATTCACCTGTCTAATTTTAATGGTGAGGACCAGATAGCTCTCGATGTCACTTTTTGCTTTTTAGTTGGCTAGCAAACAACGTAGAGCTGCCATGGTTAACTGATTGGTAATATATTACTAAATTAATCACCAACCATTTTGATAATTGATAAATCAGTTTGAGTATTTTTTTTAAAAGAGAAAAGTCAAAATTCTCTTGCTTTCATCTTATTAAATGTGACTAGTTTTTAGTTTCTTCACTTCTCTGTAACAGTTAACTGAATATCTTTGGGTTGTGGACAAAAAAAAAACCATGTAAGGACGTCATCTTAGGCTTTGGGAAACACTGATCGGCATTTTTCACCATTTTCTGATATTTTAAAACACAACTATTAATCAATTCATCAAGAAAATAATTAAGTATGACAGTAGTCATTAGTTGCAACCCTAAAACAAAGTCATGTTTTGTGAAGGAAAACAGAACAGGGGAAAGTTAACGGTTTCCTCTTTCCTTTACTACAGGTGCCAGCAGCACTAGATTTGATTTTTTATTCATTTATTTATTTTAATTTTGGTATGCAAGCATCTCCATATTGATTAAAAGCTATGTCATTTCAGTTTACTTCAATAAACTTGGATTTACTAAACTGAAATTATTGTGCACCAAAGCTCTTCTTAATTTTAAACCTGGCTTTAGTCATTTCAAATCTAGTTTTGTTAATCTATGATTACAATCATCTTAAATTAAATTAATATTTGCTGGGCAGTGTATATTATGTATGAAGTGTGAAGCATGATATTTATTTTCTGACCGTAAACATGTTTAACAGATTATTGATTCTGCCTGATTTGTTTTTCTGTGTCATTTTCTAACACTGAATATCGGCCAGAATATCGACATTTTGGACGTGCAGTTGTGTGTATCGGCCTTGACCCATATCTGTCGAGCCTAATTTAAACCTGTATGCTCCAGACCACAACAGGTGCCCCCCTCCTCCCTTTACGCTCCACCTGTCTTGCCTTCTCCGCGGCGGGCTGGCGACCCAGAAAGCAGCCGTCATTCATTAGAAATGGTATGCTGATCCGCCGGGGGGCCGGACGGCACAAACCCCCTCGGTCACCGGATCGGCGGCAGCTGCTCGGCCCCCCGGTGCTATTTTCACCCTCAGGATAAAGTGATGTGCAGCCGCTGCCCGCCCGCACGGCCCCAGCAGCTCCAGTCACACCACAGCAGAGCCAGGATGAAGTCCACAGGCAGTGAACGCACCACCTCCGACCTGGACGACCTGGACAGCGGCAGCGACAGCTCGGACGGCTGCAGCCCGCGCATGGAGACGGCTGTGGCGGCGGGAGGAGGCGGGTCAAGGGCGGGAGCGCCGAGACGGAGGAGACGGCGGAGACGCAGCAGCGGCGCAGGAGGAGGAAGAGGCGGCGGAGACGCGCGTCTCACCGGAGTGAGCCAACAGAGGAAGGCGGCCAACGCGCGGGAGCGGGACAGGACGCACAGCGTGAACACGGCCTTCACTGCGCTCCGCACGCTCATCCCCACCGAGCCCGCCGACAGGAAGCTCTCCAAGATCGAGACGCTCCGCCTGGCCTCCAGCTACATCTCCCACCTGGCCAACGTGCTGCTGCTGGGGACGACTGCCGGGACGGACAGCCGTGTCTCCGCTACCAGAGCATCCTGCACGGCCCCGCCGCGCTCAGCCCGCCTCCCTCAGACCCATCTGCACCTTCTGCCTCAGCAACCAGAGGAAACTGGTGAGAGCCCAGTTACACCTGCTCTACCACACTGTAAAAAACTACAAGTTGAGAAAACTCAACATTTAAAGGCAACTTAGTTTGAGTTCTGAGTCAAACTCACCAGCTAATAATGTTTTGTTGAGATAATTCACTTTTCTTTAAATAAACTTGTTTGAGAAGTTCTGAAAAGTTTTACCCACTGCTGATATTTTATTGAGATCATTTACTTTTCTTCTTTGGATAAACTTGAATAATTGAGTTTTAGAAACCCATAAACTTCCCATAAAACCCATAAAAGTTCAGAAAACTTCAAGAACTTGCTGAGCAGACTCACCAAAGTGAAACTGATTAATGGTTAATTAATATTTACAATTGCAACCACTTAATTTTCAAGCACCCAAATAATGACAAATCAGGTTCACAGCCTCACTGTAAACAATTTTTGAAAAACAGTATTTTCTGAGGTTTCTAAAACTCAAAGATTCCAGTTCATCTAGAGAGGAAAAGTAAATTATGTCAAAAGATTATAGGCTGAAAAACCTTGTTTAGTGTATTTTAAAACGTAAGTGTTTTCAAAAATCTAAGGCAGTTGCCTTGAAGTGATGAGCTTTCTCAACTTTTTTAAACAGTGCATGATACAATGATGACACTGTAAAATCATACCAGATTTTAGTGGAATCAACTGATCTTTTCTCAGTAACTTAATGTAAATATACAAGTTTTATTTGTTCAGGTTGATTAAGCTTAAAATTTCTATTATTATTAATTTTGAGAACGAGTTCTTCTAACTTCAAGTCTTCTGACTTGAAATGATGAGTTGAATGAATGTTCTGTACTGAGTTCAATCAACTCATTAAAGCTGTAATATGTAATATTTCCATATCAAAATTTTTAAGAAGGGGAAACATATTTTTTGTTAAGTTGTGTACATTATGTCAAATGTTTTCAACCATGGTCAATGTGTTTTTTTTAAATGTGTTTTTGGTGAGATGCCTGAAATAAGGTCCGGTTAACACAAGCTTCAGAGATCTTTGTGTTTTGCTCTACGACATAAGTTACGTCAGTTAATACCCGACTCCTGAATTTTGAAGCTTTTATGTGTCTTAAAAAAGGCGGTTGCTAACAAATGGCTAAACAAGACCACAGGGGTTATCAGGGACATTAATCATCATCACTGTGAACATGAGTCACTTAATGATGATGATGTGAGGTCATGTGACTGTGGTGTAGTTTGTTTATAGTGTTAGCTAACTAATGTTAGCATTTTACTTCTGGTGATTGCATTTATGCTTCAAAAACAATGAAAGTGTTGTTTTGCCACCGAACTTATTTTCTGTCTAATGGAAAAATCCCATTGGCTTTTTGTGCAAGGCAGCAGGATGATGCTAACTTCCTGTTTGGCCTACAAAAATATATGGTGGCTGTTCAGCCGTGAAGACTAACAAAAAAAAAAAAAAGAGAAACATTACGTTGTTTGCTTGCAAGCAAATAACATAATGTAAATAAAAGACAATAATGGTGGTATCACAGACACAGGCACCCAGTTACAATAATAACATTTTTTTTAAAAAGACAACAACTCCCATGGTCCCCCATCACCACACAACACCCTCAAACTACGTCTCTTGTTATTGTTTTAATGTAAGGGGACTCCTTGCGGCAGAATTTATATAAATTAAGTTTAAATTAAGTTTGTAAACATCATTATCAGCAGAATTCCCAGCATGCATTGTTAAAGATTGAAAACTCTGAGACTCTTAAAATCTTCAGCTTCTTGAACATGTTTTCTCGTGTACAACTGAATTAATGTCAAGTTAATTTGACAAAAAATGTATTTTCTTTGAATCATTACAAAATTAACTCAATTTGTATTTTCAAATTCAGTCAACTTAAAATTTTAAGGCAGCGAGGATGCTGACTTTTAAGTTAAGTTAAAACAAATAGTTTAATTTTTACAGAGTTCATTCCTCTCTCCTGGACTCCAGGATTGCCAGGGTGGTGATTTTTACACAGAACCAGAAAGGCGTCTGCTCCAAAGTCAGTTCATCCAGTAAATACGTCATAAAAAAGTACAGCAGATGATGCCACCTGTGTCGGCTGCATCCGTTTTATCTGAATAATAATGATCAATGTATTTATTAATATTTCAGGTGCTGAGTTTGCACTGTTCAGAGATGATCTGCATCAACCAAAGTGGCACCTGTTTCTCCAGTGATTGACAACACAAAATGAAAACAGGCTGTGGTGCCTTCAAAGGTTTAAAATAAGTGTAGGTACTTGACTCAGTTTGACTTGGTGGTTTCTAAAACTCAAAGATTTGAGTTTACCTAAGAAAAAAGTTAATTATCTCAAAAGTTTAGTAAAGTACAGTTGCTTTGAAATTCTGAGTTTAGCTCAGAAGAAGAAAAGTAAATTATCTCAACAAAAGAATATAGGTTAGCAAAAATTGTTTTCTTAACTGTTTTTTTACAGTGTGGGATTGGGATTTGGAGTCACAGTTTAAAAAAACTGTTTCCAAATTAGATTAAAAGACACTAAAAAGCTACAAGCATTCAACATGTAAGTGGGGACTATCTATATTAAAACGATACAGATGATCATTTAGATCCTAAGTACATGTGTAGCTGTGGATTAGACGTGCTCACATTAGTTGACAGTGTTTGGCTGGACACCTTATAGTTATATATAGAAACTAGAAACTGGCCCAAGATCAACAATATTATGTAATATTATGTTACCTTTAACATGTAAAACTGCATTTTCACTGTTACAGAAGCATAAGTGGAGTATGTTTTCTGGCTCTCATCAAAGTAAATAAAAGATTAACATTAGATAGCTGGATGAGCTGTAATTTCATGTCTTTCTAACACGAATACATCAGAAATACCTAAAAGTTGAAGTTTCATTTAGGTGTAGTGATTTTGATACTATGCTTTGTTTAGTTCATGTTTAGTTTATGAGTTTCTGGGTAAACAAAATAGACTTCAGATTACTTAGTTTTTACTCTAAACTGAGATTAAATCTAAATCTGTTGCACCCAAACTTTTAAGTCCAGTGTAAAATGTGATCCAGTATTAAATTGAAATTACACTTGAAGAGATTTGGTTTTAAAAACAAACTAACTTTTGTTTGCTTTTTGCTTTTTGCTAGCTAGCAAATAATGTCATGTTTTGTTCACTTTTTGCCTAGCTAGCACACAATGTGAACTCATTGGATTAACTAAGCTGAGATTCATTTTTAATTGTGCAACAGAGCTCTGCTTAATTTTAAGTCTGGTTTTGCTCATTTTAAACATAGTGTTGCTGGCTGATTCCTCAAACCTAAAAGTGTGCTGTAAATAACAGTAAAATATAAACAAAATAGACTTCAAATCACCATATTATAATAAAATAAACCAATAAATATATGTAGTTGGGGGTCTGAAGTGTGATCAGGATTCATGTCATGGTGCTTTCACTGAACTGTGTTTGTGTTTCTTTGCCTCCTCAGCTCAGAGATGGACAGAAGCACTCAGCTGCTGTGTGACTTGAAGCAGCTCTGGACAGACAAGGAGTCCACCTCGAAGATGTTGTTTACATGAAGACACGTAAAAAAAAATCCTTCTGTAGAACTTTGTACATAAAATATTAACATATTTATTTTTGGATTAGACTAGAGAAGAAAATGAACACTGGAAAGCACTTTCTGTTCACGTTCGTGTGCCTCTGAACCTCTGTGTTTTGGTTGAGCTGTAACCTGAGCCAATGTGTAAAGTTGCACCTGACGGGGGGCTATTTTGGTCCCACGAATAGTACAAACTACCCCCCCACCAGCCGTACACCCCCATGTCCAACTCCTAAAAAAAAGCCTTGCCGCCTTCAGTCACATGAAGGAAACTGAAAAGCAGCGACTGCAGCGGTTGCTGTCAGTTGAGTGGCGTTAACGCTGCCTTCAAGTGCTGTCAGAAATATCGCTAATCATGCAGGAGCACTTTAAAGGGCAATTAACGGATCTATCAGCATGGATCTAGTGGTGATCAGTGGGAACTGCAACAACACAGACAGAACTGATTTCACATTTTGCATCATTTGCTGGATGCGTATTAAAGCGTAACACGGCACCATTTTTTAACATGTTTGTGTTTTTGTTAATCTACACTGTTACGACATCTAACAGGCTAATTTTTTGATGCATTAAATGGTTACAGTGCATTCAGATTGAAAGCAAGACAAATTTTAGACACGTGATTACGTGCAAAGCCAATTAAAAGACAAAATTAGACGCAAATTTTCTGTGATTGGCGCATATCGGCAAAAACACCCCTTTTTAACTAGCTATTTTGCTCTGTAGCATCTACATGAATCATTAGCTAGCTAGTTACATGTTACATCTCATAGCTAATGCATAGCAAACTAGCTAGCTAATCTACACAAGTCATCAGCTAGCTATTTAGCTAGCATTTGCTAATGTTAGCGAAATTCTGTTTTCTTTTCAACATAGAGAAAGTTGACCGAGGTTCCATCAAGTACCAAGCTTGCTCAACTGTTACTGGCGCGTGATACTGACGTGGAGCTATGTGAACGAAGCAAGGTGAAAATTGTGCCCTCAAATCTGAAAATATCCTCTTTAAAACTGGACACGGTTCACAATTAAAGGGATAGGTCGGATTTTTTGAATGATTTACTTAACCACAGTCTGTGCTGCAGTAGATGACTGTCGACATGCCACCTGTTAGCAGGGAGGGCAGTTAGCAAGAGTACCTGCTTATGAAGCTAAGCAATGTAAAAAAAAAATCAATACCACTTTATCTTGCACTCAGACAGCTTTTTCTGATGGGAAACTACTGTTATATAAGTCAAATATTGCTCTCTCCAAAGCAACCAAACTCCATTGGGAAAATCTGCAGTTTTACCTCGCAGAACCCCAGAGTTGCTGGTCTTCAGTTGCCATAATCTGTTAGTTTGTTTGTGTTATTGTGTGACTTCTGTGAATCCAAACTGGCGTTTTGAAACACTAAAGTCACACAATAACACACACAAACTAACAGATTGAGGCAGCAATAGACAGGCAACTTCTATGTTGTGCAGGGTAAAATGGCTGATTTTGGGAATGGAGTTTGGTTGATTTGGAGAGAGCAGTATTTGGCTTATATAACAAGCAAAATCAAGTCTGTCTGACAGCAAGGTAAAGAAGTCAAAACATTTTTAAGTGGCTAAAATCACTGCTTAGCTTTCTACACCAGTACTCCTGCTGCTTCTACAAACTGGGGGCATGTCGATCGCCATCTACTGTAGGTAACACACTGACTGTGGATTAATACTTCATACAACCACACTTCAAATAACCTGAACTATCCCTTTAATAAAAATCAGGGAGATGATGCTTCTTTTAATTTATTTTAGAGAAACTCAGGGGAAGATGTCATGTAGCTTTATGTAAAAATGGTGCCACTACAGATTTCTTGTACATATCATGCAAGCTTTGCACATTATGAATTTAGTTTGGGCACCTCACCTGACATGACCTTTGCAAATATTCACATCCTGTAAAGAAAGTCAAAAGATTTAATCTGGGAAGTTTTTCTATGTACTATATTAATCCTGCAGAGGGCGAAGTTTCTACGGCAGCAGACATTTAATCTGCTTTATGGTTTAAAGTTCAAAATAATCTGCAAAGGAAGGCAGTGCATGAAAAATGTGTTTAACATGTTAGTTAATCTCATATTGAGGCTTAAAATCCTAATTTAAGAAAAATTAACTTCTGCCGGGAAGGTTGTGTTTCTATTTGTTGTTCAAGTTGAGTTCAGGGTTATTTGGGGCTCATATTTCCTTTTTTAATTTAAATTTAATATTATTTTTTAGTCCCAGTTGATGCTGCCTTCATGCACCGGTGGAAATCATACATGTGGAGTTTAAAAACCAGGCTCTGAGGAAAGTTTTAATCTCCACTGATGCTATTTAACCTCAAAGATTTTCTCAGAAAGAAATGATTTGTTCCTAATTTGAAAACTGACCTGGACGCTTCAACCTTCTGTCTATCTTTGAGCTGTCTGAAGATGAAATGTTAGTACAAATATATTTGCAGTGTGGTGAAATGTTTACTTTTGCATTGTTGCACAATCTCTGTTATCACTTTAAAAACACAAATCTGTGACGTTTTGTGTGTACATGAATGTGGGATGCCCTGGCATGCAAAGTGCATTCAAATTTGGAGAAAATCTATCCTACAAACAACTGGATCCCTTGATGTTTATTATTATTATACAGCACATATGGATGAGAACTATCACTGGAAATGTTGCACACTACCTCAAACTTATGTATTAAATACCTCTAAATCTAATGTGTAACATGACTGTTTAAAAACGTACTTGAATATCTGACAAATGTGTCCTTTGCACATCGCAAATACTGAAGCTGCTTGAAGAAAAATGTATTTTTGTATAATAAAAATAAAAATGAGAATAATATCTAAGTGTCCTGTTTAGTCTGTAAATAGACAAAAATATATTTGTAATTTCTAACAAAGAAAAACAAATCAAAACCATATAGTTTGAGGCCCATGATTGGAGCCAAAGGCAACAGTTCTCCACCTCTGCACAAGGTTTTTGTTTTTTTACTCCTACAGTTTATAAAACAATCTTTAAAAGCAACATTTTCTTTTAAGCTTTGTTTTCTTGCACTTTATTCTGACATGATCAGTTTATTGTAGCCAAGAAATATGAAGAACTTTTCAGTCTTGTATCAATTAAACTTGCAGTTACAGTATGTAGGTCATTTCTTAGATATAAAAAAAAAACCTAAGAATGCTTTAATAAAAAGCCAAAGAACAGTCAACAGCATTTCAATAATCTTTATTTCATAAAAAAGTCAATCGGTTTATATCAGATTAAAGAAAGTAGAAACCAATAATAATCAGTTAGCTGGCGAGGCATCTTACAGGGGGGCGTGTCTTCTGACGGACTGACCAGAGAGACCTCGACACGCCGTACAGGTTTACCCGAAAGTCAAGAAAGAAGGCGAAGTTTAAGACCCAACAGGAGCCAAAACACGAGCTGGGCGAGGAAAAAAAAAAAGTTAAAGGGGAGATTTAAAAAGAAAAAAAAAAAAAGAAAAAAAAAGAAAAACTTTGGCAAAATTGTGTTAATATTTTCGTCGGCTTCGTAGTCGCATGGCAAAAACGCGAATATTAAACAAATCCTGGTTCAGATTCATACAAGTGGCCATCGAGATCACATGGAATGTTTTGTATCCAAATTACAGAAGGCATTACAACAATAATAATAATCCCAAAAAATAAAGAGTAAGAGGGCAGAATTCATGGTTTTCCACTTCCACTGTGAGCCGCGATACATGTTACAATAAGGACTGAGCCCTTTTTCTTTTCGTTAAAATAACATTTAAATGTGTTGGAGTGGTGGAAGAGAGTGTTTGGGGATAAAGAAGTAACAGGAGGTAGAAGAGAAAAAAGAAAAAAAGGACATTTTACTGCTCCTGCTGCTACTTGTAAAAAAAAAAAAAAAGAAAAGAAAAAAGCTCGTCTGGCGGTGGAGGTTTTAGTCTGTCTCCTCTTCGTCTGATTCCGACTCTGCAGAGAGAAAAATAAATAAAGAAGTTTGCTTTAAACTGTTTGATCAAAGTGATCACAAATACCTTATTCTACATTCAACATGAGTCTCTTTAATGTTAGAATCTATTATCATTTTTGATTAATCTGACATAACTTTGCCAATTAATTAGCGCTATTAGAAGAAACTTTCAGATTTTGTAGTCTTTCAGACACCTGAAGTCGTATGTCAAACAAGAATGAGAAAGAATTTCACTTTCAAAACTTCAACAATTCATGTCCTCAGTTCTCAAACTGTTAAAAGAAAAGCTGATGCATCACAGTGGTAAACATGATCCTGTCAGCTTATTTAGAACATGTTGTAGGAATCAAATTCAGAATGAGTTTGTATTTACAACATACAAGATAAATATCTTGTATTTGCACTGTTCTTTTTTTTTTTTTGAATATTTGAACCATCAAGTCAACCATCAAGTCACTGTTCCAGCTCTCTCATAATTGTGAGACAAACAGAGGGCCTTAAAGATATTGATTATTAGTTGGAAACTAATTTTATTTTGACCAGCACTACTTTTTGCAGCACTATTTGGACGATCAATTAATCATTTGTCTTTTTCCATCACAAATGTCAAAAGTTGGAGCATCTTAAATGTGAGGATTAGCTGCTTTTCTTTGTCATTTATGACCTTCAAGAGTCTTCTGGACTGCTGATTGGTCAAAAGAGGCTCTAGGAAATTGTCCTGAGTGTTCTTCACAGGTTTTTGACATTTATAGACTAAATGATTAATGTTGACATGGCTTTCTTAGTCTTCTGTGTATTTGGGGTATTTGGTTTTGGACTGTTGGTCAGACAAGAAATTTAATGCAAAAACTTGAACTGTGCAAAACATTTCACCATTTTATAGACAATTAAACAAGAAAAAATTGTCAGGCTGACGTTGAAAATAAGCTGCATGGACTTGGTGCAGGCAGCCATTTTGATTTTTTAAAAACAGGTCTCACTCCAATAAAGGCTGAATTTCATCATCATGTTTATGCTGGTGACCTGCACAAAAGGGAGGGAGCAATAATCTCACTCACAATAAACTTCTTTTCCTGCTGCGACAAGTCAAAAAAATCTGCTGTGAGACGGGATTATGACCTCAGGGTGAAGGCGTGTGTGGTGCGGCGTGCGTGCGTGCGTGTTCCTTTACCTTCCTCAGCGTTTTTGAGCCACTCGACGAATTTTTTCATCTGCTCAAGGAAAACGCTTTTCCCCTTGGAGAGGTGGGCATCGGAGTACCACTTCAGTATGGCCTCTTCGCTCAATACATCCGCTGTGACGAGGAGAAGGACGGAGTCAGTGCTGCACAGGACTGACAAACATGACATCCAACATACACTAACAGAGCCTGACACGTGCCTTTGTAAAAGGATCACGTAAAGAAAAAACGGTTAACTGATGCTTGGTGGGAAGTACTGCTCATGGTTATGTTTAAATCTTAAAAACTAAATCTCATCAATGGTCTAGCTTCTCAACCAGTCAATAGGTTTTTCAGGGAAATCTGCCCACCAATCAGAAGCTGAAGCTGTGTGTAAAAGGCAACGACAAGCCAGACTTGTGTTAAAAAAAAATGACACCAAGCATTAGGGAGGTACAACAGTTTAAGGTCAAGGAAATGTTGAAAAATGACCTCGTACTTCTCAGCGTTAAAACGGACACTTTCATAAACCTAAAACAAAACGAGACAAACTGTCAGTGGAGAGTTTTAGATTTAATCATTGGGCATGGATCGATGGAGCTGAACGTTGCTAGGCAGGGGGAGACACCAACCTTTGTAGAGGAGCACCACGATCTTCTGAAAGGCCTTCATGAAGTGGATGTTGTCGTAGCAGTACTCCTGGATCTTCAGCAGCAGGCTGAGCTCGGACAGACCCTGGGAGGTGAAGGCTTTCAGCAGAAGGCTGTATTGCTGCACAAACACCAGACAAAAAGGAAGCTAAGTTAGAGAAAACGGCAGTTAATTTTGTCAAGAAAATGTTGACAACAGGTATTCGCGTATGACGTCCTTGGATTTCATGACGGGATAAATAAAATGAATAAACAAACAAAATACTGACCACAAAATAACGTCAAGCCTATTCCCAAATGACCCTTCACTAAGCCTCGTCCTCTGTTACTGCTCCTACGCCTTTTACAGTGAAAACAGTGGCAGCCTGAACATTGAAACTGGGAGTGACTGTTGAAGTCTTCGATTCCTCAGAGAAGTGAACTGAAGCTTCTCATTTCTAGCTGATGACCGCGGATTTTGTCGGCTAAAATGATGTGAATATGAGCTGATGCTTCAAGTCCTTCAGTCAGCTGAGATGTTCACCTGCAGCTGACTTTTTAACAATACTGTGTGATATGGTAAAAAAAAAACAGTCATATTGTGATTATTTTGACTGAAATTGCGATACACTTTGGGGGAATTCTCGTTTTTGCGTTTCCAATTTTAATTTTTCCTGAAAAAAAAAAAAAGACTAATTCTATAAGACTGAGACTAATTGTTACTAATCTATGATTGGACAGTTACTGTTCACAGAGGAGGGGCTTATTAGAGAAGGGTTGATTAGGATGAGAATTAAAGATGTGCAGAAAAAAATAAGACTGTCCTGCAGGGTCTGCTGAGCTAATATTAGTTACGTAAGTTGATTTGATTTAATAACATGTTAATTCTCTTTTAGGACATTTAATGTTACTGTAGCTGAAGCTCTGTGAGACATCTGTCAATCTAATGGTAAGCATCTACATCAATCTACATTATTATGATATGAAAGGATGTGTCAGTAACACACTGTCAGCCTAGACGACTAAACACAAACCCTTGCTTTTACCTCAATAAAACAGACCTACCTCTTCTCTGTCAAACATGCTCACCATTTCAGGTTTTTTTCTGCTTTAAACAACAGGATTGTCTTTTTTTTTTTACTGAATTAAAACAAATAACCTGACTGCACTTCTTCCCAGCAGAACATTTCACCTTCTGCTGCTGCGCTGAACAAGATCAGAGTCCTTAAACTCAAACATTTTCAGACTTGCCAGAACCTGCAGCCACGGAGGCAAGTTTCATAACTCATTGCACAATCCTTGAGAATAAACACAAGAAAATCTGCTGTGTAAGAGACATTTTAAAAAAAAACACTTCCAGCAGAGGCTTTTTAACAGTGTGGCGAACCTTCAAGTGTTTGATGGCTTGTTCGGTCACCAGCTCTTCCTTCTTGTTCCACTCCACGCAGCTCATCACGCTGGTCCAGATGATGCTGATCATGGTCTGCTCAGAGAGGTTGGCCTTTTTCATCTCCTCTTTGGTGAAGGCGATAATCTGAACAGGCAAATTTAAAGAAACAGCTGGGTTTAAAGTTTGGATCATTTCAGCCTCTCTGTGATCCTGCAGGTTGCTTTGAGAGATTTCCATGTTTGCATGTGTCTGTACTGACACCAGCAAACCGTTAATTTGTGTTCAGCTTGTTGACTCATTGTGCTGCTGTCTTTGTTACTGCCTGAAGTGCTGCTGCATCAAGTCACAAACACAAAGATGAGGCAGACAGAGGAAGTGTCAAGCCCAAAACACAAAAATCTGTTAGCAACAAAGAGGAACGACATTCAGTCCTTCACCTGCACCAACTGAAAGACATTTACTGAAGATAATAACAGTCCAGAGAACGACTGTCAGCACCAACTCAATGTCAACACAATGAGCTGCTCCACTAAATTGTTATTTACTGCAGAGATTTTGTTTGTTGTGGAATATCTGTCATTTTTTCACCCTCCTGCAGGTCTATCTGCGTCCAACACCAGCAACTCATATGGACAAAAATAATCAAACCGGGACGCAAATACTAAGGCTGCCCCATATGGTAAACTAGTCTATTATTTGTGACTGGAAATTGCAATTCAGTTAGTGGGAATGATCATTTTTGCATCACACTTTTCATTTATTAGCCGATTGGCATTCTGTGCAGCCTGGCTGAGCCAATATACAAATTATTTTACTTATTTATCTTAAAAATGAACGATTTAATACAACTGCAATTTCAAGTCGTTTCAAACACTTTATCCAAAATCCAAGCATGTTTCAAACCTTGAAGACAGTACATTAAAAATTTGTTTTCTCAAGGATTTCCAGCACCTGTAAAAAAAAAAAAAAACATCTCTGCAGCATTACAGTCTTTCACTATAAGGCTGTTTTCTCACACATCAAACAGCGATTTCGGTTTACATGTGCAAAATATTCTGGGGTTTGAACCAAATTCCAAAAAGGGTTGATATTCCTACTGTTAACATGGCTCATGAAAATGAATATTCCCGTTTACATGCAGCCAAGCGTACTCTGATTATGGGAACCGGAAACAGCTTGAGCCATTGTGTTTATTTGCTTCAGACTGTATGAACACAACTTCCTTCTTTTATTCATTCAACCACCTTCCTGAAAAAGTTGACAATATTTGCAATGCCAAAAGGATGCCGTTGCAAATATCGCAACACCAAAAGGCAATATTTACAACAATATCCGTCTGATATCTACAGGTTGATGTCCAAATTTTTAATACCATTTAATACCAGGTAAGTGTTTCATCTTCTGACCAGACTTGTGGGCTTTTCTGCTCCTAAAAACTGAATTATATCAGTACAGGCCACATGTCAATCAGAAAATGCTAAATTCAGAGTAAGCTCTAATTCAGAATATGCTGTTTACATATGAACCGGAAGTTATCTTATTCTAAATGATAGTGGAAAATTATTGTGCATATAAATGTAGCTCTTTTTCTGTAGAATCTGTAACCCAGAGAAAACAGGAAGCAGTCAGCCTTGACTCACCTCCTTCTGAGGGTCACCACGGGACATCTGCTCCTGGAGCTCCTTCTGCAGCTCCTTGCGGGCGCCGATGGATTGCTGGTTGCGGGCGAAGTCGGACAGCTCCTTCAGCCCGGCGTCGGTGAAGTACTTAGAAAAATGCTCGCAGCTCCGTTTGTTGGCAGGAAAGAGTTCCTGTGAGACAGAGGGATCATTTAAGAGCCAATTTGTTACAAAAATCTGTAAGGAAATGTGACAACTAAACCCAGAACACAGATGATTTCCAGCCGTCTCAGATGATTAAAGTCATTTACCATCAGCCTGTTGTCCATGCCGACTTTGCGGAGACTGGCAGCCACTGAGTTGATGTCCTTCTCATTGATCCATGACTTGAACAGCTTGACAGCGAAGGCTGCAGATACTCCTGGACCGCAAAGACAAGACAAATCCAGTTTCTGTTGGACTCTCACTGCATGTTAAGTAGGGATGTCCAACGTGACTGTACTGATTTTTCTACAGAAATGTATGTAGCAGCCTTGGCTGGGTGATATGGTTTATACAGAAGATATTTTTAGGCTATTCTGCAATAGGATAATGCTCGACATACAAATTTTCTCTAAAATAATACATGGTAAAGTAGTAAATAGTGCAAACATACAATGATCTTACAGAATATGATGCACTGCTGTAGATTAAACTACCCAACAGTATATAAAATAGTTAAAATTAGCTCAACTGTAAACAACAGCAGTAAAATGCAACACACACGGAGCAGAGATATTAATCCAAAACATCAGTTATCTAATAGCAAAATCTGCGGGAAAATTGTCCTCATCAGTGTTTTACAATTATACATATTTTTCTTTAGCTTTAGAGTGTAGAACTTTAACATTTACTAACTTTTACTAACTTTTGTAGTGGAGTTGGGGCTAATGCCACAATATTTTTTACATCAATATTGACTATGAATATGATTTGGTGTTTTGTTAAATATTAAAACAATGAGATTTTTGATAAATATCATCAGTAATGTGGATATAATGACTAAGTGGGAAAAAACAAATACTAACAAATCTAGATGAGTCTATTAAGTTCAGAAAATTAAATGATTTCACTGTAATGCAGTCTTTAAAACCAGGAAAAAACACTCTTCTGATGTCGTGATAGAACAGTAACCAAAATACATTATAAGACACTGCCCAGCCCTAGAACCAGGAATGCAATTGTTCCAGACATGTTCTAGTTCGGTGTTCTGTGCCAAAGGAAGAAAAGGAACACCTGCCAACAATACAACATGCTCCGCCTCAACTTGTCAAAAAGAAAAACTAACAAGAGTCACGCAAAGAAGAAATTTGTGTTTAAAGCAGATCATCAGGGATTAATAAGAAATTAACAACAAAAATAGTATGCAAACTGTGCCCCACGCTTGAAGTTAAGGATGTCCTGTTGCCCTGGAGACAATGAAAATAGCACCTGGGACACAACAATGGTGTCTGGGACAATTCTGGGACAGTAGAGAAACTTATTACAAATGAAAATATCCCGTTGTTGCATCATGAAATATATATCATTTTAATTTTCAGGTGTTTGATTTAGGTAAGTCATATATGCCCTTAGACCATGGTGTTAAAAATAAAGTGGATGCCACGAGACATTCAAGAGCGTATTTAAATTTCCATCACCATATATCAGTAAAAAAAACACATTTTCACTTGCACTGTAGCTTTCAGTGATCTACTGATCAAGCAGAATAAAGTAATTTCCACAAACACATCTGCATACAAATCTAGATATTTAAGCCTAAATGTAAAGCTTTGTCAGATAAACTACTGACTCTGAGACTGGATTTAAATAAGAAACTAACTCAACTGACGACTGAAAGACCTTCCATGCTGGACCAAATTGTGTTCATGGGATTTATTGTTTTGTTTGTTACCGTGGTATCAAGGTTTTGAACATCCCTAATTCAAAGCATAAAATGTCTTCAAAGAAAACCCAGGGCTGTCACTTTTCTCCTCACCCTCTTTGACGAGGTTCTCGTTGAAGAGGCTGTTCAGGATCGAGGCTGATATGTTGCCGTTGGCCAGCAGGATGCCGGTCAGCATGGCCAGTTTGTTGCGCTCAGACTCAGTGAATCCCTTTAGAAACAGCAGCAACTACAGGCAGACAAAAACAAAAACAGGTTTGTTATGTTTCACAGAATAGTCAACCCTTCATCTCTGACTGCAGGCTTTGTCTTGCAGCTGGCAAACACTCTTTGTAAATATTGCTTTCCCACGTTCGAAGATCATTTCTAACACTTATGGGACAGTTCAGTTCACCCCAAAATTAAACAGATATTTTTCCTCTTGCCTGTGGTGGTGTTTCTTAATCTAGATTGTTTTGGTGTGAGCTGCAGAGTTCTAGAGATTCAAAGTCAGTGTCTCTTTCCAGAAATCAATAACTGGCTACTCAAGATAATCCACAGACCGTGTTGTGAGCAGGAACTACTTTCAGAAAGAAAACAGTTCCGACGTCACAGATTAAGATTTTTTTTTACATTTTCTGGCACTTTAGAGTTAATAAAATTGTGGTAGATTAATAGATAGTGAAACACTAAATGTAGTTTTTCAGCTATTAAATGAACAACATCACTCTGAAGTGCATTAAACTGTGAAATGACTGTAACACCTGCTAAATTATTGTAAAACTCAATTTGTTTGCCAGCACGAGCTATGAGCTCAGCTTAAAAGTAACAATACCTGATAACACGCTAACATTCAACTCAAAAACTGCCGTTAGATCCCGTTTAGATGCTCACCTTCTTGATCTCCTCTTCGAAACCCTTCTCCAGGTACTTGTAACGCCTGATCAGCTTGTTAAAAACCTGTTTTGGCGAGAAAAGAGTCAGAGCTTCGACACGTGCATCATTAAGTTTATCAGTTGAAAGAAGTTTGTCAAACGCTCTGTACCTGAGCATATGCTTGCATTGTCTCCAGGTCTTCTTGTGCCGTGAAGAGGCAGAACTCGGTGCGGGTCATGTCGTCCGATAGTGTCCCGCCTGGGGCTGCAGGAGCGGAAATAAACAACCACCAGTTAAACAGGGGCTTTAATAACACGCAGGGTTCCTACACATTTTCAGAGGTCAAATTCAAACACTTTTCAGGCGTTTCAAGCTGACAATGTATAAAAGGGTTAGGACTAAGTTTTTTTTACTTCATCTTACACCTTTTCAAACAATAAATACATATTTATTTAAGCGATTTTGCAAAATATTTTCAGTTATTTTAATTTGTTTTGTTTTCCTTATAATATTAGTTTAATTTTAACATGTCTGAAATAAAATGAACAGAAATGCACACATAACTCACCCAGCATTCCGCCAGCCACCAGGATGTCAAAGAGTGTCTCTGCATACCGGCGGTAGTCAAGCTTGGCGCCAGAGGCATCAAGGAATTTCGCGACCGCTTCCAAGTCAGTGCCAGTTTGATTCAAGCCTTGTACGATACTTTCTTGAAACTGAGTAGGGTCAAATCTCTCCTTTTCATCTGCAGGGAAAACACGTTTGGATTAGTTACAAAAAAAAAAAGGAGGAAAAAAGCCTCTCAGAACATGCATCTGTCATGCAAAGCAGAACACATGTAAATAACACAAACCTCTTTTCCTCGTTTTGAAACGCTGGCCTGTTAGCGTTGGCTTTTGCTGCTTTTGATTATTCATAAAAGACACCCTGAAATGGATAAAAACCGAGTTAATGTTTTGTCGAGCCCAGCAGACGACACGTTGACACATGTGAGAACAGAACGCAGTGTTCCTTTAATTATGCCTTGTATTGCCAGCGTTTGGGTGGGCGCCACGTTTATGTCATGAGTTCAGCTCCATAAATTATTCTTTCACAATCAAAGTTACACAACAGACTTTAAAGCCTGTTGCTAAATACGTGCTCTTGATACTCTAAAAGGATAAAACATTTCGTAAAAAGACCAAAACAACAATGAACTGATCCTACTGAGAAGGATTGTCTGTGTAGAGCTGCACTGTTGTTCAAAAACTACTGCAAACACGTCTCTTCACCACCATGACCCTGGTCACTGTAGTTTATTTTGACCTGATCTCACAAACACCATCCAGCTGCTGCAAATCCCTACCAAAGCACCAGATATATTACTGTGCAGTTGTCTATGGATGCATGATATGGTTTAAAACATGTGATTATTATTGACAGATATTGTAATAAGATTCCTGATTAGTGGGTTAGAATCACTGCATCATAACTTTCTTTTTAAATGAAATGAAAAGCTTAAAATTATGACATTGTGACACTTGTTGGGGTCAGAACCAAACAAACATATTTTCTTACATTTTGAGGACAAAATCTTTGCATCTCTGCAGCACTATAGTGCTTCATTATAATGCTGATTTGTCACATTTTTCTTCATCAAATAATTGCAGCTGTTTCAAGTTGGATTATTGTGATTTTTTAGTCATATTTTGATTAATTGCACAGCCCTAGAGTAAACCTTTCCAAAACCTACTGTGCACAGTTGTTTTTGAATTAAAAAAAATTAATAACCTTCAAAAAAAAAAGAAACAATATGGTTCTAACTAGGGCTGCAACTATGATTATTTTGCAATTATTTTCTCAATTAATTGATCAGCTGCCACCTTTGTATTTACCACTACACCCTTGGCTAGAAACAGGGATAAAAGAACAGTAACTGGTCTCACAATAAACCGTTATAAAACTCCTCACAATTAGTATTACAGTTTTAAATGTCAATTACCAAACTAACTGCGGTTGATTCCTGCGTATCAAAAAATCACAACAAATAAGGTCAAGCATTAAGCAAAGTCAGTTTTTTCAGAAAGTCAGTTTTTTCAGCAATATCTTCTTAACAATACCCTGGTGATACTGACAACTGACAATTTTGATCAATACTGATATATCAAAAGATAGATAGCTGGATCAAAATAATTGCAATCTAACATTTTTATGCCCTTTCATCTTTAGTTAGAAAGTAGTGCAAAAATGAATAACAGATTCATCAGTTTGACCACTTATTACAGACATATGTTAATATTTTCTGGTTCCTTCACTCCTGACTGAGAGTACACTAAATATCTTGGGGTTGTGGACAAAACGAGACATTTGAGGACGTCATCTTGAGCTTGATGATCAGCATTTTACAAAGCAAATAACTGGTTAGTTGGGGAAATAACTGAAATTATCAGATCATGAAAATAATAATCTGACATGAGACACACTGCTGGATTTGCGAGAAATAAGAAAATGTAGAATAACACTAGCCTTAATCCATAAATATGTTTATTTTTCAGTCATTTCAAATGTCTAAAGCCTTTAACTTAGCAGGCTGTCAGTTGAGCTATTTTAAGAACAAAATATGGATACACTATAGAGTTAGTTCCAGTATATTAATGTGGAACAACTGTTAAAAACCACATTTTATAATCAAGGAGTTTTATTAATGAGCCATCCAACAGCAAAGGAAGACAAGTGAGACAAAAGACAATACGAGGTGGTACAATGGAGCTGGTGGGTGTTCGGTTCTGTAATTAATCAAAGAAATTCAAGTTTACCCCCTCATCTGAAAAGTGACCTGACGCCGACATGTTCTGGTGAATATCAGAGATAAAGGAAACGTGTCAGCTTGGACATAATAAGAGATTTTCTACAACCACAGCTCGCTAATTGTAGGTTAGCATCAGCTAACGGTGGGCCTCGCCATGCGCTGAGACTCTACTGCTGGCAGGGCCCGCTAGCTGCTTAACTATGGTGGTTTAATTATTAAACCACTGCTTACACACCAAACCCCGACAGAGTACACTCATCAGTCCTTAAACACAACTTTCTGTCCAAATGTCATCATGAAATATGAACTCTTATCGAGGCGGTGTTGAAATATGTGAGCGACAACGAGGCTTCAGCTAGTTAAGCTAACCCCTTTTAGCGGCGCCCATCATGGCGACGTTCCCGGATAAAAAACGTTATTTTACAGGATCGAACCCGACATAATGACGTTTTTACCTACTGGTTAAGGTGTGTGACAGTACTGAGAAGGAGGAAATTTAGGTACTCACCGAAATTAATGCAGATAAAAAACGGTTGTTAACCAGGGGAATCAAAGCAAGTGACGAGTCTCTCAGTGGCCCAAACAAAAAGACCTTCCCGTCAGAACTTCCGCAGGCTCCGCCCGCTGCGCATGCGCGATATAAAGGGGGGTTTCCGTTCCACAGAAAAAAAAAGGAAAAAAAGATTTATTTATTTATTTATTTATTTATTTATTTATTTATCAATCATTTCACAGGTTTGTTTAATAAAAATTCAAATTTTAACATTTTTAAACAATTTTTGAAATTCATTATTTTGAATCCAATTCTCCTTCATAAAGGGCATAAAATGTACCATTTACCGTTTAAATAAAGGACTCATTAGTTTTAATATACATTTAACCAAACACTATAATAACATCTTAGTTGATGATATATTGAATTATAATATATTATAATATATTTTATTTTTGACAAAATATCCCATGTTTCAATTTATTTCAGCTAGAATTCAAACAATGTCTTGTCTGTGAAGGTTCTCAGTCATCCAGGTCATGGTATTCGTAGCAAAGTTTGTCATAGGCAACTGGACTTGATAGAGTTCTTGAAGACGTTTCGCCTCTCATCCAAGAGGCTTCCTCAGTTCTGACTGACTGGTTTGGGAGTTCAGGTATTTAAACCACTGTGTGGTCGTTAACACCTAGAGGGGGCATGTGTCTCAAGTGCCCACCCTTCCAACAATGTCACATTACAGAATTTTAACTGACTTGGAGTTTATACCAGAATACTTCTGACAGGCAAAACATGGCTAAATTTTTGTTTATTCCTTAAAATAAGCGAAACATTACCTTGTCACTACCAAAACAATCATGCCACAGTGACTGTTTCTATAGTGACAGTTTTAAGAGTGCTATATTTCAGCTGGTAATCATGACATTACAGAATTTTAACTGACATGGAGTTTATTAATATTGTATTTATTTCCCTCAAATAAAGGCTTAATAGTTCCTTTTTGTCCCAACTGAAACATCATCATCACATTTCAGTGGTGACTGTTTGGATTGTGGCAATTTTAGATAATTTTGAGTCTATCTATCCCTGTTTTTGCCAAAGACGAGGCTACTATTCCAAGATTTTAATTATTTGAATTGAATTTAAAGTAATTTTACATTTACAAATATGAATATCGCGCACCATTTAGTATAACATCATAATGAAGACTTCACTGTCTCTGGTAGAGGGTTCTATTTCAAATAATAAAATAAAGAGAGAGCAAAAAGAAGGAAATGGGCATAAACTAGTTCATTTCTGGCCCTGTGAACTGAACTTTGAACTAGATCTTTTTTAAGCGTGAACTTGCTCAACACTGATAAATTCCTGGACCCACAAAAATCCCAGAAACCACGCGCTGTGCAGCACTGCAGGTGAAACCATTGAACAGTGTCCAACATGGCTGATGGTAGCCATTTTTGGGTCTCTCACAAAGTTTCTGCGAGGGTCATGGGGGCTAAATTTGATTAATAACCTTCATCGATGACAATTCTACTGAGAAACAAACCTCCACATCTCCTAATTGTTGGAGATGTTCCAACTACCTTTAACCCTATACCCTGTTAGGACTTCTGTGTTTGCAGTTGGACTTTGGCATTTTGCGTGAGGATTTGGATTTGTTTGATGTGTACCCACCAAGCACCAGACGTCATTCCAGCGTTGGCTTTTGGGCTAAATCTGGTCGGTCCATCATGGCATTTATTTAGCCCAAAAATAGACTGGGTCGATGGGATTGGGTCATGTTTAGTCAACTCAATCTGGTCCATATTTTGCACAATGTAGTAAAATATGATCTTTGTAACCAAAAAACATCTGCCTACTTTTGACGGTAAAATCTCCACCATAAGCATGAAAAACTGCATTTAAGAGCATAACTCATGACTAATATTAACTCATTTCCCACAATGCTAATGGTCTTTCAAGCTCCACTGTGTGTGTTTCTGCTTTTATTTTTGGATTAATTAGTCTCTGTTTTGTCAAGTTTTCCCTCTGGCTACACTCTTAGAAATAAGGATTACAAAATGGTTCTATCTGAAGGGCTCCTGTTCTACCCAGAACCATTTGCTTCTGAAAACCCTTCTTTTTTGAAGAAAGAGTTCAACAAAGGTTCTTTGTAAGACTACACAGAGGTTTGTTGCACAGAACCATCTGGAAAGGTGTCCTTAGAAACTGTTTGGAAAAGGGCAGGCACTTTCAAAAACCACTTGGCAAGGGATTGGATGAACCATCTGTCTATCACATCAAACAGAGGCTAACTATGGTCAGTTAGATCAAACTCTTGCTGAAGCAGGTTGGGGGAGGAGCAAAAACCATTTTTTCCATGGAGAAAAGCCACATTTACCTCATTTAGTCCAGACTTTCAGACTTTTCAGTTTCAGTGAAACCTAACGCTCCAGACCAAAAAGCTGGACTTAGGTCTGGTGAAAAGAGGTGGTCTCAATCTGGCATGTGAAGTTCTTTAGTACACTTGGATAAGTGAGACCAAAACTAACCGGACTGACTGTAATCAGTGTCTCAGAAAAATGAACCATAGTTTGGACTTTCAGGTTTGAAAGCAAACCTAGTTTCTTCAACCAGGATTTGGGTTTAGATTTAACTCAGAGGCAGCATGAAAATGTGGTTTGGGTGATAACAAACATCTGAGCCTGTCCTCACAACATCTGAGTGAACTGCTCAGATGCTTTAGTTCCGTGCAACTTCTGTCTCTGTATTTATCTGACCAAAACAAATCAGCTGTCGGACCGGTTTGTCCTGTTTGTCCACAGATCATATCAGAGGCCCAGCCCTCCCCCCAGCATGCATAAATGCACAAATAGCCTTGCACAGTTTATCCATGAGTCAAAGCTTTGGCGCCCTAATTAAAGGTGATACAACACCCCCTGGTGGCCATATTGAAGGACTACATACCTTAAGCAGACAGGCTTTAAAATGTCCAGCGTTCCTACAGCTTTTCAAAAGTCAAGTTCAAGCACTTTTCAAACTAAATGATTAGATTTCATGTCTTCATCACGTTAAATCAGATGTTATTTTCTTATAAACAATAAAAAATGTTTGTGATAAAATTCTACAGACGGGTGACAAATTACAGGAAAATGTGAAGAAGTTATAAAGTTATGTGAAGAAGAAACACAAAGTCCACAACATGACTCAGTTATACTGCTGCTTCTTTTTATTAAACATTCTCAGACAAAACTTTTAGCAGCATTGTGATTGGTCAGCACCATTTTAACATCCATTAAAGGACCAATACATAGTCAATACGCATGTAAAAATGACCAGTGCAGTGCAAATAGCAACTTGTTGCCATTGACTGTGTATTAAACAGGCTGTAATCCTGTTTAATGTGTGATCTGTGGTTATTAATCTAAAGATTGAGGCATTAATTTGACTTAGTGATACTGCAGGATGAGAGCACAAACATAATAAATCAAATGTGCGTCAAATTGAAGTCGTTATAAGGCATTAATTTGACATCATACACCGTCAACAATGAGAATACATGTGCAATAAAAATAAGTAAGAAATCTTCCAATTTGCATGTAAACAACATTTACAGAGTATTAGTAAAGTGACTGTATTACTTAATCATTATTAGTTACATTTAGAACATAGTCAGTATAGCTTTATTGTGATCAAATAACATTAAAAAAAACAATACAGATTCAGTGTTAGATGTTTAAGGCCCACGGTTTGAAAGATCCTGGTTTGCTGGCTGGAATCTGGAAATAAAATTCAACAACAAACAAAAGAATCATTAACAGAAATTAGTACATTATATAATATTATAACTATATAATGATACATTATTTATAATTTGTGGAAAATATCATGATCTAAAATGGGCTGAAGCAATGAAGAACTATATAGTAACTTATTCTTGTTGCTTTTATTTAGTTTGATTTATGATAACTTACTATGGAGGACTGAAACTGTCAAAATAGAAATTAAAGAACTAAATAAAGAAATAAACGACTCAATAAATACATTAATATGCCATTAAATGCACCAAAAATAATATAAAACATAACTTTGGGCATAAATTATTTAGAATTTTTGACATAAATTCATATTTCTGTTTTAATTTGCATCTGTATTTATTTATCTTTGTATTAATTCACCTATTTATTTACCTTTCCATTTAATTTTTTCATTTTTATATTTATTTAGGTATTTATTGTTCAGATTTTGTTGGATTCTGTTTTTGTTTTGCCATATTTGTTTCAAACTATTTATTTCTGTATTTTCTTTTTACATTTCTTCTTCATTTATTGCTTCATACAGCCACATTTATTTTCATTATTATTATTTTTATTTTGGCAGTTTCGTTCTTCCACACATTATCTCATCTCAGTAAAGTTTAATAAATTGATATTATTGGTTTTTTTTACCTTCTGAGTGAACGGGGAGGCACAAGCCAGACAGGCTCTCTCTGGTGTCGCAGGGCTGTCGAGGGAAAACGGGCCAACTAACCCAGACTCAGAGCGAGCTGCAGCCACGGCGTCTTTGATGGCGAAGAACACAGAACTGCCCAGGAACAGGATGGGTTCTCCTATACCCTGCAGAACCGGAGAACCATCATGATCATGACTTCTTAAACACACTGATGTAAAGGCAACTGAGCATTCAATTTTGGAAAAATACAGTGTTTGTAGTCCTTTAAAAATATGAAAGAAAGAGAAAGAAGCAAAAAACAAAGAAAGAAACAAAGAGACAACGAAAGAAGCAAAGAAATAAAGAAAGAAACAAATAAACAAAGAATAAACAAATAATCAACAAAGTCATTCCATAGAACAGAGGTGTGTATGTGTGCTCGATGACCTCTGACCTTGGAGGAGTAGATGGCGTGAGGGTTGTGGGAGTCTGACAGCAGATAAACGTTGAAGGTAAGTGGCACGTCGCAGACCGCAGGGATCTTATACTGAGACGGACCTCGAGTGTACAGGAGCCCGGAGGGGGAAAACTTCAACTCCTCCAGAGTGTAGAGACCCACACCCTGCATGAACGCTCCTTCAATCTGAGAGAGGACAGAAGACACGGAGGACAGACAGACAGATGGAGCGAAGAGAGGAAGAAAGCATGGTGAGACAGAGGAAGGAGGGAGGAAGGGGAGTAAAGAATACAGAGCAAGAGTTTCTCTATAGAACTACAATTTCTTTATTCATTCTTGGAAACAAAACCAGCAGCATGCAAAAAAAAATGATGCAGGAACATTGAAGCAATCAGTTTACAGAATGTTTATTGTAACATTGATGCTTTTTGTGTTCATATAAAAAAATAAAAAAACAAAAACAGAAAAAAAACTGCACTAAATTTGGATTCAGAGCCAAAAGCACATTGTGTTGAATGCAGAGAAATCCTGTCACAAGCCAGTTTATTTTATCTCCTTTTTTTTTTATCATCTTGTATTTATTTCAGAAGGTTGTCCTCTGAATTGTTTTAACAATCAGAAGTCGTCCTTCAGTTCTAATTCATGTTGTCCCGAGCCTCTTAACATCTATTTTCAGAGTTCCTGAAGAATTCACCTGTTTCACTCCAAACAAAGGACAGCAATATTATTACTTCTGTCTCTCTTATAGCCTGTGAGCGTATTTTACTCCACTGGAGAGATCGAAAGCCTCCATCTCATAATTCTTGGCTGAAAATTTGGGATCCTATTCCGTTCTCGGTTCATTAATTCATTGTTTGGAAGTTTAGCGCAATATATTAGGTCATTTGCTCAAACAGAGCACTTTGGACGACCCAATAAAGACACGTGAAAAGGCCCTGAACGAAGTCACCTGGCCGATGTCCACTGAGGGGTTCACGCTTCTACCAATGTCAACCACGATGTCCGTCCTCACCGTCTACAAGAAACAAAAAAGCAAGAGAGTTCTTTAAAGTTCTGAAAATGCCACTTCACATTTCTTCATGTCACAACGAATCTAATGAGCTCTGACCCTGTAGTCTCCGGTGAGACAGTCCAGCTCCACCTCACAGCAACACACTGCGTATGTGAAGTACGCGTACGGCTGCCCTTCCATCTTGTCCCAGTCCATGTAGGTGTCCGGACCCCTGAGGACGCACAGGGAGCTGTTGCTCTCACTCCATAAATAAACAAATAAATAAATAAATAAATAAATACATTAAATCAGTCATACCTGTAGAATCCAGTCGCTGATAAACTGATTTTCTCAAAAAACGCTGCATTGACCTGAGCACAAAATAAAGAGAAGAAAAACAGTTTTCACACAGCAACCACTGAAAAATTCATGTTTTCCTCTCTCATCAAATCATACCCAACTCTCCCATGATCCTTTGGGGTTCTTCTGCCTGACTGGCTCCAGTCGCTGGTACAGAACCTGGCAGGCATTCTGAATCAAAGAAAAATTATATTTGTGAGTATTATAATACCTTACAAGCAGAGTAAGAAAGAGAGACTAGACATCACCTTGACTGCCATGCCGTTGGCGTCAGTGCCGAAGGAGGCGGCAGAGGGGCAGGTGTTGGGAACCGTGTTGGTGCTGGTTTCACTGATGTAGATCTTAGAGGACGGGATGTGGAGCTCCCGACTCGCCACCTAAACACAAACAAACCCTGAGCTGAAACTCACACATTTTTTAGTTAATCTATTCATAGTTTGTTTTGCTGAATTGTAAGTAAACTCACCTGGTTTTAAGAATAAAGAGAACAAACTAAGGAATTAAGATGTGTTTCAGTTTTATCCAGAAGCCAAAAACTTGAAAGAAATGTCACTCAACTAATTGTCTACATTAAAAAAAATAAACATTTCTTTTTATTGTTAGATTCATGTGATAAATTTGGACATTAAGTAGGTTTAAAGGGATAGTACACCCCAAAAATGAAAATTCAGTCATTATCTACTCACTCTCATGCTGTTGGAAGGTCAGGTTTATTTTTTAGTCCACTGTTCTCCTGTGAAACTCCAGCAGTGTTTTGTGGACTAAAAAACTAAACCCGACCTTCAGTCAGCATGAGGGTGAGGAGATACTGACTGAATTTTCATTTTGCTGCTCTGTCACAGTACCTGCTGCATCTTCGTGTGGATTCCCTGACCCATCTCTGTCCCGCCGTGAGTGACCAGAACTGAGCCGTCTTTATAGATGTGGACCAGAGCTGCAGCCTGTCACACACACAAACAAGCACAAGTCAATTAAACAAATAAAAATGACAAACCTTTAGTTTCTGTGGATATTTGCAGTTTGTGACCTTTCATTCAAGCACTAGACTTGTCAGATTAATAAAGCAGAATAACAGTAATACCTTAATTATCTTAAGGCTGTCATGTCTGAAAAGATGAACATATTTCCCAGCTACAATCCTCACAAAAATGCCTACGATAGGTGGGAAAATAATGTAAAAACTAAAATATCTCTATTAAATCAAGCTGACCTGATTTAAGAAGCTCTCTCCAAATGCAATCCCGTATTTAATGGGGATGATGGACATGCCCCTCTTCTTCCAGCGGTTCTGCTGGTTAAACTGCTCGATGGCTCGGCGACGGGCGCTGT
Source organism: Lutjanus argentimaculatus (assembly GCA_034769285.1). NCBI lineage: Eukaryota > Metazoa > Chordata > Actinopteri > Lutjaniformes > Lutjanidae > Lutjanus > Lutjanus argentimaculatus. The sequence continues at coordinate 12,217,199 of JAWZSL010000020.1, forward strand.
AGTCAGACTTGACTTTACACTCATCCCAGCAGCGCAGCATGTTCTCCGGGCTGAACTCAAACTTGTAGTGTGTGACGGATGGACCCTTGTACATGTTGATCTCCCGAATCTGATGGCAAATTAAAATACAAGAGTTAGAATGTTGGAACACGTGCAGAACGTGTCTTGTTGAACAAAGCAGGGATGGCAGCATGTCGCGCTCCAAATCCTGAATGTACTTCAAGCATTAATGGAGGCTTCATAGATGTGACAGTTACCCATGATGCAATGTGCACTAACACTTTTGAAGTTAGCGCTGCAGTCTTAGAAATAAACATGGTAAATAGAACCATGAAGGGTTCTTTGTTTCCTTTTTGGTTCCTGATAGAACCTTTCCTAAATGTTCCACTTGGAGCAGAGTGTTACATCTTGAATGATCTGTGAAAGGTTTCACCTAGAACCCCATATGATAGGTTCTACAGAGAACCCTTTTCTTGTGTAATGGTTCCATCCGGCACCCTCTCCAGGGGTTCTATCCCCATCATTCCATCTTCTAAGAACCTACCAAGGTGTTCTACCGAGACCTTTTTTATATGCCACAGGTTTTATCTAGAACACATCAAAGGGGTTCTACAGAGAACCTTTTTATATCCCATAGGTTTTATCAATTAAACACCAAGGGGGTTCTGCCAAGAACCTTATTATTCTCCAAAAGTTTTATCTAGAACATAACCTGGATTCTACAGAGAACCCATTTTATATCCCAGGGGTTTTATCTAGCACCCACACAGGGAGTTCAATCAAGAACCTTTTTATATTCTAAGGATTTTATCTAGAACCCACCCAGGGGGTTCTCTCTTGCTTCCCAAGTGTGCTTTAGATGAAAAGGGTTCTTAATGGAACCTTTAATCTTACAAAGAACCGATAACAACCTGTTTCTTCACAAAAAGGTTCTTCAGAAGCAAATAATTCTGTGTAGAACCACAGCCCTTAAGGAAGAACCCCTTTGGAACCCTGACCTCACAAGAGCGTGGTAACAATCTGAATGGTCGGTTGATGGATGAGTTTATATTTACAAAAACGAATGAAGTTTATCAGTTTGAACATTAAATATCTTGTCTTTGTTCTATATTTGACTGAATATAGGTGGAAAAAGATTTGCATCCTATTTTTATTTACATTTTACACAACTTCTTTGGAGTATGGGTTGCATTTTTGTCATCTTAAAATATTGACAAGATGAATCATATCAAGTGCACGGCACGGTAAGATGGAGTCTGACCTGATCTGCAGGGCGTCCCAGCACCGCAGCCACGTCGTTTATCATGTTCTCCACGATCATGATGCTCTGCGGCACTCCGAAGCCCCTGAAGGCGGTGTTGGAGGGCATGTTGGTCCTGCAGGCGGCAGCACGGCCCTGCAAGTTGGGGATGTTGTAGGCGTTGTCCATGTGAAGAAGAATCTTTTCTACCACCTGCGAGGAGAAGAAAATTGTTGATTATGTGCCAATATGTCATTAAAATTTTACTTCAATAACAAATATGGCCGCTGTTACCAACCAGAACAGATTCATCGATAGTGTTGCCAGCATTGGTGTAGTACTGGATATCTGCAGCCACGATCCTGCCGTCATTCATGAAACCCACCTGAAATAAACAGTAATCAGCTCATCTGTAAATGCAAATGAAATTAAATTGAGCCTTTAGCTTAATTTATATTTAATCTTACTTGTTTACACTGAGTGTCCAGCACCTTTTGCCCTCATACTTGTTTCATTTTATAATATTTACGCTGTTTTTCTGAGTAAGTTGGGGGCAGTAATGCACAACTTGACACAGTTAAGTTCTTTTACTTACTTTTCCGAAGGTAAAAGAAAACTTGCAGAATTTGCAGTGTACCAGGATTTCTTTTACATCTTCGGTGACTTCACAAATCAATCAAAAACTATCTGGATCATCACCAGTAGTTTGGTCACATAAAATTTTACAGTTTGTGTGTTTGTTACAAACCAGTTTCATCTGTATGCTTTTAAAAAAGTTTAAATAAGTGAATAATTAAAATAAATGTCTCTCACTTTTGGTTTGTGACCCCTGAAATGAAGCTGAGTTTTACCAAAGAGCGATACAGTATTTCTTTATCAGATTTTTCAATTTGAAGGACTTTTAGAGGCACACAGGTAACTGAAATATGGTTGGATGAACATATATCGGCTTTTTGGGGGTGATTTTTGTCGTTTTATTTTGCTAACTTACTGGTCTGCGTGTAGACTGTATATTAATTACTGAAAGGGGCCTTCAAGTGTCATAATCCTGCATTCTTTCTAATGGCCAGCAGGGGGCGACTCCACTGATGGCAGAAAGAATCGCTACTTTAAAGTCTTCTTTAATAAAGCATGATGTTTATGTAGTAAATTATGGTCTATTTTTCACATCTAACGCAGTGAATTGATGATTTATTTTGACTAAACCAGAGCTGGTGATTGATGGAACAGTGGAAAGACGAACCAAGATGGTTTTGGTGAGTTTTAACATTATTTGGTTTCAATCAAGTGAGAGTTTTACAATGAGTTAACGAGGCAATTAAGCTTCTCTCATTTCAGTAAAAGAGAAACACTTGAATTCACAAGGTCTATGGTTGTATTTTGCCATTGAATATGGATAATAGATGTAAGAATATTTCTTTTCTTGACATTTTGTGAGTTTATTTGGAGCAACATATGCTGCCATCATACCGAGCTATTCAAGTGCCCCATTTTCTGGGTTTCTGCAGGTTTCAACAAGTTAAATTTAATACTTTTTTTGAATGTTATTTAAGACCAGTGTCACATCCATACTGAAAAAAAGTACAGGCACAGTTTGCATTACTTCATAATTCTATTTTTCAGACGTCAAAATCATATTTAAGACCTTTTAAGGCCTAAAATTCTGATTACTGGATTTTTTTAAAGACTTTAAGACTTTTTACAGATTTGCAGAAACTTTGACTATGTTGTTCATATTGGCATCCACCAGTTGCTGGGTCGACAGTGGCAGGTTGGAAAATTTTAAGATATAGTCCAACCCTGAACAAAAGTATCCAGTATTTCACCAGAGGACAGGGGAACAAAAACAGACAGTAAAAATGATTCTTCTTCTTCCTCTCTTCCTCTAATCGTCTTTTTATCCACTGAGTGATCTTGTGGATTTAAAGATCTATTTTCAGAACTTTGCTGAAATGAAAGCTAGTGTGTGTATGTTGCTGTACTTTGTATTTTCCGAGGACAGGGTGACGAGCTCCTGTGATCAACATGTCCTCGCCTCGTTCCAGGATGCAGCGCACAGCATGATTGGTCCTGAAAAAAAAAAAAAAAGATTTCATTTCCAGTTTGTTGATTCTAATCATTTCATTTCAATACACACATGCTTTTTGATTTTTTTTAATATTATTTGTTTTCTTTAACAATTTCTCTTAAAGTCTGAAAAGGAATTTCTGATCCTCTTTGTTCTTTTTCAGTGTTGTTTTTGTGACTTACTTCCACGCAGCCACAGCTGTAATACCAGCCAGAATCGAGGTTTTAGTGACCTTGCCACCGAAAGCTCCGCCTATCCTTTTGACGTGACAGGTGACTCTGTTGGACGGGATGCCCAATGTCTCTGAAACTACATCCTGCAGTCAGGAAATGACACAAAGCAAACAATAACAATCCACATTACCTCTGATTTGTCTTTAAACATTCAACTCATTTCTTGGCATGGGAAACAGCCATTTTTGTTGGCAAACAAAGTGCGAAAGGAACAACTTTAAAATGAAATGACTTATTCTTTAAACTGGGACAAATCATGTCTTTCATGTCCTACCAAAAACTTTAAAACTGCCTGCCAAACTCCATTAACAATTTGCTCATTTAACCATTATAAACATCTACTCCTTCTAAAAGATTATTAATGATTTATTACAACTTGTAAACAGACACTTACTCATTTGGCAAAAAATTTGGTATTAATTTGAACTCTAATTAATGTGAAACAGGCAAGCAATAAGAGCTATTCCTGCCTGGAATAGAAATTTCAAAGGAGAACGCTGTGGCTTCCTTGATCTCTGATGAACACATGATGGTCATTTTATGATTTATTGCAGTAAATAAATCACATATTCAAGATATCTGTATACCTGAGTGAATGCCGGCGCCTGAGTGGCGACGTAAACGTTGAACTCCCTCTCCTCACCTACAGGAACAACCAGCATGCTCTGGGTCTCCATGTAGAAATGCTCCTGGCCGCCCATCCGAAGCTCTCCTGAGGAAATGATCACAAACACGGTGACGTAAAAACACTTCAAACACGTCACAGTCCAAAGCTGGCTTCTGTTTCATATGGGATGAGTTACGGGACAAAAAGAGTGGACCAGTGTAGAAAGCTAAGCAATGTCCTGCTGCGGACAGGGTCAGCAGCAAGATGTATTTTAGCCACCTAAAAAAAATCATTTGAAGTGTACGCTACGGGAACTGTCACGTCAGCAAAATATCACTCTCTCTAAACCAACCAAACTCCATTGACAAAAACAGTAATTTTGCCTCACAGAACACAGGAGTTGCTGGTCTACCGCTGCCTTGATCTGTTAGTTTGTTTGTGTTATTATGTGACTTTGGTGAATCTGAACTAACCGTTTAATACACCAAAATCACACAATCAACACAACAAACTAAGCGAATGAGGCGGGATAGACAAGAGACTCCGGTGTTCTCTGAGGTAAAATGACTGATTTTGTCAATGGAGTTTGGTGGCTTTGAAGAGAGCGATATTTGGCTTTTATAACAGCAGCTTCCCATCAGAATAGGCTGTAAAAGGCAGTAAAAATATTCTAAATAGAACAGCATACAAATAAACAAATATATTTTTAAGTGGGTTTATTTCAACAGCAGTATTGATTAGCTGAGGGTGTGTCGACTGCCATCTACTCAAGGCAATACACTAACTCATATAACCACACTTCAAAGAATCTGAGCTATCTCTTTAATAATCTACTAAAAGAAAAAGTATTTTACCTTCATAAATCTGATCGACAGTTTTAAAGGCTTCAGTCACGTTTCCTATCCCAATCATCCTCAGAGGCTTAAAGAAAGACGACTTTTCAATGGCGTCCTGGTGCATAGAGAAACGACAAACACCATACTGAGCTGTGAGAAGGCTGTCGTGTAAAGTAAGAGAGTATTAATTTAAAGGGTAAATCCACACTAAAAAAATCACAGGGCAGAAAACTAATCCTGCAGCACATCTCACTTCTGGTGCACCTAAACATTGTTCAACTCACAGAACTTTATTTTTAGAGAGACACAAAATCTCTCAGGTTAAATTACAAGTTAACGTAAACAAAATGAGGCACAAAACAGGATCTGATGCTGTGGTACAGCCATGAAACTTTTATTTTCATTTTGATTCGTCTGACTCGACAGACCTCTACAGTAAAAACCGGCTCAGGCAGGTCTTCGTAGCTGATCTTCACCGCTGCAGCTCCTCGCTTGGCGTGTGCTCTCGTATCAGCAACCACCGCGCATATCATCTGACCGATGCATGACACCTGCACACAAACAGCAAGACAGACAATCATACTGCAGATAAATGAAACAAGATGAGCAGCTTTTCCTTAAAATGTAACTAATATGTATCCAGATAAAACCTGTGAATCGTGACCAGTTCACTTCCATTGTTTGGGAGATTCTGCAACGTGTTTTGTGGACTAAAAAATTAAACCCAACATTCAAATGGCACGAGGGCGAGTAAATAATGACTGGATTTTCAGATACAAATAAAAAACAATGTTTTAACAGTACGTCCTGCACTGTACTGTCAGTCTGTCCCCAGGGCATTTAACACTTGTGCAGAGGGAAAGGAAGCACATAAGCACATGTGATATCCCTCCTGTTCCATTGTTCTTGTTGTCACCGTAATATTTCCCTGTTCGCAGTATGCAATTCACCGCTTTTAGCTCTGAAATTGGGCACCAATTGATTTAACGTGAACGTAATCTGGTCTTGAGTTTGTTACCCAACTCTCGTGCACACACTCTCACTCTACCTCGCTCACAGCGAGCACGTCCTCATGATAACCGAACATTGCTCGGACTTTCTTCCCAGGAACATCTTTGGCCGTGATGACGTCAACGACACCGGGAAGCTGCAGAGCCTCGCTCACATCCAGCCCTCTGTTGGACCAAAGACAAGAAGTTTAGAGGAGTGTGTATCAGATCTTGTTGGCTGCGGAACTCCAGAAACTTTTCACTTCCTCCTTACGTGATTTTAGCATGCGCTCGAGAGCTGGTGACCAGCGCCAGGAAGAGCTCCCCTTCCGTTCTGGGGATGTCGTCACAGTACACGGCCTCACCTGTGGCCTGGCTGATGGCAGAGCGGTGCATGATGGGACGCCCCACTGGGTCCTGGACGCTCTGGTCCTTCGGCACATGCTGAAGAAGAAGAAGAAGAGGAAGCAGTCAGGTTTATTTCCTGTACAGCTGTTATTAAAAGTGTTATTTTCTGACCTGGAACTCCTGCAGGCTGGGTTGGATCTCTCTGGGTAACGGCTGGATCTTCTCAGGAGGCTCGTCTGTGATCACGTTCTGTAAGCACAAATATCTCTTTTTATCAAATCAGCTAAACATTTACATTTTAACACACTGCAGTTTGTTTCCTACCATCTCTCTGAGCTTCTGCAGGACCTCCAGGTTAAACTTGAAGAGGAAGCTGAGAGTCAAAGAGCGACGGAACTCCACCTTCCCTCCAGGAGCCGAAGGGGGGAGAACCAGCTCGTCCAGGAGGACGTCGTAGGCCCGGCTGAGGGTCTCATCGTCCCACGGCCTGATGCAAACACACAAGTTTTTGGTCTATCTCAGATCATGTTTGCTTTCTTTAACTTTACTTTAGGGCTGCAACTAATGATTATTTTCACTATCCATTAATGTGTCGATCATTTTCTCAATTAATCGATTAGTTTGATTCATAAAATGTCAGAAAATGGTGAAAAATATCTTGTTATGTCCACAACCCAAAGATATTCAGTTTACAGTCACAGAGAAGTTAAAAAACAGAAAATATTCACATTTAAGAAGCTGAAATCAGAATAATTTTTTCTTAACAATGGCTGAAAATGATAAATCAATGATCTAATAGCAATTAATTCAATAGCTGACAACTAATCAATCAATCAACTAATTGTTGCAGCTTTAATCAAGATGGTTTCTTGTTTCCATTTTCAAAGAGTTAGAGTAAAAAAGAGTTCCAAAAGGGTTCTTCCAGAAGGGCTGATGTTTGCTTCTGAAGAACCTGTTTTTGAAGAAAGGGTTTATCAAGGGTTCTTTGTAAGACCAAGGGTTCCATTAACAACACCATTAAGAACATTTTCCATCCAAAGAACCCTTTAAGGAAGACAGAAGACTGGGAAAAAAAAGAAGGGTTCTCAGGAGAACCCCCTGGATGGGGTCTTGTTAGCACCCTTAGAAGGTGGACGGATTCTGGATAAAACCCCCCAGAGAGGCTTGTTGAAATCCTTGAAGAACTCTTTCATCAAGGGTTCTTTGTACCATAATATAAAACAGTTTTCATTAGGACCCTCTTGGTAGGTTCTGGATAAAACCATTGGAATATCGAAGGGCTCCCCGGGTGGGTTCTTGTTAGCACCCTTAGAAGGTGGAAAAAACTGGATAAAACCCCCCGACATGGTTGTTGAAATTCTTAAAGAACTCTTTGGTCACAGTATACAGGGGTTCTCAGCAGAACACCCCTGGGTGGATTCTAGATAAAACCCTTGATATACAGAAGGGCTCTCAGGAGAACCTCTCACTGGGGGTTGTGTGTGAAACCTTTCACAGATGGTTTCAAGTATGACCCTTTATGCTGGATTCTAGGTAGAAATAAAAAAGGTTCTCCTATGGAAATAAGCAAAAGAACACTTAATGGTTGTACTTTAAAGTGTATAATTGGACAGAAGAATGACAAAACAGGACAAGAGTAAATAGACAACAAAAGAAAGAGGAAGAAAGAAGGGATTGAAGAGGACAAACAGAAGAAAAGAAGGAAGGAATAAGAGAAAGGATGGATGACAAGGATGAGAAAAGAAAAGAAAGCACTCCTGGTCCAATCAAAAAGAAAGCCAAACAAAAATAATGATGGACTAAATTACCCCAGAGTGTGTCATTAACATGTCTCTGACCTGGTGACAATAGCGGCGCAGGTTTTGGCGGCGCTGACGGTGGTCGGCCCCATCCCTCCGTAGTAAATGCTGACATCCTGAACCACTCTGGACCCCTCTGAGAAAACCACTCTCATCCCGGTCGTCACCGTGGCGAAGGAGCTCTCCTTCCTGGGAGCCTGACGGAAAGCTCGAACAAACTCCCCCTGCAGGACAGACGACAACCTTTCAATATAGTTTTCACCGACTGTTTTGCTTGGTTTGGAAAAAACATGGGAGGAAGAGTGAGAGCGAAGACAGAAACAAGACGACTCCTGGAAATTACAACATCACCTAACTCAAACTTAGTAATGTAACAAATGGTATGAGAGCAAAACCAACACAACTGGACACATTCTTTTGGCAAAAGTTGTGATTTTTTTCTGATTTGTATTTTTTATTGTCAAAATGTAATAAATGTACACATTAAACAGACAAACCACTGACTCCTCAATGACAGTAAACTGAATATCTTTGAGTTTTATACAAAACAAGACATTTGAGGACCTCATCTTATACTTTGATCGACATTTTTAAACAACAAACAAACTAATTGATTAATCATGAAAATAACTGACAGATTAATTGGCAATGAAAACAATCATTAATTGCAGCCCTAAATCTAGGATTTTCTCAAAAGTAGTAAAAAAAAAAAAAAAAAACCCTGCATGCACATGGACCAAGGCAAGCACTTTCAGAGACAGAATATCTGTACCTGTCTGGAGAAGGGAATGAAGACAGAAACAACAATCTCCTGCGGTTTCAGGATGGTTTTTCCAAAGCTCACAAAGAAGTCTTGATTCAGAGGGACCTCTCGTCTTCCGGCTGGTGGATTCAGACATGACTGCTTGTTAATCAGGAGTCAAGGAAATGAAACATGACTCACATGAATCTAAACATCAGAAATTCTGCACAGAGTTCTTAAACTCTCAACTTACCATTCGAAACGACGCTGATTTCGCAGTTCCCAGCAGCCAAGATAGGGTTCAGGTCTGAGTTTGGGTACGCGCTCATGATGTTTCCACCCAGAGACTTAAAAAAAGGAACAATCAAACACATCTAATACAGAATTTCACATGATTTTACTTTAAGGATTTCAAAACTACTTTACAATAAAATATCATTAAAATGTGTATTTTCCCAGCAAAAGTAGAAGAGAAATAAATGAGTTAAGAAAAAGAAAGATGGAGGAAGGAAGTTGGGAAGTCAAAAAAGAAGCTGAAAAAAAATCTCCCTACAGCAACGTTCCGGATCTGTTGGCTCCCCAGGTTCCCCAGCTGCTGGATCAGAGCTCTGAACAGTTCTGTCTTCTCCTCCGGAAACTGAGGAACCATCTTCTCCAGAAGAGACAGAACCTCAGACAGACTGCAGCCCGCTCCCACCCAAACACCTGCAGAGGAACCAGCATTGTACTTAGGAGGACTGGTTCCTAAAGGGCTGAGGTTCTACCCAGAACCATTTGCTTCTGAGGAACCTTTTTGTTGAAATGATTTGTCTAGGACTCTTTCTAAGACTTAAGTTTCCTTTATGAACCATTTTCATCCAAAGCACCCATGTTGGTTCTTCTCCCCTGGGTGTTGGAATTTAAAAAGGTTCTTGGTAGAATACTCTGAGTGTTTTCTAGATAAAACCCTTGCAATATGAAGAGGTTCTTAGTAGAATCCCCTGCATGGACAGTGGAATAGTGGAATATGAGAAGGTTCTTGGTAGTACCCCTTGGTGTGTGCTAGATAAAACCCTTGTAATTTCAAAAACTCTAGAAATATAAAGAGGTTCTCGGTGGAAATCTGAGTAGATTCTAGATAAAACCCTTGTAATATAAGAAGGTTCTTAGTAGAATCCTGAGAGTGTGCTAAATAAAACCCTAGGAATATACAGAGGTTCTCAGTAGAATCCAGGGTATATTCTAGATAAAACCTTTGGAATATAAGAAGGTTCTCTGTGGAACCCCAAAGGTATGTGCTCAATAAAGCCTTTGTAATATAAAAATGTTCTCGGTAGAACCCCTGGGTGGGTTCTAAATTAAACCCTTGGAATATGAAAAGTTTTTCTCAGTAGAAACTCCTGCGTAGGTCCTGGATCAAATCCTGAATGGGTTCCTGTTAGCACCCTAAGAAGGTGGAGAGGTTCCAGACAGAACCCCCAGAGAGGCTTCTGGGTGAAACCATTAGACCCCAGAAGGGTTCTCTGTAGAATTTCTCATAGGCAGTTCTGAGTAAAACCTTTCACAGAAGGTTCTAAATTTAACATTTTATGTTGGTTTCTAGGTAGAACTCTCTGAAAGGGTTCCTTAGAACCTTTATAAAAGGTTCTACCGAGAACCAAAAAGCTACTCTGTTAACCGACAAAGCTTAGTTTGGTTTCTTTTCTTATGTGTCTGGTGTATTTTGTGAACCTCTGAAACATTTAAAAGTTCTGGAGGAGTTTTAAACAGCAGAAAAAAATCACATGGAGATATAAACTACAAAGGGAGGTTCCTCACCCTGTGCTGTGTGAGTGACTTCAAACAGCTCCATCACTCTGGTTGGAGAAATTATCAGTGGATGTAGAACACCTTTGAACTTTATATCAGGACCTTTAACACAGAGCAGAGAGAACAAAGTTTAGCTAAACTGGTCTGAATCTGAACATGACAATAATAGACAACAATTTATCATCAGAACACATTATCCTACCTGAAGATCATCAATCAATATCTCAATACTAGCCCTGGCACAATAATTATCGACTTACTACACATATATGGACATATGCTGTCCTTTTAAGAGGACATCTTTACACATTTGCCAAATTTATTGTACTCTTTGATGAAGTGACTCTGGCCTGTTGTTCTGTAATAAACTCTGTAAATGAACCTGGTGTTATTGCTCACCTATGTTGGTGTTCCCCAGGACCAGAGGTGCCTTTGGGTTCTTGGTCTTCATCTGGACCAGTTCCTCCAGGGAAACGGGAGACACCCAACTCATCCTCTCCCCACAAAAAGTGAGTGTCTTTGGGCTCGATCTTTCTGCCAGCAGCTGTGGACAAAGTGCACACACTGTTAGAAATTTGGGTTCTTTAAAGAGCTGAGGTTCTACCAAGAACCATTTCCATTTGAAGAAAGGGTGCATCAAGGGTTTTTTGTAAGACTTTCATCCAAGGAACCCCTTCTGGAAGAAAGAGTTCTTGAAGAATTGTTGAAGGCTTCGCTGTTAGAAGGTTTTTTTCTCAATTCAAAGATTGTAACCATGTTGTAGGATGCAAACTCAATCCCCCTGGGCTGGGCTCTACAGAAAACCCATGGAATATAAAAGGGTTCTTGGCAGAACCCCCTAGGTGGGATTGAGATTAAACCCCTCGTGTGGGTTCTGGATTAAAACCCTCAGAATATCAAAGGGTTCTCAGAAGAACCCCCTTGATGAATTCCATACAAAACCATTATAAAATAATATAAAAGGCTTCTTGGTAAAACAGTCTGTGTGAGTTCTAGATTAAACTCCCTGCATGGGTTTGAGATCAAACCCTGGAATATCCCTGGTAGAAACCCCAGGTGGGTTCTACATGAAACCTTTGGAATATTAAAGGGTTCTTGATAAAACCTCCTGGGAGGGTTCTACATTAAACCCGTGGAATATAAAAGGGTTTTCTACAGAAACCGCTGGGAAGGTTCTACATTAAACCCTTAGAAAGGTTTGATGTAGGGAATGTAATGTAGAAGGGTTCTCAGTAGAACTCCCTGGGTGGGCACTTCATGAAACCCCTTTCTAAATGAAAACCCAAGGGGATGGGTTCTAGATTAAATCCTTGGTGTATAAAAGGGGTCTTGGTAGATCACCCTGGATGGGCTGTTGATAGCACCCTTATAATGTGGGTTCTGGATAAAACCCGAGAGAGAGGGTTCTGTGTGGGATCATTACACCATAGAAGGGTTCACTGCAGAGCTTCTCATGAGGGGACCTTTCACAGACAGCTCTGGGTATAACCCTTTACATTGGGCTGAAAGGGTATCAAATGGAACCTTCATAAAAAAAGGATCTACCAAGAACTAAAAAGGGTTCTCATATGGGGACAAGGCGAAGACCCCTACATGGTTCTAGTTAGCACCTCTAGTATACTATAAAAGTGTTTTGTAGCATCAATAATTCACCAGCTTTAGACTTTAGACTTGAGTGGGTTTTAACATGGTTAAACTTTCAGCACAGTTCAGTCACATTATTCACTTTCAACAATAAGTCATGAAGAACAAAGCAGCTAAAAGAGAACCAGCTGTAACATGAGAACTTAAATGACCCTGTGTGAGATCAGACTGCGTGCCAAGTATGTAAAAAGTTAACTTCCTGAAGTATAAGACAACACCTGACTTACAATCAGCTCAGGAGGGAAGATCAGCTCCTGTGTCGGGTCCAGTGGCAGAAGCTCGTCCTTGTCAAACAACTGCGGCTGAAGCACGTAATGAAACGAACGAAATGAAAGAAAAATGCAAAAGCCAAGAAAAATCTTACATAAAAGAAGACAAAAAACACAATTATAACTACAAACAAGAGATGACAACAAAGAGAAACTCACATGCTTTGGGTCCTCAGGATTTTCCTCTCCATTAAGACAACAGTTTCCAACTCCATTGGCTTGGCAGCAGTTGGCTTCCTATTTTTATTTATATTAATATCACACAGCAATGCAGCAATTACACTTATTACATTTTCCCATAGCGTGACTATCATTTTATCACCAGATCAAAAAGATTCCGCTCTGTTTTGTGTCTGATCTCAGACCTGAGGAGTGTTCCATCAAGGGTGATAACTAAGTCGGTGCTTCAGTGAAAAGCTTGGCCTCAGTGAACTTCAACTTCCACTCAAGGCCGAGGCCATTCCACAAAGACAATTTAGCCTGGTCTAGTAAACGCTAATGCTAACTCAAGCCTTAGGCTTGCGTTGTGAGTGTGCACAGAGACAGCCCAGGACAGCTGATTGCTGAGGTGAGCTGATGAGATGTCACAAAAATAGAGTAAACGACAGAAGTTTTCTTCTCAGCTGCAGAACGAATTCTGAAGATCAAACTATACAAAGAATATAAATGGTTCATCATGAAAAAGGGCCAATATTTCCACAATTAACAACCTAAAAGGGGTATCTTGGCATGTGAAAATATGAAAATAATGGGATTGCGGTGCACTGAGCTCTGCTCCTTTAGCTCACTTTTAGTAGAGCGTCCGCTTTGTGTACTGAGGCCTCAACAGCTGTATGGGTTCAGTTCCAACTTGAGGCTGACCTACATGTCGCCTCCTCTCTCTCATTCCTCCTTTTTCTGTCTTCAGCTGTATTTTGTAGCAAACCACAACAATTACTTTTGAAAAGATATACAAGCCTACTTATTGTTTTATTTGTATTTTTTAATAAATGTCTAACCTGCTGCTGTTCAGTAATGATACTGATATTACCAACTACATCATCAGCTGCTCTTTAAAACATTTTCTTATTCATAGGCTGTTGATTTGATTTATAAACATCAAGTGCTCATTGGCACTGGAAGTCAGAAACTGGACATGAGGCAAAAAAATGTAAAAATGATGAGTTGAAGTAGGAAATAGAGAAACTGAAAAGTACAAATTGAAACAGCAGAGGGACATGGTTTGGACTTTGGACATACTGTGAATGTTTTTTGTCTTCACAGCTTGAACAAATGAGTGAATGAATAAATAACGTCTTTAAAACTTTGTTCACTTTTTTCTTAAATTATAAATTTTTAGCTTTTAAATAAACACGCTCACTCCGTGTCAAATAACCTGTTAGCCTGTGAAGATAGCGGAAGTTGTAAGACATTGCTATAAACCACTGTCATGGAACAGATCTCAATGAAATGATCAAGATAAGCCAGGCTTTTCCTTTATCCACACTGACGGTATGTCCCTCTGAAACTCATGCATTGTGACAATAAACAGCTGAACTACGAACAGATTAAGTTACAACTGGTCATAAAACTGTACTATCTGGCATCATCACCAATCTGATTATTGATTATTCCTGAATGATCTAACTTGGGTTGATTGTAGAAGTGAGTTTTGTACCTGACAGAAGGTCCTGCAGCCGTCAACGATGGGTCGATATCCAGTACACCGACACAGGTTACCTGGAAAACAACGCACAATGAGGATTATTGTAATGTAGAAAATCATAAAAATCACTTGGTGTGTTCTCCTGCATATGAACAATTGGGTTATAATTGGGTTTGGGCATTGAGAACCAGTTCTAAAATGCAACTGGTTCCAAAATTACAATTCTTAAGGAATCATTTAGAGACTCAACTTTCTATCCCGCTATCGATTCCTACGCTGAATTCAAATTCACCCCGGTTCTACCCAGATCCATTTGTTTCTGAAGAACCCTTTTTTGAAGAAAGTCTTTGCCAAGCGTTCTTTGGAAGATTAAGGGTTCCATGAAGAACCCTTTTCATCCAAAGAAATCATTCTTCAAGGATTATCGAAATCCTTGAGGAACTCTTTCATCAAGGGTTCGTCAAGGGTGTTTTGCACCATAATATACAAGGGTTCTTAGTAGAACCCCCTGAGTGGGTCTAGACAAAACCCTTTGGAACATAAAAATGTTATCTGTAGAACCTCTTCAATGGGTTATACAGAGAAAGAGTTCTTCAAGGATTGTTGAAATCCTTTGGTCAGTGTTCCTTTTCACAATAGTATAAAAGGGTTCTCATTAAAACCCCCTGGGTGGGTTCTACATAAAACCCTTGGATTATCAAAACGTTCTCCGTAGATCCACCAAGTGTGCGTGTTCTTGATAAAACCCTTGGAATATGAAAGGGTTCTTGATAGAACCTTATGGGTGGTTTCTAGATAAAACCCCTGGAATCTGAAAAAGTTCTCAGAAGAACCCACTTGATAGGTTCTAGATAAAATCCTTGGAATATCAAAAGGTCTTGGTAGAACCCCCTGAGTGAGTTATAGATAAAACCATATGAATATAAAAAGGTTCTCAATAGAATCCCATTAGTGTGTTCTAGATAAAACTATTGGAAATCTAAAAAGTTGACCAAAACTGACAATTTTGAGCTGCCTTCAAATAGAACATGTAGAACATGAACTCATAATAACGAGCACATGAACACGACTAAACTCTGACACTGTTCTCAGGAATAATCAGGAACAGTGGTGAGTTCAGGTGCATTTAAAAACATATAATACTATCATAATAACCCACAATTTGGAATGAAAATACATAAAGTACGAGATGATTAAAATATCTTTTTTTTAATGTATCTTTGTTTCAGTAATGTGTATGTGTCATCCACGAGTAGTTACGAGCTAAACTGAGTTATCTCAAATTTGGATTCAGTTGGTGCGGGACCTATTAGAAATAAAGCTGCCTCCTGCATGAACTGTCCATAGCTGTAGCCCATAAGCTCGGTCTACACTATTGTATTTTAACCTCAGTCATTCTGGTGGTACTTGGAGCTATTATCTTCTGAGGAGGTACATGGTGTATAAAGTTTGAGAAACACTGGTTTAAGATAAGATATTCCCTTTATCGTCCAACAATGGGGAACAAATTACTATGCATTGGCCGGGAATCGAACCCGGGTCAACTGCTTGGGAAGCAGCTATGCTGACCACTATACCACCAATGCACCACATGCTTTTTCATATCTCCAACATGGCTGATTTCCAAATTACTCTTTTATTTCTTGTTGTAACATTCCTTTAAACATGACAGTGGATACAATTATGAAAAAGAAGAAGCAAACACACCAGCCAGAGCCTGTGTGATGTCCTCCATGGTGGGCTGAGGCTTGTTCCTCAGCAGAGTGTACATGGACATCACCATCCCTGGAGTGCAGAAGCCACACTGGGAGCCTGAGCCTTCGCTATTCTCTCCTACAAACACAGCAGCCAGTTTAGTGTCCCATGATACATCTCTTCTTTGGCTCTGTGTGTTTTTGCATTAAACAGGAGGGCCATTTGGTTGAGGCTTCACATCTGTAGGGACGGAAAGTTGTTACTTCTGTCTGTTTGCGCTAGTTAGCTTAAAGCCTGGATTATACACCCAAAGGGACGTGTACATGGACAGCTGGGGACACCACAGAAGCCTATTAACTCTGTTATACTACTTTCTGGAGTCTAATTCCACACAAGTAGAACAGATTAGTGGCTGTAAAGTATACCATCCCTACATGGATGAGATTTGACTTTACACTAATAAAATCAATAATGTAATTTGTTAAGAGTAGCTAATAAAAAGCTATTTATCGAGTTATTCTGCATTTAAAAGCTACAATATGTGAACATTTCTGCAATAAAATGTCTAAAATAAAGAAATATGTTATATATTTTGTTGAGTTGGGTACTTAAATCATCCCAAATGTTTCTAACCATGGTCAAACCAGAAATCTGTCATTTATCCAAGCTAACTGTGTGTTTCTACATAGCTGCTCATTGCTACAACTTCTGGGAAAACAGGGGAAACGTTTGCATAGGTCAGAGAGTGAAGAAAGAAAGTCTGCGAACACAAAATGAATATAACTTTAATACATTACCTCATCCCTGAACGTGAGTCACGCTAGATACAACAACAAACAACAAAGGCAACAACTCCCATGATCCCACCTACTTCACATCATTTAAGTCGGTCTCCTGATGTGAGAGCAGCAGAAATTACATACTGCACATTTAATATAGAGCGTAAATCTGAATATATAAGGAGGAAAAATAATCACATTTGAGAATATCTAATTGGCTAGAAAAAGTGCGCTAGCTCAGAGTGTGGCGCAAAATCCACTCAAAATATATCATCAATGTGTGGATGAGATTTAACTTTGCACCAATACAAATCAAAAAGCATGAAATTTGTTTGTTTGTTTGTTATTTCTGCATTTTAAGCTATAATATGCAACATTTTCCACATTAAAGTGGAAAAGCTAAACATATGTTAGCCAATATATTTTTTTGAGTTGTGTACTTACAACAATGGTCAACCACAGAGAAATCATGAATATAACTTTAATATGTTATGAGACGAGATGAATAAGGTGTCCCAGCTCTGACCTGCACAGGGTGGATCCTGGTCTTGGTGTTGCCGATGCCCTCCACTGTGGTGACAGCGGCTCCGTGGAGCTGGCAGAGCGGCAGGAGGCAGGCGTTGGCTGAGTAATGTCTGATGGTATGGTGAAGGTAAACTGAAAACATTTCATGTTACACTACCAGCACCTGAACTACACCTTATAAAACTACGACTACTGCAAAAAAAGGAATGTCAACTAAGTTTAAAAAAAAAATTTAAAAAAAGCCTTGTGTCTGGGAAATAAGTCTCATTTTTTTGTATGAAAAGAAAAATAATCTGGTCAAGGGAGTTTTGCATTAGAAAAGTAATCTAAACGCAGAATATTAACTTAGCAAAGACATGTATACTTTTATTTTGGAATCAGCAGTTCCTGGACCAATTATCACAATTCCAACCATCAGAGAGACTGACCTTAGAAAAAAATAATCAGGGGACATATTTTTCAAGAACTCTGGTCTTCACTATTTCCTTATTTTGCAAGAGAAGATCAATAATGGACTCAGATATTTTCTGTACTTTTTTAACCTGGACCTCTTGACTTAGAGCCTTTATACACACACCATAAATGGTTATGGATTATGTCACTGCTTTTGTCTCATCTTTTTTTTCCCAAAATTTTATTTATTCATTATTATTTTTTTGTTTTATTTTCCTTTATTCCTTCCTTTATTTGCACTTTTGCTTTCTTGTCAGTCTGTTTTGTTTACCTGGTTGTATGAGGGTGGAGGGAAGAGATGAGGGACACGCAGAAACTCCTGAGTCTATGATTTACATGTTGGTGCTGGTTTATGGTGCACTGTTTGGAAATTAAAAGTAAAGTAATCTCATTTAGGTGGCACAGTGGTGCAGTGGTTAGTACCGATGCCTCACAGCAAAAAGGTCCTGAGTTCAAATCCCCCTGCTGACTAGGGGGCGGGGGAGTCTGTGGCTGGGCAGGACCTTTCTGTCAGACTTTGCATGTTCTCCTCCCATGTTGTCTCCCTCCCCAAGCCATGCAGCATAATAGGTTAATTGGTAACTCTTAATGGCCACATAGGTGTGAAGGTGAGTGGTTGTTTGTCTCTATGTGTCAATCAATCAATCAAATTTTATTTATATAGCGCCAATTCACAACAAAGTTGTCTCAAGACACTTTACATATAGAGTAGGTCTAGACCACACTCAATAATTTCAGCGCTGCGATCAACTGGTGACTCATCCAGGGTGTACCCTGCCTCTTGCCCAGTGTCAGCTGGGACAGGTGCCAGATGCCTACTAAACTAACAATATTGTTCTCCTATTAAGGGATATTTCTGTTTTTTGTTTTTTTGTTTTTCTGAGGGAATACCGGTGTCACAGGGTCAGGAGCAAAATGTAGATGCCCAATATTTGCTGGTTCCAGCTTCTCAAATGTGAGAATTTTCTGATTTTCTGGACATAAATGATGGTAAATTAAATATGTTTGGATTTTGGACTGTTGGTCAGAGAAAACGAGATGTCTGAAGATGTCATTTTATGACATTTTTATTTCATGATCGAGAATTAGGTCTGCAGATTATTCACTAATGAAAATAATAGTCAGTTGCAGCCCTTTCAAAACTGTTTGTTAAGGACTAAAGGAGCACTAAAGGAGTTTGGATTATTTGAAGTGGGGTTTTATGAGGTACTGTAGTCAGCTACAGGAAAGCAGTTTTTATTCTCACTGTCATAATTCCTTAGTAGTATTTTTATTTTCCCATTAATCACAACCAATAAAATGTGATGTTTCAAGCACTCTGCACCTAATCAATATAATAAGATAAGGGCAAACTTAGTATAGTCTCTGTCCAGCATCTGTTTTACAGTTGAATGTG
The DNA here is from genome assembly GCA_034769285.1 of Lutjanus argentimaculatus. Taxonomy (NCBI): domain Eukaryota; kingdom Metazoa; phylum Chordata; class Actinopteri; order Lutjaniformes; family Lutjanidae; genus Lutjanus; species Lutjanus argentimaculatus. Next base: position 12,236,255 of record JAWZSL010000020.1, read on the forward strand.
TGTGTGTGTGTGTTTGTGATCAATTTTCTCCTCGGTGTGTTGGTTTGGTGCCAGGAAAAGAAATTACCACCAGACACCACAGAAACTCTGAGCTGTGGACGTCCAAACCACTTTGGCAGATAACAGCCCACACTCAAGACTCCCTCTTGTTCTCTTACAAATCTAATTTAGTTAATAAATCAGCAAGATTGTTTGGTATTTTGGAATTTAACCAAATGGCTGAACAAATTGATTTTCCGCTCCATGTTGACCCGGTTGTAACCCAACCTCAGTGGCTGTTTGGCAGACTTGGATGTTTTTATTTCTAATCTGCTTCCTGACAGCTGTGTCTCCGTCACGGAAGAAACCTGAGGAATTTTTGGTTTGTTGTTATTGTATAAACATCTCCCAAGCACTCCAAGAACATGGGGGAGTGATAGTGCCCATGGCATCGTGGGTAACTGTCACATCTTTGAAGGCCTCATTAATGCTCACAGGTACAAACAGGATTTGGAGACATATGATGCCATCTCTGCTTATTTCAGCAAGACAATGCCAAGACACATCGTGTACGTGTTCTAACAGTGTGGCTTCTTGGGATTCTTGTCTTCATGCTTTCATGTTTATTCTGATGTTGTGTCAGTTTTTATTTACAATATTTTCATGCCAGCTGGTTTTGTTTTGTTGGAAAAACAATACACTTTCTGTAATATGAAAAAAAAGTGTTTGTTTTTTTTTTGTTTTTCGTGTTTATATTTCAAGAAGTATGGAGATATAACTGCACAATATTTTGCAGGTATGAAAAAACACATAATGTTAATATGTTTGCTTTCTCCTTTGCTAACTTGTTCATCATCTTGCAACCCCTAAAATTTATCCTTCAGATCTTTGAGGGGTCCTGACCCGCAGATTGGGATCCTGAAGTTTATCTAAAGAAAAAAAGTCAATTAGTTCAACAAAACATTATTAGTTGGTAAAACTTTTTCAAAACTTTAGAGTTCACTCAAACTCAAAAGTTACTTTGAAATTATGCATTTTCTCAACTTTTTCATTTTTACAGTGCACTTGATTTTCAGCAGGTGCTGTAATATTAAAATGACTTGTTATGAGATCCCATTTAATTTGATTGTGTCTCGGCCAATCAGAGCAGAGCAAAGGATACGTGATGGTTTTGGTGGCAGGTTGATAGCGCGACACCATGACCGTGCACGCCCCGCAGCCTCCGCCGCCGCAGCCATACTTGGTTCCAGTTAACCTCACTGAGGTGACAGTCAAGGATAGAATCTGTAGGTGGCGCTCACGTCAACATAACATTCAGTCAAATCAAGAAAACATATTAGTGAAGGTGTATCTGAAGCTGATGTGAAGGATACACTTCTCTCTGAGGAAGGACAGCAGCATGGTCTCAGGGTCTGCATGGCTCTCTGTGATCTGTGAACACAGAAGAAGAAAACTGTCACGACCGTTCATCAAGTATTGTACTTAAAGAGATAGTTTGGTTTTGTTGAAGTGTGGTTATATGTAGAGCTGCAATGACTACTTGATTATTAAGTGATGATTAAACAAATATTTGATCGATGATTAATTGATTTGATTTTTTTTAAGAAAAAAACAAATAAAATCCTCTGATTCCAGCCTTGTAAGTGTGAAACTTTTCTAGTTTCTTTACTCATTTCTGACAGTGAACTGAATATTTTTCAGTTGTGGACAAAACAAGACATCTGTGGACGTCATCTTGGACTTTAGAAGCACTGATTGGCAAAAAAAAGTGCCTAAAAACACGTCTTCAAATATCTTGTTTTCTTTGACCAACAGCCCAAAACCGTGGACATATTTAATTTACTACTATTTATGTACATAAAATCAGAAAATTCTCACATTTGAGAAGCTGGAACCAGAAAATATTGGGCCTTTACGCCTGAAAAAAGACAGAACAGTTAAATCCTTTATCATTTTTTAAAACTATTCGTCGCAGCGCCGCAACAGAATCCATCCGGAAGTTTGAAGTCAAGCTCCCTGCGTGCAAAGAATTTGATTTCAAAGCTATTTCATTCCATTTCCCGTGTCAAGTTGATTTTTTTTCCTCACATTTTTCTGCGCTAGAGCCAAGCCTTTATTTCCGTGTGAGATTTTTCTGTTCAATAGGAGACACTTTCATTGTGAGACAGTCAGATTTCTCAATATTAAGTTATCGAAGCACATGTCTTACACGGGCCTGCTGGTTCCTGGAGAAGATGGAAAACTCTGGTGACTTTGGTACCACAGAGGAAAGCTTTTTTTCTTTTCTTTTTTTACAGATTTCTGCTCTGTTTTTGTTAAGAAATTTGTGTTTTCAAGGAGACATATTATACTAGACATAATATGACTTTAATTAGAAATAGTTAAGTATATTAGAAATTACTGTATATTACTTATTCTTGAGAACTGGGATGAAACTGTATTTTTAGGTGGGGTTGATTTTTACTCTTTATTTATGTTGGAAAATATATTTTAAAAGATCAAACTAAAAAGAAAGACTAAACCTTGTAATGGGTCAATCTCCCATTGATTAAACACTTAAGTCAAAATACACATTTTTTAAACCACAATTCTTATTATTCTATCATTATTTTGATTGACACTGCAAATGCAATGTGCTTTGCAATATTAGAGGAAAAGATCATTTTTACATCATTATTACCATCTGTGGGTGGGTTAGACTCATCTAAAGTCTCTAGAGTCTTTGAGAGAGGAATTATTTGCAATCAGGAGGAGGAAGGACATGTTGCTCAATTGGAGGCTGAGCTTTATCTGTTTCCAGGTGTGAGTGGCATCATGTGTTATATGGCTAAGTTTGTAAGGTACAGGGGACATGATGATTGCACCTATGGTGAAAGGTGAACTATCCTCCCTCTTCATTTTTAGCCAGTTGACTTGTACTGAGTCATCCAACCAGAAAATTATGCTTTTAATGTTCGTTGCCCAATAAAAGAGAGGAAATCAGGTAAAGCTAGCCCACCACTCTCTTTGAGTTTGCATAGATGTCATTTATGAATTCTATGGGTCTTGTAGTCCCAAATAAAGTTGGTAACAATGGAGTCAAGTTTCTTAAAGAATGCCTTGGGAAGATAAATTGGTACAGTCTGGAATAAATATAATAGTTGTGAGTGAAAAATCATCTTAATAGAATTTAATCTGCCAAGAAAGAAATGGGCAGCGTTTTCCAACATTTAATTCTCAACATGAGTTTTGTAATTAAAGGCGGAAAACTGGCTTCAAACAGGATGGAGTGTTTAATATATAAGATTAATATATTGCTGTTACTATTTTTTGAAAGGAAACTTTTGGAGCCAGGTGATATCTTCTGTATTTAATGGCATAATTTCATTCCAATTTATTCTGTAACTGTAGAATGTGCCAAATTGCTCTATGGTGGATAGTAAATTTGGTATAATGATTTGGGGGTTGGTAGCGTACAGTAAAACGTCGTCTGCATAAAGGGAAGTTTTATTTGTAGTGTTTCTAGTGTTGTAGCCATATAAACCTGAATGGGACCTGATGCTCTCAGCAAGTGGTTCTATGGCTAATGCAAAAACAAAGATGTTTTCAGAGGTCTAGAGAATGATGTGATGGCCAGGACACCTCTGCAGCCAAATGGTATTTTGAAAACACGTTATGCCTTTAACAAATATTGTGCACCCTGCGATTTGAAAATTGCAGCAGACCAGACTGCAATTTCAGTTCTTTGATCCCTAAAATGTCAGAAAATCGTGAAAAATGTTCATCAGTCCTCCCCAAAATCCAAGTCGACACCCTCAAACGTCTTGTTTTGTCCAAAACTCAAAAATGTTCAAATTACAGTTATAGAGCAGTAAAGAAGACAGAAAATATTCACATCTAAGAAGCTGGAATCAGAGAATTTTGACTTTTTTCTTCACAAATTGCTCAAAACGATGAATCCATTATCAATAGTTGATGTTTAATAGTTTACAACCAATCAATTAAACCTGGTAGCTCTGTTCACATGTAAAATCACCAGATTCTGAGATTTGCATGCCCTAAGATCCCAGAAATACTGCCATCTTCAAAGTAACCAGAGACTCAATCAGTGGAGTAAAATGTACAGTTTTTGCCTCTGAGATGTAAAAGATGACTGAAGTGAGGTGTGACAGCAGAGACAGTGGACAGTGTTTTTATCCACAGTACAGGCTGTTAATTGTCACAGAATGTCACGGGTCACAGATTTCACTGTAACACCGCTCTGAACTAGTTCTCGTTTAACGTTCATTTATTTCACCATTATAAATGTTCAAACCCCTGATACCGTTTTAAGAGAAAGGAAGTCACACTTCGGACACTTTTCTGCTGGTGGAAACGTCTCTGCAGCTGAAAACACTGTTTGTAGCAGAACAAACTACCAGCTAGCAGCTAAAACGAGCAACAACAATATGACGAGTGGTTTATGACGTAATTTAATGCTAAACGCACCTTTTTCCCGTTGATGAAGAAGCACAAAGTATCTCCTTCTGTCCCTGAAGACATCTTCAAAGTGCAGACGAGAGCTTCACAACACAAGCGGTCAAGTCAGTGTGGAACCACGGGACTACCGCTTTCAAAACCTTCAAAATAAAAGACCTAACAGGACTAACTCCGGAAGTTAAGAAAGAATGACTCAATAATACTATTAAATGCAACAAAAATTAATATTAAAACATACCTAATAAAGTAAAAGACCTATCAGTACCTAATAAATGTAGGTACAAATTAATTCATAAATGTCAGATTTTTCTGTTTTAATTTGAGCCTGTGTTTATTTAACTTTGTATTAATTTCCCCAGTTATTTAATTTGTAATTTTCATTTTATTTACTATTTTTTCATTGATTATTGGTTTATAAACGTTTACATTTATTTATATCTTATTTCTGCTTCATTTCACCTTGATTTTCCCTGTATTTATTTCCCAAAATGTATTAATAAATTTCATACATTTCATACATTTATTTATGCCTATTTTTTTTATTTTTTTTAATATTTTTAGAGTACAATGCAGACACAAGTGCAAGGAAAACAAAATCATTTAAAACAAAATAAAATTAGATTAAAAAGGTAATTTTAAATTTAGCACAGTTTAGTCACACAGAGATTTTTTTTTTTTTTTTTAAAGATATGAAGAGCTTAAGATTTTGAGATGTTGCACTTTTATTTTGGAGAGAAAATTAGTTGCTTTCCTGTCCGCCTCTCTCAGACTTCATCCGTCTGTTCCCTCGTGCAGACCCCGCCCACCCCTATCTCACCCGATCTGACCTGTTTAACTTAAACAAACATAACCATACATACAGAGCAGGTTTCAGCAAGTGGGCACAATCACAGCTGAAGAATGTCAGTTTTATTTAGTGTTACAAATGGAATGAACTGTCATTGAGTATTTTTGTGAGTTTAGGATAGTTTCATGTTGGTCAAATAACAGGATGACTTTTACTCTAAAAATACTTTAGTTCACACCTCAGTTCCTCTCTCCTGATGACTGATCTCTGCAGCCTTATATACACTATGTTGTTTATGTGTAATAATTAACCTGAACTCTGCTCAGTAGGTGAAGAACAGCCGGTGTCAGATTTATTATAGAGGTTACTCTGTTGTGTTTTAACAAAAAACTAAAATATATAAAATATTTAGCTATGTTTTAATACAAATAAGAATGAATATGAAAAGAGATCAGGATTGTCAAAATATAAAGATCACTCTTTGAAGCAAACTAGAACTGTAAAGGGTTTTTCTGCTCATCCACAGAGGAGAACCCTCATCTGTAGGTTTCACCCAGAACCCCCTGTGAGAGGTTCTAATGGAGGACCCTTCTGTGGTGTAATGGCTCCACACAGAACCCTTTCTGGGTTTTTCTATCCAGAATCCTTCCACTTTCGAAGGGTTCCACCAAGAACCCTTTAATACTACTACTAAGCACCCTTGTATATTCCAAGGGTTTTGTCTAGAATCCTTCAAGGGGGTTCTGATGAGTACCCTTTTATATTATAGTACACAGAACCCTTGAGCAAAGAGTTCTTTAAGGGTTTCAACAACCCTCTCTGGAGGCTCTATCCAGAACCTTTCCTCCTTCAAAGGGTGCTAACAAGAACCCACAAAGGGGCACACAGGACCCTTTTATATTCCAGTGGTTTCATCTAGAACCCACCCAGGGGGTTCTACCAAGAATCCTTTTATATTCCAAGGATTTTAACTAAAATCCTTCCAGGGGCTTCTATTAAGAACCCTTTTACATTATGGGACACAGAACCCTTGATGAGAAAATTCTTTCAGGATTTCAGCAGGGGGCTTTGTCCAGAACCTTTCCACCTGCTAATGCTAACAAGAGCCCACCCAGGAGAATCTACCTAGAACTCTTTTATATTCCAGTTGTTTCATCTGGAACCCACCCAAGGGGTTCCACCAAGAACCCTTTATATAAGGGTTTTATCTAAAACTCAACCAAGGGGTTCTACTGAGAACTCTTTTATATTAAAATGGAAGAGTTCTACAACAATTTCAACAATTAAGTATTTTTTTCCCCAAAAAAGGGTTATTTGGATGTACAGTGTTTTTAATGGAACCCTTAAGAACTCTTACAAAAACCCTTGAGGAACCCTTTCTTGAAAAATAAAAGTTCTTCAGAAGCAAATAGTTCTGGGTAGAACCCTAGCCCCTCAGAAAGAACCCTATTGAAACCCTTATTTCTAAGTGTGGGCACACAGCTACAGTGATTGGAAGCTGTAAGAACAAGTGGATGAACTTTGATCTTTGAACAAACACCAACAAAATCCACAAGACTCAACATTAGTGTCTGAAAACAAAACAAAAAAAACAGTATTACAGTTGATGTGAACATGAATTATTATGTCTCAGCCTGTTCTGTCATTGTACAGTAAACGTGATACATTGTAATGAGATCTCGTTCTATAATCGGTGAGAAAAATGTTTAATTTAACAACAGATTTGTGGGTCAGAGTGCAGGATGTCAGTCTCACCACAAGAGGGAGCTAAAGGAAAGTACTGTTGAGGAGAAGCACCAGAAGTAGCAACAACATAATCACTTCTTAGAATGTCTTTGAGCTGATTTTACACTGTTTTATGTATCTTTGTTTTTCTTGTGACTTTTCTTTTAAAATAAATTATCATCTGGGGTTCAGCCCTGCAGGGATCTTTCAAGTCCTCTTTTGTTCATGTTCTTATTTGTCCATGTGTAAAATGATCCTCACCTCTCTTTACTGTACCTACATCCTACCAAACACTACCAATGAGCCTTAAAGGGATAGTTCAGATTATTTGAACCAGGGTTGTATGAGGTATTGAGCAACCAGACTCCACTGACAAAAACAGGCATTTTACCTCACAGTGCAGAGAGTAAAAATAAAGAGTTTTCAGAAAAATAAATAGTCAACTAAAGTACAGATACCTAAATAATCTCCATAAGTACAGTACCCAAGTGTTTGTAATTAGTTACTTCCCATCTCTGTTTACATCGTTTTTGTCTTGTTATATCTTGTTACGTTGTTTTTGTCTTGGTATGTCTTACATCGTTTTCATTTTGATAGGTTGTTTTGTTATGTCTTTTACTGTGTTTTCGTCTTGTTATGTCTTTTTCATCTTTTTCACCTTGTATGTCATTTTCGCCTTGTTATGTCTTTTCCGTTGTTTTTGTCTTGTTACCTCTTTACATTGTTTTTGTTTTGTTCGGTCTTTTATGTTCTTTTTGTCTTGTTATGGTTTTTATGTAGTTTTTGTTTTGTTGGGTCTTTTATGTCTTTTTCATCTTGTTACGTCTTGAATGGTGTTTTTGTGTTGATGCGACTTTAACGTTTTATGTTGTTTTTGTCTTATTACACCTTTTTTGTCTTGTTATGTCTTTAAGTCGTTTTCGTCTTGTTACGTCTGTTTTGTCTTGTTACAGTGCTTTCATCTTATTACATCGTTTTCATCTTGTTATGTCTTTTATGTGTTCTTATGTCTTTTTTGTCTTTTTCATCTTGTATGTCATTTTTGTCTTGTTATGTCTTTTACACTGTTTTTGTTTTGTTAGGTCTTTTACATCATTTTAGTCTTGCTACAGTACGTTTTTTATGTCGTTTTTGTTTTGGTAGGTCTTTTACGTCTTGTTACGTCTTTTTCATTTTATTACATTTTAATTTTTGTTTCATTGCGTCTGTCATATGCACTGGTGGATACACCAAGAAATCATCTTTTTTGTGTGACTGTTCTGTAAATTTAGGTTGAAATCAGAAGGCGGCACACAATGACGCAAAATAAAAATAATCAATCAATTCCTCTCAAATGCACTAAAACTAAAGTAAAAAGCCTGTTCTGAAAATGCAAGTAGTAGAAAGTACAGATATTTGTGTTAAAAAGTAGGGAGGAAAAGTAAAAATTCATCAGAAAACCTTAAATACATTAACAAAGTATTAAGTACTTAGTTACTTCTCCACTCTGGTAAATTATAAGTACGAGGTGGCTCAAGTAAAGCACGAGTACTTATGAATTTGTACTTAGTTACATTCCTCCACTGTTGACGGGATGAATCAGAGTGGAAAAGTACAAGACATTTGTTTTTCTTCTGTCTTCTCGATCCAGTCATTAGTACTTTTGGGTAAACCGTTACCTAACAGATCAGCTCCATCCAAAGCTTCATTTTGGTCCTGTTGCTGCTGCCAGACTGTCATTAAAGGACGGATGGACTCAGTGTGTGTGTGTGAGTGTGTGTGGTCCTGCCGGTTCCTCTTCCAGCTGCAAAGCTACCGCTCAATCGACCTTCAGCCCCTGAAGTCAGATGGTTCCTCTGGGCTGTCTTTTTCTCCGAGCCGGCGACGGTTTGGATACAAACGTCCTGCCAAGGTGTCTGGGACTGGTTTTACGTTTGAGTCATTCAGGACTTCTGGTAATTTGATGAAGTGAACCACGATGGGAAGCAGAGCAACAACAGAAGGAAAGAAAATAAAAACAACACGGGAGCAAAGATGCAAGAACTGTTCTCATGGTGTTAACTGTGGAACCCATTAAAACTCTTAAACACTCATGACTGCAGATTTAGAACCTGGCAGGAGATCATTTTAAACTCAAAAAATATGAACCACAGTTGTTGCCCCACCATACTTTAATGTTTTAAGCATTTTGTTTGTACTTTTTAAATTATTTCAGTGGTTTGTTAGTTCTGGTTCAAACTCTTTGGAATTAGGGTTCAAAGGGTTCTTCCTGAAGAGCTGAGGTTCTAACCAGAACCAACTGCTTGTGAAGAACCCTTTTTTTTTTTTTTTGAAGAAAGGGTTTATCAATGGTTCTTTTTAAGGCTAAGGATTCCACCAAGAACCCTTTTCATCCAAAGAACCCTTTTCTGATGAAAGAGTTCTTCAAGTATTGTTGAAATCTTTGAAGAACGCTTCAATCAAATATTCTTCAAAGGTTCTTTGCACAATAATATTAAAGGGTCCTCACTAGCACCCCTGGTTGGGTTCTAGATGAAGTCCTTGGAATATAAAATTGTTGCACCCTTAGAAGATAGAATGATTCTGGATAGCAGCTCCAGAGAGGGTTCTGGGTAGAACCATTACACCATAGAAGGGTTCTCTGCAGAACCCTTCATAGGGGGTTCTGTATGAAACCTTTCACAGTTGGTTCAAGGCATAATCCTTTATGTTTATGGAACCCTTTTTTGAAGAATCATTCATCAAGCGTTCCTTGTAAGACTAGGGTTCCATTAAGAGACATTTTCAACGAAAGAACCCTTTTTTTTAAAGAAGAGTCCTTTGAGGGTTGCTGAGATCCTTGAGGAGCTCTTTTGTAAAGATCTCTCTCAACCATAATATAAAAGGGTTCTCAGTAGTACTCCCTAGGTGGGCTCTAGATGAAGCCCTTGGAATATTAAATTTTCAGTCATAGTTGTCATTAGAACCACCTTAGGTGGGCTCTAGATAAAACCCTTGGAATATAAAAAGGTTCTTGATATAAACCATCAGGTGTGTTTTTAGCACCGTTTAGACGGTGGAAAGGTTCCAGAGAGGCTCCTGGGTAGAACCATGACACCATAGAAGGATTCTCTGTAGAATCTAATACTGGGGGTTCTGAATGAAACCTTTCACATATGCTTCTAGGTATAACTCTATGTTAAAATGTTATAATCCTAATATTTTTTCTGTTTTTAATTCATATTTTTGTTTTTTCTACCCAGCTTCACAGGCACTTGTTAATAAACTAAATAAACTTTGTAAATAAATTCAAGCTTTAATCAGTTGAATTTTCAGCATCTTAAGGTCTTAACATCAAGAAAACTACCAGGATGTGAAAACTTGTCTGGATGTAGTACCACCAGCGTCCTGCAGGTGGTGCTGTTCGACCAAAACAGAGCTTCATGGCAAACAGGAGAAAACTTAGACACCTGTTAACAGTCAATGATCATTAAATTAATGATCAATAACATTAAATAGGAGGAAAAAAAGAAAATGAAAAAGGAGGAAATAAAGAGGAAGAGGAGGAAGGCAGGGAAAGAAAGACTTTAGAAGTGAGAAGAGTACAGTAACTAAATAAAGGCAAAGTAATTTGACCTTAGATAGCCTACAGTATCATCTAATCCTGTTTGTAATAGGAACAATAGTGTGCTCGTGTTACTTCATTAAATATTTAAACACACACTGCCTGAGTCACAGGGCAAATACAATGTGTCTGTGTGTTTATCGGCTAATAAAACTCACAAATTAAAACCGTGTGACGCTCGTTAATGAACTGCCTTTAAAGTAAACACACACACACACACACACACACACACACACACTCAAACAGACACACCATAACAGCCTTATAACTGCTTAGTAGGCAAAAACTGAACCACTTTAGATCATTCTGGAGACAAATTTTAGCTATAACAGGTTAATGTTAGCTTTTAGCATGCTACTTCCTTGTTAGCGAGTGGCAAGCTTGTTTGCCTGCTAGAAAAGGCACACCACCAAGGGGGTTCTACTGAGAGGGTTTCTATAATTCAGGAGGTTTATCTAGGGGGTTCTGCCAAGAACCCTCCAGGGGTTTGATCTGGACCCCACTTTGGGGATTCTACTGCGCACTTTTTCTTTCGTTACTAGGGTTTTATCTAGAACATACTCAAGGGGTTCTACAGAAAACATTTTTTTAATCCAAGGATTTTATCTAAAACCTACCCAGGAGGCTCTACTGAGAACCTTTGTAGGACATTATTTAGAACCTACCCAGGAGGTTCTACTGAGAACCTTTTGATATCCCAGGGTTTTATCTAGAAACCATCAAGTAACAAATGATGAAAGAGTTCTTTAAGAATGTCAACAATCCTTGAAGAACCCTTTATTCCACAAAGGGTTCTTAGGATGAAAAGGGTTCTAGCCAGCTAGCAAGCAATGCAACATTTTATAATTTCTTTTTAAGCAGCTAGCAAACAATGTAACATTTTGTTAACTTTTTAGCTAGCTAGCAAACATGTAACATTTTGTTAACTTTTTAGCTAGCAGCAAACAATGCAACATTTGTTAACTTATATAGCTAGCAAACATATAACATTCTGTCAACCTTTTAACCTTTTAACAATGTAATGTTTTGTTACATTTTTAGCTAGCTAGAAACATTGTGCAACGGAGCTCGGTGTTTGTTAATTTTAAACCTAGTTTTGCTAAAGTCTGTCTAGAACTAATTTTGCATTTAATTAAAGCTGCAAGCAGTGGATGTGGTGTCTGCTGCCTCATTTCACGAACTGGATCGAGAAGGCTCTGAATTGTCCCAGTAATCATACATTATCTTCAAGTATCTCAAGTGTAAACCAAAAATTTTCACCACAACTGACACGTGCCCAATTTGGTGAGTTTCTGTGCATGTTTATGCCTCAAAAATGTGATTAATTTCTGAGAAAAATAATAATTTTTCCTTCAGTCGGGCCCTAATTAATCTGTGTTGGTGCAGCCTAGTCTGAATGTACTTAATTACCTTCAGTGATATTTGGATTTGACAGCATCCAGCTGCTGAAGTGCTGATGTTTGTTTTAGCTAAACCTCACAGTGCTGACTCACAGAGGGTTCAGAGAGCACCTTTGAACACAGTAATGTGATGGTTGATTAACTCTCGGCTTTACGAGGCTGCGTGTGTGACAACATCCCCGTTATTGGGAGTCGGCAGGTGAGGACATAAAAAAGACGAGTTCAAAGAGAAGCTTTGGACTCTGTCAGGTTTTTTCCCCCTCTTCATCACAGCCATAACTGCGTCCATTAAAGCCCAAACCGTCGAGGAACTAAGGGCCTCGGAGCTCCGCCAAGGTGGGAAATTTCATCTGTGACTCACATGCTCGCTGTTTGTCAAATCAATTTGAGCACTGGGCTGAGTTAACAGCGCTCTCAATAACAACAGCGCTGCAGCGGCCAAGGAAAGAATGAGACGAAATTGTTTGGAGGAAAGAAATCAAAGAGATAAAATACACTGTGAATTTCCCCGGAGAACTGAGTAATTTCTCGACAGTATAACGCCGTCTTTTCCAGAGGAGGGGAGGTTTGGCAGAGTCAAGTTTCCCACCCGAGAGTCCCACAGGATCGTTTCTGGAATGTGAAAATATCTCCATTTTAACAAGTGATTTATTCAACCTGGTATTGAGTCTAAAAAGACGACTCCAGTGAGAGTGTGGGGTCTGTTCATTTCCTGTTTTCCACCTCTTTTTCAGTTTCTATCGAGCTTGTAGAAATGTTCTGCTTCCCATGTTCTCTAATCACAAATACCCTCAAAGCTTTAATTTATGTTTCTTCATATAGACTTCAGCTGGTGGAAGTCACATTGAGTTTAGTTTCCCATAAATTTCAGTAATGTGAATTCCACTTTCTTAAATTTTAGAAATGAAAAAAATCGAAGCAAACCAAAACATTTCAAAAATTGCATCTATTTCATTCACATAAATCCTTAAAGACTGTTTGTTTGTTTGTTTGTTTGTTTGGTAGGATATGATTTGCCCCAATTGTCAAGAATGGTTCAATTTCGAAAATGAGCATTTGGTCCAATTTTGCTTTTATTCCCAAACTGTGAAAGACCTCAAACTAACCACACACATTAGGGGTTAAATCTTGTTAAATCAGGGTCCTGAAAAGTCCTGGAAAAGAGTTGACCAGTGAAAACAAGTAAATTATTTGAGAGCAAAAAGAGAGAAGAAGAAGAAGCGAGATGTCGTCCCAAACCTCAGATTTTATTTTGAAGGGGTGATTGAGTTCATGGGAAGCCGCCGTCACATCGCTCCTAAGTGTGTGTGTGTGTGTGTGTGTGTGTGTGTGTGTGTGTGTGTGTGTGTGTGTGTGTGTGTAGGGAAGTGGTGATGTTAATCAACACCAGATGAGCGAAGAGGCCAGACGAGCCGAGTCACTGTGTGTGTGTGTGTGTGTGTGTGTGTGTGTGTGTGTGTGTGTGTGTGTGTGTGTGTGTGTGTGTGCAGTAATAACAGTCTGGGCTGGCGGAGTTCGACCCAAGAGCCGGCCCCCCAAAACCTCGGAGCCGACACACACATACACACTCACTCTGAAGTCACCACCTGAGAATGTGGGGACACGGGGGCCAGAGCGGCACCTTTGCGTGCGAATGGAGCTCATTGGTGTGTGTGTGTGTGGTGTGTGTGTGTGTGTGTTGGAGAAGGTTTGTTTGAGTGTGTTCTTCAGTGACAAGCTCGGTTTCCTCAGCATCTCAGCACGATGGTGGATCTGAAGTCGTTGTTCCCAAATGTTTCTTAATTTGCACCAAATATACAGCAATAAGCAACCAGTAAAATCATGATTCAGGGTAAAACAGGGCAAAATATTTTAATAAGATAAGACACAATACAAGACAAGATGATAATATGGTATGATATGGTATGGTATGATACGATACTGTACGATACAATACAGAATGGTATGGTACGATACAATACGATACGGTGCCATATGGTATGATACGATACAATACTATGTGATACAATACAGTAAGTTAAAGTATGATACGGTATTATACAATATGGTATGATATGATATGATACGATACAGTACAATAGGGTATGATACAATACAGTATGATACATTATGGTATGACACAGTACGATACGGTACAATACAATACAATACAATACAGTACAGAACAATATGGTACAGCATGGTACAAAACCATGACTATGATAAGATATGATATAATATGAAACAATGTGATACAGTACGGTACGATACAGTATGATACAGCATGATACGATACGATACGATGTGATACGTATGATAAGATATGGTACAATACAATATGATACGATATGCTATGATACAATGTGATACGATATGATGCGATGCAGTATGTTACGATATGGTGTAATGTGGTATGACATGGTACAATACAATATGACAAAATAAGATAAACTTTTGCTTTGCAGAACACAGGAGTTACTGGTCTACTGTTGCCTTAATCTGTTAGCCAGATTAAGGCAACACTTTGTTTATGTTGTTGTGTGACTTCAGTTGTTTAAAAGGATAGTTTGGATTCACCAAAACAGTGCAATAGCACAAACAATCTAACAGATCCAGGCAGCGGTAGACCAGCAACTCCAAGGTAAAATGGCTGATTTTGCCTATGGAGTTAGGTTGGTTTGGAGAGAGCAATATTTGGATTAGATAATGGCTGTGGTGGCAAGGGAAAGCTGCTTCTCCAAACTGGGGGCATGTCGACTGGCATCTACTGTAGGTAACACACAGACTATGGATAAGAACCTCATAAAACCACACTTCAAATAATCCAAACTATCCCTTTAATAAAAATAATGTGGCTACCACATAGGTATTGTTATGCTTTTGACTGCCCTACCTTCTGGAATTTGTGATACCATGTTTGAGATACCTGAAGAAGAAGAAAAAATACAACTTGGAGACTGACTTCTTCTTTTTCTTCTTCTATGGCCTTCTTGGCTGGTCAATGAACATCAAACGTCCAGAGGTTATCTCAGCTCTGTTTGCTCAAAGACGAGCGTTCACACACTGACGCCTGAGAGATTAACTCTGCCTGAGAGCTTCTGTTCTTCAGCCAGCTCTGGAAAAACGAAAAGTTAATTTATGAGGAATATGTCCGAGAGCTGCATATTTTCTTCTCCCACTTCATTCCTCAGATTTCAAACATCCCACACATTTCACTGCTCATCAATATCACAGCTATCAGAGCAGAGGTGTGTCTGCTGCTGTGCTGGAATGTAACTAAGTACATTTACTCAGATACTGTACTAGTCTTTTTTCTTTCGGGCCACTTTCTACTTGGTCATACTACAAAAACATAACTTACAGATTACCTGTTTGGTAACTATGGTGAGTAGGGATATCATCTTATTTACCTTTACAGATCCTGAGTAAATGCTCCTGTCCTAACTGAGGATTGGAACTGTTTATTAAACATTTGAACTTCAAAAAATCTTTAATAAATTCTCCTAACTTTAGGATAACCATTAAGCTTTAGTAACTTTAACTTTTCCACCTGTAGTAGAAGCTAATTTACTAACTAGCTAACAGTAGCTGACGATAATGATAGTGTAAGTGAACAGTGGCTAATGGTAGTGTTCCCTGACAGTAGCTAATGGTATTATTATTTTTTGCCTTTACCAGCTGAGACAGCACTGAAATTGTTATAGAGCCACCAAGTGAGGAATTGTTGGGTGAACTGACCCTTTAAGTGAAACAGCCTCAGTTGTGCCCTTAAATGAGACACTTAACTTCCAATTAGCTGGTTGGAGCGGTTCTGTGGAAACAACAGTAGGCTGCGGTCGTATACTGGGCAGCTCCCAGTAGCTGACAGCAGGAGGCTGTGGTCTCACTGGGCAGCTCCCACATGATAATGTGAGCAGCTTTATGAAACTGAATCACGGCATTGTTGAGACAGACCGAACGTGCCCGGCCAGCCTCCTCTGGATAAATACAGGTTGAGCAAAAACCTCAGCGGCGACCTGGGAAGTGGAGATTTGTTTTCATGTATTTATTTGGAAGAGCTTTCAATCCATCAACCTGCTATGTGACTAACCGAGCATGCTGGGAAATGTTTTCGTCAGCAGCGATCCTTTCCAGACCCCGGAGTTTTGATGACTCATTCCCAGCCAACATAAAACCGTCTGGAAAATGAAACTGGTGTTTTTGGTAAGCGATGAAATGAAAGTGTTTCATGACGGCAGAGGAAAAGAAAAAACACAGAGGTGCTGCACAGCCTTCAAGGCACAAAAAAAAAAAAATGCTTTAATCCAATCCAAAAGTAACCAAAAGCATGAAAAATTCAATTTGGACAGATCTCTGGTCCTCTGTCTCTGTCTGGGATTTAAACACAACACAACAAACAGGCTGCAGGCTCAGGTTTGGTCGTTGCTCCTGGCAGCGCACAATAAAAACTTTACTGTGGTGACTAACAGGTAGAGATGTGTTATTTGCATTGGTCAACTTATTGGTTTTTGGTTGCATGATGGGAAACTGTGACTCATCTGACATGGAAATATCCATTATTTTGGTAGTTTTGGTCACCATTCCTTTTGGTTTTGATAATTTATGACTAACAAACAGTTACTGAGTTGTAGCAACACAGATGGTCAGATGATTAAATGGTTTTAAACAAATGCGCGCTAAATAAACTGTAACTTTCAGACGAGGGACATGGTTTTGGTATCTAAGGTGTTCTGGTTTGTAGTTTGATAAGTATGGACCAATCACGTGTGAGCTGGCTTTGGTTGCATGCAGGTAAACAAGCAAACACATTGGCTGAAATGAAATCCATTGGTTATAGTTTGATAATAATATTTTTTTATTAGGTTAAAGTTTGTCCACCCTGATAAAACTTTGAGTTTTTAAAGAATTCTAAATTCTAAGGTAACGATTGAACAATTTACTTTTCTTCTTTAGATAAACTTGAATATTTGAGTTGAATTTTTGAGCTCCCAAAACTTTCATCAATTTTTGAGTAAATTCATTAAAGTGAAATTGAATAAATTAATATTTTTCATATGCAGCCATTTGATTTTTAAGCACCCAAAACATGACAAATTACGTTCACAGCTCACTGAACAACATTTTTAAGGTTTCTAAAACTCAGAGATTCAAGTTTATCTAAAGAAAAATAGTAAATTATCCCAACTAAAGATTACAGGTCAACAAAACTTTTAGTTTATTTGAAAGCGTAAGAGTTTGATTCAAAACCCAACATTCGAGTGAAGGCAGCTGCCTTGAAGGTATGAGGTTTCTCAACTTTTTTCTTCTTTTTTTTTTTATAGTGTACAATACTCTTACATATTGCAACTTTAAATGTTTATCAGACTCTTCTGACGTGTTTTATTATCAGCACAAATCTGAATAAGTTTAGTTAAAATAAAGTAAGAGCAAACTATGGTTAAGTTGTGCTGGGGAAGTACCCATGTTTGGATTTGTGTGGATTTTATGTAACCACTTGCAGTTAAATTTCCCTTTTTATGTAACAAATTCAATAATAAAATACTCAAATTCTTGCATGTTGAATAAGTAGAATAAAGTCACAGACTTGTTGTTTCTGTATTATTATTCCAGGCCGCACTGAAGCTATGAAAGACATCAAGGACGAGGCGGAATATGAACCACAATAAATGTTTTTAAAACCATGTTGTCAATTCTGTTCAAAGGCGTCTTTAGCGAACAATAGAGATGTCCCATACAGGAAACAGATGGGTTAAAAGAGCAATCTGTGTTTAATTCTCCCCTCGAATATCAGTGCTTTCTGGATATTTTTAATGATAAGTTTTAGTTTGTTCAGCTGCACTGTTGCATCGCTGTTGTTGTTGAAACCTCAGTGTTGTTACTTCAACATGTTTTGTGGAGGATTCATGTGATTCGTAGTGAGCCGAGGCCTTTTGTTTGTCTTCCTGCTGATGTTGTGGAAAATAAATGGAAGTAACAACAAAGCTTTCTTCTTCCAATAGTTACTGTTAGTTGATTGATATACATATTGAATTTATACTTAAAAGTTGCAGAATTGTTGTTTGTGTTGATTCTCACTGAGTTTCGCACTAAAATCGCAGTCTGCAGGAGAAAACATGATTTACTAACTGATTATTTCGAGATACTGACTCATTATTTCAAGATACTATCTCACTTACTCAGTTTTCACTGGGAAATGTTGCAAAATGTAGTTTTATCTCAAAAACAATTGTTTCATAATTTGAATTTTTCAAGTCATTAGCATCCAGTCGTCTGCTCTAAAAAGGTCCTTTCATACGTTGACCTGTTTGGACCTGCTTGCAGGTTTGTTGTTTTGTTTTTGTTTGTAATTTTTTTGTTTTGTTTTGTTTTTTGTTTAGTTATTTTTCTGTTTTTGTTTGGATGTTTGGTTTTGTTTGTATTATTTATTTGTTTTGTTTTGTCTCTCTTTCAGAGAGCTGTGAAAAGTTTCATCCAGAACCCCCAGAACCCTACTATGATTCTATCCAGAACCTTCATACCTTCTAAGAGTGCTGACAAGAAACCCACCCATTGGTTTCACCCCAAGAACCTTTAATAGTCCAAAGTTTTGTCAAGAACCCACCAAAGTGGTTCGACCGAGAACCCGTTTATATTCCAGGGGTTTTATCAAGAACCAACCCAAGTTGTTCTATTGAGAACCCTTTTATGGCCCAAGGGTTTTATCAAGAACCCTCCTATTGGGTTCTACTGAGAACCCTTTAATAGTGCAAACGTTTTATCAAGAACCCACCCAGGTGGTTCTACTGAGAACCCTTTTATATTCCAGGGGTTTTATGCAGAACCCAGCCAGGTTGTTCTATTGTCAAGAATCATTTTATATTATGGTACAGAGGACCCTCAACATAAAAAATCTTCAAGCATTTCAACGAGAAACATTCTTATTAGAAGCTTTAGTCTAATCCTTGCCAAACCCTGTTTTTAATAAAGCAGTTTTCAGAAGCAAATGGTTCTGGGCAGAACCTTGAACCCTTCAGGAGCAACCCTTTTGGAACCCTAACAGCCTCATTTAGTTTGTCTTTGTTGAGCTGTTTCAGACAGCTCAGAGTTAGCCACACACACACACACACACACACACACACACACAACACACACACACGCACACGCACACACACACCACTTGAACACCCTTAAACACGAGTAAAGACTCAGATCTCAGCAGAAATATCACCTCACTGACACACACACTCATCCTCAGATTCCTCCGCTGTAACAAATGCACTTTAATCGTCTCCGGAGCAGCTGAGGATCGCAGCAGGAGGATGTTTTATTTATTTGAACTCCTGATTTGTGATCTCTCCGCACGTTGCTGCTGACAGGACGGCAGAAAAATTCTCCCGCTTCAAACGGCCGCGTGGGCCGCCGAGCCGCCGCTAAATCATCTGTCTTCTGAAGCTCTTTGACCTCGACGTGTCGAGTCAAACCCGCTGATGCTCAGGCTCGGGACGAGACGGCGGACAAATGAGGAGATTCAGTCCAACCTGAATTGAAAAATGCACCACCTGCTTCCACCAGAGACTGTAAAATAAAGATATCTTGTAAAGGACGGCAGAAACATCTTATTCTGGCAGGTTTCTTGTCTCACTGCAGGATTTACTGACACATTAACATTCTGCTGCACGCAAAAGATACAAAAGAAAGTGATTATATGTGTCTTAATCAAGAGACCTAAAGCAAACTCATCTGTTCTGAAGCTTTACTGACATTTCCTTGTTTGGTTGGACACATGTGCCTTCAGTTTCAATGACGTGGGGTAAATTCCCCCCTTCTGCTGCGAGGAAAAATAACAATTTTGGCAGTGTTTTGTTCTTCTTTAAACTGTGACTAAAGCTTGGAACCAGATACCTTGAACTGCCAAACTTTAACCAAACTTTTGTAACTGACAGTTCCTAAAAACTTTCCCAATCTGAATTCTTCTTTATTTTTCAGTTTTAAGTCTCAGATTGTTGCTTTTTTCACATAATTGATTAATTAATTGCTAACTGTCCCCTTTTCTGTCTTCAGCTGTCTCTATCAAAATAAAGGCATGAAAAGCCCAAAAAATATACTTAGAAAACAGTGGTTATTGTACGTGGACTATAAATTAGCAGTTGATACTTGGTACTTCAATCTAAAACTGCAGAAAAAATAAAAATGCATCAAATTCAATGTTGTATCATCTCAAAACAAAAATTTAAAGGGTTAAAATTCTGAAAATGAATGATTATTTGGTAGTTATGATCAGGACTGAAGTTGGTTAAAAGATTTAATTAAAAAAAGTGGAAAATAATATTAATATAACATGATTTTTATACCTTTTGTAACCTTCATGACATTTTTGTCTTTGAGGGTAAATATTGATCTTCACTGCTTTACCTTCCTGTCAGACGGCCTTTTCAGATGGGAAACTGCTGTTATATAAACCAAATAATGCTGTCTCTAAACCAACCTAACTCCATTAAAAAAATCTGCAATTTCACCTCACAGAACACAGGAGTTGCTGGACTACCGCTGGCTTGATTTGTTAGTTTGTGGGGTTTTTTTGTTTTTTTTTTAAACTTTGGTGTTTTAAAAGGTACGCTTAGAAGAGTCGCACCAAGTCACAAACTAACTAACTGATCGACCAGCAACACTTGTATTCTGCAAGCTAAAATTGCAGATTTCTCCTATGGAGTTTGGTTGGTTTGGAGAAATTGATATTTGGCTTATAAAACAGTAGTTTTGGGCTGGAATAACTGTTTTTGTTTGCCTGTTTCATGTTATTTAGAGTTCAAATTAATACCAAATGTTTCCTTTAATGAGTCAGTGTCTGTTTATGAGTCATAACAAATTATGAATAATCTTGTAGAAGGAGTAGATGTTTTTAACGGTTAAATTGACCAAAATGTTAATGGAGTTTGGTAGGCAGTCACGCAATTCATCGTCCACAATGTGCATTTTCAGAGCAGTGGGCTTTTGTTTTCAGGATAACAAGCTTAAATTTACATTGACAGACAACTGACAGTTTCAACCTTTTTAATATACAGTCTACTGCTCCAACTCACTATTTGGACTGAAGTACTCGTTTTTGCAAGTGCAGTGGCAACATATTGCTTCTTTAACTTATATGATGCGACATGGGTTTTCTACCCAGAAGTTATCGTAAACGAACTGTGATTTGTTCTACAGCCCTTTGGACAGAGTCAGTCTAGCTGAGATGAGTGGTATTCAGCTGGTTGAGGTCTACAATCTGACCACTAGATGCCACTAAACTCTACACACTGACCCTTTTAAAATACCTTATGGCAGACGTTTAGCTCAGTGGGTAGAGCGTCTGACCCATGTATGGAGGCTGTTAGTCCTCTGCAGCGGCTGCTGGTTCGACTCCCGCCCTCAGCCCTTTGCTGCGTGTCATCCCCTCTCTCTCTGCCCCATTTCCTGTCAACTCTCTGGCTGTCCTCTCAATAAAGGCAACAAATGGCCAAAAAAAAATAAAATAAAATAAAATTTATAAAAAAAAATAAATAAATAAAAAAAAACCAAAAAAAAAAACCTTACATCTGGAATTTACAAGGTTTTGGTTCTTGTCACAAGAAGCTTCATGGAGTGTCAAAAATCAGTAAACATTTTTCCAAATTATGGCACCAGAGGAAAGATGGGGAAAGTTTAGGATTCATCCTCTGCACCCTCATCCACTGTAAATATACTTGAAATCAGTCCAGTATTCATGAGGATGTCGTGCTCTGAACCAAACTGTAGGACAGCCATGCTTTGATGCAGTCAACACTGGACTCTTTATATAAAAATAAAGTTATTACATGATGATTTGAATATCATACAAATATGTTTTGCATGCAACAAGAAGATGAAAGGTGCATCCGACATGTGCGGCCTGATAACTCTTCCCCCAAACAAATTGCTAACAAGCTCACTGTTCACCACAAGAGCTGCTTTTAACGAGCAGTAATGTTCAGCTGTGTGTGTGTGTGTTGTGTGTTATAAATAGGAGAAGAGGTTTCAAGAGGCTGTCGGGTTAAAGTACAGGGTAGGAGGCTGTGTAGGAGGTCAGAGGTCCAGACGGTTTCATGAGAGGAGACGACTGGCAGGACAACAGTTGAGCTGTCGTCGTCTTCGTGGGAGGGAGAACACAGAACTCTACTCAGTCTGAAACAAGTGAACAGATCAGTCAGTGAGGTGAAATCATCTCACTCCTTCCTCTGCTGCCTTGATGTGTCATATTATTGACTGTACAGATATTTTCTTTTTTATTCCTTGGAAATGCAGTGTTTAATGTTATTTGGCAAATTAGCACCATTAAAAGTAGCAAAACCCTGTTTGCAATGTATCCATGTATCCATACAGATAACCATCACTGAATGACTTCATACTGTAGAAAACTTGATGATTCACATGCAACTTCTGGACTTATATAGAGCTTTTTCTCTGTTTTGTGAGTGGATTTACAGACACTGCATCACTCTGTGGCAAAGGGCCTATGAAATATGTATAGATGTTTAAAATCTTACTTCTAGCAGCCTTGTTTGAACATCACTGACTGTGTATCCATGAAAGTCTTACAGTAAACATGTGCTTTCTGCGGCCTCAAGGTAGCAATGCACCAACAATGTGCCTGACCACACCTCATTTTAAGACCATCACATCCATGGAGCACTGATGAGTGCAAGTACATTTGCTGCCTACACAATTTGGGCGCTGGGCAAGAAGATTATAACTACGTGGTCAGAAAAAACGCAAATGACAAGTGCGCTGCGCTGTGCGCTGCTGCTGCGATGCAAACAGATCTGCCAGGCTGTACTCAGGCAAAGTGGTGCTTTCAGCTAAATGCTAAGAATGCTAACATGCTCACAATGACAATGCAAAAAATGCTGATGTTTAGCAGGTACAGTGTATACAAAGTTCACCATCTTTGTTTAGCGTGCTAGCATGCTAACATTAGCTAATTAGTTCTAAACACAATACAGCTGAGGCTGATGGAAATGCATGCAGCATGTATCTGCAACGTTGTGATTATGATGTACCATTTGCGGCGTTGTAACAATGTTACTCCAACATTACAGTTCCCATTAGTTAGGCTGCTGCTACATTGTTGAAACCTTGTTGAAACAACATAACAGATATTCTATGGTACTTTTGGGACATCTGTTCAACATCCTCTGCATGACATATCCTGTATTTTAAAAAATGACATTGCTCCAACGTTTCAAAAATGTCATATTTCTAAAAAGTAGTGGAAATGTTGGAACAACATTCCAGCAATGTTTAAAATAAAGTGCGACAATATCACAAAAATTATGTTGCAACTACCCTCCTGCAATAAGTTTGTGCTAGCAGGTTTGGACAAGCTGAATTTTTTTATTAGTCTCTTAATAGCCTCTAAAATTCATTGTGAAAGGACAATAAATAAATATCTGTTCCAAATATTGGCCAATCCATTTAAAAGCTGAGATATTTCAGTTAAAATTATAAATGTCTGGCTGGTCGTGCTGGAGGAAAAAACAGAGAAAGAACATGAATGTCTTCACAAAATTTCAGGGAAATTGATCTAATAGGCTTGTTGTTTTTTATACTATAGTCTGGGCAAAAGTGTTTTTTAACACTGGAGCCCAACCGTCTACTAGCGTGGCAAAAAACAGCAGCTAACCTCAAGAGGTGAATAGCCTCAGGAACAAAACAAAGTAGTTCTTCAAGAGAGCATTTAGTCAAAGTCAAGGAGTGACTCAGATATTTGTATACAACTGTTTTCTTGTCTGCAGAGTCAGCCTACAAAAATATCAAACATTATTTCTATTTGAATGCCTGAACTTTTTGTTGTTCTTAATGTGCGTGGTTATCTAATCCCACTGGTATGTCTTTAAGGATTATGGTACCTTTTCATTCAGATGTCAACCTCTGAAGCCTAATCCTGTAAATAATGACTAATTTGAAGGTCACGAACACAAGACCTGTAACAGCTCACAGTGACTCATCGGCTCACAGATATCTGACACAGGACAGCAACACGAACAATCAGGGCTGAATTTTTTCACATCTATATGAGTTTATCCTGCTTTCCTCAGCACATGTAAAGTAGAATAAGGCGATGAACTGCACTGATATCAAGAAAAGATGCTTAATTGTGTCATTTTGTCAGTTTTAAGGCTGCATTCAGGCTGACTTGAGCCGTAAAATACATTGTAAGCAGGTTATTTTGCAATGTTAAAGATCTTGAGTGAGTTTTACAAACTGTGTGCAGCGTTTTGGTGTCTGATAAGAGTTTACATGTATTTATCTCTAACTCCAACTGCACTTCCTGGATCATATTTCATGTCTTATTGGCAGAATATGACAAAAAGTTCATAAATATGTTTTCATTAGTGTATAATCACCTGGAAATAAGAATGATTGTGTTTTTGTTACCTTGGAATCAGTTATCAGGTATGCCCTCTCAAGTTTTGCACGAGTTTATCAGCCATAGTATGTCTCCTGCATGCTTGGAAACAAGGGCAGCACCAGGAATTTTGGGCCTAATGAAAAGATACCACATCGGGCCCCACCACCACAAGCAGACCCTGTACTATTGCTGTAACCAAACCTCCAGAACCCAACTGACCCGAATGTCAATGGCCATATTTCAGTCTGCACCAAGGTATTACTGAAGCATTATTTTAAAATTGGCTTTCACTCAGACTCAGTCACTGAGTGCTTAAAACTGATCTGTGCCCGAACCTGACGGGACCTGATGGGTCGGGTTGGGCCTTACTTCTCACATATATCAGGGGCTCACATCAGGTTTGGGCTGTACTATATTTATTTATTTATTTTGCCAATTCCAATTCCCTGCATGTATTGTCCCTGTCACTGAAACTCCTACTGTTTGGTACATAGAGGGAAACTTGTTAAGAAAAATGTCAGGCTGTAATCAGGTTTGGGGTGAAATATGCTAATGAGGGGCGGGTTTGGGTCGGGTTTGGGAAGAATTTTGTCGGGCTCAGACTTTTTCAGGCTCAACTTTTCAGGCTTGATTAAAGTTCTACAGCATCCAGTACAGACTATAGGCTAATAGACCCTTTTACAATTTGTAATAAATGAGAAAGCTGCGCGTGCATCTTGGCAACGGAAGTACAGCGGACCACAACAGCTTGTCAATGGGCTGCAAACACGAGCAGTTTTAATTGCGTTCTCAGTCTAATCAACACGTTTAATAGTTTGCAGCCATAGACGCCACCAATTGCTCTGAAACGGTCACAATCTTTTGGAAGTTTGAACAACTTATATCGACCACTGGAATATCAATTCTTAAGTATCATATACTCAATAAACAAATGTTTTGGTGATTTTGGTGCTGGTAAAATGTTTAATTCAACCTTTGCAGCTTGATAACTGGTCTGGATGACTGGAGGAGACGATACTTCTGTTGCCAAAATGCACGCACAGCTCTTCAATAATGTCAGCTGTAAAAGGGCCTATAGGCTAATAATAATCATATTTCATGTAAATAGAGGGGGTTGTTGGGCAATAGAAGCTCTATGGAATTATTATTATAATTTTTTTTGCTAAAAACAAGAAGATAAAAAAATTTTTACTAGTACATTGTAAATAAAATACTTTTTTTTTAAAAAAGACAACCATTTTAACACAACATTTAAAAAAAAAAATCGTTTATTTATCTTTTGGCCAGTTGGGGGCAGCAGAAACAAGTTGTGAGCACGACACTGACATATAAGTTGGCATGTTTAACTGTTACTTATTTACACACCATTGTCGGGATGGTTTCTCTTAAACTGACGCTATGAGAGTGCTGAGAGTGAACCAGAACTATAAAGTAATAGTTGGACTGTTAAATAATGAGCTGAAACTCACTATAAAAGTCTGTAAAGCTGAGGGGAACTGCAGATTCAGCTTAAAATCCCTTTATATCATCATATAATTTTCACTTAGATATATGCATTATAGACACAAGTTTGGATTGGCATTGTTATTTAATCTGGTCTGAGAATGTTTTTTAAAGAAGGCTGGTTGTTAATTATCAGCTTCTTGTGTCTTTAAAACGTCAAAAAATAAAGAAAACCCATTCCTGGTTGCTCGACAAGCATGTTTGTTGCTCCAACAGGACCTAAAATGGCTGATAAAACTTTTTAAAGCAGTAGAAGCAATAGAATGTGATCTTTGTCCTTTAACCTGAAAAAATCAGTTAAAAAAGCGATTTAGCAGCAAACAAACAAAGAACAATGCAACTCTTTTTCTGTTTTATTTGATATTTTTTACAGCGTGAATGAGGAAACCTCCTCTTTCCTGTCCCAGTTTGACCTTCAGTGTGAGGAATTAAAGAAACACACTCATTTACTGTCTTAACTGCAATTAGTCTGATTGTTTTACGCATTAAATGATGTAGAGTCTCACACCTTCATGAAGCTATTGTGCTGGAATGTGATTTTTTTCGTGCTTCGTTCTTATCAGCTGATGTTTGCACATTGTGTCTGTATCGTCCGGCAGTTTGTGGTTTGTTTTATTGTGTTTTTATTGTTTTTTATAATTTGCTTTTACCATGTGTTTACTACTGGAAACTCCCTCCTGCAAACACAGTTTCACTGCCGGGAAACAGTTTGGATTGAAATGAATTTCTGTCAGATTTCACATCTGCTCATTGTGCAAAAATCTGACATTTGCCCTGGTGGTTAATCAGGTTTCTGTGCAAATAAGACAGGAAGCAGAGCAGATTCAGTGTTGTCAAGTTTTTCCCTGACTGGTTGTTAATGAAAAGTTATTGATTTGAAAAGCATTTTGAAAGCGTCCACCAACATCTGCAGCCCATTTACCAGAACACGCCTGTCCCGGATACGACTATTAACCAGAGCTGCAGCCTGCCGTGTCTCCTCCGGCTGCTTTCACCGCTAACCAGGGCAGGAGGATGAGCCGCAGGTCCGACCTCTCCAGACCGGCCTGACATGGAAAATAACATGATTCCAGCAGGCCTGTAATTTGTGTGGCAGCGACCTTTAATCAGATCTTGATCTACATCCTTTAGCCCTGCGCCTGTCGGTGGCCCGATGCTAATTTGAGACCTCTTATGTCTGAAAGCTTCGACCAGATCGCTGTCCTGTGTTTGGTGCCATTTCATATTTTGGAGACGCGTCAAAGCGCCAACGACAACCAGATGGAAACTTGTCAACCGACTGTGAAACCAGAAAACAGTAAAACATGAATTAAATAATGTTATTTTTAAGCATCTCCTGGAATTATGAGGTTTAATCTTGATGGAGTGCAGATCAGATGAGTATGCTGCATCAAATGCGGCCAAAAATATGTGGACACCTAAACATTACACCCACATGTGCAGACATGTGTGGTCTGGGTAGGCAGTGCCTCAACAAAGCTAGAGAAATGTTGAAATGAATAATCTGATTGCAAAGGATTTTTCACGAAAACTAGTCAGAATAGTTGTTTTGATTTTACCATTTAAAGGACATGTTGATGGGCTTTGGACATTACTTACAGGTTTAAAGACTCTGACTACGATTGCACATAGCTCCGGAGGTGGACCGATCCCTTTCTAGCTAGCTAGCTGCTTGCATTTTTTAGCAGGGATAACTCAACAGCGGCAGTTAGCATGGATATTTCTTACTTTGAACAATCGCTAACAGGAGACCAACACCTGACCTGCAGAATTAACTCCATATCTATTTGACCTTGCAGTATTTGTTGATTTATAGCCTGACAAATGTAGATTGTGTCTTTCTAAGCGTAATATGAACTTGGGGTTCAACACACGTTGCTTCATGTGTGATAGTTGAACATATATTTTTTAAAAAAAGGGCATTAATTGCTGAGTATAACATCCTCCACTCTTCTGATTTCATGCTTCCCATTAGTTGTTGCTGCAAGTTCTCATTCAGACACAAAAGCATCAGTGAGGTCCAGAACTGATGCTAGATGATCAGGTCTGGCTCGTGTTAGAAAGAGATGAAACTAGGGCCCTGTGCAGGCCAAGTTATTCCTTATAAATTATTCCTTATAATCTTTATTGCCAAAAATATTGTGTGTAGCATTAAGATTTCCCTTGAAATCAAAAACCTGTTAAGATTACTGTTAAGTGGACAGAGGTGTCTGTAACTGTACCTACTGTTTTATTATGTATTGCACTTTATATTTTATTATTTTGTCAGTTTGTTATGTGTAGGACTACAGATAGAAATTAGCATCTCACTAAATCTGGTGCAACCACTGTCATTGCTTGCCGTCCTTTTATACATTAGATAAACTAAACTAAACAGACACAAGCTGTATTTCCATCCAAATGTATTGCGAATTTTAACTGAATTTTGAGTAAATCAGGAGCAGAAAACATCAATGATTGCTTGCTTCAATCCCCTACCATTATAAAATGACTAGGAACTGGTTCATCAAGATAAGCAGTAAGTGGCACCAGTTCTCCAGTTGGAAGATGATGTAAATAAAAAAACACCAAATTGTGAAAATATGATATTTCTTTTCTGGTGTGATACTTGCACATAAAAATGCATTAATGAAAGCACAGATCCTTTTAGGGATAAGCTGGTGAACATACTGTGGTATTTCGAGCAAGATATTTTGCTCAGAGGTTGGTGGAGACCAAAAACAGAGCTAAAAGAGAGTGACTTTTGGACTTATATTTATCAGGTGACATAAACATGACTCAAAATGTTCCTCCATAACTGCTGGATGCTTTCATTGTGGAGCCAAATTTCATCTAAAATTCAGCTCCACAATAAAAGTAGTCAGATGTGGTTTGCTTTCATACAAGCTGCTTTTAACATTTTCTCTGTTCCTCATAAACTCTTGAGTTTAGTAATGTTTTTCTGCTTTAAATTCCTCCTTTAACTGGAGGAATTTAAAGCTTTTTATGGGTCTGAAAAATGTCCAGTAACTTTCCTACTTTGTAATTTGGTACTAATTTTCACAGAGAATAAAGAGGGTGTACAATTGGTCCACTTTCACTTAATTAAATACAGTTTATACATACAAAAATACACTGTTACAGATGAATTCAAGGCTGTTTCTCTTTGCTCTACTTGTTGGTTGGTTGGTTAATTAGTTGTTTGGTTGCTTGGTTGTTTGCTTGGTTGCTTTCTTGCTTTCATGTCTGCTTGGTGGTTGTTTGCTTGGTTGCTCAGTCGGTCTGTCTCTTGGTTGTTTTGTTGGTTGGTCTGTTGGTTGTTTTGTTGATTGGTTGCTTCCTTGCTTGGTGGCTGGTTAGTTGCTTGCTTGCTTGGCTGGTTGTTTGCTTGCTTGCTTGCTTGCTTGTTTGCTTGCTTGGCTGGTAGTTGGTTTGCTTTCTTGCTTGGCTGGTTGGTTGATTGGTTGGTCGTTGGTAGTTTGCTTGTTGGCTTACTTGCTTGCTTGCTTGGTTTCTTGCTTAGGTGCTTAGTTGGTTGCTTGCTTGGCTGGTTGGTTGGTTTCTTGCTTGCTTGGTGGATGTTTGCTCTCGCTGGCTTGGTTGGTTCATCCATTGGTTGGTGTCTTGGTTGGTTTGGTTGGTTGTGTGATCAGTCTGTTGGTTGGTTTTTTGTTGGTTGGTTGGTCAGTTGATCGGTCGGGCAGTCTTTTGGTTGGTCGGTCAGTTGGTGTCTTGGTTGGTTGGTGAGCTGGACTGTTTGTTGGTTGGTTGGTTGATCGGCTGATTGTTTGGTCAGTCTGTTGGTTGTTTGGTTGGTGAATTGGTTGGTCTCTTGGTTCATCAGTTGGTTGGCATCTTGGGTGTTTGGTCGGGTGGTCTGTTTGTTGGTTGGTTGGTTGGTGGGTTGGTTGGGCAGGATTTGTTGTGTGTTGCATCAATCGAAGTACAATTAATTTGAATTTTCTTTTGGGAAAATATTGAATCAGAGTTTAATTTAGTTAAATTTACACTTATTATGTGAAATCTAATGATGCACATTACATGTATTAGATTAAATCATGACAAAGCCATGGAAACCAAGCAACATGTCAGACTAGTCTTATTCAGGGAGGATATGATCAAAAATAAAAGTACAAGCTTGAAACTCTTTTAGCAGCAAAATAAATGAATCCTGCCTGCTGTTGAGCAAGGCATCACTTCCCTGCCGTACGTAGCAGGGAATTGAACCCTCCCCCCACTTTAAATCAAGCTTTAAAAGCATGACAGAGCAGAAAGTTCACAAGTTGTAGTCAGAGCTTGGGAGCACGTTTACTGCTGTGTAAACGCCACCTCTGCATGTCGCAATAAAACGCTGCAGCAGCCTGCGGTGGCACAGTGGAAAGTTACCGCAGCTCTTCAGCCTGTTTTGGTACTGCCAGATATATAAACTGGTGGAGTTTAGTCATGGAGTGTGCTAATGATGAGGAACAACGGCTGCTGGATGCCTGAAGCTCTCTGTTTTCTGTACAGCTTAATCCCAAACAACAAAAACAGGCCGCCTGAGCAGATCTGATCAGAAAAAAAAGACTGATTCATAACCATGCTGTCAGCCAAAGACTTCAGTTAACCATTATCTTTAAAAAAAACACTATCATTTGTTTTAATTATCCGCCATAAATCAGTGTGTGGATGTCTCATATTAAGGCCTACAACTGTGCAGCTCCATCAGCGAGATCACAAAACCATTAAATCCAAACTTCTCAGGCACAAATCAACCTGTCATCCTGCTCAGAATTAACTTAAAGACAGAAAAAAAAAACAGAGCTGCAGCAGAAAGAGAAAAAGCTGTGGCTCTGTAAAATCGTCTCATAAAGAGAAGTAAGCTATCTCGGCTGCCAGACGCAGCTGGTCTGAGCCAAGCTGCATTAAAACAGGGTGTATTTTAAACAAAGGTTGCTTTTTAATAGGGCCAGAGGGTGGCATATATTGTAGATAGCTGTTGACTGGTGTTTAGCGTTGAAAACAGCGTCCTGCCATGGCAACGCTGAAGCACAGAGTTCCCCTGTCGGCGGCGCTGCCAGCCAACCTGGAACTATTTTATACACAAAGAAGTCACAAATGAGAAGTGAGTTTTAATTACAGGGAAGAAGAAGAAAGAATAAACATGAAACAGTTTATATAACTGTGTCAGTTCTATCTGCACAGGTATCATCATCATCATCATCACCATCATCAATCCATGGAGGTTGCATAACATATGAAAATTGATGGCCTTGTGTTTCAAAATAAGATTGCACCTATTGGATGAAGTTTTTGGTGACAGTTAATCACCAGTTTGACAAAAAATCCTAATCTAAGGTCTAATTATCAGCTTTTTCCAGAGCTTCAGAATTTCTGCTTTGTGTTTTGGTGTTAATGTACATCATTAGATTTCACATAATAAGTGTAAATTTAACTAAATTAAGCCCCAATTCAATATTTTCCCAAGAGAAAATTCAAGCGAATTGTACCTCAGATGATGCAACACACAACAAATCCTGCACACGGACCAACCAACCAAACAACTACCCAACAAACAGACCAAACAACCAAGACACCAACCGACCAAGAGACTGACCAGCTGACTGACCAACCGACCAACTAGCCAACAAATCAACCAACCAAATAACCAAGAGACCAACCAACTGGCCAACCAACTGACCAACAAACAGACCAACCCACCAAACAAGCAAGACACCAGCCAACCGATCAACCAACCAAACAGCCAAACAAACAAACCAAACAACCAACAGACCGACCAACAGACTAACCAACCAACCCAACAACCAACTAAGCAACCAACCCATCAACCAACCAACCAACCAACCAACCAAACAAACAAGCAACCAAACAAACAAACAAACCAAACAACCAAGAGACCAACCAACAGACTAACCAACCAACCCAGCAACCAAGAGACCAACCAACTAAGCACCAAGCAAAAAACCAGCCAAATAAGCAATCAACCAACCACACATACAGTACATACAACAATAAACAATGTAAAAAATATATATAAGGAAAGACAAAATGTGAGTACTTTAAGTCAAGATTTTTTTTTAGAATTTATTTTGTTCTGCAAATACAAATAAGATCATCAGGTATAAATCTACAAATTCATGTAAATAAGTGCGTGGTCTCTCACAGAAAAATGTCAGATACTTAAATAAAGCAGTGAAAAACATTACAATAAAACAATTGAACATAACTTAGACACTTAGGCGGACCGAAAAAGGTGCTGGCTGAAGCTACAGCTTATAACGCAGCCTACCGTTTTAAACAACAAGTCATATTTAGCAACGAAAGATCAAATAACACAACATGAAAACCAGGCAAACAAAAGAAAGAAGCATAAATAGAAATAGAAAGTTGAAAATAAAGTCTGATTTTTATTTTCAAAAAGCTGCAAACATGCAAATTACATAAACAAACCCTACTTGAAAATAGTAACAAAGGTTATGTAATGTCAAGCATATGACAATGATAAAAGACAGGACAAGAAAGAAAAATAAAACAAAATAGGGAGAAATAAAGCATAAAATTAAATAATCACAAATACAACACAGGCATTACAGAGGTGAGCTGTAGCATAACAAAGTCACAAATCAAGACAAGTCAAGACACAGTTGAATGGGAGTCCAAAATAGGAAAAAGTGAAATTTTATTGATCAGTTCCACTGGTGTAGAAATGCACCATCATTATCATTATATACTGTGTATTAAGTTGAAATATTCAGCTGCTGCAGGAGGTACATTCTCTGCTGAGCTTTCTTGGTGAGGGATATTCACTGATGTCCACGTGAGGTCCTGTGATGATGATGTCCAGAAAATGGCATATTGCTATGTTCGTCAGTCGCTCAGTTGTCATTTGTATGAATAAGCTGGTCTTAATTTCCCATGTGAGGCTGCACTTTTCTTCAGGAAAACTTTCCTGACAATAGACTAAAATTTGGGCCTCTGAATCGCTGCACTCTCCAGTGACCAATCATGTTTGGTTGTATGCAGGTTAAAAAAATCTGTGTGGAGAGCAAGATAAAATCTCAAATTCAGCTTTTTATGTAGTTTATCTGTATTATTGCGTGACTTTGGTGAATCTGAACTAACCCTTTAAAACACAAAAATCACCAGCTCCTGTTTTCTGTGAGGTAAAATGACTGATTTTGCCGATGGAGTTTGGTTGGTTTGGAAAGTGTGATATTTGGCTTAAATAACATCATCAGAAAAAGCTGTTTCATGACAAGCTAAAGTGGCAAAAATATCTTAAATATGGCGCACAGTGAGAGCTTGTTGTAGTATTACTGTTTGTTCTCCATGACAGGAAATGGCTGTTATATAAGTCAAATATTGCATTGTCCAAACCAACCAAACTCCATAAGCGAAATCAGTAATTTTACCTCACAGAACACAGTAGTTGCTGGTCATTGCTGCCTCCATCTGTTAGTTTGTTTGTGTTATTGTGTGACTTTGGTGACTTCGAACCAGCCCTTTAAAACACAGAAGTAACACAATAACACAAACAAACTAACAGACCAAGGCAGTGGTAGATCAGCAACTCCTGTGTTTTGCAAACTAAAACAAGTTATTTCACTCTGGAGTTTGGTTGGTTTGGAGCGACCATTATTTGTCTCATTTAACAGTGCTTTCTGGTTAGAATAGGCTTTTTGATGGTAAGTTAAAGTGGTGAAAATATTGTAATTTTAGTGCACACTTAAATGATATTGATCTTTTTAGGTTTACCTTTTTTAAAGTGGTTAAAATGATTGTTTTTGTTAAAGGAGTTTGGTTGCTTCACTAAAATTCAGTAAAAAAAACAAAACAAAAACATAGTAAAATAGAGTCCAGACTGAAAAATACTGAAGTTACCCTTTAAATCTTACACACTAGACCTTGATATACATCTTTTTTAATCTATGTTTCAATTTCTGCTCTTTTGCTCCACTTTTTTTTGTTTAAAATAAACCACCAGTTCATGAAAATCTGAATGAAAACCCTGAGATGCATCTTCTCCTGATTCTGCTGCTGCAGCAGAGAGCAGCTCTGAACCTCCACAGCTTGTGTTTCACGCTCCGTCTTGTCAATATTTCCGTCCAGAGGAATCTTGATGCGTGACAGTTCATATTTACAACTGTGATTTTGGAAGTCGGCAGCACGTTACACAACGTGAACCGTCATGACAAGGAGTCACAGATGAAAAACAACCGAAAAGTTCCAGTTTACTTTATAACAGACAGATGTTGGACTGGGTGAATAATATTGTGAAGTTTTTTATTTGCAGCCTGAAGTTGCCTTTTGGTCATGTGAATTTGGCTCCTGGCATGCTGAAGCAGGTCCCTCTGCAGGGACAAAAACACAATGATCTATCACTCTGACTCCGGCTGCATTGAACACAATGAGTCGTGACCCTGTGAAACCTGGTTCACCTCAGTCTGACGAGCGTAGGAGGACACGGAGACTGACTGCCAAAGGGCCGAAACACTGGATAAATATGGACATGCACCTTGGCTTTGTTACGGCCCGATATATAAACAGGCAGAGGCAGAGCAACCCCGACCTGCACACAACCACCCAGCTCGAGTGATGAATTTACACTTTGTGCAGCCAAATCAAGTGTTTTTACAGTGTTACCCAAACTCTGACAGATGTTTTCACCAGATGTGACAGTGCTGTCCTGGGCAAACCTCCTCCATGACAGCGCTTTCAGCTATGTCAAGGCTACATAAACATACTGTAAGTTTCATGAGATGCGTCCTAGGTCAGTGATTTTTTATTTGATAAATTCTGTCAATCTGATTGATCTATAAGGACAGAGATCAATAAATAGGAGCCACTTGGAGGTCCACATGAGAGGTGAAGACACCATCGGTGCTGTGGTGATGGAGAGGCAGCACAAACAGACGAAACTCATAAAGCTATTAGCTTTAATTTGAATTTATTGTTATATTTGTGATGTAGATTGATTTAACAACAAGTCGTAGTAACAAGTGTATTATTATCTTAAATGTGTTGTAATTAAGTTAGTCAATATTATAATAAATGTGTGGTAGTTTTATTTACTCACTTACTTATTTGTTTATTTATATTAAACACAAGTAGAATAATCAATATTATAGAAAATGTATTATTTATTTATTTATTTTATTTATCTATTTATTTTATGTGTGTATTTATTTATTTGAATTTATTGTAATGTTTATGATTGTAACTGGAATTATACTTCATGTATTTATTTAAAATTATTTATTTGAATGTATTGTAATATTATAAATGTAAATTTATTACTGCTATATTTGATCTATAATACTAATAGGAATTGTCATACTACTACTACTACTAATATATTTAATAATAATAAAATAAATCACAAGAAACATATAAAACACTCAAGGTTGTTTAAATATCCTTCTATTTAAATACTCATTGGATGATAGAAAGCCACCAACAAATCCCAGTGATATACTTTTTTGCCTGAACATTAATTGGAGGCAAAAATCTGCTCAGGAGCTCCAGAGTGACGACAAAATCTCAGTAAGTGCATGGCTCTGGTGAGAAAAAAACCCCAACATATTCCTGTAAAGTTGCCCTACAACTGGTGACAAAATGGTGAACAACTGCAGCATGTTTCTTCACACATGAGAGGACGTCCACACTTAGTCGGCTAAAATGAAAATGCATCTTTTTTGACTCCGTTCTGACCTTCAGTCCAGACACTGCTGCCATGTTTCACAGCACACCTTCACCCTGTTACCACCAACTTTTCATTAAGTCCAGTGAATAAATGACAGCTTTACTGCAGCTGGATGAGACCAGAAACCATGAGACCAACCAGTACACCTACACTGGCCCCAGTCAGTAAAGGCCCCAAGGATTTTTAAATGTCTGATGATGTGTTTACAATCAGCAAGGTCACCACTAGATGCCACTACATCCACCACACTGGACCTTTAATTTGAAATTACTATTCTATTTAAGAATGCAGATTAATTCTCCATTATTATAGTCAATGTACTGTATTTATTTATTTGAATTTATTATAATGCATAAATATAAATAATTTAATCAATATATAGTAAATTAATTCATTTATTTGAATTTATTGTAAAGGTGTAAATGTAAATAGATTAATAAACATTATAGAAAAAGTTTACTTGTTTTTATGTATTCATAAATATATTATTTTTTTGTTTGATTAATTATATTGAATTAATTTTAATGTAATGTAAATAGATTATACTAACAGTATAATAAATGTATTGTTGTTGTTATTGTTATTATTAGTGATAGTAGTAGTACCAATACAACTGATATTAATATAATAATGATAATAATTAGACAAATGCTTGAATGTAATTTTTTTTATTTGTTATTCTTTTTAATTCATTGGAATTTTTAAATGTAAATTTATTAACATATAGTGCATTTATAATACTAATACTAATTCTACTGCTACTACTACTACTACTACTGCTACCACTACTACTGCTGCTACTAATAATAGATTTACTATGCCCATATAACCGTAAATCCAAATTAATAATAATAATAATAATAATACTTATGATTATTATGATTATTATTATTATTATTATTATTATTAATTATTATTTTTGTATTTATTTATTTATTTATTTTAATTTAAAGAGAAGTAGATGTATAATAATAATAAAGTAACTTATTCAACCATTTATTTAAATATATTGTCCTAAAATTATATGAATACTGTTTTATAATCCATAACATTGAAGAAACGTCCTCCTTAAGGTCTACCCGGTTGGAGTGCAGTTTTCCAGTCATTCTTCGCCTGCGGTGTCAATGTCAGTTGGCCCACATTCGGACCACCTTAAATATTTCTGCTCCGTCGCTACAGTGACACACACACACACACACACACACACACGACGGAGGCGGGCGGGAGCGCGCTCCTCCTCCTCCTCCGCGGCAGAAGCAGCAGCGGCAGCAGCCTGTCAAATCACACCGGGGGTGACGCACTGGCAAGCAGAGGATTTACTCAAAATCCTCCGAGGACTTTTCACACTCGTTTTAACGTGTAAAAGTCACGTTAATCTCGGTAAACCGGTGTGGAACTACTTAACGGTCGGGATTATGAACATTTGTAACAGTTTGCTAACGTCTCGCGGGCGTTTGGACTAACTAAAGAGGACAAAAAGTCGTTTTTTTTCTTCCAGCCGAGGACTATACAACGTGAAGGGGATCTTACCGGGTCGTTTCCAGCGCTTTATTCGTGTTTCGTCGCGTGATGTGAGTCCACCGAACACGTTTGGACCCGTTAACGTGAACATTTGAAGGCACTTTTTTCACTTTGTGTTTGGTCTGAATCCACCATGCTGCCGAACACGGCGCTGTACGCGGCCAAGAAACGGAAGAAGCCGGTCCAGAAAATGTAAGTTTACACTATAAACACACTCACATCCCGGCAATGTCCCGGCAACATGCAGACGTCATGCCCCTATGATCTCAATGGTATGTGTGCGATATTCATACCATATTCTTTGAATTTAGCGCGGTGACCCTGTTGCACTCTGTGGTACTTTTACTGAAATACTTTTGTCATTCACACTGAAACCCGCTAATGTCCCGGCAGTACTGATACAGTGTACATAACAAGTGGCTATACAGTGATTTTATTGTAGTTTATGACCTTATGATCCCTGTGGTATGTCTATAGTGATGGACATGAGGACACTTTGACTTTTAAGCAGTCTCTATTGTACTTTTACTGTAATACGTTTGTCATACTACCCTTATTTATAATGATCATGGGGCATATAAATTAAAATATTTCCATAAACATTATACATACACGAATTTCTGATGCTTTTATTGCATTATATTTTATATTTATGCGTTATTTTTCATTCCCAAAGAATGCAGGTTATAAACACACTAAAATACCGGTAATGTACTGGCAGTATTTTCAGTATCTTTTAGTGTGTGTTTATTGCACAGTTTTCATGTGTTATTTTTTATGATTAAATCATTCAGATGGGTAATACTTTGCATATACACTGAAATCCCGGTAATGTCCCGGCATTATGCCTACAGTTTCTCATAGTCTGTCTGAGGTACATAAAAAGCCTATATACAATGATTTTATTTTACTTAATGACCTTAATGACCTCTCTATGGTATGTCTATAATATGATATTCCTAATGGCACTTTGAGTGTATGTTGACCCTAATGCACTCTCTACTGTACTTTTACTGTAATACTACTGTAATACCGCCAGTACAAAAACTTTGCAAATGATCATGACACATATAACTTATAATATTTCCATAAAACATCATGCATTAATGACTTTTACTGCACTATAATCAGTTTTTAATAATGCTTTGCTCCTTTTAAACAAACTAAAGTACTGATAATGTCCCGGCAATATTCCTACAGGATCTCATAGTGTATCTGGGATACATCAAACGCAGATATGCAATGATTTTATCGCACTTTACGACCTTATTATCTCTTTGTCATGTCTGTAATATCTACATGATACTCCTGTATCATATAAATATATGTGTATGTGTTTATCTGATGGCCCTATTTTACTGTTATATAAATATTACCATTATAGAAACTTTTCACATCACATATTTATGACTTTTTGATGCTTTTGTCACATTTTAACCAGTTTTTGCATGTTATTTTTATTCCTAGAGCATTCATACAGGAAAGCAGTGGAGAGTAGCAAAGTGCATTTGCTCAAGTACACTTTTTGTGTACTTGTACTTTACTTGTATCTGTTTCAGGGTATTTTGTACCTCTACTCCACTACATATCAGAGGCCAATATTGTACTTTATTGTAATATGTTGAGGTAATGCTTAAATATTTATCATTCCTAAATAACGATCCATTAATATACAAATACTTATAGTATGTCTAGAATGTATGAGTGTGTGTGGTGACCCTATTTTACTCTCTGTTGTACTTTTACTGCAATACTTCTGTAATACTACCATTACAGAGACTTTGCTTGTGGTCCAGCAGTGAATTTATAATGAGCATGACACATATAACTTATAATATTCCCATAAAACATTATGCATTAATGACTTTTTGATGCTTTTATTGCACTACATTTAATTTTTTACAATATTTTTATCCCCAAATACAGCTGCAACAATAAGTCGATTAGTTGTCAACTATTAAATGAATTGCCTGTGTCCAAATTCTTTGATTTCAGTTTCTCGAATGTGAAAAATTTCAGGTTTCCTTACTGCGCTCTGATAGTAAAGTGAATATCTTAGAGTTGTGGACAAAACAAGACTGATTAAAATAGAAAATGATCAACAGACTGATTGATAATGAAAATAATGTAAATATTTATGTAAAACATCATGCAGTAATGACTTTTGGATGCTTTTATTGCATTATAATAACTCATTTTGCATTATTTTTTATTCCCAAAGCATTCACTCAGATGATACTTTGCACCTTATAGCCTTTACACTGGAGATAGTTTCTTTTTTAGGGGGTTACAGCTGTGCAAACATCTCTGTACAAGTGAGTCAGTATGCATTACAGCCTGTGCACCATGGTAGTAAGACTGTAGGAGGTGAGAAATGACACTGAACACATCCTGGTTTTGCAGCCATTCAAAATTCAGGCAGGATAATAAGGCCTGAACTGTTCTTAAATCAGAACTTGGATGTTTTAAACATGTGGTATATAAAAAGTATCAGAGTACCAGTACTTCTCACAAGCTTACTGCACTCTACGTTTGCAATAGTAGCTACATTGTCCTTAGTTGAATCCATAAGGCCGTAAAGTCTATTTTCCCTGCTTGTGGTTATGCAATGTTGGCCAGCCAGACCGAGGTAATGTGAAGTGCTGAAGTCCAACAACACTGCAGGCCTCTCCAGCATGGAAAAATAGAGAAAACTGTTGCTTCAGTATTATTTAAATCTAATTATACCATCTGAGACAGCTGGGCTTCCCAGACTGAATCGTGCAAATGATCACTGTGCCCTAAAACTGTAAAAACTCATTGAACTTAAAGAGAAGTTGATGCATCGAGTTGGGATTTATTGTTTATTTATGGTGAGTTTTTGTTTGAACGTGCTTTGTAGGCAGGGAGGTGAACAGTAGAGCGAATGAATCCTCACATTAATAAAATCAGTCTTATATTTTTGTTAGGATCAGCGAATGTATATTTAAATTAAACTGCATCTTGTTTTCCCTTTGAGGACCCAAGGACGAACCCAGACCACAATTTTAGAACCACTGTTGCATACTGTAGCACCAGAAAAGCATTCTTCAGGGTTGTAGAGACCTATACAGTAGAGAAATGCTTTTTTGGTGTTTGCACAAGGGTTTTTGGACTACGTTTTACTCCTGATTTTATAACAATGACTTAATGGTTCTGCAAGGAACCCTTCATGAATGTTTTCTCTTGCACAGTTTGTACTTCTGTGTTGTGTCAGAAACAAAGTTAATCATGAATTCTCTTGATCTTTTCCTTCAAGGACCTCTGGAGGTCTCTGGACCTCATTGTGGAAGCCAGTGCGTCATACTGGAGCAAATAGAAAGTGGTTCTTTTGGTTTGCACCATAACAGAACTCTTTTGGTTTTGAGTTTCTGATAAATACCTCTAGCACCATGGTAAAACAGTTCTTCTTTGACCTCTCATATCTTCCAGAGGTTGCTCCAATCATTTGTTATGAACCCTTAATGGTTCTGTAAAGAACCCTCTAGGGAAATTATCTAAAGCACCATCCTGAAGGGTTGTTCTAAGACCCCTCGTGGAGCTATTAACTGTTTGGAGAGGTTCTTTAAAGCACCGTGACAGTTGTTGTAGGTTCTTCTTGGTTCTGTAAAGTACTTGTTGAAAGGTTCCCTAAAGCACCGTGCTATAACAGTTGATTATACGCCCTTCATGATATTGTAAAGAACATTTTAGAGAGGTTCTTGTGGGCAAAATGCTTAAATAATTAAACATAGACATGCCATTGTGCTGTAAAGAACCTTCAAGAGAAGTTATCTCAAGCTCCATGCTAAAGGGTTCCTCTCAGACCCTTCATGGTGCTGTACAACCCTTTGAGAACATGAGAGCTGTTCCAAGCCACACTGTCCTTCTCGCTGTGATTTTACTTAGACTCTTAATGGTTCTGTAAAGAACTTGTAGAGAGGTTCTCTAAAGTGCCATGCTCTAATAGTTTGTTATATTCCCTTCATGGTTCTGTAAAGAACTACTAGAGAGGTTCTCTGAAGTACTGTGCTGAAATGTCTTTTCTTTGAGCCTTCATGGTGCTGTAAAGAACCTTTTAGAGATATTATGTTAAGTACCATACTGGTGCTGTAAAGAACCCTTTGAGAACCCAAGAACTGTTCCAAGCCACACTGTCCTTGGTGTGATTTTGTATGGACCCTTCATGGTTCTGTAGAGACCTCATAGAGAGGTTCTCTGAAGTAATATGCTGAAAAGTTTTTTCCTAGACACTTCATGGTTCTGTAAAGAACCATTTGAGAACATGAGAGCTGCTCTGAGCCTGTGATTTTACATAGACCCTTCATGGTTCTGTGAAGAACTTGTAGAGAGGTTCTCTAAAGCACCATGCTGAAAAGTTTTTTTCCAAGACCCTTCATGGTTCTGTGAAGAACCCTTTGAGAACATGAGAGCTGCTCTCAGCCTGTGATTTTTACCAGTTTGTGATTTTTAAACTTTAACAAGCCAGACGGGAGTGTTAACTGCTCCATACAGAACCACAGGCCTGAGCAGAGAACCACGGCAGAACCCTGCCAGAACCGTGGTTTGAGTGTGTGTGTGGTACTACCTGCATTAATCATAATCAGGACGTGGAGAGGGAGCGCTCTCACGCGATGTTTCCACGAGGGAGGAGGGAGGGAGGGAGGATGGCGTAATCTGAGACTCTCTCTGTTTTTTTTCTCCTCCTCCTCCGACTGCCACAACATACTTTTTTCCCGTCTCTCCCTCTCTGTCTCTCTGTGTGTTTTTTCGGGGGGTTGTTTCTTTCCTCCCTCCCTCAACACAAATTAACATAGTTCTGTGTCACGCAACCAGTTACATAAGTCTGCCATGTTCTCCCGTCTTGGTTTTTAGGAAAAGTTGCTCTCAGGGAGTTGATCTCTCTTTTCTTTGTCCTTTTTTTGGGGGGAAATGCAGTTGGTGGAGTGAGTTATGAATGTGTGTGTTTAACCCACAGACGAGTCTAGAGGCGGCGTTACAGTGTTCTACCCCGAGGCATTTTGCCTTCATGTTTACACTGCATTGTAAAACAGCAACATTGAAATTTATGGTAATATCTGTCTGCCTGTCAGTGTGAGAAAGAGAGACTTTATTCAAACACCAAAATCTTGATAGATAGAGACGTGGCCAGAGGTATGTGGACATATGAGCATTACACCCATATGTGAAAGCTGGGTATGTCTTTACAGATCCATGTACATTAATGTGCTGATACCAAAAACGCAAGGTATGATACCATAAATATATAAGTAAGTAAATAAATAAATAAAAAGTAAAAAAATAAAAAGTAAAAAAAGTTTTAAAAAGTAAAAAATAAAAAATAAAATAAAAAGTAAAAACTGAAACAATGAAAAAACTAAATAAAATAAAATAAAACATAAAAAATAAAAAATGAAAATATAAAGTAAAAAATAAATAAACAATATTTAAAAAAATAAAAAGTGAAAAATAAAAAAAAAGTAAAAAAAATAAAAAAGTAAAAAAAATAAAAAAATTAAATAAATAAAAAAAAAAAATATATAAAAAGTAAAAAGATTCTCCATGAAATCAGATGAAACAAGCCTGTGCTTACATTTTACCAGACAAAGTTACAGTGAGTAGTATGTTACCTACGTAAAAAGAAGCTAGAGGAGGTTTTTATTTAGATTATTTATTTGACCTAATACTTTGTGATTATTATGGTGATAACACTACTGATTTTGCCCACAGGAGCCTCCAAAATGAACAAAATGTTAAAAGTTCCTTGCAGTAGCTTTAGCTTAAATAATACATCTAATCTGTACAGCATTTTTGTTCTTATAAAATAAGTTATTCCTTTTAACTTAAAAGGATATTCCACCCCTACATGATAATCCACTCAGTATGTACTCACCCCTATGCCGATGCGAGGATGGGTGAAGATCTTCAGTTCACAAAACAATCCTGGAGTTTCAGCAGAAAACAGGGTTGCAGCCAATTCTGGTATAATGGCAGTGAATGGAGACCACGGATAAAATGTAAAAAAAAGAACACAAAAACAAACACAAAATGTCTCCATCCTGCTCGTGTGGTGTAATCCAAGTGTCCGTGAGCCGCGACATTAAAATTTAACCACAAAAGACGCCATTTACACCATGTTTTTAGCCGAAATGTCAACTGTAGCCTCCCAGGTAGCATGTAAACATGGCGTTGATGTATTGCGAGACTTCGTATATCTCTTAATGGATGCATGTGTGAAAATATCGCGAGATCGACGCCATGTTTACATCCTACCTGCTACATGCTACAGTTGACATTTCGGCTAAAAACGTGGTGTAAATGGCGTCTTTTGTGGTTAAATTTTAATGTCACGGTTCGCGGACACTTGGATTGCACCACACGAGCAGGATGGAGACATTTTGTGTTTGTTTTGTGTTCTTTTTTTTTACATTTTATCCGTGGTCTCCATTCACTGCTATTGTACTGGATTTGGCTGCAACCCTGTTTTCTGCTGAAACTCCAGGATTGTTTTGTGAACTGAAGATCTTCACCCATCATCACATCAGCATAGAGGTGAGTACATATTGAGTGGATTATCATGTAGGGCTGGAATATCGCGTTAAAGTGCCTCTGCTGTCCTTATTTTCTAAAATAAAAGTGTCAGCCAAGACCTTGTTTTGTTACAGTGAGGTAAAGCAGTGAAAATTTACATATAATACATTTTGCTGTTGACACTGTCCACAGCAGTACATCGCTTAGCTTCCTACACCGCTACTCCTGCTGCTTCTCCAAACTGTCGACAACCATCTACTGTAGGTAGTACACTGGCTATGGATGAGTACCTCATGTAACCCTGCTTTAAAGAATCTGAACTATCTCTTTATCTTAAATGTAAAGTTTAAGTGTGAACACACTCTGCCAAAGTCAACAAAATGACTGCCAACTGCAATATTTGCTTTCAGAGAGTACTCATGACAAAAGGAGGAACAGCCTTCGCTTAAGTATTTGTTTACTGTACAGATTCTGTGACCTGTCGCAGTGGAACAACATGCAGAATAATCTGATATTTATGTAATTGTTACATGCTGAATGAGAATGTACTTCTACTTACTGCTTCTGCAGTTGTAGCACAGTGAGGAGCAACAGGTGTGCTCCCTCCCATCTGAAGAAAAAATGAGTCAGGAGGACGAGGTTAATGAAGGTCACAGAGCAGTGACTAAAGATGTGGTTAAAACCCTTCACCCTTTCAGCACTGGAGGATCTCTGTGGTTTCAACTAAGTTCTCTTCATTCTCCAACGAACAAACTACCTTAAAAAGAAAAAGAGAAGTGGATCTGCTACTGGATTTTGAATGTGTATTCAATAAAATGCTGTTAAACCCAATTCCAAGTTGAGGTCGGGGCTCTAAAATAGCATTTCTCCTCCAGTATGTATTCAGATTTTAATTTTAGGAAAAAGAAAGAACTAATCTCATTCAATGTCAACTATCTAAATTTAGACATTGTAGGCCCAAAAATCTCCCCCGAAAAACACAAAGGAGTGCTGACAGGGGTGTCCGCATACTTTTGGTGATATAGTAAAGTTAAAGTTATCAGCTCAATTTTAAGTTAAAAATCAAAACATTTCTCATTTTTCAAAATGTCTCTTTATTGTATAAGGGTGCATT
Organism: Lutjanus argentimaculatus; assembly: GCA_034769285.1. Taxonomy (NCBI): domain Eukaryota; kingdom Metazoa; phylum Chordata; class Actinopteri; order Lutjaniformes; family Lutjanidae; genus Lutjanus; species Lutjanus argentimaculatus. The sequence goes on from JAWZSL010000020.1 coordinate 12,280,899, forward strand.
TTATATGTGCAAGGTTTTGTAAGGAAAAATAGCAAAACAATTGAAAATAGCAAGTTGCTTTGGACAAAAATGTCTGCAAAATTAATGTAATGTGCATTCGTTTTGCAGACATAGAGCTGCAGCGATTAAGCCAATTAATTGGTTAATTGTCAGCTATTAAGATAATTGCCAACTATTCTGATAATCGATTAATCATTTTTGAGGCTTTTTCTCTCTGATTTCAGCTTGTCAAATGTGAATAATATTCACATCTGAGACTAAACTGAATATCTTTGGGTTTTGGACAAAACAAGACTTTTGAGGATGTCACATTGGGCAGTCAGCAACATTTTTCACCATTTTCTGGACCAAACAACAAATCAGTTAATCAAGAAAATGATCAATAGATTAGTTGATAATGAAAACAATCGTGAGTTTCAGCCATACTTTAATGTGTCTCTTATTATGGTGGCTGGATGTCAGCAGTGTTAGATGATGAACTTCATCAGAAGAAACATAAAAGAACACAGTGGTGTTGTGTCAGGACAGTAAAAAGTGGAACTTGCATGTGAATCCAGAGTTTGACAGCACAAACTGGTCCAGAAGTGGTCAGCAGTTGCAGCTGGTCAGATGTTTTTGTTTTGTTTTGGGTGCAGAGGTCATTCTGCTGTGTTATGTGATGATGTGTTGCTGAGCAGCCTGCTACAGTCGGCGCTCTGTTTCTCTTATGACTGACATGTGACGGACATCAGTCTCCCAACTTTCACTTCCCAGACGTTCTGACACCAGTAAATCACAGTGATGTAACCGAGACGCTGCTCTGTTGTTTTCATCTCTGGGTTTATGGGGTGGGTATTTATTTCTTTTATGGCCGAATAATTTGAACACTTGAACTGTTGATTTCAATTCACACAATAAAAACAAATAAAACATGGATATAACAATTACTCTAACATAGAATATGCTCATATATTGTGGAATAATGTCAGAAATGAGGTTGATACACACCAGACTAATGTCTGCAGGATTTTTGCATCAATGTGATGAAGTACCTTTATTGTCAGATATTAAATTAACTTGATTAGCCTAAACCAGACCTTATCTGGTTATTCAAACTATTGCACAATTAAGTTTCTAGGCCATGTACCAGATCAGGGTGTGCATTGATGCTGAACTTTGAAAAAGTCACATATGAATGTGTGACATATGTATCGGAGGCAGGTGCGACTTGAAAACAAAGAGCTAAACTCATGATGTTTTGGTCAGTCTGACCTTCAACGGGTCAATGGGCGGGATCAGACCTCTTCCATATACATACATACGTGTGTATGTATGTATGTATATGGAGGAGGTCTGATCCCGGACAGGACAGGGATTGTTTGACTGATGATCAGTCAAACAACAGCATTTATACAAAATCACACAACCTAATGTAATAACTAGGGCTGTCAATCGATTAAAATAGTTAATCACGATTCATTGCAAATCATTTGCACATTTTTTACGTGTTCAAAATGTACCTTAAGGGGATATTTTTCAAGTGTTTAATAATGGACAAATATGCTTGCTTTATGCAAATGTAACTTTATTAAAAACCCTCAAAGGCACTGCATTGGGCATAAAAAATCTACTCAAATAATAACATGACAAACCCAAACCCCTCAGGCACAGATGGACATACTGACCTGCTCAATTTAACATTACTCAGTAACATGAGTACTTAAACTAATAAAAGTAAACATCCTCTGTTTTTAAGCATTAACAACAGACACATTGAACAACATGACATCGGTTAGCTAAAACTTTCACTGCCTGGATCCCTCGCACATAAAGCAAATCACCAAAGTACTGTGAATTCATTAGTGCAGTCGTATTCGGATGCGATCCAAATTTCACACAGACCCTCATGGTCTGTATGAAACCTCACACACTGTCGAGTGGTCTGTCGCAGGAGAGGTGTTTCAACGAGGCTGTCTGCATCAGCTGTGTGCCTGGCTAGCAGATGGTATTTGAGGCTAGACGTACTCCGGTGGTAACTCATTTCACATTGATGGTAACTGCGAATAACCTTGATTTTGTCGACAGACCCATGTGGCAGAACTTTGTGGCTGAACTTGCCATTCAGAGGATTTTTCCTTATGCACTGTGGTGCCATCCGAATGGTAAACTTTGGGACTGCGAGCTGATTCATTTCCGGCACCTGATTCAGACTATGGGTTGGGCCAAAGGCCAGTATAACAGAATGCGTGTTAATCGTGCATCAAAAAAATGGTGGCATTAAAAGGAATTTGCATTAACTTTGACAGCCCTACTAATAACAAATCTTATTTATATTAACTGTGTGATTTTTGCATTTTTTAGCCAACATTTTGCAAAGATACATGCACAAAATAAAAGCCCACATCGCTGGTTGGAGGAAGAAACACACTCTAATAGTATAGAACTGCAACTCTCGATTATTTTCATAGCCAATCCATTGATCGATTATTTTCTTGATAAATCTCAAATAACTCAAACCGATTAATTGATGATCAAAATAGTTAGCGATTAATCTAATAATCAATTATTTGATTAATTGTGGCAGCTCTAATGCTTATTGTAATTTTAATGGGCAATTATTCATGTGTTAAATGTTAAATGTCGAACTTATTTTGGCAAGAAAAGGTGAATTTATTTGAAAACAACAAAGTAATTCAAAATGCTTTAAATAACACATCTATAAAGACAAATTAGAGAATAAACATACAACCCTGAAGACGTTTTCAGCATTGAAGTGATGAAATTTAAACATGTAGAGCATCTGCTTTAAATATCGTCTCTGTTATCGACTCAGTGAGCCTGATATCGGTGCGGCTCTCATTCTCCTCTTGTGCTCTTTTTTTTCCCTGTATCATAACTCCAACAGGGAACAGACGCCAACATCGTATTTAGTTTCTTTTGTTCTGCTGAGGTGTCGTTGCCCCGTCGGAGACAAAGTGCCTTTGTGTGAACGCAGGGGAGTGTTTCTTCAAGTCCAACAAAACCCCACACTCTCTCTCTCACACACACACACACTCTCGTATATACACTCACACACACACACACACGCCCCTTCCAGGACAGATTTGGTAGATAAAGTGAGCAGCAACAACACTGGCTGCTCATTGTTCTTGCAGGGAGTTGTGCCGTCAGGAATGCAGCGATAGCCATCTCGCCTCGATTTCAGATATGTCGTGTTCTGGAGTATTATTGGAAGCAGATGTCTTATTTACAGGAGGGAGGGAAAAGAAGGAGGGGGCGGGGGGCTTCGTCAGAGCCAATGTCCACATTTACACACATTTATTTTGCAGTTACAGTTCAGGCAGGCTTTTTCCTCTGAGTTTGTGCATTTAACGGATGAAAAACAAGAAAATGAAGTGGTTTTGAGTGTGAAATCAGACATTTGAAAGTAAATAAAGTCAATATTCACATTTCTGTTGGCTATCTTTGTAACAAACTGGTTTTATGTTTAGTCTAAAAGTGCTTGAATGGGGTCTTAATGTAATTATAGAGGCATTTTGGTCCTTTTTAACCTATGATATGAAACATATTTCACAGTAGACTACTCTTACAGTCTAGGCATGAGTTGTTGCCTCCTAATTTAGTATTCTTTGAGGTATTTTGATTCTTTTAGACAGAAGTTGGTCATTAGATTTCTTCTAAATTTAAAGCGATATTCCATCCCAGAATGATAATCCACTCAGTATGTACTCACCCCTATGCTGATGTGAGGATAGGTGAAGATCTTCAGTTCACAAAACAATCCTGGGGTTTCAGCAGAAAACAGGGTTGCAGCCAAATCCAGTACAATGGCAGTGAATGGAGACCACGGATAAAACGTTAAAAAAAGAACACAAAACAAACACAAAATGTCTCCATCCGGCTCGTGTGGTGTAATCCAAGTGTCTGTGAGCCGCGACATTAAAATTTAACCACAAAAGACACCATTTACGCCATGTTTTTAGCCGAAATGTCAACTGTAGCCTCTCAGACTCGAGCCAGATGCACAAGAGATCTCGCGATATTTTCACTCATGCCTCCATTAAGAGATATACGAAGTCTCGCGATACATCAATGCCATGTTTACATGCTACCTGGGAGTTCATCTTAATTTAACATATTTCATAGTAGGCCACACCTACAGTTGGGGGATGGGTTGCTCTGGTTCTTTATGTTATTTTTAGCGGCATTTTGGTTGTTTTTAAGAGCCATTAACCTGTGAAATCTTAACATATTCCATAGCATACTACTCTTAAAGTCTATGCATGATTTGTTCTGCCTCTTAATGTTATTTGTAGAGGCATTTTGATTTTGATTTTTGAAAGAAGCTGACTGGTGAAATTGAATATATTTCATAGTATACTACTCATGAAGTGTATGCACGACTTGTTCTGCCTCCCAGTGTTATCTTTAGCTGCAGTTTGGTTGTTTTAGAGAGATGTTGGTTGTTATTTTTCATCTAAATTTAACATATTTCATAGTAGCCCACACTCTGGGGAAGAGTTGTTCTTCCTCTTAGTGTTATTTTTGTTCATTGTTATGTTTCATCTTAATTTATTGCATATTTCACGATAGACTACTCTTACAGTCCAGGCATGAGTTGTTTAGCTGCATTTTGGTTAGTTTTCTTGTAAATTCAGACATTTTTAGATAGGAATTTGAGCTTTTCCAGTCATTACATCCTCACATTCCATTTGTTGCTGAACTGGTTGTTCATTATCTACAACTAAATTTAACTTTCTCTGCATAAGTTGTTCTGCCTGGTAATGTTATTTTTAGCTGCATTTTGGTGTTTTTTTGAGAAGTTAACCTTAAAATCATACATGTGTAGCTCTTAACTTCACTCTGTGTCTAGCTAACCATTCTTTAGATTTGTTTTTGGCATTTTGTGCTACATTTAATGTACAATTAACATATTTCACAGTAGACTACTCAATTTCTCTCTCTAAATGTTGTTTTTAGAGGTATTTTGGTCCTTTTTGAGAGCAGCCAAACTGTGAAGTTTAACAGTTGTTCTGCTTCCTAATGCTATTTTTGTTTTTGTTTTGATGTTTTAGAGATATTTTTGTTCTTTTAGAGAGTAGCTGGTCACTACGTTTCTTCTAAATTTAACGTATTTCATAGTAAGCCGCACCTACAGTTAGGCGATGGGTTGTTCTTCCTCTTAATGTTATTTTTAAAGGTCATTTTTGTGAGTAGCTAGTTGTTAGGCCTGCATTTTATCTGAATTCAACATACATCACAGTAGACGATTTGTGAATTGAGCATGTTTTAGAGTTGGCTACTCTTAACTTCCCGGCATGAGTTTTTGCCTGCATTTTGATCAATTTTTACAGCACTTAGCTTATGAAATCAGACATATGCTGACTGAAAACTTCACCCCTTCACTCTTCTGCCAGTACTTTTACAGTCTGGTCCTTTTTGGGAGCGTTTAACTTGTATATTTTCTGTATATTTTGCCACACTGGTCATCTTAAATTAACATATTTCACAGAAGGTAACATGCATGAGTTACTTTGCCTCTCAGTGTGAATTTTTAGCAGCAGGTCCTTTTTGAGAGCAATGAACCTGTGCAGTCTTGCCTGCTGAAAATCCAAACGCATCCAGACATTTTACCTCTTACTGCTTACTTAAGGCATTTTGGTCCTTTTGAAAGCAGTTAAAGTGTAAAGTTATATTTTAGGATTATGTGTTACCATGTAAAAGTTTGTCAAATAAAACCTCAGCTACATGGAATTACATTTTGAGAGCCTTTAACATCTCCTTCCTGTTTTCTGTTGTGTAAAACCTGCTAAAAATATTTAAGATACCGATACACCGATACGGCAAAAATAGACAGTGATGCAAGATACAAAACAATGAATCTTGGAAGGATGTCGACCTGGTGCAGGTTCAGAACAGCCCACAGTCACAAGCGGCAGGAGTTTGTTCTGTAGGGTTGATATTTTTATTAAATTTCTGTTTTCATCACTATGTTTGTAGAGAATCTAGGAAATATTACATTTTCATGCATACTCCTTTGACTTTTGTGTCAGAAATTTGTGTGTTTTTGTGTGCGTTTTGTCTTGCTATTTACTTTCAGCTCATCAAAGCTCAAAAAGTTTATTTTCCTTTGTTTTTCAGTTTGTGTCGGTCAGTGTTTTGTGCGTTTTCAGGCTGCAGATTTTGACACTTGAAGGCGGCACTGATCAGGAGGTTAAAGGGTCAGAGTGCCTCGAAAGTATGCAGTCATGCAGGTGCACACACACACAGTGAGAGTTATTCACACACGTACACACACTGAGCGTTAGCTTCACGATTGGCCTCACCTGACCTAAAATCCCCGGCGGAGTCATCAGCAGGAACATCTGAACCTGATTTAACTTGAGGAGCAGCAGACATGCAGCTGCTCTGTGTGAGACCAACCTGTAACTGGAAGGTCACAGGTTCAATTCCCACAACAACCAGAGCTGCTCTGCTGAACGGTTCTTGAGCAACACGCTGAAATATGATCACATATTGTTTATTAGGTCTGTGGCTAATGATTATCTGTCAATCTGAAGCAGACGTTGACGTTAAGTGATTTGTTTTTTTGGCCTAAAGTGTTTCAAGAAATAGTCAGATATTCCCATCACAAGTTTCCAGAGCCAAAGGTGACGTCTTTGAACAGCTTTTTTTCATCTGAGCAACAGTCAAAAAAATCAAAATATTTAATTTACTATCATGCAAGCCAAACTAAAGCTGCTTGATTTTCTTACGTTATTGTAAATTGAATATTTTTCTGCTTTAATAAGGAAATCTTCACGTGTGAGAGGATGAAACTAACAATTATCACTGATATATCCAGTTTGTTGTCTTTTCAGTGCAACTAATCAGCTTTGTTATACTGTAGGGCTGAGCATCATGTAGAAAAAAACTTCATTTGATACTTTTTTCTACTTTATTTGATACAAGAGTTGTAATTTTTGTGCATTTTTCTTAACCAATTAATACTACTAATAAATACTAATTGAAAAGACTAACAATTGCTTAATCATTAGTAATTAAAATACAAAACATGTTTCTTCTTATTTTTTTCTTTTCTTTTTCTTTTTTTAAAATCACTTTAATTTTAAGTTTCCTTATTTGATAGATGGCTCTTAATCGATTCATGATTATCCGTTAACATCCCTATTTGATACCCATCATGTGAATGGAAGCATTCCTGAAATAAATCCTTTTGTATTTTATTCATTTATTTTAATCAGATGCCACAGGAGTGTAGTAAAGCCGTACTTAAGAACATTTTGGTGGCGTCTCCGCTCGCTGAACCGCCACCTCCCCTCAAACACACCACAACTTCACCACACCACAGCTCGCACCACAGCTCGGCCCTGGGTTGTTACGACACCCAGCCTGACTGAACCCTGCGGAAATTCAATTATTGTTTATTATGCCTTTAGTTTAAAAGTCTGTCACTTAATCTGATTAATTTTTTGTCTCCCAGACTCAAAGATGATTTCTTTGAATAGCTGTTTTTGTTTGAGAAGCAGTTTAAAATCCCCAAATATTCAATTTACTCACATATAAAGGACAAATAATGTTATTGTTTATATGTACTGTAGGTGCTGGCAGTTTGTGAGGACATAATGAGAGGACTCCTTTTTGCCTTTGAGTAAGGCAATCAGAGTCGGGGTTTTTCAGGGTTTATCACTGACATTTTTCTTCATTTAAGCTGTTTTTCAGTGTCAGTTTTCTATAACAGGGTGTGTATATATCATAAATCTAAGTAGTGTTGGGCCAATAGGCCATCAAGTTGGCCGACGGTCATCGATCACTGAGCCCTTTACCACGGCAACGTCATGATTTAAAATCCCTCTGTATTTGAAGTAGTGTGTCCCCTCAGAGTTCTCATAGAGTTGTGACTTGAGTTCAGTTTTTGACACGTGAGAGAGAAATTAAAAAGAAGCTGGTGCTGCTGTTTGTTAGGCTACGTCTCCATGTTGTGTTCATAATTTTCCTTAAACATAACTAAGAGACTACAGAGACTAAGACCTTTTATTCATCACACTTTTTGGACTTCTTGTCCATGTTGGATTAAAGTTAAACTCTATCCGCCAATGAAGACTGACTGAAAGCTCCAGGAAAAAGCGAGTAAATGGACCTTGAGTTGGGAGTGTTTTGCTGGACTGCTGTTTCCAAGTTTGAGAATGAACATTTATGTCTGTATTTCTATTATTTAGACACTATTTGTTTAAATAAGATGAAGGAAATTATCAGCTAAATTGAAGAAGTTTTCATACTGACTGTCTCACTCAAGGGCAGAAGGAAGTTATTCTTCCCCTCTGCAGCTTTGAACCAGCATTGTGCTGCAAAAACTGCTCCAGCTTCATTCAGCAGAATCATTTTGCAGATTTTGCCTGTTGAAAGCTTTCGTTTGTAGCTTGTCTTGGCTGTGATTTAGTGGAGGTTGAGCCAAACAAGCACAATATTTAGCTACTGGTTCAAAGATTTATATAAAGAATAAAACACATCAGTCATATAGTGGCCTGCAAACTTTGAATGTCTAAGTAGAAAGCAGAAGTTAAAGTAAGATAAGAATCACTGAGCAGAACTTGTTTCTATTCTGATGTCAGTTTTTTCACCTTAGATAACTGAAAGAGAAGTCTCTCTTGTTGTTCTCTGTGCTGATTTGGAAATAAATTGGAATGAAAGTGCCTGAGAGGTTTGGAAAACTGATTAAATCATGGAGCATGCCAGTGAAAATGTGAAAAATGCAAAAATAAGAGTGTGCTTAAACTGTCACCACACAGCTCCACCAACGTGTTCTGGTTAAATACATGTGACCCAAAATCAACCAAACTAAACCTCCAGGGCAGGTCTGAGGTGCTCCAGCATGGCTTCACACCCTCCCTGGGAAAAAGAAAAGCCCCTCTGTACGGCGAAGGTCTGGTTTGAGTTACAGAGGAGAAGCCGCCGGGTTTACCGCCGGTCATCAGAGTTCAGTTACAGACACAGAGCTGCAAACAGCCTGCGGAGAGAGCAGGCTTCATTTACCTCTTAAAAGAGAACAGACTGGCTTATCAGACCTGAGTGAGCAGTTTTAATTTAGCATCCTTTGTTTTGAAGGAGATAAGTATTATTAGTCTGCAATGTGTTGCTTTGTACTGCAGTTGTACTGCAAATGTGTGAAGTAACAGGATTGCTCTCTGGCTAGAACTTGTAAATATGTGAACTGGTATTTTCTTTTGATGGGCTTACACCTTTGCTTGTGTTTTTTTACTATGCTCTTTGGACAGTTGCTGGTGGTACTTTCATTAGGAGAGACGGCACAAAAACAGATGAATGGAGGCGCACTGAGTGATAATAATTATTAATGTCTCTTGTGGACGTTCTGTTTCTGATCTATTATCGAGTACTGAACCAGTATCGTTTGAGTTTCAAGTATGTTTTTAGTATCATCAGAGTATCACGATACTAAACTTGGTGTTAGTATCAAAATCAAAGTTTTGTTGTTGTGACAACAGGCTGTGGTGATGTTGGACTGATTTTGTACCCTGATGGATATTCAAGAGAAATGGTCTTAATGTTAAGCCAAAAATACGTCTGTGTGCTCCACATGTTTGGACCTGTTTTTCAAGTCTTTTCTGTAACAAAGAAAAATCAGAGAATGTGAACTTTTTTTTCTGTAAAAATTAATCAAAACAATTAATCAGTTCTCAAAATAGTTGCTTAATTTAGTAATCAGTTCATAATTGATTAATCATTGTAGCTTTAGTTAAAATAATATGAACTGAAGTGGAAATATTGTTTATGCCAACTGTAAGTCTCCCCAAGATTTATTGATAAGGCCTGTTGTAAAATGAGTCACGATGATTTGTCATTTCTAAAAAGTGTGTCCCAGGACAAAAGTTTGGGAGACACTGACTAGACATGTCCTGAAGGCTATGATACAGCTATGTGTAAAAAAGATAAGAAATGGTCAAACTGCAGGAATTCATTTGCTTGGCAACACAGCTTACATTTAATTCATTTAATCGAGCATTTTTTCCCCATCAGTCAGTCGATCGGTTGAACAGTAAGTAGAATTTCAGTTGATCAAGATTTTCTTTGGTTGACTGCAGCTCTATTATTTTGTCTCTTTTATTTGACCCACAATCCAAACTACAAATATTCGCTTCACTAGAGACAGTATGACAAAGACGAGCACCATCTCCTCTCATTTTAGAAGGTGGAAGTGAATGTGGAGCCTAATTAAGTATCTTAAGTAGACCATCATATAAGAAAAAAATCACTGGTTAACTTTTTCCTTCTGTCAGGATGGAAAACTACATTTAGACCATCATGAGACACTTAAATCTCCGCACTGATTAAAATTCAACGTCGCGTCAGGTTTTCCAGCCTGTTTTTCTGCAGGAGGAGGCACAGGTATATTACTATTATGATCATGCAAACTTTGGGGGGTATAACAGCCTTACCTTTGGTTCATTCAGACCCTAGAGTCAGAAGGATATTGCAAATAAAAACAGTAAATAAATGTGACCATTTGTCTTATTCAGGAAGGGAAACTCTTAATTTCTTCTCCCTCAGTGATTCTATAAACCAAAGTGCTCTAACAGGACATGAATCCTCAGGTCCATCCGACTCTGGATCAGTTTTTTGCTGGGTTTAAGTCATGTTTGTCGAGCTGAAGCGAGCTGAGTTGAACACACACAGGTGATAAACAAGTTCTGGAACAGGTGACATCAGGCTGCTGCTGCTGCTGCTGCTGACCTGGTTCCCATGGCAACTGGATGGAGCAGGCAGCTTGTTGCTGTGCCTCTGGAGAGTCGAGGTGGTCCGTTATTTTCCACTCAGCAAACCTTTTAATCCCCGACATTCAGTGGCTGTGAGGGAAAACAACTCGGCCTGTAAATTGATGATCGTGATTACATGAAAAAACAAGTGAAGACACTCAAGATTAACAGGCTTTATAATTACATAAGTAAAGTAACATTAAACCATCGCAGTGAGATGACATGATTAAAAGCTCCAGTCAAAACGATGGAAAACCAAGTGGGTGCAAAGACAGAAACATTGTTTCATGAGTTGTGAGTGAAGTTAAAGTCACATGCTTCATGTATGTCATGATTTATTCACTTTGTTTCCATTGCATTTTGTCCCTGCACCAACTTTTCTATCTCAATTTAGTGCAGAATCAATTATTTCCCCTCAGGTCTTGTGCAATGCTAACTTAGTGATGGAAACGATTAAGGAACAAAGTGTAATATCTGTACTCATTATGTATACCATTTTATGGAAGATTTACGGGGATTTATTGGCAGAATATCACAGAAATGGAATATAATATTCAGTATGTTTTCATCAATGTACAATCACCTGATCATCAGATAACTGTGTAAATGATCCACCTGTGCGTATTTGATTGCACGTGCATGAGATTTATATGGCTTATATGGCTGCGTGTCCTGCTCCATACGCCAGGAAGTGTTCGTTCATGAAAATAGCATCTGGGAGAAAAAACAAAGGACAAACAAAGGAGTTTGGAGTTTGACATTCTGCTTTCAGAGATCCATAAAGGAAAATCTGTCATTTTAAGTGTCAGCAGTGGAATTAAAAGACCTGCTGAAGCAAAGAAACAGGAAAAGTGAGTGCTGTTAATGCCGTGGTACCTGAAGATCGGACTGTCAGTGAAATAAAGAAGAAACGTCTTGATATGAAAATGAGTGGGGCAAAGTGGAAGATTTTATCATGGAGATAGAAGACAGAATAAATGACAGACACATAATAAACCTGCATGTGCAGATATATGACCAACATACCTGACAATAATATAGACAATATAGATCATTGAATGAATGATGAGAGGCTTTATATGTAAACTTACAATCATATTATAATTTAGAATGTAGTCAAACAGGATAATTATGAAGTGTAATTTATTTTTCAAACTCAAAATGTCTTCAAACTCATTACATACACAGTCATTAGTGAAAAACTTAGGTTTGGATGCCAGCAGACTGACTGCACAACTCTATGACAGGTCTGGACCTCATAAATTGTGTTTGTATCTGAAAGAAAATTCAAAATACGAGAAAATAGGTGAATGCAACAAGTTCTTAAAAATCACTTGTATGCACCACTTAAGAATAAATCTGTTCATTCGAGTGGTTCTTGCATGAGGCTCATTTTCTTTTTGGTACCTTTGAATGAGTCTTTTATATCTACGTAGAACACGGGTCATCTTCCATGAAGTCCAACATGTTGCCCTGTGCTGATGTCGCAAATCTCGATTTTTTTGTTGTTGTTTTTAAAGATGAACAGATTATTGGATTCATGCCCGGACAACTGTCATTTTGCTTTTTCAAAGTGTGATGTAACAACATGTAAGCTGCACTGTGTCGTCTTTGAAATGTTGTTTTTTTTCTTCGAGCATGCAAGTAGGTGAAGGGGAGAGAAAAAAAAAACTTGGTAGAATTTCAGTTATTGAAATTGAAAGCTAGATTTCATATTGAAATTGTGATACCGCTATTGCACTGCCATGTTTCTTTCTACAGCTTCTCAACTGTCTTAAAACCTTATAAAGTGATAATCTTTGGGTTTCCTGGTGACGCAAGCACTTTTGATTCTGGGAACTAGTGACAAGCATTAGTGTCATTTTATAGACGTAATGATTGATTAATTGAAAGTAATATCAGGAGATAATTGATCATTGAAATAATGGTAGTTACAGCCCTTTGTAAAAGTGACACCACTGTCTTACGTTTTTGGTTTCAGGATCATAAAGACAAAATGACACTAGAGCTGCAGCAATGAATCGATTAATTATCAACTATTAAAATAATTGCCAACTACTTTGATAATTGATTAATCGATTTTTCAAGATATGAGTCAAAATTCTCTGATTTCAGCTTCTTAAATGTGAATATTTTCTGGTGTCTTTACTCTTCTCTGACAGTTAAGTCAATATGTTTGAGTTGTGGACAAAAGACATTTGAGGACGTCACAACATTTTTCACCACTTTCTCACATGTTACGGACCAAACAGTTAATCAGTTCATTGAGAAAATAATCAACAGTTTAATTGATGGTGAAAATAATCGTTAGTTTCAGTTACACCCAAATCCAATCTTTTCACATTCTTTCCCTTGTGTGTGTCCTCTTGTGTGTTGCAGTCTTAAGTATCACATCTCTACAGTGTTATCTGTGCGTCATCTCTATTTATCCCAGCTGCTGTTGCGCTGATGCACACACACACGTCACTACACGGAGCACATTTAGCCTCAAGCTTGTTTGTAAAACTCGTCATGACCTTTGTGAATCCCAAACTCTCACAGGAAACTGACCTTTTCCAAAAGAGAAAGAGTTGAGGTTTGGAAAAGTTTTATCAGTTTGGATGAGTTTCCCCACTTTTCTGTCCATTAACCTCTTTTTTTTTAACGTTCCTAATGTCCTAAAGTAACCTTCTTCTTTCTGTTCTCATAGCCCCAAACCACCACCTCCTGATGGCGCCAAGTCCAACCCCTCCAAACGCCACAGAGACCGGCTCAATGGCGAGCTGGACAAGCTCACCAGCCTGCTGCCCTTCAGCGAGGAGGTCAGAGCTCGGCTGGACAAGCTGTCCGTGCTCCGCCTCAGCGTCGGATACCTGAAGGTCAAGAGCTTCTTCAACGGTGAGTGTCCAAACTGTGAAACTGTCATCTTGACCTCAGGGTTTCCAGCAGGTTTTAGGGCCGCCGCGTGAAAGGTCACTAATGTCAGTAAACATTATATTTGACATTAATGGGACATTTACAGCATGCATGTGTCACCTGGTGTGTGAGAGGATGTGACATCACTGTTGGAAAAGGACAGAGAAAGAAGAGCTTTTTATTTTTCCTCTCAGGCTGCATCACTGATATATCTGATCACTTTTTCTTTAATTTATGTCACTTCTTTTTTCCTCTTTTTCCATCAAATCTGAAATTTTTTGGACAGAGAATTCTTGTTCTTCAGTATGCAAGTATAGCATGATATTAAGTTAAGTTGGGACTCATTTAATTTGCTTCAATGTAGTGTTTGTTTTCCTGGATATTTTCAGAGTTGCAGATGTCAGGAAGGAGACAGTCGGTCTGATTCTTACTGTGGTTGTATGAGGTGTTTTTCTCCTCTGGTGTAAAAGTGATTTGGGTGATTGTGCACACGTGAAGCCAGTATGAACTGAATAAATCACCATCACAAGGGTGGATGTCTGAAAATAGCGAAGTAAACCAATCCAGTATTGGTACCTGGAATTTGGTACTGCTTTGGAACTAAAAATCAAATAAATAAATCAATCAAGTTCAGTTGTTAAATGGATAAATACAAAGGAAGAAAAAAATAACATGTTCATTCATAATTATATTAGGAGAGAAGAAGAAGAAAAAAAAAAGTAAAAATAAGTGAAAAAAATATAAAATAAAAAAATTCCAACAATAAAAACTAAAGATATAATAATAATAAATAATAATATAATATAATAATAATAATAATAATAATAAAGTAAAATAGAATAAAAATAACAATAACAAAAAATGTAATTATAAAAACAAGAAAAATAATAAATGTTCACTCATACTTATGCTTATATATACTTAAAAAACTTATAAAAATAATAATAAGATAAAAATGTAATTATAAAAAATGGAAAATAATAAATAATAAAAATAACAAAAAAAGAAAAAAAAGACAAGTTGTTACACTTTCAAGAAAAAAATACAATAAAATAAAATAAGAATAAATTAGATTCATCAAGAGTTGGTTTTAAGGGAAAAGCTTTTTAAATTTCTTTCTGCATATTTTGTCAATATTGTCAATATATCCCCAAGTTTTGGGGAGTCCCAAAAGATGTGTATGTGGTCTCCTACCAGGCCTCAGCTCCTCCAGCACTGATCAGAGGTGACAAGACAAAAAACTCTCCATCATGTTCCTTTCAAGTGGGGCTCAGTTATTTTATGTCCCTGTTTTTAATTGCGTGTCAAAGACGACTGGTTAAGAAAAAAGGTGAAGGACGTTGGGGAGGAAAGGTAAAGATGTGATTACAGAGCCTGTTATTATTCTAAACAATGTTTTTGAGATAAAATACAAAATAAGGCAAGCAATGGGAATCTAACCGGACTATAACCAAAGGTTTTTATCTAACAGTGTACAATTTATTATTAAAATTAAATTAAAATAATTATTATTAAACTGGAATGCTCTGGTTTTTATTTCAGAATCTGGTTGCCTTATAACCCAGTGGTACCTTTTTTCAGTACTTTGCTCTTTTTGTAAAAACAAAAATGTAAGTGTAAAAGTCTGGATTCCAACATGATTATTATTTAGAACATTTTATGATGTATTTAGAGCACTTTACATACCACACTTGCCGCCTTCTCAACCTCCCAAACCAGTCCCTACAACCTGCAGCCTGTCAGTCTGTCACCAGGGTATTAAACGCTGCTGTTTGTGTCTCGGTGGAAGCACACGTGATATCCTTCATGTCATGTTGTTGCTGTTGTTACCGCAGTGCTTGCATACTGTAATATTTCCAGCCAGGACAGCGAAGAACTTATCTCACGAGCTAATTAATCATCTTAAAATGTCAATCAGCTTGTCAGTGCTTCACTCAAAGTTTTGTCTTCCATTGAGAGTCAAGTTTTGGGTGCTGGCTGCAGACTTGCTAAGTTAGGTGCAGTTGCGTGGGGGACTTGGCTTTCAGGATATCAAACAGGCTGCGCTCTTGAGCTTTTAGATATATTTATTTTGTTTATGACCAGCTGTTTCCTCGGGTTAGATGTGTTGCCCTCTCCAGATTTGCATTTTACGTTTGCTGTTTGGTGATGCTCTGAGAAAATGATGCTATGAGAGCAGTGAGAGGGAACCAATGAATATAAACCGCTGAGACAGATGGACCCGTTGTTTTTTCAGAATGAAAAACATAAATTTATATAGCCCATTCGGTGTATAACACTTGCAGAATTTACAAGAAGACCCAAATAATTAAGATTTTGTAGTAGACAGCATTTCACAAAGTTTATAAAGTTTCTCCTCGTTCAGTAATTCTCAAAACAGCACGATTTTTCAATGGAGTCTGGGGTTACTTGTGTCAGAATGATGTTGGGAGGTTTGAGGAAAAATTTAGTTTCATCTGTGATTTTTGTGATTCAGTGAGTTAAAATTAGTTTCAAGGGTTTTTTTTGTCTTTGTATATGAATCATATGTAGGTTTGTAGATAATCTTTTAGGGTTTTTGTGTGGGTGCTCACCACCTCTGCTGGTTTCCTGTGGGAAACCCACTTCATGGAAACTTACCTAAAATACAAACAGACAGTGGGTGAGTGAAAACAGTTTATTCTAAAGCTTTTTTAAGCAGGTTTAGTCCCAGTGAGTGCACTAAACCAGACAAACAGACATAATAGTGTCAAACATCCTGCACAGATTCAGCTGACAGAGTCTTTCTACAATTTCTCTTTTGTCTGTTTGTGACTGAAACTGGAAGTAGGCTGAGGGGCACATGTTTAGACTGCAACCCAAATCATGCATACATTAATTCATACACACTTTAATCTGATTTACAGTGTTTTAAAAAGCAGAGAGAAACTGTTATTCACTAATAGCACTAGAAACCAGAAGTTAGTACAGGATTTTTGTTAAATGAAGTTAGTATTCCAGCCTCTTGTTTGTTCTCCAAATGTTACGTTAAAATTGAGTACATGAAAAGCAGTGCAAGGAGCAAAAACTCCTTTTAAAGACAACTCTCTCCTTCTGAGTAGGTTATTTGTTTAAAAAATGCTGCATATTCTGCCATATTTCAGTCAGCATGACGCAGGAGATCCGTGAAGCTCAGTGAGTTTATTCCAGTGTTTCCAGCGAGCTTCCTCATATTGTTCTGTTGCCTCTTTTGAAATTAGCAACCGTCATATCCAGACAGTCTGACAGACGAGGCTTCTATTTACAGTAAAAGGAGGCGGGGCTGTGAGGTGGTTATATCAGTGCGAGGCTGTGAAATTTGGCCCTCATTGCTTACTGTATATTTGGAGCAGACCTCCTTGAAACAGGAGGTGTGAAGTGGAACAAAAAGAGATGAGCATTTGTCATGTAACTAAATACATTTAGGCAAGTACTCCACTGAAGTACAATTGTAAGGTCATTATTACCTGTTACTTTATACAGATTCAGATTAATACAAAATATAACAACAATCAGCGAGTAAATTCTGATGTATTATTAAAGATTAAGATATCCAGCAGTATATAAAGTAGATAAAATTAGCTCCAACCAGCTACAACATTAGTGATGCTACATTGAAAATTATAATCCAATAATATTGTAATATTATTCTGTGATGGGCGATCTTCATAATCTATACTTTTACTTTTGGTATTTTCGTATATTTTGATGCTAAAATTTGGGATTAAGGACTTTTACTTCTAAGGGATAATGTCTAGAGCTACAACAATTAGTTGATCAGTCGATCAGTAGTCAAAAAAAAGTCAAAGTTCTCTGATTTCGGCTTCTTAAATATGAATATTTTCTGATTTCTTTACTCCTCTTTGACAGTAAACTGAATATTTTGGGTTGTGGACAAAAGAAAGACATTTGAGGACATCATCTTGGACTTTGGTAAACAGTGATTGACATTTTTCACCATTTTCTGACATTTTATTGACCAAACAACTAATCAATTAATCAAGAAAATAATGGACAATGAAAATAATCATTAGTTGCAGCTCTAATATAAAGAATATTCAGCAATCAAGGTTAAGATACTCATAAATATGTAAAATTGGGTACAATATTACATATGCTACATCTTAATTCATCAACAATTATAATACAATTATATTATATTTATTATTTATTCTGAAATTTGCTATTTTTTACTTTTGGTTTTTAAAGTTTCAAGTTGGCCTAAAATACTTATATACTTGTAACAAAGGCTGCAACTAACTATTATTTTCACTATCAGTTAATGTGAAGATCAATCTCTTGATCAATCGATTACTTGTTTGGTCTATAAACTGTCAGAAAAAAAATCAGTGTTTCCCAAACCACACCACATATTGAGTTTACTGTCATTACGGAGCAGTGAAACCAGAAAATATTCACGTTTGAGAATTTGTATAAGGCTCAAAAAGATGAATTGATTATCAAAATAGCTGGCAACTATTTTAATATTGTGGGTTTGTAGTTTTTACGTAAATAAAAGATCCGAATACTGTTTTGACCACTGGTAAATAACACACAGTACATGTGGTTTGTGCATTTTTCTACAAAAGCCTAAAGAAAAACATTTAAATTGTCTCATGTCCCGTGCTCTTTTGTCAGTTGATTCATGTTTTTTGGCGGTTCATTGAGGAAAAATGCCAAACTTCATCTGAAGTCTCAAATGTGATAAATTGCTGCTTTCCTACATTTATATCATTGCAAATTGAATATATTTGGGTTTTTAACTTGTCGGTCTGACAAAATAAGCATTTGAATGTTTGAGGGCAATTTTTAAAAACAATAGATGAATAAAAAGAATGTAATGAAAAAGAAAACAAGAGATTTTATACTCATGAAAACAACAAAAAACATAAAAAAGCAATGAGAAGGGAAGGGTTTTGAAATCATGCAGTTAATATGTTGCAGACTTGTAATTCTCTGGAACTGCAGAGCTGTGTGTTTGTAGTTGGAGAAATGTTCTCAACACTCCTTTAAAAAAAGAATTACAATAGCAAAAAACAAATAACAGGTGACATGAGAGGCAAAGAAATTGAAGGCTCTATATTATCGCTTTATATTAGCTGTTTGTCTGACACCACAAAGTATACCGTCAATAATACCTGATAGTTTGGTCAGTTTGGGCCGTCCAAAGGTGGAAAACTGCAGTTTTTACTTAGTGCTTGTTAGCTTTGACTCTTGGAGTGTGTGTCATGTTTTTTGCTTCCTGGTTGTAAAATACCATCATTCAGAGAAAAAACGTAGCCGATTGAAGCTAATGGCACCAACCCACAAACTATATGAGTGTCGGCACAGGCAGTGTAAGCATGGAGTGTTTATCTTTATCTGATTTCATTTTTGATTAAATTGCAAGTGGAGTTCTGAATGTAGCAGATGAAACAGGAAAAACAACCCATCCTAACAGAAAAGAAGAGGGTAGATGACGAGTTACGAATTGTTTGTGTAATGAAAGCTTTTTCAAAATCTGCTGTGGATCTGGGTTAGCTCCTGAGCTACTGAATTTTTAAGATAGATTAAGATAGATAAATAGATGTTTACTACTCTATTAGTCAATAAAATTTTAGCTCTTGTCACTTTGACAAAGTCGTCTTCAGCTGTAATGGACACAAACAGTAAGTAAATTCTCCCAGAACAAAGCAGTAGACAAGGTCAGATCCAACAGAAACGTCTGGTGAGGAGGTGATATATCACCAGTCTCTAACACTGGAATAATAAATCTGATGTAGCATTCACTTTATTGGTTTGAGAATTAGCTGGAATCAATGAGAGGTTTTGTTCTGGAACAGAGTTGAGGCCAGAAATCTCAGCTGCTGGCGAGTAATCAGTGAGTCATTGGCACCGACTAACAACCCTATCAACCCCCTGCAGACACATTATGGTCTGTGTGCTCTGAAACAGTAAAAACGACTTATTGGCTCTTTAATGTGTGTGCATATCTGCAGAAACTGTTCTCATGAAAACAAGGCAGAGTTTTTCCAACAGCCTCGACCTGTTGCCAAAGGAAACAGACAGCAGAGCCTGTTGCTTTGGACTCATCAATTATTTGGCAGCGCCGGTCACTTAGTGTCGGCTGAACAAATGTGTTTGGAGGCAGCGCCGGGAGTCTGGTTACTTTCAAACTGCTCTGTCAGTGTGGCCTCGCAGCTTCACTCACGGCGCTTTTATTTTGAAAGATCAGAGGGGAGTTTTTGATTCAGATATATAAACTCCAAGAACATGAAGAAGTTTAAACTATCATAAAATGAGAAATCAAGGTTCTCAAGTTAAGTACCTCAAATCTGTACTGAAAGGGGACCTATTACGCTCATTTCCAGCTCTGTATTTTTATTCTGGTACTAAGTTCAAAGCAGTTCTTTATCTTATACTGGTAGGACTGCACAATTGTTAAAAAAAAAATCATATTGCAATTATTTAGACAGATATTGCAATATGATTCATGATTAGTATGATCTGAAAAACAAACAAAAAAAACCCCCTGAAAACTATTAAAATCATGATGATGCGACAAACGTGCTTTCTTACACCTGGAGAACAAGCAGCACCGCCTCTTGTCATTGTACACAATGACATATGACAGTTAAGCTGTTGCTGCACTGAATTGAATGCCACTGAAGACTGTACAAATACATACATTTATAGCTTTGTTCACTGATTTTGGTGAAACAGGATCGTTTTATGGAGAAAATAACCCAAGAGTTTCCTGATGGACGGACAGTTGCTAAAGTAACTGCTAACTGCTGCTTAACATAGAAGCCATGACATAGTTAGCTCAGTTAGCCGTACAGCTAGCAGTGCTGGTGTTTACACTTCTGAGAGAGAGAGAGAGAGAGAGAAAGGAGAGAGAGAGGACCCAGTGGAGATGGTTAGCAAATAGGACTGCTTTGTGCCCTCTCAACTGAGCAAACTAGCTAGCAGCAGCTAAGTTACAGTTAGCAGCAGTTAGTGGTTACTTTTGCAAAAAGTAAAGCCTTCTATCCATCGAGAGCAGCCAGAGGGAAAACCAGAGAAGATTTTCCAAGTCAACCATTAGTTGTCAGTTTAAGTCAGTCAGTCAGTCATACTTTTGGGGCATGAAAGTGAGCCGCCTGTTAAATGCTACCAACAAAAGTGGAAATGATTTTAAATATGTCAGAACAATCGACAAGAAAGCTGAGCATTTTGTTAAATTATTTCAACACAGTTTAACACACATCTCTCATTGTTTAAAACACAGGAATAAAGAACTTTGAATTTCACTAAAATAAATACTCACAGACTTATCAACACAATGGATGATGTGCTGTTAGAAATTAAGTTGCTAAGTTACAAACTCATTTTTCGACTGCTTTGTGCCTCCTGTCCCCTCATGGGCTGCATTCTCTGTCAGAACCAGCCTCCCATAAGACTGTGAACTGAGCTAACTTGCTAATGGCAGCTACACGCACAATTACCAGCAGTGCACTGGAAAAAAAGGTCCGCGTTGCAACAATCCCCCAGGCCAGGCATGGCTGTGATGTGCCTGAAGCTGGTGACCAATAAAGAAATGTGTGACAGGTTGACGTCAGCTTGTCTCCAAAAGTTGAAAACGTTGCATCGAGAGCCCTGACTGCAGTTTTTTGTCTCTACCACTTGGCCCCTGTTTCGTTATATCCAACATAAACCTCCATTTAAACTGGACGTATAGATCAAACTTGATATCTTTTAGAATTTTAAGTTTCTAATATCTGTAAATCAGTTTACAACAACCTGCACAGCTGCACTGATCTCATCCTCGCTTGTTACAATTTTTCTTTCTCAGAAAGCTGACATCCTCTTTCTAAATCCCGCCTATAAAGACTCTGACAAGTCGGTTGTTTTCTGCTGATAACTTGGAGATACAGCGAATTAGAGATCTGTCACCAGGCTGGTGTGAGTCAGAGATAAGAGATAAACCAGAATCATCTTAAATCTGATAACTGATGACATAAGCAACCCAGAAATATACACATTAATCATTATCTGACTTAGTTTTTGTATTTTCTTATATTGGACAGACTCATTTACTTCATTAAGTGGGCAGCTATCGAAGTTTTCACAATAGCTTTCACTTCTTCCTCCACCCTCACCCCCACTCCCACCACCACCACTCATTTCTTGGCCGCTGATCCGTCACTCTCCCTCCCACCGAGCTCCACCCATTTCCTGTGGCGGCCCCTGCAGCACCCCGGGGCCCCCTTTCCTTCAACTGTTCAGCCTTTTCCTCAACGGCTCCTTCGTCTGAAGTTCACAGCTCCCTCCAGCCACCCTCCCCTCCACCTCAAACAAACGCTGCAGGAGTCCAGTTTGTTGTTACAGCGGGGAGGCCTGTTCGCACGGCAGGCCTGCACCGGGACAACTCAGGGCTTTATGCATTCATCAAACTCTGCAACACACACTCACACACTTCTTCTTCTTCTTCTCCTGCTTCAAAGGTCGACTTTTAGTGCAGCGTCAGACTGCATTTGACGTGCATTGTGGTGCATGTGATTATCCACATTTGAGGCTTTTTTAAAGTATTATAAAGTCCTCATTAAGTTGCTTTTGAGGTTCTTCTTTTTCATGATATAATGACAAGCTTGTCCGTCCACCTTTAGATGAATACAGAGAGAAATATGAGCTCTGTCTGCTTGACTGAAACCAGTTGTTTCTTAATTTCCTGGTACCTTTTTATCATTCTTGATTGTCTTTTATAGTTTCATTAGTTCTTGTCTGCAGGGAATGCTGTGTGTCTCGCGTGTGAAGTCATTTTTTAGAGCATTTTGCTTTGATGATGTAACGTATTTTCTCTTGAAATATGATATATGGGTGTGATGATTCAAGATAAATTGATGTTTGTATTTTTTTTTAATATTTCTGAATTGATAGTTTGGCCTAAATTCTTATTTTATTTATTTTCTTATGGCACTATGTGCAGGAACACCTAAATGTTGCAGTTAAAAAAAAGTATTTTATTTACTACTTTTATATGCAGTATAGCAATGATGCGATATGGAAATCTGAAACATGACATACGGTCTCTAGAAATGTATGATTCAACTTTTTCTCATAGTCTAGTGTTAAAAATCGTAATATCAAATCGCAATACTTGTAGAATCACAATACATATTCATTTGGCACCCAAGTATTGTGATAGTATCAAATCGGGAGATGAGCATATTATCAGCCCTAGTATAATTGCAAACCTAATAATAATAATAATGATAATAATGATAATAATGATAAAATTGGGCTGCAACTAACAGTTATTTCCATAGTCATAGTTCAAAACATTCATAATTGGTCGATCATTTTTCCAATTAATCGATTGATAGTTGTTTTGTTGATATTGTCAGAAAATGATGAAAAATGTTGCTCAGTGTAAGCCTAAGATGATGTCCTTAACTGTCTTGTTTTGCCCAACCCCCAAAAATATTCAGTTTGCAGTCATAGAGGAGTAAAGAGACCAGAAAATATTCACATTTAAGAAGCTGGAATTACTTACTTACTTCTCTGTCCATTATTTCTCTCTCTCTCTGTGGCTCTTTCTGTCTTTGTTTCTCTCTAACTGTGATAACAAACCCTATTTTCCACTTTGAATACATTAAACATGAGTTAATAAAGCGCCGCGCAGCAAGAAGGTCCTGGGTTCGAATCCCCGAGCCGGCAGGGCCTTTCTGTGTGGAGTTTGCATGTTCTCCTCGTGTCCGTGTGGGTTCTCTCCGCGTACTCCGGCTTCCTCCCACAGTCCAAAGACATGCAGCAGGTTAATTGGTGACTCTAAATTGCCCGTAGGTGTGAATGTGAGAGTGAGTGGTTGTCTGTCTCTATGTGTCAGCCCTGCAATGAACTGGCGACTTGTCCAGGGTGTACCCCGCCTCTCGCCCAATGTCAGCTGGGATAGGCTCCAGCCCCCCGCGACCCTCACGGATAAGTGGTTACAGAAAATGGATGGATGGATGGACGGATGAGTTTATAAAGCACTTAAAAAGTCTAATAAGCAGC
The DNA here is from genome assembly GCA_034769285.1 of Lutjanus argentimaculatus. Lineage (NCBI taxonomy): Eukaryota > Metazoa > Chordata > Actinopteri > Lutjaniformes > Lutjanidae > Lutjanus > Lutjanus argentimaculatus. The sequence continues at coordinate 12,304,556 of JAWZSL010000020.1, forward strand.
AGACATTAATGTCAGGAGGTGATTGAAAGATGAGATGGCGTCACAAGATAAAAGAGCAACGACTGAGGATCGAAGTGATGGTGGAAATGATATAGAGATTGTGTAAAAGCAAGTCCATAAAATTGGGTTTTACAAGGTAATTCTTTTAATACCGGTACAGATACAACACAGCTGCTCAAGTCAAGATTTTTATGTTAAATTGGAGCCGTTTTCTCAACCTAAAGTGTCCCAAGTTACTGAGAGGCAGTTTGATCAGGTGCTTTGGCAGATATGTCAGACCGCTCTCATGTTCAGAAGGATTTCCATCTGTTCCAGGATCTGATCAGGCCAGTCACCTCCGTTTATCTGTTATGGGTTCGGTTTGATGCGATGAGTGCACGGAGGAGCACGACCTCATTGGCCTTTGAGCTATTTTTGTAAAGAATCGATATGGCTGCCTCTAATGTGGAACCGTTTCTGTCAAATTTCGCTATCAAGTCATAAAACAAAACAAAACAAACTTGACCAAAACAAAATAACACTAAAACTCAACAAAACTGTGTTGGTTTGGTCAAAATTAATCCTTAATTCACTGTGTTAGATGTGAAAATATTGTGGCAGGCTGTTATTCTCTCACTTGATCTGTGGCTCAGTAGGTAAAACCAGCAGTGGTGGACTATATTTGTCCAATCACCCATCCCGGTCTCTCACAAGCATCCATACAAAGCAGTTACATAAGGCCCAAAATGTATGATTTTAAGGATCTTTATCTCTAGATGATTCTCCACTTGGACTGACTTTTGACCATATTATGTGTAACCATGTTGGGAGAACAGGCTCGGACAGCGACGAAGCAGGAAGTGGCTTTGATATTCTTAGCCCTTGAGCCTAGACTGAGCTTTTCCAACCTTGGCATCTGGGACAATCGGCATATTTTCCATGCAGAAGTACAACATGTGGACAAACCCAAAATTTAGATTGTCATATACATGTTGATTCATAGCTTTAGGTTCTAAAAGTGTCTAACAATGGTCTAAAATTGTGTGTACGTACTGGATAGTGGCTGAGAAAGAAAGAAATCTCTGCATCTTTTGTCATTTTCCAAAGCACAGACATGAACATATCCTCTCTGTCTTCGCTCTGTGCTGCTGTGTGTGGCCTCGGTGCCGTCCAGACGCTGATGGCAGCAGGAGTTTCTCAATTAGATTATTCTTCATGAGGAATTCGGATGAACCACAAGACCTCCGAGGCTGAGAAAGCCTGGCAGCAAAGACATGCCTCCTCCTCTGTCACTGAAACACAGGCCAAACTTTTTATCTACTGTGATAGAGACTATATTATATCACCAGACAACAAGAGATTCAGAGCACAATGGGACCTTTAAATGGATAGATGGATACCTGCCAAACTTCAAATGTCCTGAGTCACAATATCCAAGTCTTAGTGGTTGATTGTGGCTCTAAAACATATTTACAGCTGTGATTTGATGAGAAAATGTTTTTAGCACAACAGATGAAAGTAAATATTATCAAGTGGAAAGAACCAGACTCATTAAAAAGCAGTGTTGCAGGAATAATAAATCCTCCCATTCCACATGAGTACAGACAAATAATACACTTGAGGTGCGTGTTATTGTGTCATTAGATAGCTATCCCGGTTACTCACGTTTCTGTTCTCTTGTTTCACATAAAGAATGTTGTTTCCTCAGTTAGAAAAACAACCAAAAATGGTGACAGAGAAGCATTAAAATGGCAACAAGCGTGGATGAATCAAAAGTGTGCAAGTGTGCAAAACATTGCAAAAATAGAGCCGGGGTGAGCAGTTTTTCAAACAAGCAACACATTGCTCAGCCTCTTCACTGACGCACGGAGCAGGTTTGAACGTTTTCATTGTAAAACACTGAAACAATCTGATCTTCACTCGCTCACAAGCAGCTGTACAAGAACTTTTTTCTGAATAAACTAGTGTGAAATTTGATTTAAAGCAGGAACTGTCTTATAGAATCACAAGTCTAACCACACATTTGATGCTAACTTTTAGAATGTCACAGTAAGATTATGTTTATACATTTATTTCTTTATATTTTGTCATTTTACCAGAATTCTTCTATTTTCTATGGATTTCTGTTGCATCATGGGACATTTCTGGTAACAGACAGACTGGGGAGGAGGAGTGAGTCCATTTGTCTGCTGAAACAGACATAAAGACAGTCAGTGTCTGTGGCCTTGGTGAATTCCTCATTGTGATTGCGGCGTTACCAAATGAGCCAGTTAGAGTCTGTCTGATGGTGAATTTCCCAGAATGCCTCTCAGTGAACAAAGCCGACCCGGGAGTGTAAAGGCTCATGGGAAGGCCAGGCTGGTGCGTCGCTTCAGCAGGATGTGGCTGAGAAAGGAACACTCTGTGTCCGTCCCCTCGTCTCCGTCTCTCCCCCTGGCTGCGGGACGGGGCCGATGGGCTGATGGGAAATGCCCGAGGGTTCGATCCCATGGCCGCCGCTCACAACACCGGCATTGTTCAACACTGTGAACATTTTCTGCACCAGACCTCCCTCCTCTTCAGACACAGCTCTGTTTTTATCCTCTGTCTATCTGTCTGTCTCTTCTGTCTTCTTCTTTTCTTCTGTCTTTGTCTCCATTTGACTCAAAGAGTTATTAACTTCTAAAAATTAGAAATAAAATAAACTTTTGTTTAGTTTTCATATAAGCAGTTAGACAGTATTTAAAATGTTCTGTTGGCCAGTTTCATGAATTATTTTTACATTTTAAATTATTTTTAACACTTTGCTCTCATTGTTTATAAAGACACACAAACTGTACTGTGCACAAGGGTCAGGGGCTAGAGCCTCAGTCTGAAGTGACTGTTGGAATTTGTTGTTGGAAAGTCATGCAAAAGACTGTAAGACACAAAATGTCCACAAACAGACACAGAAAGAGGCATAAAATGTCCACAGAGAAACAAAGCAACTATAAATAGACAGAAAACAACAACAAAGACACACAAAATGACAACAAATTCACACAGAATGTCCAAAAAGAGACTCAAAGCGACAACGAGACGCGAAATGTCCAAAAAGAGACACAAAGCGACAATAAAGAGACACAAAAAAACTACAGAGACACTGAACAACTGGAAGTAAGCACAAAATGACAGAGACATAGAATGTCTTAAATGAAACACAATATAACAACAAAGACACACTGAATGTCCAAAAAGAGACAAGAATGACAACAAAGAGACAAAAAAAACTACAGAGACACAAAACAACTGTAAGGAAACACCCAATGACAAAGAGACATAGAATGTCTTAAATGAGACACAAAACTACTGCAAAGAGACAAATAATAAGTATAAAGTGACACAAAGGACACAAGGAGACATAAATGACAAAAACAAAACTATGAAGAGACAGGATACAACTACAAAGAGACAAAACAATGAAAAAGGAACATAAAACAACAAAAAAGACACATTATGACTGCAGAGAGATACAAAGTGTCCACAAAGAGACAAAAAGTGACTACAGAAAGACTTAAAATGACAAAAAAGAGACACAAAATTACTTAAAAGAGACTCAGAATGTCCACAAAAAGACAAACAATAATGACGTAGATATAATATGCACACAAATACACACAAAACACTAAACAAAGAGACACAAAATATCCACAAAGACATGCATAACAACAACAGAGGGACACCAAAAGTCTATAGACATAAAATATCTACAACAAGACACACAATGTCCTCAAAAAGCCAAAAAACAACTACTAAGAAACATAATATGACCACAAAGAGACAAAAAACAACCACAAAACGACTACAAAGAGACACAAAATGTCCACAAAGAGACACTGTAGTACTACAAAGAGACAAAAGAATTGCAGAGACATAAACTGACCACAAAGAGACACATAGCATTGACAAAAAGACATAAAAAGGCTTTTTTATTGTTGATTGCTTTGCATCTAATCTTAGTAAACTAAACACATTAAAAACAAGAAGATCCTGTAGAAGAGAAGCGGAGAAAAACAATGTCATTTTTCAAAAATACTGTGAAACTAGAAACACAAAATCTAGTGTTGCTCTCAATCAAAACGCCACTGAAGACAATACTTCTTTCTTGTCTACAGTTTTTCATTCTTCCTGTGTGGGGGGTGATATTTACTGGGCTGACAATGGATAAAGAAAGCTTAAGCACACCTGAGAGGCCGTGGTAATGACAGGTGTGAAAGTGAACCATGATGTATGTGACAAGCACTGCCTGCACTTGCAGATGAAAACTAGTTTATGTTAAGAGGCTACTTTTGAGACAAAGAAGTCTATTTGTTTTCTCTGAAGTATTTGCCCACAGAATAGCAGTTTTGCTGAAGGTCCTCTCTGTGTTTCGATGAATTTTGAGGTTGCAACATTTTTCCAGAGTGGGTGCGTTTGGTTTTTGGAGTGAAGTCTTCATTGTGCCGTTGATGAGGCCCCAGCAGAGGAGATTTCTGGCTGTGGAGAGCCGTAATTTGTGGTCTTATAATAGCTCGGCTGAACTTCCCTCCTCCTCTGCTGGGCCTCAGGAAACACACACTCACATACATGCATTTATACACACTTGCTTTTTTTTTTCTTTGTTTCACATTCAGTATTTTCTTGCTCTCGCTCCCTTCCCCCTCCTCCTCCTCCACCATGCGTTTTCCAGATGTGTTTTCAGTCAGCGTTCCCAGCAGATTAAAGCTGCGAGAGGTCGCAGAGCTTCCTCTATCTGAACCCTGTGACCCCCCCTGAACCCCCGCATCACCTCTGACCTGTTTAATGTTTTAGGACGCAGGCGGGTGTAAAGGTCAGGGGGTTGCTGTTCTGTAAGGGGGGGTGGGGGTGGGGGTGGGGGGGTGGGGGGGGAGCAGCAGTTAGCTAGTAAGTGGTCTTTTGTCAACTGCAGTTTCAAAGGTCAAACATTCACTTTCAAGTTCAACTTCTGAGCCAACATGGACGTTTAAACATCCAGAAACTTTACTGCTAATGAAGGCTGTGTGATACAGCTGAAAGCTCCAGAACAAGCGTGTAAGTGGGCCTTGAGTTTAGACTGACTGTTGACAATTACAATTTCAAAACATAAAATGACCACAAAGAAACACTACAAAGAGAAACTAAATGTCCACAAAGAGACACAAAACAACTACAAAGAGACACAAAACAGCTACAGAGACACAAAATGTCCACAAAACAACTACAAAGACACACAAAATGGCTACAAAGAGACTCAAAACAACTACACAGAGAAACAAAATGTCCAAAAAGAGACACAGAACAACTACAAAGAGATGCAAAACAACTACAAAGAGACACAAAACAACTACAAAGAGACACAAAACAACTACAAAGAGACACAAAACATCTACAAAGAGACACAAAACAACTACAAAGAGACACAGCACAACTACAAAGAGATACAAAACAACTACAAAGAAGCACAACACAACTAGAGACAAAATATCTACAAAACAACAAAATGTCCTGAAAAAGACACAAAACTACCACAAAAGAGACATAAATTGTCCACAAAATAACTACAAAAATTCAAATCGTTCACAAAACATCCACAAAGAGACATGAAATATCCACAAAACAACTACAGAAAGCTCTTGAACACCTGTGTTAACACAGTTTCTAGCCATTGAAAAGTTCAGAAACGAAAGCAAATAGAAAGAATTTTGATTTTCTTTTCTTTAAAATTACTCAAATTGGCCTAATCTATTATCACAACAGTTGGCAATTAAATTTAGTTATTGTTTGGTTAATCATTGAAGCTCTGAAAAAATACTCAGACTTTAATCTGTTTTTTTGAGTTGAAATATCATCTGACAAATTCCCACATCAGAATGAGTCCAGATATGTAGATTACAGACATGCACATTTGCAAGACGCATGAAAAATGTTAAATGAAACACATATGATTATCTGTAGCTGCCAAACTGCAAGTAAAACAGATCTGAAGACCAGCGTTCGGGAATCATGGGAGTGTCGACTGTGGTTGTGAACACGCTGTCCCTTTTGTGGCTCGACTTCTTCCCTCTTCTGCTTTTCTTCCCTGCTGTTTGACTGACAGGTTGATGTGAGGCGTCGACAGACACAAACCGGTGTTGCTGTTCTCTGTTGTGGTTGTTACACACCGACAATGTACAATGACAAGAAAATCAGACCCAAAACACGAGTGTAAGTCCTGCTGCAGATTCACTGTTTGGCAGGAGTCCGAGCTGGGTAACTGCCGTCAGGAAACAGATGCCTGGTTTAACTGTGTTTGGTGGAACCTGCCCGAGTCCTGAGGCAAAATGAGGCCAACTGAAGGGCTGCTGCTGCAGGACTACATCAAGGCTGGTCAGGGAAAGTTGTGTTTTTTTAGTCTGGTTATGGACTTCTGGAATATTAGGGACTTTTAGAGCTGCATTACAATCAGGTCAGAGGTCACGTAAGAAATTCCCCTGCTGGTCGACATGAGTAGGTTTGGGAAAGTCTTGAAAAAAACTTGATTTTGGACGACTGCCATTACTGTAAAGACTGTCCAACTCATGCTGGCACAGTATTATGGGTTTGGCCTTTTTAAATAAACTAATATTTTCATTCACTCTGATGTTTTTCTGCCTCTTCTCCTCATTCCTGAATAATTGAATGATTAATGATTAATCATTTGAATTATTTATACGGGAAAAAATATGTAAAAATATGCAGCTTTATTGGTTTTAAATGTTACTATATGACATAAAAATGTTTGGGTTTTAGCTTATTTTTTAGACAATACGAGCTATATGAAGACATCAGCTTGAAATCTGGTCCTTTGTATGTCTCTTTGTGGACATTTTGTTTCTTTGTAGTCATCTCTTTGTGCTCGTTTTGTTTCTTTTTGTGGTTATTTTGGGTCTGTCATTGTTTTGTTTCTTTTTATTTTTTTGTGTCTCTTTGTAGTCGCTATTTGTCTGTTTGTGGTTGTTTGTGTCTCTCTTTCATCGTTTTGTGTCTCTTTGTGGACACTTCATATCATATAGGAAGTCATTTCCTATAAGTGTGGGAACTTGTGACGGATGTTTTTCACTATTTACAGACATTTTTAGATCTAATGATTAATTGATTATTTGAAAAAAGATGATTAATCAGTGGTAAACAATCATTGAAAAACATTTTGTAGTTTTTTTGGACTTACGCATGTAACAATATATCAAATTTATTGATAAAAAAATGTCTCAGTACTTGACTGGACTGTGACGATATCTACCATGATATTACATAGTTAATAATGTCCATCTGTCTCTCCAGTAGTGTGAGAGGTTTGACTCTGCAGCCACACTCAGATTTGTTTTCATAGTTCATTTTTTCTTCTTTATCTATTTGTCAATGAAGAGGAAGAGGATTAAGAAAAGAGAGACAGAGAAGAGAGAACTGGTTTGTGTCAGTGGAGTCTGAGCATCAATATTTGTGTTGGCAGAAGAGACAAAGTCCAACAGAGAGACCTTTAAAACACTGCAACACAAACCGGTTCTGTTGATGAGAACGGAGCAGAAAAGAAAATACTACAAGAGAACAGAAGGGAGGGAAGACGAGGGAACAATTCAGGATGGGACAAATGAGTCAATCAGAGAGCAGAGAGGTGGTTGTTATCGATGATTTCACGTGTTGGAGGGGTGTAGTGAAGAGTCTTTGTCCTGGAAAGGTCCTGGAATAAGTCCTGGGACGTCTCCAGCGTGTCCAGTGTGATAAGATCGGACCTGCAGACCCTCTGCATGGAGGATCGCAGTCAAAACACAGCAGACAGACAGTCATGTAGAAACCTGCCCAGGCATCTGGGGAAGACCAGAGTATGTGTGTGTGTCTGTAAGTGTGTGTGTCTGTGTGTGTGTGCAGCAGAAACATGCAGGCACTGAGTTGTACCTTCCACTGCTTTTAGATATTTTGTGTTTGTACTTTCACCTGCATTTCTTTGTCTCTGTTGTTCATTTTTAATTCACTATTATAACCAAAGTATTCTTCTTCTCTGTGATTCATGTATTTGACTTAATCTTCTTCTTTGTCTCACACACAACCAGAGTCAATGTCTTTGATCAGCCACAATGACTTATCTAGGGCTGCAGCTAACAGTTAGTTTTCAATTAATCTGCCAGTTATTTTCTCAATTAATCAATTACTTGTTTAGTCAATAAAATGTCAGAAATGGTGAGAAATGGGGAGAAGCTTCCCAAAGCCCAAGAGAGCATCCTCAAATGTCTTGATTTGTTCACAATCTGAAGACATTCAGTTTACTCAGAGAGGAGTAAAGAAACCAGAAGATATTCACATTTTTCTTTCTTAAGAAATGACTCAAACCAATTATTTAATGATCAAAATAGTTAGCAAACTGAATCTACAGGCATAATTGTGCTTATGATGTTTTACCTGAACATATGTGAAAAATAGTGCCTGACCAGCAGTCCAAATGGCTGATTTTACACTGAAATTAAACTTAAAATGATTAGTCTGTAGCTAAATTTGTTCCAGTACTGATATCTGTATCAAAATTGCCTCGATAACAGCCTAAAATGCTGGATGCTGTATTGACAAGCAAGGAAGTTCCAAGAAACGGTTCAAGAACCAGAGCTAATTTAGTGGAAAAGAGCCTTAACAGACTCACACATTAAAAAAAAATATGTTTAATCTCCTGGAGCCAGGTGGCACCAGCTCTTCTTAAATTTAAGCTAAAGTTGGTTTTAACCTAAGTGTTTTCTAAATGGAGTTAACCATTTCCTCTCTCTGCAGTTTCGCACAGCTTAAACTTTTGCTCTTTTTCCAACAGTAACAAGCTTCTGATGTCAGACTGGATACATTTTTATTTATGACAATCTGATCCAATTTTCCTCTAAAATAACTCCAGGCTGCAGGACACGTGACTACAGGAATAAACCGGGACATATGGAGGGTAAACAACCTTACACATTTGCTACTGCTGTATGTTTCCTCGGACCAGAGAGTTTAAGGAAACATCTTTGTATCCATTCACATCCTACACAGCCCGGGTCACTGTGGCAACATGCCAGGCATCACTAATCAATCCCACGTGTCCCGTCTCCTTGTCTCCTATCAGTGACATCATCTGTTGCTGGTGGGTGCACTTTGTTTTCGTGCCATGATGTTGTTTCTGCGCCAAGCTCTATTCCTCATGCAGACAACAATCATAAAGCTGGCAAACAATGAAACAACCCCGTCTCTTTCATCTGTGACTCAACGCTTACTCAGTTATTTTACCCAGAATCCTCGGAGCGTGTTTTCATGTCCGACACCTGCCAGGTCCACTTTGTAGTGATTAATTGCTGCAGGGGAGATTATGAGCAGTAGTAGTAGTAAAAATCTGTCTGTGTTTAAGTTTGTCAGAAGTTTGTGTTTGTTTCTGTTGTTCGCTCGAGGTGAGAAGATACTCCTGCTCAGCCTCATCAAGATTTTTATCTCGTCTATGCAAAGTGATGATTTGCATGGCCGTCTCGCTCAGCTGTCCTCACAAATCTCGCTCAAACATCCGAACAACAACAACAGAGTGATGAAAAATGTGTTGCACCTGAAAGGAAACAGACTTTTGTTAATATGTGACGGGTGCAACAAGGCGAGTGTCACAAAACAGCAGCTGTCAGTCAGTGATAACACACCTTCAGTCAGTCAGGAGGGGCTAATTACTGAATGAAAACATGCTGAAATGCAGACAGGTTTACGCTCTGCAGTCTTAAAGTTCAGGGTTTGTTATGTAACACAGGATTCACACACTTTTGTCTGATGCTTTGCTGCTAAATGAGGTGCTGAAGCTCTGTGAACCTGTTTGAAAATGCAGTTTAAAATAGATAATAGAGGTGTCATGATTCTCCAAATTCAAAATTTGATTTGACTGTTCGATTTTAGGGTTACAATTCAATTTTAGTTTTTTGATTTAAACTTTTTTTCTATTTCGTTTTTGCATTAATGAATTTTGGTTGGTAAAGATCACCAGATAATTGGGATTATTCCCTGGCAACTGACATTTACCTTTTTAAATTCTTCTTTAAAAAGCAAGATACCACAAACAGGGGTGGATGGAAAGAAAAAAAATACAGGGAGAATCAATGATGCACCCTTTGCTTTCAATTATTGGAATTTAAAGCTCTTTTCAATCCATTTTTCATACAATACTGAAATTGTGACACCACTAATAGATAATGTCAAATGCAGTAAAGCTGCATTTTCTGATTACTTTTGTTGTTGATTAATCAGCTGATTATTTTCTCCAGTAATCGATTACTTGTTTGAACAAAAAATGGTGAAAAATGTCAATCAGTGTTTCCCAAAGCTCATTATGACGTCCTCAAATGTCTTGTTTTGTCCACAACCCAAAGATATTCAGATTTACTGTCAGAGAGGAGGAAAGAAACCAGAAAATATTCACATTTAAGAAGCTGAAATATGAGAATTTTCACTTTTTTTCTTAAACAGATTAATTGATTCTCAAATTAGTTGCTGATTAATTTACTAGTATATTAATAATGGAAAATTTGATTAACCATTGCAGGTCTAAAATGCAGTAGAAATGGTCCACCGGGGCCTACATTGGTATTTTTGCTTATTGTGCTGTCAGTTCTTGGAGCATCTTCAAATGCTTCATATCCCTAAAATCTGCACAGCCTGAGATAACAGGTTATGTAAGTCAGTAATTATTAAAATTGTGTCAGAAATTAAAAGAACATATGTTTTAATCAAATTTCTAAATCCAGGAACATGAATATATATTTCCACTTTACTCTAAGTTATTTGAACCAGAGTGTCTCTCAGTGCCAACCCTCAAGCCAAGAAAGTCGTGATGTAATTTCTTTTGTTGTTCTTGAGGCTGTACATCATCAGATTCTGCTATAGGTGTTGATTTTTTAAAATGTGTGTTGAATAAATGATGTATTTATAACAACACATTGCGTAGTAGCCTAATATTTTTAAATTTCCAGTCAGCTTTTAACACTGACTTCATGCAGGGCTTCATGCAGGACAAGCATTTCTGGCCATGATTATCTTATCACAGAAACCGCAGGGCCCCAGATCAGTCCGTCGCTGGCCAATGGCAGGCCACCAGGCCTCTTTACTGAGAAAAACCCTGATAATGATTGATAAAAATAAAAACATTACAAATATCTGATTTATTCTTTCCGTTAAAGATTATGTTAACCACTCAGACAAATTTAAATGATTAAAAAAAATCCCTAAGTATATAAAACGCGGTCACAAAATCATGAAAAATGTAAATGTCGTACACAACATGATGATGACGCAAAAGGCAAAAGCTTTAACTTTCTGCCACAAAAAGAATGAATGCCCAAGCTATTATGGTTTTTATCTAACATTGATTTAAACGGGATAATTCAGTTTTCATCTGGTTGAAAAGGCCACATTAGCTTTTCTCTTCAGCTAATCAGACAAATTCTGAACAGACGTCAAAGCACCAATCAAATTAAGCATTTTGATTAACTGCTTTTAATGACTATAATTCTGTTGACCAGTCTAACACAGAGCTTTCAGTTTTCAGTGAGAGTAACAATCCCAAACCACAGATCAACTTTCACCAAGAGTCTGTACACACTGAAACCCAGCAGAGGCTTTCTGTCCTCTCTGTAGGACAACAAAACATTATTTTTCTAGCACATTTTCCACACATGGTGCTTCACAGGAGTCATCGAGGCCGAAGCATCAACATAAGTGACATAAAATGAGTAAAATGGCACATTTACAAAGAAAAACTGAGAAAATAAAACAGCAGGAGAAGTCAAAGAGTCAAATTTATCGTGCAGATTTTAAACAACAGCCCAGAGTTTAATGAGAAGCAGCAGATGAGCTCGGACCGATCTGTGCCTTGGCCAGACATGCAGCAGCTTTTTTTTTTGCTGCTGAGCTCCACGTGCTTCTCAGCTAATCGGGGGAAACCTGTAAAACACGTTGACTAATCTCTCCTGTGTGTCTTACAGGAAGTAATGTTTGTCAGAGGAAGTCAGGGTGGGAGGAAGCGCCTGGGGCGAAGTCGTGGTGGATAGAAAGGTGTCTGCTAACCTCTGATCTAGCCACAGCCAGGACAAACAGAGCTAAACGGGGCTCAGGTTAGCCAGAAAAGACCGGCATTGTTATTTTAAAAAAGTCCAGGACATGATGTGCTCTCAGTTTTATGTGACTCTTCTCTGAGTGCACACAGGAACGCAGAAGATAGATCCAAATTTGATTAAAATAGAAAGCAAATATCAAGCGAAAGTTGCCAGAATGCTAAAACTGAACACGTAGGATCAGCCAAGAGCCTGCAGGATTTCTCTCCAATCATACACGACAGCAGCTGATTTCAATCTTCACCACGCTTAGCTTCAGCAGCTAATTAATAGAAGAAAATGAGCCGCTGGTTGTGGTGGTTCGTTCAGAGTGAAAACCAGCAGACTGTCGCCCAGCTGTTCCACACATCCCTGATGCATGTAGCTGCACGTTTCCACGTCAGTCTGACGTTTTGTAATTTAAATGTTTTATTGCATTTCATTCTATTTTCTGTCGCAGTTGTGGAAGAAAACAAGAATGAGGGAAGCATCAGCAGTCGTTAGTGCTGAGCTGAGAACTTTGAAGTATATATTTTGTCGTCTTAATCCCAGAACTAAACCCCCAAAACCTTCGCAGCAAACATCAAGATGTCCCGACATGGTTCAAAAATAGTTCCAAAGTGAAAATTGTGCTGAAATCCAGGATGTTACCTCATCAGATGTCCTTCCTGGGTCAACTGGTCAACTAATGTCCCATGGGGTTCATATTCGGGCCACCTTGAGTGGATGTCTATGCGAACAGCGAAAAGCGGCAACTTTCATAACTCCTGAACCAGACATACAAAAACAAATGTACCTACTCTTTCACACAACACCAGGAATCAAATGGAAATGTCACTGACCTGGCAAAGCCACTCTTTACTGGAGAAAAGTAGAAAAAATAACCATTTTTAGATTCATAATAATACTGATTTTGCTATTTTAAGTGTTCTGCATTAGCCAAATTAAATTAGTTTATTATCTTATGTCATATATTATTTCTGTAATTTAATATTATCAGACTTTTATTGCACATATTCTGACTTACATTCCAATCTCTTAGACTTTCATTCCAAAGTCTAAGACTTTAAGTCCATATGATTTCTTTTCCTTCATTCAGGAGGCAGAGGAGAAAGTTAGCATTAATTTGTCACACTGGCAGTAAATGTACAGTTTAGGTTCCAGTGTGTCAGTTAATAAATGCTGCAGCCTCTCAAGACCAAGAAAAGTCTTGTTTGATATTTGTGAAAAGTATCAATACTTCAGTACCACATTGTTTAAAACAATATAATAGTAACATTCAATTGTATCAAAAGTACCAAAGATCTAAAAAAAAAAGGAAAAATCTAAGAGCTCATTTAAGACCTCAGTTTAATTTGGTCTTTATTGTCCTGCTTGAAATCTGGCTTACAACAAAACCAGGCAGTGTTTCATGACTTGACTATCCTATTTTGTATGCCTACGACTTTTTTATCTTTTTGTCATGGCATCAAATAGATATTAGGTATCCTTTTTTTTAAACTAGTATTGTATCAAAGTTTAAAAATTCTAGTGTCATGACAACCTTAGTTATCTCCCAACTGCCAGAATAGTTGGGGTTAGCTCCAAAGTAAGCTGAGCAGGAAAAGGCTAATGATAACAACTAACCTTGGTGCCTACAATGTTGCAATCGTGTCACTTTCAGAAGCTTTTTAATACAGCCTTGAACTGCAGCATCTTTTTTGGAGACTTAAATGAAATAAATCCAACACTGAATGTCTTTTAATTATTTTTTCTGTATTTAAAATAGTTTTTTGTTATTAGCATGTTGTTAGCACACTTGAGTTGAGTGTGTTGACCTCAAATGCATTGTGCAATGGACTAACATAAGATTGACTCTGGCTGATGCTTGCTGAGTTGTGTAAAATATAGTTGAAGTTTTTCTGTAGAAAAGACAATGCAGGAAAACTAAAAAAATGCTGATGCTGATGCTTTTATCATGAAGATATCGTTACTGTTCTTGGAAAATAAGCAGATGTGCCTCATCAGACAGCAAATGCAACATATCTAGATAATGAGGCAACTGTTTACACCGTCATCTAGTGACTAAATCAGTGACTAATTTTGACCACACGATGAGACAGAATCAGTCACATCATATGTTTGCTCCGTGGTTATTAATCAGAGCAACACTTCCGCGGAAAAGGAATATTTTCAGAGTTACAAGCAGACTCCTTGTAGTTTTTTAAATGCTTGAAATAAACCTAGCTCCTTTCTGTATTATGGCTACTCTGTAAGTCTTTCAGAGCTGGTAAAAGTTGATGTTAAAGGCTTAATCAGGGTGGATATCTGAGGAGAAACACTCAGACAAAGTCTGCACTGAGTTACAGTTAGTTCAAAGTTATCTCAAAGGGAAATTCCAGCGTTTTTCAACCTGGTTCTTATTCTCATAAATGTGACTGTGGATTGTTGCAATCGTCACCTCTGCTCCAGGAATTAGGGAAGCATGAGTCAAGCAGTGTGAGCCTTCTAGAGCAAATAAATGATGCTAGATACAAATAAACTGGCATAAATATTTTCAAACACTCGTCTCTGAGTCGCTGAAGTAAATGACATTCGTGGATCAGCTGTTGTGGCTCCAGTAACTGCACTGGAATCTGTTTGAAATGACATAAAATCAGTTTATTTGGAAAGCTTTAGGAGGCTCGAGCCGCCTCTCCCGATAAATGTTGTTCTCTGGAGTCTAATCATGTACCCATCGCAAATAAACTCAAACACTTCATCTTAATGTTGTGAAATGTTGTGGTGTCTTTTAATATCCTGAAATTCTGTTGTTGCTGTGGTGTCTTAATGTTTTATCAAATAAACAAAAAAATAAAACAGTGTTCTTAATTACACCATGTCTTAAAGCCACTGAAAACTGAAGAAATAACAGACCTTAGAGTGCTGTAATTGACCAATCGGAATCAAGCATTTAACAAAGCCATATAATAATAGTTTATAAAGATGCTCTTAATATTGGCCCCAACCATAATTAGTATGAACTAACAGTTAATTAATGCTAAAATAAGCATCATATTCTGTCAATAAATGTCTCTTGTTAACATTAGTAAAGGTTTACATGCAAATTAGAGTACTAACTGTTATTATGATTGATAAAAAATGTTAACTAACATGTCTTTTATGCATGTGACTATTTTTAGTTCACAGCAAAGAGAAAATTTTTATAAATGTTTATTTATGGACCCACGTGTCCATCCTCAAACTTCAGACATCTGGTACTTTTGGTAAAGATCAATACAATCCATCATCTACATTTAGAAGTTTGCCTCTTCCTTTATTTTCATGATGTTCATTAGCTTAACCTAACCAATAATTTATTGTGCATGTTATATAAGTTATAAATAATGCTTATGAAGTATTAACTAAGGTTAATTAATGGATCTTTATTGTGTTGTAAATGTTGCAAAATACTTAATTTCAGCCACTCAAATATGAATATTTTCTGGTTTCTGGTCATTTCTTGTGGTTTCTCTTTGTCTTTTGACATTTATGAATCAATGATGACGGCAGAAAATTGATTTGCTGATAAAATAATTGAAATAATAACATCAGAACTGCAAATTGATTAGTTGTCAACTATTGAATTAATCACCAACTATTTTAATAATTGATTCATCTTTTTGAGTCACTTTATATTTTAAAAAAAAAGTAAAAATTCTCTGATTTGAGCTTCTTAAATGTGAACATTTTCTGGTTTCTTGTCCTCTCTGACAGTAAATTGAATATCTTTGGGTTGTGGACAAAGCAAGACATTTGAGGACACCAACTTGAGCTTTGATCAACATTTTTCACCATTTCCAGACAACTTGATTGTGATTATGTGTGTGTGATTATGAAAATAATCGCTATTTGCAGCCCTACATTTGGATCAAGATTCACTTACAGTGTCGCCTGTTTCTCATCTCAGAAACATATTTTAGTGACTTTTAAGCTGCAGCATACGCAAGATCGCAATCAGGCGGCCGTCATCCTGTGCTTTGCTTGGAAACCAACTAAGCAACGTCACATGTTTGATTGCTGTGATTGGTCGTAGGTCTCTCCAGTTATCCGTCCCCTGCAGTTCAAAGCTAAATCGTGGTCTTCTACTCTCCAGAACCCTTTTTTAACAGAGTGTTGTAGTGCAGACATTTCCAGAGTCAGGATACAGTTACTGATCTGTCATGATCTCATTTTCCTCAGAGGAACAAGCTGCTTCCTGACTTCACTTCCCTTTTATCGACCCAAATCTGTCGGTCAAAGTTAGCATCTCCTTTCATTAGATAATCTGGGAGCCGTTGATGGATGTGCCTTGTATAACGAGACGCTCCTGCCAAGCACTTTGATTGGTCCGAGACGCCGTCCAACAATGACGATAATTCACGTAATGGCAGCTCTTGCAGGAATAGGGGAGCTTGTTATCAATCTTGATTAGACTCTTTTGCTTTTTGAGTCATTTTTATGTTTTGCTCGTTGCTGTGGGGAGAACTTTTCAGCCAGTACACATGTTAGTTGTGTTGTTGATGTCAGACTACCTCTGAGGATGTTTTTAATTAAAATTACAGCCTCTTTGATCTGACAGGATAAAACTGAACTACAAATCACTGTTTTAGACATATTAAGTATTTTTTTAAAAATGCCGTTTGAGGTAGTATTGATGTATTTCCTCTATTTCAGTGCGCCATGTTGAAGCTATTAAAATGATTGTTGTGTTTTGAATCATGACATTGTACCATGCTTCATCTTTCATAGCTTTTACATCAGAACCAGAATTATTTTGATTTCTGCACACGTTTTCGCCCTTTACAAGTCTTAATATTGTTGACTTTTGAGCAAATTAAACTTTATTTACTTGATTTGACAAAACATGCAGATAAACACAAAATAATAGCATGAAAATACAAGTGAAGATACAGAAGACTCAAGGGGCTTTCACATGACAAGAAATTTGTTCCGGACCTACCATGAGATAGAGCGCAGAGCATAGCGCTCCAACCACGTGAGATCTTCCACGGGTCTGGGGTTCCCATCAAGACTCGACCATCAGTGTCTCCCTCGTCTGCTTGTGTTGCTTCCACACATCTGTGGTCTCTCCTGCCTGTGTCGTCACATGCAGCTGTTATGTCATTGGTTGCGCTTTGAAAGGTCAGCAGCAAACGAGGTCAAAGTTCAAGTAATTTGAACTTTGGGACAGCCAGCGCAAAGCGTTTTTACCACTGATCGTGTTGGGGCCTCCAGGGCAGCTTGTACGGTAAAGCAGACAAAGGGTGCAGCTACGCGCTTGTAACCATAGCAACGTAAACAGATGTGACAAATAGACTGTAGTCAATCAAACAGTTTCAGTAAGAATTCATAGTTAGATTAGGTTTTTAAATTATTGATTGATCTGTTGATTATTTGCTTGATTGATCGATGAGTTGCTTGTTGGGCTGCAGCTAATGATCACTTTACTTCTCAGTTAATCTGTCATCATTTTCTAGATAAATTACTTTGTTGTTTGATCCATAAAATGTCAGAAAATGGTGAAAAATCTTGATCAATGCTCAAATGTCTTGTTTTGTCCACAACCCAAAGATTGACAGAGGGGAGTAAAGAAACCAGAAAATATTCACATTTGAGAAACTGAAAACAGTGGATTTGTGGCATTTTTTTGCTTGAAAAATGACTAAAATTGTGAATTGATTGTCAAAATAGTTGACCTAATTATTGCAGAGCATAACCGTCATCGTACCGTATTTGGTCATGTGATTGGATGCATCAAGATCTGCGTGGTTTATGATTTTGTCGTTAAAGTTAAAGAAGTGCAGGGTTGTCAGCATCTGAAAACATAACTGATACTCCTCTTCCTTGTCTCTTCTTCTGCATGTGATGCAGCCTTATTGAAAAAAAACAAAACAAAAGCCCTCCTCTATGTGTTGAATCTTCCTCACGGCAAGGAGGAAATGGGCAGCTGTCGGCGGTCGCCACCTGTTTTTCTGCTCTGTGTTTTGGTTCCTTTGCGCTCAGTCTCTTCGCGGCTGTAAATCTCACCACGCCACGTGTAGAAACCAGTGACTGCTGACCTGTAGGGTTTAACATTTTAAACTTCATCCACCTGCGCATCACTCTCTCCTTTAATCAGCTTCTGTCCTGTGGAAAAAGTTTGTCTTTTATCCAGAAATAACTGCCAATCAGGAGTGAGTATGAGTAATAAATGTGTGATATTAACGTTGGGAGGTTCTAGTGCTGCTGCTGAGGTTTGGGACTCCCCCCTGCGCTCCTCGCTGCGCGTCTGGAGCTGCAGCAGGCAGCGCCGTCGTTTTAATGACAGGGAAGTGAGATTGGTTAGATCTTTATGGTGGAAAATTACTGGCAGCCTCTGGGCCCCGCCCCTCTCCTTATGAATGAGAGTTTACATAGGCAGCGAGGCAAGTATGTGTGGGTCATTAAGGAAACGAGATGCTGCCAACCTGCAAAAAAGACGGTTTGGTACAGCAGGAGCTTGATCTGCTGCAGCATCTTCAGTAACAGCTTATGTTTTATTATAGAGAAGAAAAACACACATCATCACCTTCTTTTGTCTGCAGGAAAGTTATTCTTTTTTCAGCATAATGGGCTTGTTTGGTGCTGCAGGAACCTGACTCGCTGTTGGACATAATATAATTCCTTCAGAACAGATTTAATTCTGGCTGGGAGAAACAGAGATAAACATTTGCTACATAACTAGAGTAATTAAATATTTCTCACCTGTCGTCTGTGTCTTGCTTTCAAGATTTATTTTCTTCCTTTTTGACATTTATGAGTCATTTTCAGTCCTGTTTGATGCGGCAGGAATTCACTTTAAGGTGCAATAGTCCAGGGTTGGACACAAATGTCTGAGAATAACACAGATAAACGAAACAAAACCGACATTATGATAATTATGACATAATTATATATTTCTCACTTGTTTTCGTATGTCTGAGTCCTTTTTTTAAAAGATCTTTTATTACTTCTTCATATTTATGAGTCATTTTCAGTTGCATTTTCAAGTTAATGTGCATTAGCCCAGGGTTGGACACAAATGTCTGACAACAGCACAGATAAACAAAACACAACTGATTTAATCAGATATTTCTCAGTTGTCTCCCTTTGTCTGAGTCATTTTTTTTTAGCACTTTTTGATATTTGTGTATCATTTTCAATGTTATTACGAAACTGAGTGAAAATGATTTACATGTATTATTTGTATTGCCAATATTGGAACGGATTGTAACATAACTTAAAAAATTTGACATTCCTCAACTTTATGGACTGATTTCTATGTAAAGGACTTTGCTTTTCTGTGAAAATTGAGAGCATGTGATGTTAATGTTCGTTCCAGAGACCCTTGGCTCTCTTCAGCTCCTCTACAGTGCCAACGAGGGCTCGGCATTGGTACTTGATATTACTTGGTACCCAGTACCAAATAGTATTTGATTGTTTTTGTATGCAGATCTAGAAAAAAAAATGAATATTTGCCACCAAAATATGGCTGTGTATTGCCAAGATTCTGACAGCATAGTACGCTTCATGATGCAGGGGTTATGATTCAATATATTCAGATATATTACGATACTGTAACCAAAGTGATATACTGCTATTTTTTCATCTAATTTTACGAAAATTGTAATAGTATAAAGAACAAGAGTGAAAAAAGATTGCAATCACAACAGTGAAGATCGATAACAACACCGTTATTTAACGGTCAGAGGTTTGAACACGCCAGTATGTTTCCCTTTGTCTTTCGATATTTATGAGTCACTTTCAGCAGCAGAAAATTGACTAACTGATAAATGAGCCAGCAGTGTTTACTCCTCTCTGACAGTAAACTGAATATCTTTGGGTTGTGGACAAAGACATTTACGTACGTCAGCCTGGTCTTTGGCTGGGATTTTTCACCATTTTCTGGAATTTTATGCACCAAACAGTGAATCAATTAATCCAGAGAATGATCAACAGATAAATTGATAATTAAAATAATCATTCATTGTAGCCATATTTTAGACACTTTTCCCTAAAATTCAGCCTGATGTATTTGGTATCTCTGAAGACTGTGGGATCTCTTTTACAATTTAAAATCAAGTTTTGTGGATTCAATAATGGTTGGCTTCACAGGATGAGTATGCAGTGACTGACACTGCTTTCATATTTGAGTTTTATATCAAAATACAAGCAAATCAATGTTTTCTGTGATAATGAAAATAATTCTAACCCTAAATAACCCCAACATTGGGTGAAAACAACCAGTTATCTTGCATTTGATTGGTGAACAAATGGTTTTCAACCAATAACTATGTATGTCTACGTATTTAATGATTAAGTTATTCATTGTGTAGTCTGTAAAATGTCCAGAAATTGTGCAACCAACAGTCAAAAACCCAAAGACTTCATTTACTATCATAAATGACAAAGAAAAGCAGCAAACCCTCACATTTAGGATGAAGAAACCAGCAAATATTTGACATTTTTGCTTGAAAAATAGCTAAAACCTTGGTACTATGTTGACCCAAAGTGTGTGTAGTTTTGCACATTTCAAGCTCAAATCTTTCCAGATGAGAAACTGGATTGTCTAACAAGATTTTTGACACAGAACCAGATGCAATAAACAAGTTAAACTAAACTAAGGGTCTTTATTCAGTCATCATATCACATCTCCTGCCTGGATTTTTTCAACACGGTGGTCTAATTAGGTTTTCATCACAGCGCAGACTAATGTTAATGACAGCAGATTTTCATGTTCTTTGGAAATTTGATCCGCTGCGAGGCAGACAAACACAGATTATTCCGGCGGTGAGCAGTGATTACTAATGTAATCAGCAGGTTACATCGACCTACATCTACGATTGCCGTCTCTCCGTGTTTTTCATCTTTTTCTTGTCTTTTATTCAGAGGCACTTGAAGCCAAAGCATGAAAAAAAGCCTGTCGGAGCAGATCGCCCTAAATCCCCCTCCCACCAACATCTATCCCAGCTGTCTCCGCTGCCGTTTCTGGGAATATTTTTAATCTCTGGAATCAAAGTTGTGTAATTGATAGGGCTATATGCCACAAGGGAAGGCAGGATGGTTTAAAGTAAAAAAAGGCCTGTTGAGCCAGGCCTGCGTCACCATCTGAGCAACTTTTTTCTTTGTTTTATCATGTTTTTGCGTCTCCGAAAACTCCCCGCCTGTGATCGGACGCCAGGAAAGTTTAAAACAAAAAGGGAGAACAGAAAAATAACTGTCCCCCAGAGCAGAAAGGTGTGAAGGAAGATCTTTTATCTCCATGAACTCAGAGGAAGCCGTCTTGTGAAATTGCCACAGAGGCGTTTTGACATCATGCAGAGTTTCACAACACGCAGCCTGCAGAGCTCAAACTTCAGCTCAGTAGTTTTAACTTTAAATTTAATCTGTTTTCACTTCTATTGTTTTACCCGTTAGTCACATACGCGGCTAAATGTTTTCACAGTTTCTCATTAGCTTAAACGGTGATGCTCAACGCTTGAATTTGTCCCGACATTGTTCAGCTGCAGTGTCATTGGTTTATATTAGCCTGGCTGAGCTCAATGGAAAGCCACAGAGTTGCTAAAATCACTGAATAAGACTGGATGTTGTAATCCCTAGCAGACTGTAAGAGGGCTGCAACTAAAGATTGCTTCTTATTATTTTGCCTGACATTTATATTTTTTGATTTATCGATGAATTGTTTAGTCCAGAAGTTTTCAAAGCGACGTGGGTTGCGCCAAACAGTTTCAAGACAGGCTCGGTGAAGGAGAGTTGAAAAATGATGACATCAGTTTATCAAAAGGAGATCACAGAACGCTTAAATGTGTGTGATGTGGTGACACCGCAAAAATATTGGGTAGCGGGTATGAAATATATATTTATATAAATTCATGGGTGCAGTAAATATGTTTTTTCACCAGGACAAGTCAGAGGTTAAAATGACTGTGCAGTTTTCTTCAACATTTATATCAGTTCATACAGTAATATCAAACCTAATCAGCCTTTAGGCTTTTATTGTGAAGGTCTACAACACGACCCCACATCCTGCCAAACAACAGGACGTCACTGTGTGATCTGACGGTGATGTCGGCCAGCTGACAGCTAAAACTGACGGCATAAAGGTAAAAATAGACAGTACTATGTTGCTACTGTGTCTTATTTTTGGCAAATTGTAGACAAAACATCGTCAAGTCGTCTTGGGCTTTGGGAAACACTGACTGAAAAACCATTTTCAGATATTTTTTAGACCAAACAACTAATCAACTCATCGAGAAAATAGAAAACAGATTAATTGACGATGAAATGAATAGTTAATTCCAGCCAAAGTACCACTTTTATATGAAGTCCAGCAACAATGCTGCTACAATAAAACTCAGAAAGACTGACTGACATGTGATGTTTATTATTTTTGGAAATATGAATTATGATGTTGAGTGCCTAGAAGTGTGTAATTCAGCTGTTCCCCATGGACTAGTGTGGGGTTGCAAATTGTAAGTACTTTCCATAATTGATCTTTGGTAATAGGCTTGAGTGATATAACTGAGAATCCTGTCACGATTGTGAAGTTTCATATCAGTTGATATTGATAAATATTGATGATGTAGGTTGTGACTGATGACATGTTGTGTAGTCCAAGGGGTGGAAGTGGCTGAGGTGATAAAATTAGTAAATATCACGATATTTTTGACCAAATACCTTAATACTGGGACAATACTGTAGGGGTGACTGTTGGTGCTTTCACAAAATATTAACTCAGTTAGATTTTTTGATAAATAATCATCAGTAATATGGATATAATGACTAAGTGAATAAAGACAAACATCTCACTTTATAGTAACGCAGCCTTTAAATCCAGGAAAAGACAACACTTACGACATATCACAATATAATGATGTCCAAAATCTGTCATGATGTCAAGTCTCATATCATGATATGATTAATATTGATATATTGTCTGGCCCTAATTGCTAACATTGCAACCTACCATCCCAATTATAGAGTAAAAAAACCAACCAAAAAATCACAATAAGTTGCTATATCAAATCGCAGTACTTGTAGAATTGCAATACATATCCAGTGTCCAAGTATCATGATGATGTGATCAAGTCAAAATCAATCAAATCGCAGGATGCGCAATATTTGTTAAAGGTGAAATGTGTGTCAAAATTCCATAAATATTGTGGTGCTGCAGAGATGTCCTGGCCAACACGATTTTTTAGACCTCAGAATACATCTTTGTTTGGTACAGATCCCTGAAAACACATAACACATCACAATGGTTTCAATCTGTTTATGAGACTTAATAAGAATAATGATGTAAAAATGATCCTTTCCTCTAACATCGCAAATCATCGGTCAAAATAATTGCAGTCATTCAGCCCTAAAATCATCCCAGCCCCGAGAAGTTGTGATGTCCTGATGCTCATTTAGTGTCATTCAGGCCAAAATTTTGCATGTGCTTAGACTGTGAGTGTCTGCATGGTGTTAAATTCATCATCTGGTCAGAATTGTGTGGACCACATGGTTTGACAAATGCAGACACCCAATATAGTACAAACACAGACAAAAAATAATCACATTCATGAAGCTTGAACCAGCAAATATTTTTGCTTTTTGTAGTTTTTTTTGATGCAAGCCACTGACTAATGTCCGGCACTGCTCCGCCTGTGTCCCTCTGAAGTGGTGACAGAGTTGTGACCAAAAGCAGCTCTGTGGAAACACCATCAGTGTTATGATCTGATAGCTGGACGCGACCGTTGCTGCTGAGTTTCACTGCTCTGTTAGACTCCAGCCAAGTCACTGAGTGTTTCATCCAAATATGTAGTCAGGAAATTAAAACCTCGCTCTCTCTCACACACACACACACACACACACACACTGTGGGTATTAATTATGCAGCTGTAGAGCTCGGTGTGTGTGTGTGTGTGTTCATGTGTGTGTGATGGTTTATAGTAGATAATCCCAGCTGTAGGTGTTGGCGTGTTGCTGCAGGATCCACCGTGACACTTAAAATCAACATCAACTTGTGGATTATTACAGTTTTCTTAACGTGAAAACAGAAACAGATCGATATCTGATACTAAATACACACAGCAGAGATTAAATCTGCTGATCGCTTTGAGTCACTCATTTTTAATTTCCCTTCTTTTAATCAAATGAGGGATATAATCATGCAATAAAGTTAATAAAATTCTATTAAAAACAGACAGAAATGACTTTTATTGTCCAACACAGTGAAATGAAATTATTAAAATTAACCTGGAACAAACCTGAAAAGAGTCTGTGGTTCCATCTTGTGCATGGTATGTTATCATAATTATGACAATTACACTGCAAAATGAAAGAAATTCACCTTCTTAGACCTAAAACTATAATTTTCCTTAAGCAAATATAAATGTTGACATAATTAAATTATCCTATTTTTGTTCAGCAAGAAAAAATAGAAAGAAAAAAGAACTTAGAGAAACTAATTTTTGAACATTTTTAGCGCAGAAAGTTTCCAGTAAACAACTGGAAATACAGCACCAAGGTGGTTTTTCTTGCTTTGTTTAGCTTAACCTGGGGCTGAGTGAGCTAGGTGCACGGCTAACCAAGCTAAAAGCAGTTAGCAGTTAGCTATTTTTGCAACAAGTAAAGCTATCATAAGTCTTAAGTCAGCTAGCTGCACAGCTAAGGGCTGGATTATACTACCAAATGGATATTTACATCCATTTAATCCCTGATTTGACTAAGTCTAAAGCTGATCTTTAATCTAATCAGTGACTAAAGTTATAAAGTTGTGTTTTTGTACATTGAGGCCCTCAGAAACACCCCTGAATGCAGGATGAGTTCTTAACATTTTTCTTTAGTATTATTTACAGGACATGACAAACTCTTAAACATGATCAAGATTACCTAAGAATACCTCATTAAAAATGCTTTCTTCATCATTGTTGGGCCGGATACTGGAGTTTTGGTGACATATGGCACAAAATGTATGAGAAAAAAACACTTCAATGACTCATGGGAGCTTTAAAAAGCAAAACAGTATCAAAGATTGATGTCACATGTTATTGGCAGGCTCTTCTGAGGAAGATTTGAAAGCTAATGTGCTAATTACCTGCGGCTTGTGGCTAGAGCTTAAACAATGAATTGACTGACAGAAAATTAATGGGCAACCTGAGCGTAAATTAATCATTTTAGTAAGTTTGCAGCTCTAAAAATATGAGTATTTGCTGGTTTTCTGAGTCTGCTATGATAGTAAACTAAATTTGAACTGACCTTTTTTGGGTTTTGGACTGTTGGTCATAAAACAAGACATTTAATATGTCAGCTTGTGTTCTGACAATTTGTGAGCAGCATTTTCCACCATTTTTCAGACCAAATAATTAATCCAGGAAGTCACTGGCAGACTGCAGTAAATTTTCTGGTCTCTCCAGGTAGATCTGTCCACTGCAGCTCTATTTACTCATGAAGTCCATCTGGATCCACCAGAGAAATGAGCTCATGTCTCGTGTTCTTGAAGCCGATCTTTCGTCCCCGGTGGTTTTTGAATGCTGAAGGTTCTCCTCCTCCTCCTCCTCCTCCTCCTCCTCCTTCTTCTTCTTCTCTGCTCCTCTCCTTCTCTTGTTTACATACTTGAGCTCCTGCAGATGAAAGAGGAGCCGGCGCCTCCTTCCAGCTGGTTCAGACATGTCGGCAAACTGGCCTTCCTCGCCGCCGGGCCCAAACACCAAAACAATGGCTCTGGTTGTGTAATCACTCTACACACTGCAGAGGGCTGCGTTAACCCTTTAATGTCCTCCAGGAAACAAAGCACATGTTCAAAATAAACACTGACTGTGCAGAACACATGGAGTTCATTTAGGATTGTAGGTTAGTTTGAAGGTGACGCTGCAGAAACATGAAATGGAAATTAACTGACACTTAAATGTTTCATTCTGTATTTGCATTGTGTTTTGATTGAACAGAGTCGAGTCGAGCTGTACTTTGTACACTCTTAGAAATAAGGCTTCCAAAAGGGTTCTTCCTGAATGGCTGAGGTTCTACACAGAATCAATTGGTTCTAAAGAATCTTTTTTTTGAAGAAAGGGTTTGTCAAGTGTTCTTTTATGGACTAGGGGTTCCATAAAAGGTCAATATAAACCCCAAAGATAAAAAATGTCCTCGGTAGAACCCCGAGTTCTAGATAAAGCCCCTGGACTATGCAAAGGTTCTCAGTAGAAACCCCTGGGTGGGTTCTTGATACAAACCTTGGACCATAAAAAGGTTCTTTGTGGGACCCCCTGATTATGTTCTAGATAAAACCCTTGGAATATTAAAAGGTTTCTGGTAGAACCCTCTGGTTGGGTTCTCGATACAATCCTTAGAATATAAAAAGTTCTCAGTAGAATCATCTGAATGAGTTCTAGATAAAAACCCTTGGAATATTAAAATGGTTCTCTGTGGGACCCCCTGGTGATGTTCTAGATAAAACCCCTGGAAGATAAAAAGGTTCTGTAGAACCCCCTGAGTGTGTTCTAGATAAATCTCTTGGACTATAAAAAGGTTCTCAGTAGAACCCCCAGAGTGTGCTCTAGATAAAACCCTTGGACTGTAAAAAGGTTCTCAGTAAAACCCCTGGGTTGGGTTCTAGATAGAACTCTTGGAATATAAAAAGGTTGTTGGTAGAACCCCCTGAGAGTGTTCTGGATAAAACCTTTGGAATATAAAGAAGGTTCTTAGTAGAACCCTCCTGGCTGGATTTTTGTCACCACCCTAGATAGAATCCCCAGAGAGAGTTCTGGGTATAGGGGTTCTCCGTAGAACCTCTCATAGTGGGGTTCTGGATGAAACCTTTCACAGATGGTTCTAGGTAGAACCCTCTGAAAGGGTCCCAAGTGAAACCTTTCTTAAAGGCTCTATCAGGGAGCAAAAAGGCTTTTCGTATGGGGACAAGCCAGAGAACTGCCTTTATTTCTAAGATTGTAGTGGAAATACACCTGTTCTTCCCCAAAGCTCCGTCTCCTGTAGGTAACACACTGAATAGTGATAAGAACCAAAAAAGGTGGATGTTCCATTTTAGCCGAGGAGGAAAAGCCTGAATTCATTCACAAATTAGACCAAAACGTCTTAAACTCAGCAGGTTTGAATCCTCAGTGGTGCAGTCAGATCACTGCTCACAGGCTGCAGGCCGATCACACCCATAAACCCGTCACTCCCCTCCAGCTGTTTAAAGGTAGCTCATCATGTGTTTCTTATTGGGCTTCATGTAGCAGCAGCTGACGGAGCTCTTGAAGCCATCAGCGTCCATGTGCGCCGCAGTCCTCCGCCCGACAAAATATTTTTAGCCGTGTGTGTGGTGGGTACTTAGGAGCCAAATAAAACCTGTCGCCCTGCCCCCGACGGGCTGGAAGGGAAGGTGAGAGATTCCCAGCAAACAGATCCAGTGTCCCACATTAGAGTTTTGGCACATGTGCCAGGAGGTGACACCCAAAAACTAATATTAACAGTTAGGTATTTTGATGGTTAAGACATTTTTGACACATTTCCAAGAAAGATGCATTAGAATAATTTGTTTTATTTAAAAAATATCTTTGATTTCAGCTTAAAAAGTCATTGAAGTGAAAAATCTGCTGCAGAAAAAGTCTTGTTTTTGACAATATTTAAAATTAGCCATAGTGTAAATACAGTGTAAGGAGAAACATGATTGAGTCAGGTTATTTAGATGCAATTGCCAATTGAAGCTAAGATCATTTATTTATTATTTATCATGACATCTACCTGAAATAAAGCAAAATATGAACCAAAACAAGTGTCAGTTGTCAAAAATTAATGAAAACAAGATATTTACTGTTTGTGACACATTCCCAACAAAACTACAGTGGAATAACCTGTTTAAATTCAGAAAATGTCTTTGATTTCAGCTTCAGAAGTCAATAAAGTGACAAATCTGCTGCAGAAAAACCATTATTGTTCATTCTGCTATTCTACTATTCCCAACTGAAGCTAATTTGCTGTAAAGATATGTAATTTATCATGAAATCCAGAAATAAAGTAATAAAAACTAAAATATGAATCTAAATAAGTGGCAGGTTGTCATGATTCATAAAGAAAGTGGTGGATGATCAAGAATTTCTGGCAGTTTAAGGCAAATTAGCTCAAGTTAACATTCAAGTTTATTGTTTTGTCCAACCAACAGTAAAGAACATCTTGTATTGTCCCGGTACCAAAAAGAAAATGTCCAGCTGAACTAAATGACTACAGACCGGTGGCCCTTACTTCACACATCATGAAAACCCTGGAGCGGCTGATTCTACGTCTTCTGAGGCCTGAGGTCAAAGACAAACTCGATCCCCTGCAGTTTGCCTACAAAGAACACATTGGAGTGAATGATGCAGTACTCTACATGCTCCACCGTTCCCTCTCTCATTTGGAAGAATCTGGCCTTATGTAAGAACTATGTTTTTTGACTTTTCAAGCGCATTTAATACCATCCAACCCAACATACTCAAAAACAAGCTCATAGAGATGGGAGTGGTTTCTTCCTTTGTCTCCTGGATCACGGATTACCTGACAGAAAGGCCACAGTTTGTCAGGTTAGGGAACTGTTTTTCTGGGACATTAATGAGCAGCACAGGGGCTCCACAAGGGACTGTCCTGGCTCCATTCCTGTTCACATTGTATACAGCAGACTTTAAATATAACTCTGAGTCCTGCCACATCCAGAAATACTCAGATGACACTGCTATTGTAGCTTGTATAAGGAATGGACAGGAATCTGAATATAGGGATTTGATAAAATCCTTCAGTGACTGGAGTCATAAAAACTGCCTCATACTAAACACATCAAAGACAAAGGAAATGGTCATTGATTTCCGTAGATCCAAGCCCCCACTTCAGCCTGTGAACACTTGTGGAGTGGACATCGAGGTGGTAACAAACTATAAATATCTTGGTGTACACCTGGATAACAAGCTGGACTGGTCCCTTAACACAGATGCACTCTACAAAAAGGGGCAGAGCCGCCTCTTTTTTCCTAAGGAAGCTCAGATCTCTAAACATCTGCAGTAAGATGCTGCAGATGTTTTATCAGTCTATTGTGGCAAGTGTTTTATTTTATGCTGCAGTCTGCTGGGGAGGAAGTTTGGGAAAAAAGCAAGCAAGGAGGCTGGATAAGCTTGTGAAAAAGGCTGGCTCTGTGATCGGAGTAAGGATGGACTCTCTGGAGGAAGTTGTGGAGAGAGACACAATGAGGACGGTGGAGGCCATCCTAAACAACATGGATCATCCACTGCATAACACCTTGATGGACCAAAGAAATAATGGTGGTGGAAGGCTTCTCTCTCTTCGTTGTAGGACAGAGAGATACAGAAGATCTTTCATACCAACTGCCATCAGACTCTATAATTCTTATACAAATAGATGAGACTACAGACAAATGAATTTCCCCTTGGGGATCAATAAAGTATTTCGTATTCGTATTCGTATTCGTATTCGTAGAAACAGAACAAAACAAAAATATTGATATAATATCATAAAAGACCAAGAAAACCAACAAATATTAACACCTGAAAAGCTGGAACCTGTGATGTTTTTGACATTTTAATTTGTAGTAAACCCTGGTTTGTTTCCTTGTTGCAGCTCCTGGTGAGGATGATAAAATAAAAGTGTGAAGTTAATTGACGGGAATAAACAGGATCGCCACCACAAAGTGTTTCAGCAGAAAAGATAAAAGCGTGTAGAGAGGAAAAAAACAGAGTGAAGCTGAAGGAAAACAGGGCCAGAGGGTGAATTGACATGAATGAATGCAGAGCGGAGTGAAAGCTGAGAAACAGCTGAGAGACAAACTGCAGGGAGGAGACACGAGGAGAGAGGAGGAGTAAAGAGCTGCTGTGGCTGCACTGTGTCCCATTCAGACAGTGAGGGTGGATGAAGTTATGGGTAAAGAATGGATAAAGTTATAGAAAAAAAAAAATTTATTTGGCCTGCATGCAATTCAGTGTTTAGTGATGACATTCCATAGCTGCTTTACCATTTAGTAGTTGTCATTGACAGTGGCGGGGTCCGCCTTTCCCGCTCAGGAATCATATTGTGCATAGGAATTCATAGGAAATAATTCAAGTAATTCAAATTATGCAACAACGATCACTCACAGCTGTACATACACATACCCATACGTATTAATACAGCTGTCTATACTTACACATGCACTGTGTATTTAACCACTGCAACTGATGCACACATTCTTACTGCATATATTTACAGCAGTCATTCCCACAGACTAGGTTGGGACCTGCAGGTGGGTCACAGGAGACTTTATGTGTGTCACCAAATAAATTAAAGTGTATGAAAGAAATTCTGCACATTTAATGTTTGAAATGTGTATATTGTTTTACTGATGAGAGGAAAAAAAATGAGAGCCTGTTAATTCTACCAAAATGCACTAATTTTGTCTCATTTATAAAGCAGGCTAAAATGTCCCATAAGTTAAGCACTTAAAACATATCAGCCTGTAAAGATATCCAAAATCTAACACAATATCTTGTCTCATATCACAGTATCAATATAATTTGAGTAGATGTTCAGCCCCAATTGACCGTCTACTTTAGTTTTCTTTGTTGAAAAGATGTGACATGTTGAATTTTCTCAGCCCATAATTTGTTTGGCTGCACTGTAAACAGATCACGGCTTGCTTAAGGCGCTGCTTAGTCATTACTAACTGAACTCTTGAAATTAATTAATTAAAACATACTTATCATAAGTAACCACGTGTTGCCAAAGCAACCAGGACTGAAATTAAGCCAGGTTTCCACCACAGGAACTTTCCCCAGGGACTAAGAACCTTCTGAGGAACTTGATGCGTTCCCACTGCAGGGACCAGCACCTATGTGAACTTTCACGGACATTATTTTATTCACCAAAAAGTCCCTGCTTGGAGGCTAGTACTTTCCAAAAGTACAGGAACTTTGAGGGTGGGGCTTGCAGCGCTGAACATTTCTGATTGGTCAAGCAGCATTTTATTTCAATCACCATTGTTAAAAAAAAAAAAAAGAAGCTTAGTCTTTGCAGGTCCTTATACAAGAATGGAAACAGACAGCAACAAGCTGAAGGAACCTTTTAGTTCTTTGAAAAGTGGTTCTTAGGACTAAAAGTTCTGAAAATGCAGCTCAATTTAAACTTGAATCATAATTTATAATTATTTTATTTATTTTTTTCTTAAACGTTCAAGTGCATTTACTCGCTTTTTCTTCAGCAAACAGCTGGTTGGCTGGATGATGTGATTGAAAACAGTGAAAAAAGATGTAACATTGCAATTTTTCCCACCACATTTATTTAATTGATCTCATCGTGGATAGATTTGGCTCGTCCTGTGCCATGCTGAAGCCTTGTTATGATGGATATTTTTAATGAAAATTTCAGTTTAAATATAATTTAAAGACATTTATCAGAAAAAAAAATGCCCAAAATGTCCAACTTCCTGCTTCCCTAATATGAGGATTTGACACTGTCCTCTGTTTAAGATTTTAAGATGAGTAGTATTGGGTTTTGCATGATTTGTTGAGCAAAACAAGATATTTTAAGACCTCTGTGGGCTCTGGGAAGTTGCGTTCTGCATTTCTTTTAAACATTTGTAATATTTTATAGAGAAAAAACAACAAAAGTAATTGAAAAATGATCTTGGACTTTGGTGCATCAAAGCCACAAACTAGCATCTGTCCAGTTTGTGTTTGATTGATATGACAGCTTTAATAAAACTCCAGGACCGATGAAGTCTGGGGAGATGCCACAGTGAAGTCTCTGAGTCTTCTTTCCATTGCGGTCGGTGTGACGTGAAGACGGTGATGCTGGTTTGGCCGGACGTGCAGTTTCGGGTAAAGCCGTTTCGCCGATCTCCAAAGACTGAAACTTGCTGATGGAAAACAAGCTTTCCTGCAACGTTCCCATGCCGTCCGGGTCCAGAATTTGGGCCTCCTTTCTTTTCAACCACCAGTGTTTACTGACAGTCAGGCATAAAGTCACGCTCGGCTTATGATTTCCTAAGTCGAATTCTGTGTTGATGCCATCCAGAGGCTCTGTCACTGCGTCTGGGGACGAGCAGCTCGCCTCCGGTCCCACTTTGGACTGTTTAGGTTGAGAGAGTTCTGTGGCGAGGCCGACCCAGAGTTTACATTGGAAGAGTTTCATTCCTAAACACCATAAATCTATTTAGGAAAAGAAAATGGATGCCCGATGTCTGTTGCACAATAATAATTAAAGAAAACATCTCATTCTGTCATCTGAGCGATGCTGTTTGGAGTGAAGATAGCTGAGAGCTTCAGGGTATTAAAGCTCCTCTTTGATGTCAGCAGATAGTTTGGCAGAAAAGGTGTCTTTGCTCTTCAAATGGCGGTTTACGAATTCAATTCTGGGTTCGGAGAGTTCAGATTTCTACATAGTTTCCACTTTAGAGTCACAGAGGTTTTATTTCGTGACAAGATGTGAAGATTGTGGCTGGTTGTCAGAGCCACAGAGAAATGGAAAATGCCCTCTCCTCCTCAATGGCTATGACAGTTTAAGAGCAAATACTAAAAAAGACACAGAAAATACTGATATAAATATATTTTGATCTAAAACTCAAATATGAAAGCAGTGTCAGTCATTGCAGAGTCATTCTGTGCAGCCAAATATTGTTAAAACCCATAAAACTTGACTTTAAATTGTAATCGAAATCCCAAAGTTTCCAAAGATACCAAATCTATCAGGCTGGATTTTGAGGAAAAGTGTCGAAAGTTGTTTGTTTGGTCTCTAAAATGTCAATGTAAAGTGGTTAAAGATGTTGATCAGTGCGTTCCCTCAAAGTCCAAGCTGACGTCCTGAAATGTTTTGTTTTGTCCAGAAACCAAAGATATTCAGTTTACTGTCAGAGAGGAGTGATGAAACCAGAAAATATTTGGATTTAAGAGATTGAAACCAGACAATTTTGGCTTTCACTTCTCAAAAAAATGACTCAACGGTTAATCGATTATCAAAATAGTTGACGATTAATTTAATAGTTGACAAATTACTAATTAATCATTGTGACTGTAGTCTAAAATGATGCACAAGACATCCAGAGTGTTTCCATTTAATGCAATGACGCAGACAAGCCTCATTTAGCTTCAATAAAATAAAAAAAACAGAACAAACTAGTACAGAATGATTCAAGATAATTTGAACAACCCTAAGCATCTCAAGAGGAAATGAAAAGGCAAATATGAATATGGTGTAATTGGGGAAGGGAGATTTTGACCTCTGTAGGGTTTCTGCAGGTCCAAAGTATTAAATTTAACTTAATGAAACTTGTAGAAACCCTCCTCTAGTAGCACTCTGGAGCTGCTTTTTTGAGTTTAGTTGAGTTTGAACCTCTAAAAATGGAGTTTATTTAAGGCTTTAAGGTTGGACATATCATCCTTCTGTCCTCTCTTGGACATTATCACATATATTTTCAGTATTAAATTTAAAGAAGCCTGAGATAATTCACTCTCATGTTGCTTTTTACATGTTTAATGAATCAAAACCAACTTGAGATCCATGCACGAGTGTCAAAGAGCCCTGCGGGATTCACATATTTATCTCCCATTTCCAAGTGACAAGGACGCTGTGAGGAAAGGGCCAGAGGTTACTGCAGTGCATGTAAACACAGTATCTGATTACTCGTGTAACCTGATTTCTCCAACTAACTTGGTATCTTGTTTGTATGTAAACGTACTGGATGTGAAATCTGATCTTGAGAGAGAGAAAACAGACCCTGAAGTGTGATAATTTTCCTCTAACGATATCTGTTTTTCTTCTTTTTCATGTCCGATGACCCGTCTGCTCCTCTCTGCCACAGGTAAGAGGATCTTTACTACAAATAAATAGCGCAGGTTTCATCATAACAAAGTACTTCCTTCCAAAGTGCTTTGTGGGATATTTGACAGCTGAAGAAGCAGAAGATATTGCAGCATCAGCAGTATTAGTAGTAGTTAGGGTATTAGTATGTGAATGAGTACTATTACTTTGACTGTGAGTAACATTTTTGCAGACGTGCTGGAACAAACCCACCCAGCCTGTTCGACTGCATTCACCTCTGTTCCACTGAGACAGACTGAGTGTCCTCACATGTGCTGCAGCTCTCTGCATGTGGAGACCGTCTGAGGCTTTACACTGAGACAGTGAACGCACCGTCGTCAATCTGCAGACACAGCTCACTGTTCATGTTGAGCAGATAAAGATGCGAGTCCCGCAAGGCTCTCGATTGCTCGTTCACGGGTCACTGACGTCATTTTGGAGCGTTCGCTGTCTTGTTTTTTAAGTGTTTTAGTGAGAGGAAAGACGGAGAGAACAGCATAAATGTGTCTGCAGTTTTAGTTTCACTCTGAATCAAATCATTTTAAATATGAGGATGTACTGCTGTATGTCAGGATTTCCTTTCATCCTGCTGCTCTGCTGCCACAGCAATGCTTCATTTAAGTTGTAGCAAAGTTGCAACATGCAAGCAGCTATCTGCAACGGCTCGTTATTTCCTCTCTTGTTTTTTGACGTTTCACACATCAAAACAAGTGCCATACTTGCAACGTACCCGTGAGAACAAATTTAAGAGCAATTTGCATGTGGCAAACTTTTGTGAAGCACGTCTTTGCCACCGTTTGCAGTGCCCACAGGTTGCTTTTGTGAAAGCCCTGGATGATACAGCAATCACACCCAAACTTATTTACATTGCTTTTCCCACATCAAAGTAACTCAGACCTGTACATTGGACCCAGCAGGTTTGGGCAAAACGTTTCCAGTTGGCAATTGTCAACCCAGCAACTGGTGTTCGTTTGCTGCAAACAAAATAAACTCACAAAACATCAAAAAAGGAAATATTCTGAAACCCACTTTCCTTATTAAATAAACATATTCAACCGTACACCTTCTGAAACCAAGTTTCTCTCTTCTAAAGAACTAAGATGAGCCTAATTGCTTTGTTAAGTCATCGTAATACACATTTCCAGGATTCAACATTAATGGCCAAAGTCCAAAGTCATTTTTTACTTGTCTATAAAATCAATAAAATGTCAGAAAATAGGCACTGACGTATGATGGCACAATAACACCAAAACTTATAATGACTTTTTCCAAGTCTGAGCAACTCAAATTATACCCACAAGTATAGAAGCCAGAACTGTAAGTTAAAGTGTGACTGTTGATGTCATGTTTCCACAAATTTATGTCGCTTTGCTTGCAAATTGTTTGCTAAAGTTTGATTTGTGAAACACGTCAAAATGAACAGGAGAGGAAGTGATCATGTGTTGCAGATCACAGCTTGCATGTTGCAGATTTTGTAAAAATAAAACTGACTTCACTTAGACTTCACTCTGATACTCAGAATCTTTAAACTTGATCTGACGCCAGAAACTCAGTACTCAGCATTTGCTCTTAGAGAAACCACTTATATTAAAACAATAAACTGAATTTAGAGCTAGCAGCTGCTGTTTAAGTCAAAGTGACTCACTTTATTCAACACTGGGGAAAATCTGAGATTTTATTGTTTTATAGAAAACATAATGAAGTGTCTTGTCTCAGATTTTCCAGACTGTTTTTCTGCAGCTGTGATCGGAGGCGGATGATATCTAATATTTAATAAAAGAACAATATTGTCTGTGTAGTGATCAGATTTCCAGCTGTGCAGGTGTGCAGTCTGGATTTGATTGTGTGGGAGCGAGCAGCAGTAACACAACACGGATCTTTAATCTGTCTGATAGATAACTCCTCCGCTCCGACATCCAGCTGAAGTTTTTCACTCCACACTTCACTGTCTGGAGACGTCTCTGGAGTCTGCTCTGTTGTCGAGTCTGTTTGTGCTCCGGGCGAATGGCTTTTAAAGTGCAATAAATTCGCTAAAGTCACCCCCACCTTCATTTACGCAATCACACTGGCTCAGTTTTCAAGTTAGAGTTCATTAATGGATGATGGAGCCATTTATTGTGTTTTTTGTCCCTCCAGTAGCAATGTTTATCCAAAATACACAGAATTCCTTGGATCAAACCCTTCAAAATGTTTGCTGTTTTCTATCACAAGTGATGAAGGTTGATTAGGTTTTGGTCCTCACTGTTTTTCTGACTTGATCCTTGATGATTTATGGTGAAGAAATTGACTTTAAATTTACTATATGACTTCAAAGACCACCTTATCTTCATCAGTATGTTAAAGAGTGATCATTATTAGACTCTGTGAGGTCTGATTTGTGTATTTATTTATTATTTATGATCTCTTTTCAACAAAACAAAGATGAAAAGTGTTTGTCATCTAAAACTGTTCATCTTCAGCCGCACTATATCTCTCCATCAAACCGCCCTGCATCAATGGAAATAATGAAACATCACTCGCATTTACATAGCGTGTGTGTGTGTGTGTGTGTCTGAGTGTGTGTGCAGTACACCACAGTGGCAGCCAAGTGCTACCACTTCCGCCTCGTGGCACCCACAACACGTGGCATCACCTATGAAAAGAAACCGACTCATTTGAGGGTTTTAAAGGCGCAGGCTGCAGCTTCAACCAAACCTGGTTTGAATAAATGACAATTTAGTGGATTTCTTTCAAACTCTGTAATCTTAAATCTCCTTGAATGTCAAGGAGGCAGATAATATTCTTCCACCCGTACATCGGTTTTTACATTAAATTTCTGTCATTTAACTCATTTTAAACCATAGAGTTTAAAAAATGTGTTTTTACAGTGAGGTTAGGCGAAAAAAGTTCTACTGTTTGAATTAAAAGAATTCAGTCAAAACGGATTTTTTTCCTCCCTTACATCTGTTTTTAAATTCAATTTCTGTCTTTTGACTATATTACCTAAAGTATAAAGTTTTAAAATTAGATTTTTGCAAATTAAAAGTGACAGAAGTTTCATACCTCTACCTTTGTCGAAATACAGTCAAAATTAACAAAAAAAAATCTAAATAAAGCAATCTGCAAAATCAAAACACAAGCTGAAATTAAAATTTTACTCAAGAAAACCTTACTTTAATCCTTATAGTAACAGTTGTACAGACCAT
This sequence comes from Lutjanus argentimaculatus, assembly GCA_034769285.1. Taxonomy (NCBI): domain Eukaryota; kingdom Metazoa; phylum Chordata; class Actinopteri; order Lutjaniformes; family Lutjanidae; genus Lutjanus; species Lutjanus argentimaculatus. The sequence continues at coordinate 12,341,595 of JAWZSL010000020.1, forward strand.
ATGCTGGTATCAAAAGTATATAATCATGTACACAGTGATTTTCTTTTGTTTTTTACTCTGAAATAGCTGAAAGACATCTCATTTATTTCATTTAAGTCACATAAAACCACCGTATTACTGCAGTTTTAAATCAAAATGCAGTCAAAGTCAACATAGCAAGCAAAATCAAGGAAAATATACAATCATAATGCAAATAAAATCAATCAGAAAATGAATTTTCATGTAAGACAGACTCAGAAGTGTCTTATTAATCTAATTTCCACCTGAAAATCAAACATTTCATGGTTTTTTACTAAATAAACTAACTGACCCAACCAAGTTGTCTCACATCGCTGTTTTTCTTTTAAAATGAATAGCACAACACCTCAGTTGTAATATGATACAAGTTCTGTGTCAAAAACCTCTCCAGAACATCGTAGAATATTAATATAAATGTTTTAGTCCACCCTAAAAGACTCCTGAACGTCAGTGGCAGGTGAAAGCTGAGGGGGAAGGCTGAACCAAGGCGTTAGTGATGTCACTTTACTTCCTCGGGGTTTCACCGCACGTTCACCGAGCGATGGGGCAGGAAGCTGTTGAGGTCGGCTGGGTTTTCCTCTGATTCAATTTTCAAAAAAAAAAAAAAAAAAAAATGACGCTGAACCGCTCAGAACGAGCCCCACAACTGCCGGGAAAACCTCCTTAAAATGGCACTACAGTGTCATTTACTGATGCTGAGCTTGACATTAGTTTGATATGTAACTAAACCACCACGCAATGTCTCGTGCATTTATCGTCACGTGTGAACATTTTTTGCATAACAGGAAGAGGGCGCTGTTCTTCCTGAGCAAACAGAGCTCTCTAAGTCTTCTAATAGCAGATTCGCTGTCTGTTCTTTTCTCGACTAACTGATTAGTTGTCTGGTCTACAGGTATAAAACATCAGAGTATTAGAAAAATGCTGATTATAATTTCCCAGAAAATGGACGTAATTATAATTATTGGCTTATCAAAATCATTGCTGATAAATTTTTGGTCAATCGATTCATTAATTCAGTTCTGCATGCTAAAGAAAAAAACTTTGATTATCACAGAAAACATCTTTCATATTATGTTTGTTTTCTTCAAGGAGGGACAGGAGGCAACAGGGGTGATGGGAAATGTGGTCTTAATGTGGAGAGATAATAACTATTTTTGACAATACTCTGTCCTAGAAATAATTGCAGTTACAGTATTATTTTTATTTTAAGACCATTTAATATCATGGATATAATGATATTATAATTAAATAATTATAATGCAAGTACACCCAAGAGCAATGGACTTCATTTTTGAGAATATTCAGACATTGGAATTAGAATAATTACCTCAACTATGGAATGCTTTTAAAGGTCCAGTGCGTAAGATTTATTGATATTTATTGGCAGAAAGAATATAATATTCATAAACATGTTTTCATTAGTATATAATCACTTGAAAATAAGAATCTTTGTGTTTTCTTTACCTTCGAATGAGCTGTTCTATCTATAGAGGGTGCGGTTCATCTTTAACGGAGGCTGCAATAACTGTTTTCATTTGTCCGTTTCACGTTAGTTAGTGTTCAAATTAATGCCGACGGTTTCCTTGAATGAGTAAGTGTCTGTTTATGAGTCGTAAGAAATCATTAATAATCTTGCAGAAGGTGTAGATGTTTATAACCGTTAAATTGAGCAAAATGTTAATGGAGTTTGGCAGGCAGTGAGAGAGGCAGTTAATGAACTCCCAACTCCAGAGCTTTTGTAGTCATGCATGTGTGTGTGTATGCTTACTGAGTAGCTGGTTTACTGACTGGTTTACTGACAAAGTACCTGTTTTTACATACTGACTAGCTGGTTTATTCACAAAGTAGCTGTATATGCATAGATATTTGAAACGGTTAAATTGAGCAAAATGTTAATGGAGTTTGGCAGGCTGTGAGATGGACGGTTGATGAAGTCCAGAGTGTGTATTTTCAGAGCAGTGGACTTTTGCTTTTAGGACAAGGATAAGTGAGAGTTAGAGGGGTGATAGCAATAAGAAATGAGCGAAAGAGTGAGGAGGTACAAGAGTGAGATAAGATGGGTGAAAGTGATGAAGAGAGAGAGAAAGAGAAAATCTTTGGCAGAGGAAACTTATCACTCAGACATGATCAGACACACACACACACACGCTGCAGAAAACACATTAAATCGAGCCAACTCCTCTGATCAAACTGATAGTGTTTCCATGTAACATACACACGCACAGACGCACACACACCTCTGCCAGGAACAGAGCCTATCAGTCGTGTTTTCTGGGTGTGTGTTCCTACATTCTTTTCACTTGTATGTGTGTCTTTGTACATGTGTTTGCACATTATATCTATATGTATGACCACATGTATGTGTGCACACATGCATGTTTGCATCATATGTTGCATGCATGTATTTATGCATGTGTGTGTGTATGCGTCTCGGCTGCATGTGTAATGTGTGTGTGTCTGTGTGTGTCTGCCTGTGTGTGTACATTTGTATGAGCGTGTGAACATGTTACAAGTATGAATGTGTGTGTGCAAGTGTTACGTAAACTGTATCTGGCTTCCACTGTTCTGTTCCATTACACACACACACACACAGAGTTTATAAAAGATCCCATCTGGTCAGCTCCACCGGTTCTGTTCCGTTCTAACCTTTCAGTGGGTTCTTGAGTTCTGACAGGAGTGAGACCTCTTCCCTCTCTGCAGCAGAAATGATCCCTCAGGCCTGAACAAAACATCTTTGAACAGTCGGTCCCCCCCAACTCCTTTCTCCCTCCCTTGCGCTCTTGTCTAAATAAACTCTTTACACGCAACTCCGCTGGCTGCCTGCCGAGCCTGTCTGCTGCTGAGAGCGCCTGTCAGTCAGCACTCAGGGCTGCAACCAGATCGCTGGGCTGGGCCCAGGGCATGCCAGGAAATCGCTAACTGGTTTACTGACTGGGTAGCTGGTTTACTGACTGGCTAACTGACTGAGTAGCTGGTTTACGGCTTAGTTTATAGACAGCATACCTGGTTTTACATACTGACTAGCTGGTTTACTGACTGTTTTATTGACAAAACACCTGGTTTTACACACTGGCTACCTGGTTTACTGGCTGGTTTACTGACTGGTTTATTGTACCTGGTATTACTTACTGATCAGCTGGTTTACAGAGCAGCTGGTTTACTGACTGGTTTATTGACTGAGTTTCTGTTTTATTGGCAAAGCCTGGTTTTGAATATTGACCAGCTGGTTTACTGACGGGTTTATTGACTGAGTTTCTGGTTTATTGGCAAAGCCTGGTTTTGAATATTGACCAGCTGGTTTACTGACGGGTTTACCACGTAGCTGAGTTACTGACTGGTTTGTTAGCAAAGTACCTGGTGTTACATACTGACCAGCAGGTGTACTGACTGTTTTGTTGACAAAGTACCTGGTTTTTACACACTGACCAGGTGGTTTATGGGCTGGTTTACTGAGTAGTTGGCTTACTGACTGGTTTATTGATGAAGAAGCTGGTTTTACATACTGACCAGCTGATTTACTGACTGGTTTATTGACCAATACCTAGGTTTACTGACTGCTTTATTAACTGAGTTGCTGGTTTATTTACTGGTTTATTGACAAAGTACCTGGTTTTACATGCTGATGTGCTAGTTTACTGACTGGTCTACTGTGTAGCTGGTTTACTGACTGGTTTATTGACAAAGCAGCTGTTTGACTGACTGGTTTATTGGTAAAATACCTAGGTTTACTGACACTTGATTGAGTTGCTGGTTTATTGATGAAGAACCTGTTTTTGCATACTGATTAGCTGGTTTATTGGCTGGTTTACTAACTGGTTTATTGACTGAGTTGCTGGTTTACAGACTGATTTATTGCCAAAGTACTTAGGTTTACTGACTGCTGATGGAGTTGCTGGTGTATTTGATGAAGAACCTGGTTTTATGTATTGACCAGCGGGTTGCTGACTGTTTTTTTGTTTGTTTGTTTGTTTCTTGTTTGTTTTTTACCTTTCAGATGTGTTAAAAGTTACTGATTTGACAGTTTGATGTTTTATAAAAATCATTGACCTCAAACTACTGATGACTGATCAAAACAAAACATAAGCGGTGCTCAAACTGTTAAAACTTGAATAGATCAAACTACTGCTCAGTTTTTACAACAGATGCATTTAAACTTTATTTTATAGAGATTTCTGATGGATTTTCTGGCTATAAAAACCTCAGATGAGGCAGATTCAGAGGAGATCAAAGTGTGAGTGCAGATCTGTTCAGATCACTGGTACAGTGAGTCATACCACTGAGGCTTTACTGGATTAAAATTACAGCTGCCACTGGCAATAATAACAATCATACAACCTCCTCCAGTAACACTTGAAGTTGTCGCCATGTTTTTGCATCAAGACAAATTGCTGTAGCAGGAAACAAATGAATGGAAGTTAAATGTGCTCTCCTGCCAATTCTGGGCATAAGCTCATTATTTCTGGCAGTTTTTGGAGGTGGTGTTCTTCTCCAGAGTCCTGGACTGAAACTATTTTGGATGGAGGTTTTAATGCCGTGCGGACTTTGGTTTGGTGCACAGAGTGTGGTCAGAGAACATGCAAATCTGCCATTAAAAATATTCAGATGTGTATTTCAAAGTTGTAAATTTTTGAACTAGGTTTGGTGCAGACAGAGTAACTGACTGATTGGCTGGATTAATGACTGTTTTACTGACTGAATAACTGGTTTATTAACTGATTGACTGGCTTCATTAGTGATCGGTTTCCTGTCTACTGAATGAGGTTATGATAGAGAACATGCAGATCTGCAGTTGCATATTTTGAATTTATGATTTTTGAACTAGGTTTGGTGCAGACAGACACTTATAATTCAAAAATAACTTTTACTCCTATACTTCCAACATTAATTTGCAGTTAAAAGTGTGCTTGTGTGTGTGCTTGTGTATGTTTGCCTGTGTTTATGTGTGTGTGTGTGTGTGTGTGTGTGCGTGCTAGCTTGCGTGCATACATGTGTGAATGCGTGCCTGAATACGTGCGTGTGTGTGTGTAGGATAGTGATAATGCCGTTTTTAAATTGGTAAATTTTTGAATTAGGTTTGGTGTAGACGGACACTTGTTTGTCCAGCTTGTCCAAAAATAACTTGAACTCCTTCCAGTTTGATTAGTTTGTAGTTGAAAGTTTGTGCATGTGCGTGTGTGTATATATGTATGTGTGTGCATGTGTGTGTTTGTGTGTGTGTGTGTGTTTGTGTGGTTTCCTGTCCTCAATGGGTCCACGGCACGACAGCGATAAGACCACCGGAGCTACATTATGCTTCAAACCCCAGTACAGATTACTGGCTGTTGCTCTATGCACCCTCCCCACCCAACCTTCCTCACCTCCTCCCCTCTTCCTCCTCCTCCTCCTCCCATGTTACTCTCCCTCCTCCCGCCACCTCCCTCCTCTTCCTCCTCCTCTTGTTTATTTTCTCCTGCTTTTCACAAAATGTCATTCTTCGTGTTTCTATCTCTGTCCGCTTCCTCTCACCTGCTGCTGTCTTTGCCTCCTCCTCCTCCTCCTCCTCCTCCTCCTCCTCCTCCTCCTTTCTCTCAACACCTCCTCGACCTTCCTCATCCTCCTGCTCCCATTTCTTTCCTCCCTCTTTACCAAACTCTCCCCCTTTTACCGTCCTCCTCCTCCTACCTCCCATCATCTCTTCCCATTTTCCCCCCGCTTTCTTTTTCCTCATCGGCTCCTCCTCCTCCCTCCTGACTCCTTACACCCCCCTCACCCCACCCCACCCCCTCTCCCCCTCCCCTCCCCTCCCCTCCCCCCTCATCAGTATCTACTGTATAATAGCATTTAGCAGTTCCAAATTGGAGAACATAAAAGAATATCAGACACTTTGGCAACCGTCACCATCGTGTGTATGTGTGTGTGTGAGTGTGTGTGTGTAAATGTGAGTGTGTGTAAGTGCACACACACACACACACACAATAATCACACTAAATGTTTTCCCTCTCTCTCTCTCTCTCTCCTTGTCTTTTCCTCCACCGGCCTCCTTCCTCTCCTTTCTCAGCTCAGGATGCCGGGGATTGAAAGTTCGCACGCGAGGCTAAGTGTGTGTGTGTATGTATGTGTGTATGTGTGTGTGTGTGGTTGCGTGTGCGTGTGCGTGTGTGTGTGTGTGTGTGTGTGTGTGTGTGTGTGTGTGTGTGTATACAGTATATGTGTGAGTGTGTGTGTGATGGGAAGGGAGAGTTCATTTGAAAATAAGCAGCAACTACAGTAAATTAACCGTATTTCCATCAGTTGTGTTGAAACGAACATCAGATTCTTTTTTTCTTTCTTTCTTTCTTTCTTTCTTTCTTTCTTTCTTTCTGTGGGTACGGATGAACATCATGACCTTCTGCTTTTTTAGGGTTTCTCAGTGTGAATTCTTCTTAGAAAATTGTTGCCAAACTGCTGTCAACTCATCATTTCTCTTTTTCCCTTGTGAACATTTATCCAGATTTAAACTTTATTCTCTTTGTCATAGTTTCACTTTTGGAAAGAACAGAATTAGAACATGGATCCACTTTCCTGCATAATTTCAGCCTCAAATTGTCTGTAACTGCAGTCACATTCAGCTCAACTCAACTTTATTTTAGGACTACAACTAACCATTATCTTCATCATCAAATTAATCTGTCGATTATTTTATTGATTAATTAATTCTGTCGCAATCTTGTCACTTGAAGTCTTCCCTGTAATGATTATTTTAATTATCGATTAATCTGTTGATCAGTTTATTGATTAATCAATAAGTTGTTACATTTTAGATGTGGATTATTTATGGTTAATAACTGTAAATTACGGTTCATGACTGTAATAACTGTCAGCCACCATTAATGACACTTAATGATGGTTAATCAATGTTAAATTAATGACTGTCAATGTTGTTAATAGATGTTAATAACTATTAATTACATTAATGATGTTTAATGAGTGTCATTGATGTTAATAACTGTAAATAACTGTTGATGACTGACAGTGACAATTTTAAGACTGTTAGTGATCCTTAATGGCTGTCATTGATGTTAATAACTGTTAATAACTGTTAATGACTGTCAATGATGTTAATAACTGCTAATAACTGTTAATGACTGTCATTGATGTTAATAACTGTTAAAGACTGTCAATGACTATCAGTGATGTTAATAACTGTTAATAATTGTTATTGACTGTCAGTGAATCAGAATTTTATTTTACTTTTTAATTTTCTATTCAAAATTGACTTAAAATGATTAATTGATTATTAAAGTAGTTGTTGATTAAATTAATAATTGATTAATTGTTACAGCTATCATAAGGTTAACAATTATTTTCATTATCCATTAGTCTGATAATTATTTAATAACTAAATCAAATTTAATTTAGTTTATAAAATGTCAAAAGTGGAAAAAATCATGTTAAGTTGTAAGGATTAGTTTTCTGCTTTCTTTACTCCTCTCTGACAGCAAACTGAATATTTTTGAGTTGTGGACAAAACAAGACATTTGAGGACGTCATCTTGAGCTTTGATCAACATTTTTCACCATTTTCTGACATTTTATGAACCAAACAGCTTATTGATTAATCGAGAAAATAATCATCAGATTAATTGATAATGAAAACAATCATTAGTTAGTTGCAGCCTTAAATGATGATTTCTTCTTTTTTTTCAATGATGATGCTGCATGTTCTCATGAAGATTTTTTAATGTTTGATGTTTGTGACTGTTGTCGACACCTCTTCGTCTCTGATCTCACCAAACTCTGGGCTTTCTTCCTCATTTTTTGGCCTTTTCAGCACAACTGTTGCTGCGTATAAACAGTGAAAGCTGCTGGTTGGTGTCCATGTTTGTTTTGGAGTAAAGAATATGCAGCAGTTGGCGTTCTTGCAGGATGTGCGAGGTCGTCTTCTGCCAGAAGTGACTGCAGCCGGTGGTTCAGCTCTGTGTCTTGTATATTTACTCAGTCATCAGGTTTATTCTGCTTCAAGAGGACTAAAAAATATCAATCTTTATGTCCTCAGCGTGACGCTGAGTGATGATCTTCTCCTCAAAATGGAGATGTAGTGTTCTGGAGATGAACTCCTGAAGCTGTTCTTCATTTAATGACTGATTGGTATGATCCTAGTGTGTGTGTGTGAGGGTGTGGTGGGTCGTGTGCAGTATCAGCAGAGGCACCCGTGGGTGACCTGCCGTTCAGACAGAGGAATGTAAACGCTGAGACGTCTCCACCAGACTCAGCCTTATCGTAGCACGCCCGGGGTCAGAGGTCAGCGCTGTCGTAGGAAGAGCAGGTTCAGGGCTGGAGCAGTGTTGTGTGTGTGTGTGTGTGTGTGTGTGTGTGTGTGTGTGTGTGTGTGTGTGTGTGTGTGTGTGTGTGTGTGTGTGTGTGTGTGGAGGAAGTGGCTGACAGCAGGAATCATCAGTCAGCTTCAGGCCTGCAGCTAACTAAAGACAGAGAGTCAATAAATAAAGTTTGACACCTTTTCTCATTAGAATGGTAAATAAACAGGTCGTATTTTACTCTTACTGTCTGTAATTGTTTCTGGGACGTTGTTTACCATTTTCTGTCAGCTTGCCATTTGGGCGCGGCCATCAGTGAAATAGTTGTGGTTATCAAAGTGAAACTTTTAGCCGCAGAGCAGGAAGTCGCAGTAACGACATGCAGGAAGAAAACATAATGATCCTTAGCAGACGACTTATTGATCGATGGCAGCTGGTCAAGATCAGCAAAGACAGGTGTCAAAAATGGGAAACTGATCAGCAGAATGGGAAAGGAAAGCTGCAGAACTGAGCTTTAAAAGCATTTTAAAAGATTTGTTTTACCAATTTAATGTTTCTTTTGGAGTAAAGAGTGCAACATACAGGATTTCAGGAGTCTGCTACAGAAAAAAACAGACATATCGCAATAAAATACAGTCACCGGCCACTTTATTTATCAAATGTGGTCCATTGTAACAGTCCTCTGTACTGTAATCTGTCACTATAATTGAATACACAAACATTTTTGTAACTTTTCTTTAATGTAAAATTAAATTGGATTTTCATAATAAAACTACTAAATAAGTTTTACATTTTCTCCAAAAGTGCTCCAGGTTATAGGGATGTTCCTGGCAACTAATTTCCCTGTCGATTAAACGCAGATTTAAATTTAGACTAGACGTCTAGTCTATCAGTAAGAAAACACTTGGAAAGCATAAAAGGATCACAGTATCTGTAGGAAAATGACATCAAGTACCCGGAGCTGACGTTAGCTGCAGCCTGACGCACAGTGTGTTAGCAGTGCCAGTAGCAGCAGCAGCTCTGCTTGCAGGTTAATATCCATGTCTGTGCTCATGTTGCTCCAATTGAGTGGTTATATACCAGTTTATCCTGAAATGGCCAATATTTCACCTTATTTTCATTTTCTACATCAAACACTACCAAACTGTGCTGGTTTTATGAGCTGTCATCTGTCCAACTTTGCTGATACACACATGCAGGGTTCTGTTGGCTTTTAGAGCATACATGCTGGGTGAGAGGGGCTGCTGTCTGATGGGGCCGCAGCCCTGACTAGTGACGGGCGGCTGCATAACACCTTAGAGACAACAGTTAACTGACATTGTACAATAGCGAGGGTGGCGATGATTAATCGTGTAGTTGACTAATCGCACACATCCGTAGTTAGAGCCAGGCCTTATGATAGAGATTTTAACTGTCAGTCTGTGAACAGCTGTCTGCCGCTGTCTAACATTAGCCTGAAGAGCTGAAAGTTTACTGTTGTTTGGTGGCACTGTCAGCAGCTCAGCTGCTCCTTCTCCATGTTGTCTGTCCGTCTTCTTTTTATCCTGTTCTTGGAATCTATCGCTATCGCTGACTTCAAGCAAGCATGTGTCTGAGTGTGAGTGTTCGTGATCAGGGCTGTTGTGGCTATGGCATTACTGTCTGTGTCGCTGCATGATGGGACCATCGTGTGGAGCATGTGTGTAAATATGATCGGTACAGAATCAGATATGTGACATTTCTGGTTAGTGGTGCAATGGATCACATTTGATCCGTGTCCCGTACGGATCGCCCTCCATGGTTTGGCACGCATGTGATCCGCGGACTATGTGTGAGCATCATAGTTTTATTGTCACTGTTTCTTTTGTATAAGTTATAATACCTGAAATCTCAATGCAGAGTCGAGTGAAAAGACTGGACAGATGCTGCTGTGTGCAGCGCATCTCTGTGAAGAGCGACTGATTTAAAAGCCGTCACATCGTTTTGAGTGAAATCCAGACCATGACTTTTTTCACTGATGTAACTATGCTGTTGTCAAAGAAACAGATCATAAGACTGTGATAATTATTGAAATGTTGGTTATATCAGCTGTCTTAACTTCTACACAGCTCCTCTCTGCTCACCGGTGCAGCTCTGTCTCACCGTGTCTGTGACACAGTGTGTCTGTGCTGATTGATTACCCATAACTTCTAACCAATCAGATGTGCTGTAGGCGGGACATTGAGCCAGACTACAGAGCGTAGTTGTGTATTATACTGTGCAGTGTATAATGATCTAGTATATACATAGAACAGTACTGTATAAGTTTGAAGTTTTTAATATTACTGCCATTATCATTACTATTATCATTATTATTACATTATATAACTATGGTGATAATTACAGACACAGATCAAAGCCAAGTGCATTTTTAAAATAATTTAACCCTAATCCCACCACTTTTTTCTTTTTTGCTGATTCGAAATCCGATCCGTGACTCAAAACCATGATACGATCCGAACCGTGAGTTTTTTGATCCGTTGCACCCCTAGTTCTGGTCTCTGGTCGGTTGATCGGTGCATCCCTCGATATATCTGTCTAAATCTACTTCTGACATTGCAGACTGTGCTCCACTCTCCTTAAATACCTGCCATGATCTTTAATCTACAGCATGATCTAATGTATTTTATTAAATAATAGAAAATCCATCTAAAACAACATGTTACTGGCTAAAATAACGTGTATTAGATTGTAATGTGCATGGAATAATGTAATTTAACATGACTTTTCTTGGTTTTGATTTAAGATTCAAGATGTTTATTGTCCCATAGTTAGGCTTGGGCGGTATAAAGGTATTACGGTATACCAGGGTATTAAGAAATCCCGATGGTATGATTTTCATAAATACTGACGAATACAGAGATGCTGTATTATGGTGTGCAGTTTATGTCACCAGGGGTCAGTCTCTGCAAAGCAGCGCACATGAGCAGACAAACATAGCTTTCATGAGAAGAAGAAACAAGCTGCTTTTGGATTATGTTGGATTCATTCCAGATGATGACTATTACAGTGAATGTGCGCTGAATGGAGGGAAAGGTGAGCAGTGAAGTCGTCATTCTGGCAGAATATGTACAGAGACAGCGCTGTAAAATTACAGGTATACACAAATACCGCTTAATACTGTATACCCCGGTAAAATGTCAGGAGGGTATGAAGGTATGAAAAAATGGATACCGCCAAAGATTACCAGTAGTACAGTCACAGAATTTTTTTTTTTTATCTGCCTTGAAGTACAGTCGTGCAAAAAACAGTAAGTATTAAAAATAGTAAGTTAAGTAATAAAAGGCAGAACAGTAACAATAAAGATAAAAAGTGTACAGTAGTAGACTAAAATGTGCATTAATAATATAAATTGAAGTTATACATTTGCATTAGCCATTGAAATACCCATAATGGTGGACCGCTAGTAAGTTGCATTCAAGCTTTATGATGGATTATTTATATATTTATAAAGATGTTGAATTACATAGTTTAGTTTATTTGATTTGAAAAAGGACTTTGTGCAATGACATTGATAATTTCCATCTGTGTTCCTACACATAACAAGCAGACACAATATATAAAATTTAAAGTGGAATACAGACTACAGTCAATGCATTTGCCTAACATAATAAAATATAGTGTGAAATACACAGTAACTACCTTAGAACATTTGTAGAAACATACTGTCCCACTTCCTGAAAAAATAGTACATTAGTGACAGGAGATCATAAAAAAATAAAATATCATATCTGATCATAAATCATCATAAATAAAATAAAATAGCAAAAACAAAAAATGTGTGTGATTCAGTTAAAGAGAGTACCTTTGGACAGACCCTTTGTATTTAGTGGTCTAAATATGTCCACCCAGCACAACCAGTAAGGATTTAAGTGTGACAGCTTATTATAGCCCCCCCTAATGGTCAGATGATGTCAGTTTGTGTTGCAGCACATGTGTTCATGTCAGTGATCAAAGGAGGAAAAGTCCACACATGAGACAGCAGATGATCCATGTTAAAGACACACAGAGACAATTTAAAACCAAAATGTAGAAACACTCAGAGAAGAAGAATCTGAAACCAAATCAGACAAAACTTTTTCTGTACTTTCACAAAAGTCCTTGCCGCTCATGTCCAGACCTGCACCCAGAGGATCAGAGAGAGAGAGAGAGAGCGAGCGAGAGGGAGAGAGAGGGAGAGAGAGTGAGTGTCGGTGATGCTGATCTCCTGTCACCCTCCCTCCTCCTCCTCCTCCATCCTGCAGTCCAAAGGGATGAAAAACAATGACTCCATTCAGCTCTTGGGTTTCAAAGTCGACACAAACCGCAGAGTGCTTCAGAGCGGGTGTTGGGAGACGGAGGGACGGAGGGGGGTGGTGGTGCCGTGTTCGCAAATATGATAGAAAAGCGGACTGGTGGTGGGTGGTGGTGTGTGGAGGTAGAGGGGTTGCACCAGCCTCCAGTGACTTCATGTACCGTGGGTTTGACGACGGGGTCAACAAGTGCTCAGGGTGGGTTTTTATGGTCCACACCCAGAACACAAAAAGCTTCCTCAAAGGATTTTTTGTCAACAGCACAGATCTCTAGGAACCTTTTAGAGCTGTAACTCATAATTATTTACATTAATTATTATATATATAATATATTCATATATTCAGATTACTACATTTGAGTTTCGTCAGGTTTTTAGTTTGGTTGATTCTCATTTTTCTTCAGCAAATGTTTAAATAGTCGCTAGTTGCAGTTTCCCAATTGTGAGGATTTGTTGCTTTACTTAATTTTATGTGATTGTAAATTGAATATCTTTGGGTTTTGGACTGTTTGTTGGATAAGACAAGACATATGAAGACATGATTGTAGGCTTTAAGAAATCACTTTTCTTACATTTTGTAGATGGTGCTGGTATGCACCTGACTTTTGAATTACACTGCAGTGTAAATCAGGCTTTATTGTCCAAGCTTCGATGCTGCACAGTTTTCTTTTTTTCTTGCATGTCTATTAATTCTGTTTAGCCTGATCTTTATCTGCAACTATGCAGAAATACTGGGATTAAACTAATATTATTATTATATTATTATAGAATTAGATTCCAGTAGTGGTTGTGTAGGATGGCTTGCAATCCAGATATTTCCAATAACTCCATACTGTTTTTAAGCCCAAAAATCTAAATTTATTGAAAAAAAACAATGGATGTAGTAATTTCCCAGATTTTCAACATTTTATTATTTTAACAAAATATTCTGCTTCTGCCAATATTTGTTGGTGTTTAGCCAAAGAGAGGCAGCACCTGAATGAACAGGGCAATCAAACAGGGTCTTTAATTACATTTATTTTGAAGAAACTGACAAGTTATGTTCACTATAAAATAAAAAGGAGATGAATCACTTCATTCAAATTGAGGATTTTGTTTGAGGATTATTTTTATTTTTAAGGGAGGTGACTTCATAAAATAAGATGACAGACATTCAAAGCTTCATTCAAAATAAGAAAATAACAACAATAATAATTAAAGCTGCAAGCAGCGTTGAACGGGCCCTCGCGACCCCGCGCCACTCGGGACCTGCTGCGGCCACAACCATGTCGCCAGAGGCCAACTGGTAGACGAGGTGCTGAATTTTCACGCCCTACGGACACTGTAGGAAGCAATGCGGTGTTATTTCCTGTCCCCACTAGGTGGCGCTATGACTATGACTCGTGAGCGTCATGTAGATGTGTTCAGGGTGGGACTTTTATCATACATGTGAAGTTTGGAGCAGATTTGACCATTTAATCTCATGTTATAGCAATTTTGTGTTTCATGGCGAGACATTAAAAGTCAATGCCACGCCACACCCACACCGGTCAACGCTGACCAATTCTGTTAAGAAGCTTTGGTCACACACTTGTCTATATGTTACACACCAGTTTTGAAGTCAATCGGATCAGTTGTGGAGGAGGAGTTTGTTTAGCCACGCCCACTTATGAAATTAATATCATACGCTCAGGGCGGGACCAGTGACAAACATATTAAGATTCAGAAAGATTTGACCAAGCAAAGTTAAGTTATGTTCACTTCCTGTGTTTTGGCGAAACATCGACATTCGCCGCGCCATCAGGGCAGCAGTGTCTTATGAGACATAATGGTCTTCACAATATAGCAGGACCAACATCAAATTTGAGTTGAATATGGTCAATGTGGTCAGAGCAGCACCTCAAAGTCTAAAACATGGTATTTCCTGTCACCAGCAGGGGGCGCTATGACAATTACAAAATTTCTGCATGGAAACGTCTTCAGGGCGGGACTATTATCAACCATGTAAAGTTTGGTGCAGATCGGAGCATTTATGCAAAAGTTATAGCAATTTCATGTTTCATGGCGAGACATCAAAAATTTGCCGCCATCTCACGGCCACACCCTTCAACGTGAGCAAAATCTTTTGATAACTTTTGATCACAACCTTGTCTAGATGGCACACAGACATTCTGAAGCAGTTTGGATAAATATGTGGGAGAGAGTGCTGCTTGAATATGCATGGCGATGGATCAAAGATGGCGGCGCCATAGCGGCCACGCCCATTGACATAGAAAAAAGCTTTTAATAACTTTTGATCAGCATAGTCTCGGGATGATCTGAAAGAAATTTGAAGTGGATTGGACAAAATCCCTAGGAGGAGTTCGTTAAAATACAACGTGTGGTAATCACGCCAAAATGACACGTGAAAATCAAAATGGCCGACTTCCTGTTTGGAGTAGACCAATGGTGTAAGAGACTTTTTTGTTCAACTGGACAACGTACACATGTGTACCAATTTTCATCTTCCTACTCCAAAAAAACCCCTATGGAGAGGTGTTTTTGAAGATTTCAAGGGGGCGCTATAGAGGCATTTTGCCCCGCCCATGGGCGACGCCCCATCACATGTAAGAGGTTGTTATTCTTGATCTGTCTATCAATTTTCATGATGATATGACTTCATTAAAGACATCAAAAGGGCAAACGTAATTTCATGGCGAAGGATCGATAGTCGCCGCGCCGCCACATGGACACCATTACTCGTAGCTTCACGGCCTTCATGATATCGCTTCACCAACTTGTTCTGCATGTTCTAGAAGTGGAATGAAGTCGATGGGGTGAACTATGTGGCATCAGTACATGTTAAAGTAAAAACAGGTCATTTTCTGTTACCACCGGGGGGCGCTATGAGTTAGGTGGAAAGTCAATATATGGTTACGTTCACGGCGGCGCCCTCATCATGTCCAGCAAGTTTGAAGCTGTTACGATGAAGTATGTGGGCGTGACAGCCGTTTGAAGCGAAACGGCGCGCTCCAAAACAGTCGCCAAAGTTTGTCGAGCCCTAGCAGCCACGCCCTTTGACCTACAGAAATTCTTTTAATAACTTTTGATCTGCATGGGGTCATGATGACGTGTACCAAATTTGAAGACGATTGGATGAAATCCCTAGGACGAGTTCGTTCAAATGCAAGTAGTGGAAATCGCAAAAAAAGGCCAAAATCGGCCCCTTTTTTGACCCTTCAAATCAAAATGGCCGACTTCCTGTTGACATTTCACCACGACGTTAAGAGACTTTTTTGTGCGTCTTGGCATGATAAATATGTGTACCAAATTTCGTGAGCCTACGACAAATAAACCCCAATGCGGAGGGTCTTTTGAAAGTTTGTAGGGGGCGCTATTTCGCCATTTCGCATCAACCTTGTGCGCGCATCCCAAAATATCGAATTTCGGATCCGGCCGGACGACTTTGCAAAGTTTCGGGAGTTTTTGAGCATGGGAAAGGGGCGAAATTGGGCTTGAAAAGGGTAAAGAATAATAAATAATAAACAGCGCGATTTCAAGAGGGTCCTCGTCGGACGACGTTGTCGTCGCTCGGGCCCTAATAATGATAATAAACTTAATTTGTATAGCACCTTTCATATAAGGAATGCAACCCAAAGTGCTTCACAACAAAGAAATTAGATGCACCACATGCTTCACATAAAAGACATAAAGTGATCATAAAAACAGAAATATAATGCTATAATTAATGTAAAATAAGATAAAAAATAAAATGTAAAAGTAAGAAAAGATGAAAATAGAATACATCTTCACATGGATAAAATCCACCCAATAATACTAGTAAAAGTAAGATAAGGATAAAAATATAATACATGACATACAATGGAAAATAAAACCCATTGAGATAATGAAAGTTTTTTAAAAAGTTTTGAATGAAAAAAAAAATGACATTAGGTACAGCCCTATGTCCAGAGGTTCTAAAATGTTGTTTATACCTTTATTGATTCTTAACCTTATTTTGAACTTGTTTATAGCCACATAAAGTTTTAGTCAAACCATCTGAGCATCATATATATTCAGAATACAACCATATAAGCCTACACATTGGCCTTCATCACATCAAGCTTTGTTGGTTCTACGCAGAATCTTTTTTCCTCAGTGTACAGTACCCAAATGAAGCTGCAGAAGGGGTATTTTGAGCGCCACAGGGCCCCTCTTCATTACACAGCCACAGAAGAAGAGGAGGTGGAGGGGGTGGAGGTGGTTTGGGGTTTTTCTCCTGTTTTACGAGGGTAGGAGTCAGCTGTTCCTTGTTAAAACCTCAGCGTTGGGGGTAAAGGGGTGAATGAAGTGGGTTTTTAACCATGTCAGGAGCAGAGCGGGGAGTTCCCCAGGGCACCTACGCCTGTCCTCTCTCATTTTATGTTTTCTCGTACATTTTTTTGATTAATTTGTGGTACTGTTCCTTTTGATATTTTATTCTTTTTTCCTTTTTTTTCATAGTTTTATATCCTAACCCTCATGTTTGATTCCTGCTCTGTCCTTGTCCTCGCACTAAGTTTCACACTTCGTCTATTTTTACCTCTCGTTTCTTCTTCCTCGTCTTAATCTATCTCCCGTCTCACCCTGTACTTCTTGATACTAAAATAGCTCATTGTTGAACCACTAAACCAGATCGCCTCAGGCTATGAGTGTGTAAGAGGCCCTCTAACTCTGAGCATGCCCGGACAGACCCCCCTCCGCACACACACTTACACCAAAACCGCACTAAGGCAACAGTGAAACCGAAGACAAAGACGTACACTCTTGAAAAATTCTTGTGTCTAGTTTGGAGTAACATCCATCTTTTCTCAATATTTGTTAACAACCCACACACACACACCACATGTTGTTTGTGTTATGTTTATGGGCAACTGTTCCATATTTGCACTTTAATCATCATGCAGCCTCGCAAAATGTGCAAAAGTGTCTCATTTAGGCAACAACAAGCTCCATCTTGTCCAGTTTCTGTTTGGATTTAAGAACATTTTATTACAGTCACATCTTTCAGGTGAATGTGGAGCTCCAGTTTTATGTGTCATCATCTGTTAAGAAATTATATTTGTGTGGGATTGATTTGTCATCTACCATTCCTGTGTTGTGAAGGAATGTTCGTGTGAGGTCAGATTACAGAAAGGATGTCAAACCCTGCAGGTTTTTGTTCATTACTGCTCCTGCAGGGCCTGGTTTTACAAAGATAGAACAGATAGTCAAACTTCATCCGTTGCACAAGTAAGAGATTTATTTTACAATAATGACCTGCTCACTGTACATTATCCTGCTTATTTAATGGTTACTTACAAAAAAAAAAGATTTTATGGCTTTATTTCACAATAATGACCTACCAACTGTACATTATCCTGCTTCACGATAATATACAATAATTTGACACTAAATACTAATTTTCTCACTTCACTAACTCATCATAACATTCAGGATGACAGCTCTCAATTTATAGGGTTGAAGGAATGAGATTTGGCTCCTCCTCACATGACCAGTGTTGAGCAATTATTGTAAATAGCAACTTTGATATCTGTTTCAGGCGCTTCAGAAAACCTCTGCACACTGCAGACATACTGGCATCATATGTGCGTAATTAAAGCATTATCTTATCTGTTCATTGTTCAGTGATATTTCATTTTAAAGCCTCTTTCAAACAAAATCATGAGTGATATTATCGCGATATTATATATATGTCATCCCTACTCAAAAATGCACACAATAAACAGACTTGAAAGCTCTCTGGTCTTGCAACATTAAGGAACTGTTTTGATAATTAACTCATGCTGCACAGTTACCTTTGTGTAGCAGATTCACCTGGTAAAAAACTCTTCCACTAAAGCTGCTAAATACTTAAAGTTTGTGGTTGTACTGGGAAGCTCCCAGTGGATTCTCCCAGATGGGAATCTTTCTAATGGACGTGAAGCAGGGCGTTGCTGGGAAGAAGTGCCTGTGCTCAGCTAATCTGTCTTGAATAAATAAACACTAAAGAAATCAATGCCTGTATGCACCTAAACTCCGCTGTAGGCCTGCAAAACAACAGAGGAGTCAGTATTTAAATTCATGAAATGTGAGAGTGCACGAAATCGATTGGCGCTGTTGTGTTTTGCCATAAATCATGTTAAACGCCGTGCAGAGCGTGCCGTGGGAGCAGTGAAAGATTTGGCATGGCACAGGGGGAAAACTCCCTGAGAGGAGCAAAGGAGCATGGGATTAAAAATGAGAAGAAGTCTGTTTTAACATGAAGCCGTTGTTTAAGCTCACATGTTGACACATTTCACAACACATGATGGGGAATTACCAGAGGTTCACTGTAAGAGCAGGTAAACTTTTACAACTTTTGCACCTTTCTTGCATGTAAATATTCATCAAAAATCATCTTGGATGCACAGTTTTATTCTATTTCTTTAGATATTGCATTGTTTGCATTAAAATGAGTCAAGGCCAACACTGTGACTCTCTATTCTCAGCTGGATCTTCCCTTTTAACGTCTTTATTTGTTTTGATTTGATGGATTTATAATCATAACTAAATATTGTGCTCAAAAATATGTCATGCTTTATCAGTTTATTGTTTGTGTTGTACAAGTATAATCATGATTCATGATTAATGCAGTGAAAAGCTGAATAAGTTAGCTGCACTCAAAAAAAATCAAGGCCTCAATTATCTTGAGTTCATGAACTCAAACGTTTGAGAGCGTAAATATTTTGAGTTTGTGGTACATGTGCACTTTGATTCCAGTTAAATTAAAACTATTCATTAAGCCAACTCGGATAAATTTAAGTATATGTAATGTGTAATGTGGAAATATATAAAATATTTGTGTTTTAGGGACCCTTTTGAGGCACCTTATTCCCGTCTAATCAAAAATTATGAGTTCAATAAACACAAAAAAAGAAACTCTAATAGTACTCAACTTTTTTAAGTTAGTAGAACCTTAAAAAAAACCTTTTCATTTCTTATTACGAATAATTAATCTGAGCATTCAGCTTTACAGTGTAGGAGTGATGATTTTTGCATCTGAATTTTCATTTTCACTGAAAAAAAAATCTTGATGATGTGACATTTGTTGGGGTCTGTGTCAAACAAATATGTCGGCTTACATCTGCAGAACAAGATTTGTAGCAGTTTATAAAGTTGCAAAGTTTATAAAATGTCAAAAAATAGTGTATAATGTCCCAGTTTCTCCAAGGTGAAGTCTCTAAATGCCTTGTTTTGTCTAAAACCCAAACATATTCAGTTTAATATTACGATAAACAGAAAAAAAGCAAGAGAAAACAGAATTTTCCTGCAATTTTGCAAAAGTTATTTTAATGAGTAATAGATTAGCGGGCAGTTCCTGTTGTTGAGCCCTGGGCAACTGTTTTCATGCCACTTGTAGGATATTCCATCATTGAGGGATGTGACAAGCTGTTTACAAGCTGGGGTATATTTGTTTGTGCTTTCATGGCACATTTAAACTGTTGAAAAATGTCTTATTGCTATCGTTTTATTACCTAGGCTTATGTTTCAGAAGATATATTTAATAAATTACAGTATATTTTCTTTTGTGTGTCATTTCATCTCTTTTTTTAGTCCCTTTTATGTTTATTTTCTTTGTGGTGTTGCATCAATAGTTGAATTGTTTGAGCCTGAGCTGCAGGGTGGCAACCCTCCAAAGTGAGTGAGACAACAAGTGAACTGCAGCTTTGGGACTGTGAATGGTTGGCAGCACCATTAATCAAACTTAATAAAACAGGCAGGGAGAGTCGCTGGTGTAAATCAGCGCAAGAGGGCATCTCAGTGCCATAAATTAAATCAGAACTTTTTATTTTGCTTTCTTCAGTTAAACAGGCTGATTTATGGCTTCTCTCTTTCTCCAGTCTCTTTACAAACTATCTCCTGTGTATTTTAATATTTGCAGCAGCTGTTTAACAACCCAAATTAATAGTTCTGGTTAGGGCTGGGCGATATGGCCTAAAATTTATATTGCGGTATAATTTGAAGCATGTGCGGTAACGATATATATTGCGATATATTCTTTTCTTCTGTATATATATGTCAAAATGACTGTTTCTGAACATACTCACATAGCAGATACATTGCAGCAGAAAAAAACACACTTCGAAATATATAGATAATATATAGAATGCCATTTTAAGAACATTTATCGTGCAAAACGTAGTAAAAAAAATACAAAACCTCCGAACAATTTCTCCAAACATTGTAACACAAAATTAAAAACAGTATTTTAGGAAAAAGGTTACTATTTATATGCATTTATTTATTTATTTATTTAGTAATATTATTGTTAATAATAGTTTATTTCTTTAATAAAATATTGTCCTCTGAGGAGAAAAATCCTCACCTTTATTCAGCTCAGTCTGTATGATGATGAAATGATGTGTGATATTCATGTTTTTGTATTAATGCAGCAGGATCATTTACATCAGTGTCGCTCTGACAGTTTACATCAGTGAGCATGTTTTAGACCACAGCAGACAGCAAACTGCACACAGACACACACCGAGGAGATGAAGAGGAGAGACAGCGTCTGGACTCTTCATCATGACTTATAATAATGCAGCGCAGTGACAAACGTTTTGTGGAGCAGACGAGCGTCTGTCAGTTTGGTCTTTACAGAGAGAGATATTTTTATCTGTAGTGTTTAAACCACAGAACTGTACAGTAACATCAGGATTCATCATCAGTAAAGTTTTTATATCGGTCAGTACTTCACACACACGCTCCCCCTCCCTCCCTCCTCTCTGCAGCTCGTCTCTCCTCCCTCGCTGTTATGATTGATCGGCATGAAATAATTTAAAAGTACATAAATCGGACTTGGAGTAAAAAAAATCACGCACCACAGACGTGCATGTTAAAGCATAAGTTCGGTTTTTTGACACCTGGACCTTGTTGTTATGATTAAATATGCTCGTAGACTCACCCAGACAATTTTGGTGGAGCTCGGAGCCGTTTTCGAGCAATTTAGATCCATCCGGCGGCGTTTTTTTCTCATGCCATAGTAGCGGACGGGGCCAGAAATCGAAGCCCCTAAATTAGACATTATCTGCTGCGAAACTCGTCATTTCACCTACATGTTATAAATGAATGGCCAGTGTTATCACCATGTCAGCTCAACTTCGTTGTTATGGTCATCCGGGGATTTACAAGGATGGGTAACTTTTGGTGACGTCATAGACGTGCGCCGCAGCAGCTGAGAAGAGACGCTGTTGTTGCTAGGCTACACGGCAACACGGCTATTTTTGTGCAGCATGGCGGAATATTTATCCGATGTAGAAGTGTCTGACGACGACTTTGAGTATAATGGATGCCCGTATCGTTTTGAGCCAGAATACACCGACGAGGAGCTATTTGAAAGGAGGATGCAGAGTAGGGTGATCAGGTCCCAATAAACCAAAAGAGGGACAAGGGGTATGTTTGTGAGGGACAAAGTGGGACACCGCCTGTAGCTGCATCGTCTCTTCTTGTTTGGCGTCTCCCCCTCCTCCATTTCCAAAGAAGAACGCGCGATGCGAGTGTCATTCACTAGCTGTCACCTCAGCTGTTGGTAGCGCGGAGAAAATTAGGGGCGGGCCTAAACGCCGTACGTGCGGTGCTACTATGACAACAACAAACAGCCCAGAGTGCAGGAACATCACCGGCTTCTCATTGCTGGGGCCTGAGGGGGATGTTGTGCGGGACATGGTCTCAATTTGCGTGATGCGTGAAAAGAGACAGAAAATGCGTGAAATCACGCGCAAAGCGGGACATCTGGTCACCCTAATGCAGAGGGAAAGAGCGAACAGCTGGCCAGAGAACGAGCAACCACTGCACGTCCACGAATGGGGGCTAACTGGTGGTGTTGTTGTGGACATTGCATGAGTTTCGTAGCAGATAATGTCTAATTTAGGAGCTTCGATTTCTGGCCCCGTCCGCTACTATGGCATGAGAAAAAACACCGTCGGCTGGATCTAAATTGCTCGAAAACGGCTCCGAGCTCCACCAAAATTGTCTGGGTGAGTCTACGAGCGTATTTAATCCTAACAATAAGGTCCAGGTGTCAAAAAACCGAACTTATCCTTTAATAACATGATTCATGATCATGAAAGTTTTTTATATCAAGTGGACACATCTGTCCATATTCTCACGCTCTCTCTCTCTCTCTCTCTCTGCTCAGACTTATTTTAACTTTTACCTGGTTTCAGGTGGAGCTGCAGCTCGATCAACACTCACTCGTCTCTTTCCTCTTATACTTCTGTTTCTTTGCGCTGAGCCAGTCACTTAATCAGACAAGCCTGTTTACATTGTCGAGTGACAGAAGCTCACGTCTTCGCAACTGTCAGCTGATTCATTACCAGCTGCTGATTCAAACTATTGATCAGGCCAATATAACAGAACGTGCCTTAACGCCCGTAAAAAAAATTTGTGACGTTAAAAGGAATGTGCGTTAACTTTGACAGCCCTAGTAAAAAACAAACATTACAATTTCTTCCTGCTAACCTGATTACTTCTTTATATCGCGGCAGGCCGGTATAGTCAAAATCTCTACCGTTGGCCAAATTCATATCGTTTCTACCGTATACCGTTTATACCGCCCACCCCCAGTTCTGGTCATATTTTTATGGCTGTAATCAAACTAGCCACCCTAATGTGTTTCTGTTTGAGTATCAAATAGTTCGGTCACTAATGTTGCCTCAATATTTGAATGTCCAGCCACAGATCGAGACTGTGTTCTTTGATTTCAAACATTTCGCTTCTGAAATGTAATACCACCTGGTCTTCCTCAGGAAAGTGACGCAGACACAGATTCAAAGAATCTGTACTCAGTTTTTTGCCACCGGGACATTTCCTTCCTTTGTGCTTTAGTGTGTTTAACCAGCCCATCTGGTTCAGTTGTCCCCTGGCATGATCTCATCTTTGTACCAGCAGATCTGGAATTATCTGATTCTCTTGGTACTTTTATGGCGCTGACCAAACTATCTTCTTACATTTCCATTTCTGCTCTACTTCCTTTTCTTTCCCTGTACAAAGTTTTTGATGACATTAATCTGTTTCAACCACAAGCTGAAAAGTCTCCTTTACAGATGTAATGCATTTTGGGAAAATTTGCTTTTTTGATGACAGTTAGATGAGAAGACTAACACAACTTACAGCTCTGCATGGTAAATATGAAGGAAGGTTGTGCAGTTAATATAGATATTTTTGAAATTGCAATATGGCCAAGTGCAATACCCAAATTGCAGACACTGGAAAATGGGTGACAAAACAGCACTATAATGAAGTACTGTAGTGCTGCAGAGATGCCCTAAGGGTTTTTCATACTGTATGCTAACCCTGGGCTGTATGCTAACTAGGATTAAGCTAAACTCAGGGCTATATGATTCACACTGCCCCTCTTCTAGCTCTGGATTAAAGCCTCTGTACACTTACACAGGTGTTTTGCATTAATCTTGCTGATTCTGATATTGTAGCCCTGTTTCACACTGGCTGCTTTTAGCCCTGGGTTTTAGTCAATTTTCAGGGGATAACCCGCAAGCTCGGGGCCAACCCTGCTCGGGAGCAGGGCCAGCTAGCTCTCAGCTAAAGTCAGGGATAGCCCACTTCGGAACGTGCCAGGATTGTGCCACTGGAGCTAACAGGTCTCAGGATTTCAGGACATCAGGCCAGTAAATCTAACAACTCACTTGCCCGACTGGGGAAGAAAAAGAAGACCTAAACTAATAAACTATTTTGCTCCTTAAAGTAAAGAGGAAAAACTGCTGTTTTTAGCCTTTTCAGAAAAACTGGGATGGACATTTTTCACAATTTTCTGACTTTTTATTGATGTTGCAGCCCTTAATTATACTCGACAATTACCATTAGTTCTTATTTGATAACCACTAATAAGTAAAACAGTTTGTTCAGGTACAAGTAAAAACTGACTTTGAGCAAGTACATTCTTGAACAACTTGCTTTACTGGGTAAGTGAAAAAAGAAAAATTGCCGTTGGACCGTGGTGGTTATCATCGCAGCCTTAGCTACAGCTACCAGGAGGTTAGCTTAGCTTCACATAAAGACCGGAAACCTGGGGGTAACAGCTAGCCTTGCTCTTTTTAAAGGCAACAGCCAGCACCTCTAAAGCTCACTGATTAACATGTTAGCTTCAGACAGAGCCAAGCTAGTTGTTTCCCCCAGTTTTCAGTCTTCATGCTAAGCTATGCCATGAGGTATTGATCTCCAAATAGAACTATTGACAGGCAAATGAGCCTAAAAACTTTTCCTTTGAATTTGCACCACTATAGTTGATCTCTTTGCTTAGATTTAACCTGAACCAAAACATAACTTGAAATTTGGCACTCCTGATGGAATCTTATTGTATTGAGTTGTAATTTTTATTTGAGATCTATTTATTCTTGTTGAAAGCGCTGCATCATAGACAAGGAACATTTGATTCATTAAATTAAAATGAGGAGTTATTTATTGGATACCTTAGTAAAAATCACAAAACATATCACAATGTAAAATGTCTTTTCTGTTTAGAAAGAAAATAGCAAGTTCTGACCCATCTTTAACTTGAGTGGTTATGTGTTTAGTCTGATCTCTAGATATTAGATTCATATTTTAGAACATTTTTCAAGTAAAGAAGTGAAATATTCATTCAGCTTCTTAAATATGAAGATTTGCTGCTTTCGCTGTCATATATGATAGTAAAGTCAATATTTTTGGGCTTTAGAGTGATGAATGGATAAAACTCCAACAGTCTGTAAACCCTTCAGGACGTTCAGCCTGTCAGCACCCCTGCTAATGCTATGGCTCCTCAGTAATTTGGGGGATTTTCAAAGTGAGGCATTTCTGCATGAGCTCCGGGTTCACATCAGGTTGAAAGGGTACGCTTGCTCTGTGTGGAGGATGGTGTTAAAGCACTTATAAAAGACGGGGATTGTTTGGTTTCAATAAGACCAAAGTATGAAATGTGTCGTCATATCTGCGCAGCTCATAAACTCTTTGAAAGTCGTGACCAGAATGTAACAGAAAATCTTGTTTCCCTGCATTAGTTCGCAGAAAAACTGGAACATTTGAGTCTCAAGATGCGCTGAGTGCCTCCGTCATGATGTTAGATCAGAAACGACAGACTCATAAAGGCTTTTAGAGTCATTATGGTTTCAAAATGATGGGTTTCACTCTCAAACATCATGCTATATATCAAAAAACTCGTAAGTATCACCTCCGTCTGCGCTGACTGGATGATCACCAAACCTAAAATAACTAATAACTCAAACACTTTTCCACAAATGTTTTCCACTTTTTCATGTCAGTAGTAGTTTTGTCAAAGACGTGGATTATTAGAGATTTTAAAAACCTCAGCAAGTGACCACATTTACTGTAGAAATGTCTTCACCAGTCAGCTGGAAAACCATGAATATTCTGTATTTTACATCTTACTAGCTACTATACTGTGGCCAAATTTAGGGTCAGGGTAGGCTGTCTTTGTATATGTTCATTTTTGTCTTTGTTTAGCACCTTGAAACTGTCATCAGGTACAAGATTTTGCATATTTAAATTCAGCTTTCTTGTGCACATTCATCTTCTTTTGGATTCATTGCAAACTTTAGACCATGAAACACATTTTACAAACATTTTTGAGAAAACTCTGGGGATAATGATGGAAATAAGTTGAAGAATCACTGACCAAGTCTGACATATTGTATCGATTAGAGTATTGTCAATAAATCAAAGAAGTTATGATTTGTAAAAATGCACTGGACAGAAACACTTTGCACTTTTTGCTCAGGTTTTGTGCATCAAGCTGCATTTCTTCATATTGAATTTAATTAGCTCATTGCAGAGTTTAAGCTCTTTTTTACAAGTAGAATGCCAAAAATCTAATTATTTTGATAATCAATTAATCGTTAAAGTAATTTTTCCTGCAGAAATGGCAGGAAATGCTGTTTTCAGCTTTTTTTCTTGATTTATTATCATGTTGGACTGAATATCTTTGGGTTTTGCACTGACAAGATGACTTTGAAAGGCATTATCTTGGACTTTTTTTCAGTATTTTCTCACATTTTATAGATGTTCAGATTGTGCAGCCGTGTGATGTTGTCTGTGGTCTTCACTTGCAATGATTGGTCGATCGTTAGAAAATTAATCAGCAACTATTTTGATAACTGAATTATCGTTTGAGCGTTTTTCTCTGTAGTTGTTGCTTGTCAAATATGGATTGTTTGTTTGTTTTCCTGTTTGTTCTTGCTTGTAAACTTAGAATATTTGGGTTTTGGACTGTTGGACTGACCACAAAAGACATATAAGGACGTCACTTTGAGCTTTAGGAACTTGTGATACATATTTTCACAATTCTTTGGCATTTTAAAGACCAAAAATGTACGGATTAATTGAGAAAACAATCAGTAATAACCAAAAAACATGACCTCAAGGCATGGCAAGATTGTGCCACTGTGTGAGCTTCAGTTTGTGGTCTGTTTCAGTCAGAAAGCTGCTTTGTAAGAGTTTAAATCATCTGTCCACTGTGCAGATTATCATTCATCAGTTTGTATTATTAAAGCTGCAATTTGATTGTTTTCCTGCTCATTTTTGCTCCTAAACTTATAATATCTAGTTTTGAACTTTTGGATGGACAAAAAAATCAAGAAGTTGTGATGGTTATTTCACATTTTGACATTTTAAAGACTTAAAAATTAACCGATTGATTGAGAAAATAATAAATAGATTAATCAAATTTTCAGTTGCAGGCCTGCACACTACACAGGCTGCTGGTTTAGAGAACTGACACAGATTTTACACCAATTCAAGCATCAATTGTAGTCTGACACTGATACAAGGATACACACACTGATACACACACACACACACACAGACACACAGAGCATGGAGGCTGGCTCAGCCCAGTCCTTGTTAAAAAACTCCGGGCCAAACGAGGATAACAGGCAGAGCCACAAAATTACCCGTTGGCCTCTGCGCTTTCCCCTGTGGACCGAACACAGCGGGGTGGCGGCCATTTTGGAAGGCAAGAATCATGTGAAGTGGTCGACGAAGGCCCCAGACGCTGACGGGCAGACTCAGATCGATCTGGATCGAGCTGGTTTTTCTAATAGCACTCGTGTGTGCAGAAGAGTTTTGTTCCTAAATGAGATGGCCGCCGATGGAAACATGCAGCGTCTTCTCCAACAAAACCAGAATAAAAAGCTTTTCATGTATAATTTAGAGATACTGGACGGATAATAACCCTCTGATTATAAGTTATAACTCCCCAAAAAAGTTATATGGAGCATTTTTTAGAAACGTTCCTGTTCTTACAGTGATTATATGTGACAAGCTCAAGTTTTTGCTCTGAAATAGGATTTTTAAAAATGTCTACTGACAGAACAAAACTATACCAACTGTCCAAGGAAGCTTCGTACTTTATGTCTTCATGTGACCCAACTTGATTTTTACACCAAAACTGCTGATATTTTACCTTTAAAATGGATGTGCCACTTTTCAAATTTAAACTGCACTGAGTCAATTAATCTCTTAAAGTCTCAGTAAGATTTATGGGGATTTATTGGTGGAATATGACAGAAAAGGAACATAATATTCAGAAGTATGTTTTAGAGCCACAATGATTCATTGATTAATCAACTCTTGAATTAACCACCAGCTATTTTGATAAATGATTTTTAGTCATTTTTTAATAAATAATGTCAAAAGCCTCTGATTTCAGCCTTTCAGATGTGAATATTTTCTGTTTTCTTTACTCCTTCCTGACAGTAAACTGAATATCTTTGAGTTCTGTCATATAAGATTCATTCATCATTCATACAGGATAAAAAAGCTAAATAATTATTCTTAAAAGTGAAACAAAACAAGCATATATGACTAAAAAAAGATAAATAGCACAAAATATAGAAAAATATATGGATAATAATGAAACATTTAAGAAAAATAACTTAAAATTTAGAAAAAGATGAATAAATGATCAAAAATTCTTTGTAATATCAGATGAAATATGTTAAAAATATTTTAAAAAATAAAACAAAATAAGATTATATCACTAATAAGAGATACACAGGACAAAATATAGAAAAATACATGGATAATATTTAAAAATTTAAGAGAAAATACTAAAAAAAAAAAAAACTGAACAAATAATCACAAATTCTCTGTAATATAGGATGAAATATGTAAAAAAAAATTGTAATGAAAAGTTAAAAAAAGAATATATCACTAATAAAAGATAATACACTGTAAAATACATAGATAATGAAAAATAACAAACTTTTTAAAAAGACTAAATATTTTCTGTTTTCAGCTAACAAACAATTAATCGATCAATTGAGAAAATGATCAACAGATCAATCGACATTGAAAATAATCATTAGTTGCAGCCCTGTGTCCTTTCTGTAATGTTGTTGGACACCTACGTAGAATAACAACCTGAGCCTGTCAGTGTTAAAAACAAGTGTTTATGTGCCCTGACGTATGTAAAAGTAGGCCTCGCATTTAAAATACTAGAATGACCCTTTAATATTTGCAGAAAAGGGACCCTTGAGGTTGAAGTTGAGTTGATAATTTAGCTCCATGTGTGGCTCTGACAATGACTGTGTCCTTCTCATCATCTTCCTCTTGTGTCAGCTGTCCAATAAAGACAAAAATACCAAAAAAATACATCATCAAACAGTCATAACACAAATATCTGAGACATCCATCATCATTTTCCAACTGGTTTCCTCTCAAAAGTCCACCTGCTTCCTGTCTGAGAGGATATTTTAAGGTGCTCGGCGGCAGTTATTTTTCTCTCTCTTGATAAGAATGGCCAGAGGAGGAAGAGGAAGAGGACGAAGAGTTGAGTGACGGTGTTGTAAGACGACAGGAAACATCAGGCAGCTCCACCCTGATGGGAAAAGATGTTGTGTTCCTCTTTCTGTTTTTCTCACTTCTCATTTCAACACATATATGTCTGCAGAATACCCAGAGTTTTGTAAACACAATCAGCTGTTTGGAGCCGACTTTGGGCTCAGACGTGGCTGCCAGAGGGGGTGCTGCTTCACCCAAAATAGCGTTATTTGTCCCTGGAAACGATTTGAACGTTTTCACAGAGATTTGTACACCGGGTGGAGGAAAGTAAAAGTTTTTCTTGAGTTGGTTTCAGTTCCTGTTTGTGGTTTCTCCTTTTGTGTTTTTCTCAGAAATGTGTGAAAAATGAAATGAACGACACAAAAACAACAGAAACAAGTCAAATCCATTTCATTTTGGGCAAAAACTGTGAGTGGATCAGCTCTGATGTTTGCTGTTTGTGGAAACTTCAGTGACCAGTTCTTTAATTTGTTTGTTTGTGGAGGTTTGATTATTTCTTCTGGTCTCCCTGTTGTCAAATGTCCAATAAAGCAAAAATTACAAAAAACATAAAGGTTGTAGGTATTAAAAAATATCAAAATATTGATAGCCTAATTGATAAATATCAATTTTAAGAAGCATTTTAAAAAATAGATAATAATTTTGTCAGTCTGTGCTTGTTATTCCAGTCAATTCTTCAACTCTAATGTCTAATAAAAAATAACAAAAAAATACATCTTTAAACAACCAAAACACAGAAATCTGAGACATACAGTGAGATTTCAGGTATTAAAATGTAAAAATGATGATTAAAAAAATAGATTTTAAGAAATAATTTAAAAGATAGAAAATGATTTGGTCGGTCTTTGCCCCTCAGGCACGTTATTTCAATGAATTCTTAATCAATATACTCACATATATTGCTGTCTGTTTTAATCACAGGCTGTACATTTTACCTAAATGTTGAACTTTATTGATTCCTATGTAAATTTTTGGTTATTGATCGAGCAAAAGTGACAATATTTCACAGGTTTTCTGTCTTCTTCTTGTGTCAAATGTCCTAATAAAGGCAAAAATACAAAAAAAAAAAAAAAAAAAAATCACCTTTAAACAGCCATGACACAAATATGTGACAATATTCAGTTCAGAAAAGGCAATAAAAACTTTGATTTTGCTGCTTTTCCTCTGAATTATTCCAATGATTTTAATGTATTTGTAATATCCTTGAGGTTGGGTCTTTAACTTGTTTGTTTGTTTGTTTGTGGAGGTTTTATTTCTTCTTCTGTGATTTAAAAAAAGCTGACAGTATCTTTCTTCTTCCCCTGCAGCCACCATGAAGAAAGGGCCGAACGGCTCCAGCTGGACCGGCGAGCGCAGCCTTATGTACAGAGGAAACGGCCCCACCGCTCTGCCTCCCTCCTCCACAACCTCCACTCCCCCCTCCTCTGCCTCACTCCCCTCCTCCTCCACCCAGGTGACCTCCATCGACGGAGTCGGCTTCTCTGAGGGAGACCTGCTGCTTCAGGTAAGACACCAAAAAAATTTAAATAATCGATCAGCTGGGAAGAAAAAAGCAGCATGAAGCTGAATAAAGTTTGTCTTTGTTCTTCAGGCGCTGAACGGTTTCGTGTTGGTGGTGACGGCTGAAGGCTACGTCTTCTACACGTCCCCGACCATCCAGGACTTCCTTGGCTTCCACCAGGTAAAACATGATCAACTGATGATCAATAACAATGGAATATTAATGATGTTTACTTACATTGTCCTTCTCAAAAACATTAGTATGTGCTCTATGCCAAAAGGATAATAAAAAACAAAACACAGGAACAAAATTAACAAAATAAAATGTCAATCAGTGAATGTCAGCTGTCCAATAGAGGCAAAGAACACAGAAAAATACATGTTTAGACCATCTTAACACAAATATCTGAGACATACAGTGAATAAAAATGAGATTTCAGGTATTAAAATGTAAAAATATTAAATATAATAATATAATATATTGAAGAGCAATTTAAAAGATAGATAATAATTTGGTCAGTCTGAGCTCTTCTCATTTTTCAATCAATTTTTAATCAATATGGTCAGATATACTGTCGTCCGTTTTAATTGCAAGCTGTAAACTTTACCAGATGTTGAACTTTATTGTTTCTTGTGAGAAGTTCTTTTTCTTGCCCGAGCAAGAGCAAACATTTTTATCAGGGAGAAAATTATACAAAATCATAAAAAGGCAATAAAAAGTGTGAGAAAATGACAACAACCCAACAAAAAGACATTAGAAGCAATAAAATTCAATATAAATTAGCCAACCTCCAGTTGCTGAAGAAGACTGTAAAGTTCTGCTGAAAGCTGAGGAAAAAAAATAGAATTAAGATTATTTATGTGTTGTGACAATAAGACGCAGGCAGTGCTTCTATCAATAAGGGCTTTTCTCAGGCACATTTTTTGAAATCCATATGCTACACTTTGGTGTTGATGTTTAATATATTTACTTTGTTCCATTATAGTGACGTTAAAGATCAAATTTATATCATAATCATCATAATTAACCCATTAAAAATGTATTAATCAATTGTCTAGAAATGGCAGTAATTGCACCTCGTTTGACATTGTTTTTTTTCTGGCAGAGACATTTGCTGAATAAGTTTTCAGTAACTTAAAATGAGAAAAAAACAAGAAAAAAATGATAATAAAATGAAAAAAGTATGTTTTGTAATGTATTAATTATTAATTATGAGTGATCGATTAATCAATTGTTGGCATTTTCAACTACTAGTTAAGGAAAAGACACAAAATTATCAATCCCTGTTCCACTGTCATAACTGCAGTTAGTCAGTTTTTTACCTAAATCCTGATTTTTCTTTGCTGTTTCATGTTATTAGCTCATGAAGGAACTCAAGTTACAGACTCATAAGTGATGTGTAAAAGCCAGCATGTTTTGACATATAATCTATATAGAATATAATATAAGAACAGATGTTTTTACTCTCCCTGCATGTCTTGTCCACACTGAAAAAGCAAAAATGCAGTATTTTAAAGGCCCAATGATCACATTTAAATATGACAGCTACAACTGGAGATATATCTTATTGTGTGAAGCTGCTTTTTTCTCTGCTGATTTTTTGCAAAAAAACACAATGAACGCAGCTCATTGAGCAACTTAGTGTTGCTTAACAGTCGCCAACTTTTCTGTTTGTATCATCACACCGCTGAGCCTGTTCGTGCTCTGGTCTGAGGATGATTTGACACGTTAAAAGTTTTTCTAGGGACAGGGAATTGAGAAACTCACTGTGAAGAAACAAAATGAAGAAAAATAAAATGTGTAGATGCAGACCTGGATGTTTTTGTTCCTTCAGAACAGCAGTTATCTGTCAGAGAAATGATAAAATCAGCCTGTGTGCAGAGATAAGTCTTCATTGTTTCCTTCTCACTCAGATGTTCCTCTTAATTAAACATCCTTTAAAGGAAGGTTCTGTTGCAGACGTTCTACCTGTTTCCTATCTTCCATGAAGCAGGTGGTTTCACTTCGTGTTTATACGTTGTGAAAGCCAGCCTGCAGAGATTTGAATCTATCAGTGAACATGTTGTTCTCTTTAATGTCAGTTACAAGCAGGTTCATCCTCTGACAGTAAATAGTCTGATAGTATCTGACTCATTCAAAATCCCTGTTGCTACGGGGAACAACAGCAACCTGCGTGCTCTCAATGGCAACTTACCTTAACCTGGTTGCTAATGGTAAGAATGTAAGGGAGGGGCTTCTGGTGACACTGAACTCAGCGTCGCCAGAAGCGATTGTTATTGGTTTAAAGAAATACAAACAATTAAAGCGTTTGTATGGCATTAATTTTTTGGGTTGTCCATCTGTCTGTCCCATTTTTTTGTGAACGTGGTATCTTAGGAACAAGATGACGTCCTCAAATGTCTCGTTTCGTCCACATCTCAGTGATATTCAGTTCACTGTCAGACATGAGTAAAGAAACCACAAAATATTCACATTTAAGATGCTGAAATCTGAGAATTTAGATTTTTTTTCTTAAAAAAGGACTCAAACTGATTACTCAATTATCTAAATAGTTGGTGATTAATTTAATAATTGATTCTTATTTTCTTATTTGTTTAATCATTGCAGCTCTAGTTGGGTGAAAAAAAATGATTCTCTTAAGTGTTGTGATTCTTTTTTTAAATTTATTTATTTTTTATTCCTGAATCGATTTTTTTATGAACATAAACATTTAGCACTTGGTCTTAAGCTTGATGCTAACACATTATGGGAATTTCTATTGAGATGCTAATGGAAATTAGCATTGTGGTCGCGGTAATATTATCTTAAACAAACCATTTTACTTCACTTGCTTAACATAAAACATGTGTGCTCAGACTTTAAGGTATAAATTTCCTAAATTCTATGGAAATAAACTAATAACTGCTCACTTCACCTTTTTAACTCGTGTTACTGTTCATTCTATTATAAAAGGACGGTTTTCAAGTTTAATTTCATATATATACACCAAGGAATCGTCTTTTCAATGTTATTGTTCCGTCCATTTAGGTTGAAATCAGTCTTGATGTTGGTAAGGCAACGTGCAATGACAAAATGAAAATAATCAATAACTCCCCTCAAATGCATCAAAACTAGAGTAGAAAGTACAGATATCAGCCTCTTAAATGTGAATATTTTCTGTTTTTTTCACTCCTCTCTGACAGTAAACTGAATATTTTTTGGTTGTGAGTAAAACAAGACATTTACAGTTTGGGGAAACACTGATCAATATTTTGATCAGTTTCTGACATTTTAAAACTAGCAATTATTAATCAGTTAATTGAGAAAATAACTGACCGATTAATCGACTATGAAAATGGCTGTTAGTTGCAGTCCTATAAAGTACAGATTCCTGAAAATTACTTAAGTACAGTAACAATGTTTTTGTTTTTTGTTACTTCTCACTTTATTTTTGTCCACTACTCAAGAATTCACATACTAATTTTGACAAAAAAAACCCCAAATGTCTGATTGGATAAAATAATGATGTGATGACATTTTATATCCAAAAGGTCATTTTCACTGTGACATCATAGTGTTGTATGTAATGTAGAAAATAAAATGAACGTCGTGAGGATCATTTTACATTATTCTCAGAGTAATTCAGTAATTCAGCTGGACGACATGCTAAATCATGGACACACTGACAGGTCAGAGGGTGAAACATGTGTGAGTCATGTGTCTGAAAGTGTGTGTGTGTGTGTGTGTGTTTAATGTGTGTGCCTGAATGTGTGTTGTTCATGAGAACTGAACTGCTTTGTTGGCTGTGAACTCTTGACTTGTAAACACATCCGTTTGAACCGGGGTTAAAGATGTCTGCAGCAGTCGGGGGGAAAAAAACGTTGCCTGGGGAGAGTGCACGTGGTAAACAGCTCACACACACACACGCACACACACACACCACAGCTTTTCCACAACACAATCTGAAGTCAGGATGCTAATCAGAGCAGGAAGCATTTTGTTCTCCAGCCCACAGTGGCTGGTAAAACCCAAAATTCTC
Source organism: Lutjanus argentimaculatus (assembly GCA_034769285.1). Lineage (NCBI taxonomy): Eukaryota > Metazoa > Chordata > Actinopteri > Lutjaniformes > Lutjanidae > Lutjanus > Lutjanus argentimaculatus. Next base: position 12,376,525 of record JAWZSL010000020.1, read on the forward strand.
CAGCTGCTTTGACTATTTATGACCATTATAAACTTTATTTATAGAGCAAATCTAAACACAATTATAGAGAAGATTAGAGAGGAAAGAGACTGAAGATAAAGAGCACACAGGTGAGATCATACCAGGGATAATATTGGGTACAAAAAGAAGATGTCAATATGTACACATCCCAGTTATAAAAACGTTGGGATGTTGAGTAGAATGTGAATAAAAATAGAATGAAATTATTGACAAATACTTTTTGATCTATATTCAGTTGAATGCAGAGCAAAGACAAGATATTTAATCTTCAAACTGATCAACTTGTTTTTTGTAAGTATACACTCATTCTGAATTTGTTGCTGGGAACATGTTTCTAAAAAGTTGGTTCAGGATCATGTTTACCTCTGTGATACATCAGCTTTTCTTTTAACACTCAGTCAGTGTTTGTGAACTGAGGACACTAATTGTTGAAGTTTTGAAAGTGAAATTCTTTCTCATTCTTGCTTGATATACGACTTCAGGTGGTCAACAGTCCTGTTTGGTCTCTGTTGTCGTATTTTGTGCTTCATAATGCACCACACATTTTCAATGGGGGACAGGTCTGGACTGCAGGCAGGTCAGTCTAGTACCTGAACTCTTTAACTATGAAGACACACGGTTGGAACACGTGCACAATGTGTCTTTGCTTTGTCTCGCTGACATAAACAGGGACATCCCTGAAAAAGACGTCAGGGATGGCAGCATATGTCGCTCCAAATACAGACATCTTAAGAAATTAGCGCTGGTACCAATCTGGATGTTCTTCTTCCTCTTTAGCCCGGAGGACACGACGTCCATGATTTGTGAAAACAATCTGAAATGTGGACTCATCAGCCCACAGCACACTTTTCCACTTTGCGTCAGTCCATCTCAGATGAGCTCAGGTCCAGAGAAGTCTGCAGTGTTTCTGGATGTTGTTGATATATGTCTTTCTCTTTGCATGGTCGAGTCTTAACTTGCATTTGTAGATGCAGAGACAAACTGTGTTTACTGACAACGGTTTTCCAAAGTGTTCCTGAGCCCATGTAGTATCCTTTATACAATGATGTGGGTTTTTAATGCAGTTTTTAATGCAGTGCTGCCTGAGGGGTCAAAGGTCACAGACATTCAACATTTGTTTTCAGCCTTGATCCTTACATGCAGAGATTTCTCTGGATTCTCTGAATCTTTTAATGATATTAATGGATTGTAGATGGTGAAATTTGCAGTTTTTCACAAAGTGGTGAATCTCACCCCATCCATGCTTGTGAATGACTGAGCCTTTCGAGGACGCCCCTTTAATACCCGATCATGATCCTGTCACCTGTTTACCTGTCAAATGTTCAGCAGGTGTTTTTGGAGTGTTCCACAACTTTCAGTCTTTAGTTGCTCCTGAACCAAATTCTTAGGAACATGCAGTAAGGATCAAATTCAGAAGGACTATATTTACAAAAAAACAATAAATTGCATTGCATTCTGTTTTTTAACGTATTTAATCGTTTTTATTTATTTTATATGTTCCTGTAGTGGTAAAAAGCTAAATATCACTTTGCCTTGAAAACCTCTCGTGCTCACAAATCCTGACTTCAGGGTTGCTTTGAGCTCAACAAAGCCTGGCGAGCAGTTTGAAGCCATTTTTCAGCACCGTTGACAAAAGAGGGTTTTGTGCCGTCAGGTTTGTTTGAGTAAGAGAAAGAAGGTGAGAGGTGTGGTTCTCTCAGCACCTCGCTCCCGCAGCACAACGGCGTCTCTGTGTTTCCAGCCTGAAGTCGGTGGCATTCATCCACTCGCCAGCCTGTCAGGGCCCAGAGCATTGTTCACACCGTGTGTGTGTGTGTGTGTGTATGTGTGTGTGTGTTTACGCTTGCATCATCAGTCCTGAACGCAGCTCGCCAGTACAAACACTGGAGGAGGTGGAGCTCGCCAACAAAACGCTCAGAGTTGGAGAAAAGCCAGGATCTTAAATGTTTGTGCCAGCACAAAATCAAGCTCGGGATCCATTAACCAATATTTGTTATGATCTTAACTTTCATGCACGCACATCTAAAAACTGGTGCTGAAAGACACGGATGTTTATTACCCTCTTTGTGGTTACAGTGTTGAAGTGTCACAGTTCAAGCTTCACTAAAATCTGTAATGTGAAAGTCCTCAAATCCACAAGAAAAAGCCAAATCTACAGGTTATCATACCTTTAGGTGATGATGAGACGTGACTCATCTAATTTATAGAGCTGATGTTCCAGTTAATGCTTCAGGAGGTGTCACAATTTGTTCCAAGAATTTTTAAATCTGCATAAAAAGTCTAGATGAGTTCCTCCTCTGATCCTCCATTGATAAAATAATGGTGAAATGATTTAAGGGGCTCTGTGCTCATTGAAAGGTCCTGACCTTTTCTTTTTCGTTTTTGTGTGTTTTTCCTTTGTCTTTTCTGTTCCTTTCTTTGCAAGGCTGTGGTTAATTGCATATAGTTAGTAGGAATGAAAACCCTTCTTTTTCATGCCTTTTACATGATCTTCATGTGTCAAATTAAACAGTAAAATCACAAAAAAAGTTAATCCCAAAACACAAGTCTGGATAGGTTCAAGAGTAAAATCACTCATTTTTAATTATGCTAAAAACTCACACGGCACACTGGTGTGTTTTCCTTTCATTTTGTATTTAATTATATTATTTTAAGATACAGAGAAAGGTTTATGTAACGTAGTTTTCTTTCATTTTTTACAGGAAGTAGTGATTTTTTAGGCCAATTTCTCAGTCAGGCTCACGTTAACAGATGGAGATTTTAAGAGCTTGTAAAATATCTGTCTTTCCATCCAAATATATCGCATATTTTAACAAAATTTTGTAAACTGGCAATGGAGAACGCAAATGAATGTTTGTTTCCACCCACAACCACTATGCGACTATTGAGGCAGAAAGTAGGGCTGCACAATTGAAATTTTATTGAAATCGTAATATGGCTTTATGCAATTTTCAAATAACAGGAGGTGCAATATTTGTTAAAGGGAAAATCTGTCAAAAAAAAACGTTGAAATGAATGAATGTCATGAGGCAGAGACGTACTGTCCTGCACATCAGATTCGACAGACTTAAAAAAAATCTTCACTTGGTACAGATTCCTGCATGTTTTTCAATCAAAATAAGAATAATGATGTAAAAATTATCATTACCTCTAATATCACAAATCATATTGCAATTGCAACATCAGTCAAAATAGCCACAATTAGACTTTTTTTTTTAAATGGTTCAGCCCTGGCAGCAGGTCATAAAACCATTCGACAGTTACAGAAGAAGAAGGCTCAAAACATCTAAATGATTATTCTCTGAGGACGCAGGACATAAAAGCAACAAGAAATCAGATTTATGACGGGAAAAGTTGCATCTATTCAATATAAATCATGATTTTGAGCATATTTTTTCTTCATTAAATCTTTTGTTTCAGCACGTATGACAGTTTTTGATTTGTGATGAGACGACTTCACCCTCTGTGCAGCTGCAGCTCCAGTTTGACTATTTTTGTTTCAAGAGCTGCAAATGCGCTCAAAGTCCAGATTTGTTCTGAAGTAAAAGCTAAATGTCTGAATTATATTAAAAGATTTGGAAGATTTTTACCAAGAGACTACACCCGCAGCTCTTTCAGATTCCCCTTTAATTCAAAACATTTATTCATACACACACAGAGAGGTTTACGTAACGTGGTTCTCACGTTCTCATTCTCAGAACATTGAATCAGTGAAAAAAGGCTGTAAATCTGATCACAGTGCAAAATGATTTTAATATTATCACCTAATATTGAATTAAAGGTCGTTTAGGATGTCTGTTACCCTCTGTGAACACTCCTGACGAGCTGAGGTTCTACCCAGAACCATTAAGAACCCTTTTCATCCAAAAAAACCCTTTAAGTTCTTCAAGGATTGTTAAAATTCCTTGAAGAACTCTTTCATTAAGGTTTTTTTTGTACCATAACATGAAAGGGTTCTCTTTAGAACCCCCTGAATGTGTTTGAGATAAAACCCTTGGAATATAAGAAAGGTTCCTGGAATATATAACGACTTTCCGTAGAACCCCCTGAGTTTGGTCCGTATAAACCCCTCTGTAGAACCCTCTGAATGTGTTCTAGGAAAAACCGTTGGAATATAGAAGGGTTCTCCGCAGGACCCTCTCAGAGTGTTCTGGATAAAACCTTTGGAATATAAGTGGGTTCTCCATAGAACCCCTCAGCGTGTTCTGGATAAAGCCATTAGAATATAAAAAGGTTCTCCTTAGAACCCACTGAGTGGACTCTTGTTGGCACTCTTAGAAGTTGGAAAGGTTCTGGATATAACCCCCAGAGAGGGTTCTGGGTGGAACCATTACACCATAGAAGAGTTCTCTGTAGAGCCTCTCACAGGGGATCCTTGGTGGAACCTTACACAGATGTTCTAAATATAACCCTTTATGTTGGATTTCAGGTAGAACTCTCTGAAAAAAAAAAATAAAGGTTCCGAGTGGAACCTTTATAAAAGGTTCTGACAGGAAGCAAAAAGGGTTCCAAGCTTAAGAACCCTTCATGGTTCTAGTTATCACCTTTATTTCTCGTCCTGTGGTTGTGATGTTGCAGTTTATTGATAAACGAGAGAAATAAATAAAATAATTAAACTCTCTCAATATAAAACGTTTTTCTTTTTGATGTTCTCTCTGCAGCAGAGGAACATTTAAGTGTTCTGTATATCTTGGACGTGGACATTAAATGTCTGTTTGAGTTTAGTTCTGCTGCGGGACGTTCTACACGACCCCGAGCATCAACATTTATGTTCCTGCTGCCAAGACGTTCTCTGCAGCTGCAGCCAAGTCTTCAGGCTCAGATATCCAAACTGACTGGAGATCAGCCAGACAGCTTATAGTCTGGAAACACACTCACCTCAGCTGGTCCCTGCTCAGTCTGAGGAGAACATCAATAAATATTCATACATGTCTGCAGACTCAAGTCCAAACAGATGAATAAAGAACAGGAGTTATGACTGTTTCACAAAACTGTTATTATTAAAATGAATTATTATTATTATTATGATCCTACTGAGGTTTTTCTTTGTCTTTATAGTGATTTTTGTTATTTTATTCTACATATTATTATTATGTTGACTACAGGGTTATTATAGTTAAGTAAAACTAAACTAGATGTGAAAAACAAACCCTGTGTAACTTACACTGAAATAAAAATACACAAGAAATGTCTTTAGTTTTATTCTTTGTCAATACAACAAGCACACAGAGGCATCAGTGCAGAATAAAAAACTAAAATTATCACTAAAATTAATAAAAACTAAACTAAAACAACCATTTTATACAATAAAAACTAACTGAAATGAGCAAATCCACTCTGGAAGCTAACAAAACACAACATTCAAAATAAAATAACTCTGTAATTGACCACATTTGCTTTTTGCAGTTTGTACTAAAACACTTCAGTTTTGTTGTTTAAGGGGACAAAAAATATAAATAGACATGTTCACTGGTTCAAGTCATGTCTTTAATTTCTATTTCTATTTTAATCTATATATAAAAAAATGGCTCAAATCTCAAACAAGCCCTGAGTCATATTTTACATCTCATTTATTGTTTATGATCTATAGCTGTTCAGTTGAGAGCTGTGTGATTTGGGCAAATTTTCATTTATCTCGTACAAATTATGATGATTTAAGCATTAAAAGTTTCATGAAACATTCAGCTGCACAGATTATCAAATATTTGTGAGTACTAGATTTTAAGAAGTAAAAAAATCTGACATCAACATATCAATAATATTCTTTATGCAGAATATGATACATAGAATCTAGAATATATATACATTTCTTTTTTGCAATAATCCCTCAAAACAATTGTGACGGACGCTAATTTAAAATATTTTACAGTTTAACAATAAACTTTATTGTCAAAAATGACATCAGAGAACTGAAACAGTAAACTTTCACTGGTATTTTTTTTAATAATTATGAATTAATATAAATAAAGAAACACAAATAGAGCAAGATTTATGTATGCTAAAAGAAACAAACATGCCAATCATGATAAACACCAGTATAGTTGTTTTAGGCCAACAGCAAACCAGTAATGTCAATTGAAGGATATACTGGTCAGGCAAGATATATGATTTAATTAATATTTATTGTAAATGTTTTTGTGATTGACTTGTATATTTTGTTTTGAACTGTGATGCTCTGAAGGCTGTGAAAGATGCTTTAGTTGCTTCTTTATTTATGGAAATGTATTCATGGTCTATTGACCCTGTGACTTTAATGTTTTTTGCAGTTATAATAAGTAATAATACTTGTGGTTTGCAGTAAATTTCATTTTCTTTCACTGATGGTGGATAAACGATGGTCTGTTTGTGTGTTTCCAGTCGGACGTGGTCCATCAGAGCGTGTTTGAGTTGATCCACACAGACGACAGAGCTCTGTTCAGACGGCAGCTTCACTTCGCTCTCAAGCCCACTCACAGCCAGCAGGACGGCGTTGCAGTGAGCCCCAGTAAGTCCAGTCTGCTACCGCTCATTATGGACACGTTACACCTGTATCACACCTGAGCAACACAGAGACAGAGACAAAGACCTGCGGAGACAGAAAACCTGAAGAAGCAACATGATATGTACAATATAATACAGATTTGTCTACTTCATGTCAGCGGTCATCAATTGTGTTTTGTAGCTATGTACATGTGCCACAAGATGGCAGTAGCTGCAAATGTTTCACAATAAGAACCTTGTCAGGAAATAAATTGATTGTGTCCACTAAAGCACACTTAGTTAACACAACCTGTTAAGTGAGCATCTTGCTGAATTTATCTCCAACTATTCTGATAATCTGTTAAGAAAAAAACATCCAATTTCTCTGATTTCAGCTTCTTAACTGTGATTATTTTCTGGTTTCTTCAATCCTCTTCAACAGTAAACTGAATATCTTTGAGTTGTGGACAAATCAAGACACTTGAAGACGTCATTTTGGGCTTTGCTAAACAGTAAACACCAAACAACTAAACAATCAATTAATCGAGAAAATGATCGACAGATTAATTGACGATAAAAATAATCGTTTATCGCATCTCTAGTGATTATGTGGTGTTAAATATCTGATGAAACCCTGCAGGTGACCAGAACTCTGCGGACATCAGCAGCAACGTGATGACCTACGACCCGCAGGCCATCCCTCCTGAAAACTCCTCCTTCCTGGAGAGAAACTTCTGCTGTCGCTTCCGCTGCCTGCTCGACAACTCCTCCGGCTTCCTGGTAAAACGCACACACGCAGATGCACTCACCAGCAAAACATGCAGATTTATTATTTTCCAATTTGCTGTAATAACTAATTGAGAATTGAGAAGTTTATTTCAATAAAAGCTTCGGTGTGACAGACTGAAATAAGACGTCACAGAAGAAGAAAGGAAAGAAAAGAAAAAAATCAAACAAACAAAACATACTAGTAGAAAAAAAAATAGTAATAATGATTACAATTATAACAGCAACATAACAAAATATTATTATTAGCATTATTGCTACCATCATCACCAATAATAACAACAGTAATCACTAATAATCAAAACGATAACAAAAGTCATTAAACTAATGATAGTCATCACAAGTACATGGATTGTAGGAAAGTCGTAGAAAGGAGCGACACATTCTTAAATCCTTTCAGACTATTTCTAGTTCATTTCTGACATATGTGTGTGTGTTATGTGCATGAACAAGACTATGTAGCAGGCTGATACTGAAACAAAAATATTATAGGACAAAACTTCTGTTGAATTACATGTCAGTGATTTCACTGTTGAATTATTTTCATTTGAAGTTTTGATTGTTTTGATATGTTTTTAAATGAATATATTTCATTTTTAAAATTTTAGGAGATTCTTCAGTGTACCACCAGAGGGAGCTAGAGCACCACCAGTGGTACTTAAAGGATAAGTTCGGTTTTTTGACACCTGGACCTTATTGTTAGGATTAAATATGCTCGTAGACTCACCCAGACAATTTTGGTGGAGCTCGGAGCCGTTTTCGAGCAATTTAGATCCAGCCGGCGGCGTTTTTTCTCATGCCATAGTAGCGGACGGGGCCAGAAATCTAAGCCCCTAAATTAGACATTATCTGCTGCGAAACTCATGCAATGTCCACAACAACACCACCAGTTAGCCCCATTCGTGGACGTGCAGTGGTTGCTCGTTCTCTGGCCAGCTGTTCGGCTCTTTCCCTCTGCATTAGGGTGACCAGATGTCCCGCTTTGCGCGTGATTTCACGCATTTTCTGTCTCTTTTCACGCATCACGCAAATTGAGACCATGTCCCGCACAACATCCCCCTCAGGCCCCAGCAATGAGAAGCCGGTGATGTTCCTGCACTCTGGGCTGTTTGTTGTTGTCATAGTAGCACCTCACGTACGGCGCTTAGGCCCGCCCCTAATTTTCTCCGCGCTACCAACAGCTGAGGTGACAGCTAGTGAATGACACTCACACCGCGCGTTCTTCTTTGGAAATGGAGGAGGGGGAGACGCCAAACAAGAAGAGACGATGCAGCTACAGGCGGTGTCCCACTTTGTCCCTCACAAACATACCCCTTGTCCCTCTTTTGGTTTATTGTGACCTGGTCACCCTACTCTGCATCCTCCTTTCAAATAGCTCCTCGTCGGTGTATTCTGGCTCAAAACGATACGGGCATCCATTATACTCAAAGTCATCGTCAGACACTTCTACATCGGATAAATATTCCGCCATGCTGCACAGAAATAGCCGTGTTGCCGTGTAGCCTAGCAACAACAGCGTCTCTACTCAGCTGCGGTCCTGCGGCGCAGGTCTATGTCACCAAAAGTTACCCATCCTTGTAAAGCCCCGGATGACCATAACAACGAAGTTGAGCTGACATGGTAATAACACTGGCCATTCATTTATAACATGTAGGTGAAATGAGCGAGTTTCGCAGCAGATAATGTCTAATTTAGGGGCTTCGATTTCTGGCCCCGTCCGCTACTATGGCATGAGAAAAAAACGCCGCCGGCTGGATCTAAATTGCTCGAAAACGGCTCCGAGCTCCACCAAAATTGTCTGGGTGAGTCTACGAGCATATTTAATCCTAACAATAAGGTCCAGGTGTCAAAAAAACCGAACTTATGCTTTAAAATCTAGGAACTAGATCATAAAATTTTAAAGCATTTCATTTATAATGAATAAAATGTCTCAAAAATATCATATGTGACAAATGTGCTTGTCAAACTAAAGTTTAACCCTGAATCATCTGTTATATTTCATTTATGTGGAAGCTCAAGATCTTTAGGTGCTCAGATGAGAGCTGGTTTTCTTCCTGTAGCCACTGAGGTCTGTCGATTCAAAAATGTGCCAGAGGTAAACAGATCTGGTGCTTCTTTTTGTGATCAGCTTCAGTACTAAAATTGAAGAAACTATTCAATACTAAAATTCAAAATAAAAATAAAATAAAATATCAGCTCCTTTTAGTTCACTTGAGGTTTCCTCCATGCTCATAAAAATATTCAAGTGCACCAGACTAACTTGTTGGGACTTTTAATGTTTACTCTGAATGTCTTGTCTGTCCTCAGGCCCTGAACTTCCGCGGCCGCCTGAAGTTCGTCCATGGTCAGAACCGTATGTCTGAGGACGGGACGTTGGTCCCGCCGCAGCTCGCTCTGTTCTCCATCGCCACGCCGATGCAGCCGCCGTCCATCCTGGAGATCCGCACCAAGACGCTCATCTTCCAGACCAAACACAAGCTGGACTTCACGCCCATGGGCATCGACACCAGGTACACACAGACACACACACACACGGGGCAAAATTAATCCAATTTAAGAAGCCAAGACAGTAAGACTTTCTTTAACTGATTGAGATATTTCCTCACTTTCCCATTTTCTTTTAATGAAATGAAACAAACCTGCAGACTTAACATGAAAACGACACAAGTCTCGACTGTAAACAAGCTGGTTTTGGTATCAAAATAATATAATATTATGTTTAAACAAGGAGAATCATCATAGGATCATTTCATTTTTCTACTGTTATAACGTAAATTTAGCAAAAACCTGAATTACATTGTGTGTTGCAGTGTTGCTGATTTATTTCGCAGATTTATTTTTAAGTCAGCTGTATTTCCTCTACATTTCTGTAGCTGTTATGCTTCTCTAGAGCAGAAAAACACATAAAAACACTCAGAATTTATATATTAAACTTTATTTAATCAGGTCGTGTCATTGAAATCAAGACAACATACAAAAACAGCACATATAAGGCCAGAAAACCAACAACAAACAAGCAAATAAAGGTTATTGAAAACAGTCATGAGTCATCAGAAAGTGAAGCTTTAAAATCTTAATAAACTGCATTTGAAAAACTTTTTCTCAAGAACAAAATCAAGCTAAAAAACCTTCCAAATCTCTGCAAGAATGCAGCAGAACACAACTGGAGATAAATCATCTTAGTCATATTCTTTTTTACTTGAACTTTTTTTTTTTTCAACAAATAGAAAAAGCAAACACCATATTTTACTTACAGATCAACACAAATACCTATACAAGGTAAAAGTAGAATAAAGACAATAAAAGAGTAAAGTTTTTGAAGAAACTTGAGTCAACTCATCTAGAGGATGAGCTAAACAATGATCATCTTTCTCATCAAACGATGTTTTGACTGTTAATTCAGACATTTAATGTGTTTTTACCTGAATTTAACTGAACTTTTTCTCCTCCACAGAGGGAAAGTGGTTCTGGGCTACAATGAGATCGAGCTCTGCACGAAAGGTTCAGGATACAACTTCATCCACGCTGCAGACATGATGTACTGCGCCGACAACCACGTCAGAAGTGAGTCACAAGCCACATGTTATATTTAACTGTCAACATGACTTTAACTTTAATGTGCAGAGACTTTTACTTTTGCTGTTGAAGCGTTGTCGCATCAGTTTCATCATTTATTGTTAATAGAGAGTGAATTCTGCTGTTTTTATAATATCCAACTGTGCACAAGTGTTGAATGACGGTGAGATTTATTTATTCAGTTTAACAGTAATGGATAAAAACCGAAAAATATAGAGACTGTTGGTCAGATTATTATTCTAAAAGGGTTTTTTAATATCTTTACTGTAATTTAAGGTCATTTATGTAGTAAACTGATGAAATATTTGCTCCTTATTGAGAGAGTATGACGAGCAAACATTAACATTGTGAACAAAGCTTCAAAGCTTCAAAGTATCTGATACATTCATACAAAAATATTACAAAAACCCAATGTTTTGTCTTTAAGTTTCTCATTTGAAACTGAAAGATCCACAGAAACGAAACAAAGAAAAGTAGCAAATTCTCACATTTAGAGAAGCTCAAATATTTGCTAATTACAGCTTCTTTGGGTTTCAAATGAGAAATGAGAAGAAAAAACATCAGCATTTGTAATATTTTTTTCGTTGGAATGTATCAAATAGTCTGAAGCATTGAAGCTTAATTCATAATGTTGATATTTGCTTGTTATAGCTTCTTAATAAGGAGCAAATACTCTGGTATTATACAGCAACTAAAGATCTTAAAAAAAAAAGTACAATAATAATTTGAAACCTAAAGAAGAATATCTGGGCTTCTCAAATGTGAGAATTTGCTAGTTTTCTCTGTTTCATATTAAAAATTGGATCTTTAAGTTTCAAATGAGAAAACTGGAGACACAAAAGTAGGTATTTGTAATAACTTGTTGTAGGACTCTATCAAATAGTTTGAAACTTTAAAGCCTCTTTCATAATGTTGACATTTGAATTCTAAATCAGCATTTTTAAATATCGTCTATTTATGCTGTTTAAACCCAGATATTAGAGTTGAGGTTACACTAACTAGAGTCCAAAAGTCAAAATTTATTGAAAAAAGACAGCCGTAATAATTTCTAAACTTCCCAAGATGGTTTTATTTAACAACATATTTAGCTTCAGTCCATATTTGTTGTCAGATTTTCACTGCAGTGGAAAAACTGTTTGCTCTCTTGTTTGCTGTGCACAAAGGGAGGCACACACCTGTATTTAAACGGCAGTGTAGTGGCAATCTAATGGCATTCATAAAGTAGATTTATGTTCACAGATCTGATGCATTATTTTAATTAAAGAGAGTTGATTTAATTAAAAAGAAATACTAAGTTCACATTGAAGATTTTGGGGATTCGAGGTTAGAATGATGCCAGTTGCATCCTGGTGGTAAAATAGTTTTTACAGACCTGACAATACAATCTGACAATAAAATGATTTCAGTGCTCTTAGAAGGCAGAAACCAGATTTACACATTAATCTGACAGCATTTATCCTCTTTAATTCCCAGAGTTACAGTTAAATATATGCCCGACTATATATGAATAGAACCTGAATAAGATGGACTGATGTGACACGTACATTGGCCAACATTTGTTCATATGTTAATTTCTGTATGATTGCATACTGAAATAAAGGTAAATACAAAAAAAAAATCTGACAGCATTTAATTCAGACTTCTGTCAGGTTATAAAATGATTCAGAAATGTTACAGATGATGATCTTAATGGTTGATGTGTAAATGGATATTTGGATAAATATATGTGACTCTTTCATGTCTTATCCAGTGATAAAAACAGGAGAAAGTGGTTTCACCGTCTTCAGGCTGCTGGCTAAAAATGGGACGTGGATCTGGGTCCAGGCCAATGCCAGGCTGGTCTTTAAAGGAGGGAAACCAGACTTCATTGTGGCTCGACAGAAAGCTCTGACGTAAGTTAACGAACTTCTTTAATGCTCTTTTTATTGGATCAGAGATGTCTTTTTTCCATTTTATTTTTAAGCATTATTGTGAATTTCTGTGCTCCAGTAACAGTTGAGCAAACTTAGTACCTCGGTCAACTTCCTCTTTTTCCTGTAAGAGCCACATAAAGGGTCACAACTTAAGAAAGTTAATGTTAGCAAAACACTAACGTTAGCTAGTGTTTTACATTAGCTAACTTAAGTTACAAATATACGTAGCTTTTGGTTTTCTTTTCACAGACAAGCCTAGCACATAGCATATCTAATATTAGGAAAAGGGAAAGGTTCCGTTGCCAACTATTATTGGAGCACAGAGCAGAAAGGGGCGGGGCTAAGAAGAAGTTTCAGTGCTACATTTCCTGCTGCATCGGCCCACTCTTGTTTTGTTTTTGTCACAGAAATGAAGAAGGTGAAGAGCAGCTGCGTCTCCGTCGGCTGCAGCTGCCCTTCAACTTTGCGACTGGTGAGGCGCTTCTCTACGATATAATGCCGACCACCGAACCCCCTGACTCGTGCTCCGCCCCCAAGCAGAGGAAGCTGGACAGCTACACCGTCAGCCCCAACTCCCTCCTGGGCTGCATTCTGAGCCAGGACCAGTCGATCTACTGTGAACACAACAACACCAACAACATCAACTCCCTCAACGACGTCGCCTTCAAGGACTCCCACGCCACTGTCAGCGTCCCCGGAGATGTCTGGCTGGACCCTACACCCAAACCTGCAGCGGGAGGTCTGATGAAGTCCGAGGCCACGGTGCAGGACATGATGGAGACCCTGCAGCAGATCCTCGGGGACAGCGACCTCACCGACACCCTGGATGTGGGGCCGGAGGAGCTGAAGAGCTGGGAGAGCACGCTGCTGAAGATGAGTGCCAACACCTGCGAGATGAATGAAGACCTCAACGACATCCTCAGCAACGACATCCTGTCATACGTGGAGGAGCAGCTGCAGAGGGAGGGCGGGCTCAAGCTGCCCGACGAGCTGGACGACATCCCACCCTGTCTGTCCTCGCTGGAGCTCCAGAACCCTGAGCAGCAGGTCGCAGAGCAGAACTTCAGCTGGCCGCTGGAGAACCAGCTGATACCGAACGGAGGGCAGATGATTGCCAGACAGACAATGAAGCTGACGCACATGGATCTTCCTCAGCTCAATGGTCCAACTCTTCAGCAGATCACCTCCCAGCAGACGTCACCTGCTCTTCAACTGGGCAACATGGCCGATCCAGTCACCTTCAACCCCTCCTTGGTGGACTCCTGCGCTCAAACACAGAACCAACTGAGAACCTTACAAGCCACCACCAAGGACAACAACCTGGGAGGATTCCCGCTCAAGCAAACCAATCAGATCCACAACCAAATGCAGAACCACCTCTCGATGAGGAATGCTCTACCAAACAGCCATCAGGACCAAAGCACCAATCCCGTCTTCACCTTCCAGGGCAGCCAGTGGAACTCAAACCAAGTCGACGGTTTTGTAGAAACATATAGCCAGAATATTTCAAACGATTTTAGCACAGATCCTTCCTCGTCCAGCTGCCTACAGGGACACTTTTCCCTCCAGACACAGAACAGCCAGAACCAGAGACAGTCCTGGCCACAGCAGCAGCTGCAGCAGCTGCAGCAGCAGCAGGTGCAGCAGCTGCAGCAGCAGCAGCAGCAGCAGGTGCAGCAGCAGCAGCTGGTCTCGGGCGCCTGCCTCAACCAGATGTCAGGATTTCAGAGGAATCCTCTTCAGAACGCCGTCAATGGCCGGCCGATGTTCAGGACTCCAGAGACTTCAAATGTTCAGTTCCCCGTTCAGCAGAATGTGGTGGAACATAGCAGCTGTATGTTCAGGAACGCCCCCTCCTCTGTGCCTGTAAACGGAGTTCACCTAAGTCAGAGACTAAACCCCCCCACCAGTCAGATTCCCTCCAAACCCTCCTGTTTGTATCAGAGTCTTCCTGGAGGAGGGTCTGTGCCAGGGATGACAGCGATCCCCAATTCTGACGAGGCGCCGCTGTCCTGCCAGATGCTGGCTGGACTCGACCCGGACGGCCTGTTGGTGCAACAACAGCAGTACTTAAACTTCAGTGAACAGACGCAGGTAAGACTGGGGGGGGTGTAAACCTTTAATAATCCATACAATAGGAAAATAATGACCATGTAAATGCTTATTCTGATAATTTCTCTCTAGTTGGAATATATATGTGGGGTCAGGTGATGGGTAGGGATGCAAACATGGTGGTATCAAAACAGAACTGGTCAGTAGCAGAAACAGCTTTTCTGTTAAAAACCTTTTGAAACTAACCCCTTTTCTTAGGCCGCAAACGTCATGTCAATACCACACACACTGAAGCATCTGTCTGTATAGGCTCTGCATTATCCATGTAGTGTCTGCAGCAAAGGAGCAGCCAAATCATCTTTAAATAAACAACAATACAAACAATACAGTAACATTTGGTCAACACAATAGCAACAAAGCAAAAGTGCAAGTGATAAGCAAAATAAAAACAATATAAAACCAAGACAGGACAGACACTAAAACCCAAAGGCAGAGCTCAAGAAAAACACTAAGAACAGTAAATGTATTAGAATAAAATAAATCAATCAAAAGACATTAAAAAAAACAAAAAAGAGAACCAAAACACAATATTATAGTTGATTGATTAATACTTTTATTGTCAGAAACAAGTCTGAAATTTGTCTTGCGTCACAGTAGCCCATTTGCAACATCAAACATCATAAACAATAGACAATAGTTGGTCGGTCTGCTGCTCGTTATGTCACAATTAATGTAGGTAAGATACCTGATCAGTCACTCAAGGGTCTCTTGGAAATCCAGCTCTTGTACATATTTGAAATAAAAGTCCCAAATCTTACCAAATTATGTCAGGGAGCCAGACTTTATGCGCATGATTCTTTTCCTATTTTTCTTTCAGTATGATGCATAAGCACTGCAGTGTGTGTGTGTGTGTGTGCGTTTGTATGTGAGTGGGGGAGCACAGTGGGTGTGTATGAGAAAAAGAGAGCAGGGAAAAAAAGAGAGTGGAGGTGGCCACACAGAGCAGGCAAGTGCTGGCGATCACAGCAGAGGGATGTAGTCTGTGGGATTGAACCCGAGCACAGTAAGCCGACTCTCTGATCCGCCTAGGTTACAAATTGTGAATAAAATACATTTTCAGTGCATTTTTACAGAAGTCTCAGGTGCGCTTTAGGTCGCGTTTACACCCATCAAACACAGCTGTGACACTAGATGGAGCTGGTGCAGACAGCTGCACTGATGAAAATGAAAGCTTTTCTGTTGTGTGAGATGTGCAGGAAAAACGCGTTTGCAGGTAAGACAGGAAGTAATATTATTCTCAGGATGTGGGTCCATCTTGAAAATTACCTGAGGGAAGCATTTCTTCTTCTTCTTCTTTGCTTCCTGGCAGTCAGCAAATCGCAACCTCTTCTTTCTCTTCTGTTATATTTCCGGCATAAAAGGAGGTTCCAAACTTCTAACGTGAAAATAAATAAACAGATAAAGAAATGAATCTTTGTACAGTGAGAACTAATCTGTCTCTTCTCATCTCACAGATCAACAGCCGTCCAGTCGTCGGGAACGGAGGTTTCCCGTTCTCCTCGCTGCCCAATGGGAACGCATACTACTCAGAGAACAAATAGGAATCAGCCGCTGTGACATCAGGACGGCAGAGGATCCACACCCAGACTGAAACAGCAGTTTAAAGGAAGCAAAAAGACTCCTGTCACTAAACACGAACGTGGAGTAGACTGAAGAACAGAAATGTGCCCGAGGAGGACGAGGAGAGACAACAGGACGCCTCTCCTTCTCTTTGTTTTTATTTTCTTATTCGGAAACAGTGACGAAAGCTTTAAGAGTTCACGTGTTCGCTTCAGGGCGGCTGCTGGAAGAAAAAGAAAGTCTGAATCCTCTCTGGAGCTGGTTGGATCATACCAAAAAAAAAAAAAGAAAAAGAAAAGAAAAAAGATGATTTGTTTTGTGCAATCATGATCAAGTTTGAGAAACTCTGATGTGATGTTTTTTTCTCCCACGTTGGCTGCAGCTCAGCTGGTGTCATCGCTCGCCGTCAGCCAACCAGGCAAAAGCATCGTCCCTCTTTTTCCTCACGATTGCATTTGTTGCATCAGAAAAAGTCTCCAAAATGTCTGATATTTAGAAGAATATTTAGATGTTTGGGAAATGAAAACAACTTCAGATAATCTCATCTGCGACATGAGAGACATGCCGGATGATCCCTGAGGTGAGGAAGTCTTTTCTCTTGTAAAACCAACTCAAACTGTATGAAAACACATCAGACAGAAGCCTTAAACGAGGCATGTTGGTGCTGAGAAAACAATAAGAATGAAGCTTGTTCATTGGTGCACTGTTTGCACCTGCGCCTCTTGGTTAGGATAAGGAAAAGATTGCAGTTTGGGTTAAAAATAACAGTAAGAAAAGGACACTTGTAGTATCAAGAGAGAGAGTCTGTGTCAGGAGGAGATGAGGTGGATGTGTGTGTAAAACAGGGTTTATTTCCTGTGTGAAGCTAAGTTTTTTGGGTTTTTTTAAACCCAAAACATGATTTATTTCTCTTTTATGCCATTCTTAAATATCCCACACAAAAACAGAATAGTTTGCATGCTGATTAGCTCCCTAAAACTGGCCTTTGTGTGGCTTTTTTAAATATGTTTTTTCGAGCATCCTTTAAGCGGTGACTGGCGTATTGGTGCCCCCTTGTGGCCGGAGAGCAGGACACACCCACTGCAACCAAGGCTGGCGAGAGCTGCAGTGGTAGTGGGCCACAAACAAATGAGCCAGTTTGTCACTGGACAGTGAAAAAAGGGAATCTGTGAAAGTTCAGGATAAAAAAAAAAAATACGGACATGGGATTGGAGGGTAGTAGAAAGAAGAAAAACTGAGAATTTCTGAGAGAAAAGGGGTACGTTTTCATGTAAAAACTCAAATTTATGAGAAAAAAATAACTGAATAATCTCTGAGATGATAAAGTCATAAATTTGCAAGAAAAAAAAATGGAAATTCTCTGAGATTAAAACCACAAGTTTACAAGAAAAAGTCCTACAATGGCCAGAGAGGAGAGAACCAAGCTAACAGAGATGAGAGCGGTGGCGGCTCACCATCGGCGCTGTGCAGGTCATGACCACTTTGTCGGTTTGTCGATGGGTGCCGCTCAGAATTCAAGCGTACAAATGAGGAATGAATTGAGAGTGAAACTGATTTCAAGGAGCAGAAGCAGGAGTTGTTTGTTGTCGGAGCAGGTGATCACAGCACAGAACAGAAGAAGACTTTAAACAGCTTTGATAGCATTTGGATGATTGATGATTGATTGTCAACAGATTTGTTGCTGGAAGTGGAATTCTTTACATATGTGACAGTGTTTTAAACAAGTTCTGGATTTGTATTAAGGACGAGTTTGTTTTACAAGAGAAAAGCCTTGAAGGATGACGACTCAGTGAGTGGTTTGGTGAATCCTCAGCCTCTTTTTTTTTTTAGTAGGAAACATCCACAACTGTCTCCTCATGGTGGACGAGACCTGAAAGTTAAAAGAAAGAACACCGAGACAACTTCCTGTTGATCCTCTGCCGTCACTGACCCACAAACACGCCACCCTACCCCCCGAAAATTCTACTTTGAGCGCTCAGAAGGATAAAATATATCTACTTTTTGTTGTGTTTTTTTTTGCTGCTTTTGTCCTTTTGAAAATGCGCCTTGATTAAGTTCATTTCAACTCTTTACTGTCCCAGTGAGGGAGATTTGCTTTGCAGACAGGGTATAGAAACAAAAAAAAAAACGCACAACAACAACACAACATCATCCTACAACAGTAACATATGATTTTTACCTTTGAAACACGACATGATTCAGTAAGAACAGCTGCTTCTTTAGTGCCTCATTATATATATTTTAAAAGCATTTTGTCAATGAGCCAGTTTTGTTTTCTTTCTTCTTTACTTTCATTATTTTACCTGCGTTGTTTCCTGTTGTAGGAGGAAAAAACAAAACAAATACAGACGGTGTCTTAAACTGACAGAACTGTTTGAAACTTTAAAGGGACAGTCTGCTGCATTTTGAAACATTTCCACTGGGAATATCAGAAAAAAAAATGTTGTGGAAATTTAATATATTCCCAAAACCAAAGATTTAAACTTGTCCTCGTCTTAAAGGGATAATTTGGTTTGTCTGAAGTGTGGTTGTCTGAGGTTTATATCCATAGTCAGTGTGTTACATACAGTAGATGGTGGTTGATACGCAGTTTGGAGAAGCAGCAGGAATACTGGTGTTTTTATTTCATTTTTAATTTTTTCATTTAGTTTAGTTTGTTAGTTTCCAGAATGGATTTGCTTGTTTCAGTTTAGTTTTTATTGTTTAAAAATGTTTTTAAAAAGTGTTTTAGCCACCCTAAAAAAAATCAGTATCAGTTTAAGTCTATATTTAGAATATTTTCACCACTTTACTGTGTAATCAGACTTTTCTGTCCAAACCAACCAACTGACCACTGACAAAACCAGTAAAACTTTACTTTAGTAGTATTTTAAAGTAGAGTGCTTCTATTTTGGATATAAAGCTTGAAACTGCTTGAATTGTAATGGGATTACTTTTGTAACTAACAGCCACCTGACTGAATATTCAGATTCTAGTTAAAGACATTGGATAAATCAATATTGGCTCAGTCAGGTTATAATGGATGGATTCTAATTCTAATATGAAAAATCATTTTTGTTTATAGCACAGTAACATCTGATTTACTGTGATGAGGAGGTAAATAATCTCATATTTTACCACAGGTGAAGGTGCTGGAAAAGCTTGAAAAATGCACCTTGAAAATTCTTGAAAAGTGCTGGAATTTGACTGTGGAAAATGTGTAGGAACTCTGTGTAGGCTATATTTAACATATTTTCATAGCTTTACCTTGCAGTCTGACAGCCTTTTCTGACTGACTGAATATCACATTTTATTAAAGCACATATTGCTCTCATTTAGGTGGACTAATTCAGAAACTCCATTTTGTCATACAATCATCTGATTTTACTTTAAGAATAACTTGGAAGCTGCAGGTTAACACTTCCTTGATTCAATTTGTGTATAGTTTATTTTGGTGTTTTAAAAGGTTAGTTCACATTCACCAAAGTCACACAATAGCTTAAACAATGTAAGCAATTGAGGCAACGTTAGACCAGCAACTCCTGTGTTCTGAAAGGTAAAATTAGTGATTTTTTGAATGGAGTTTGGTTGTTTTGGAGACAGTGATATTTGGCTTATACAACGGGGGTTTCCTGTTTTCTGACAGCAAGGTAAATCTGTGAAAATATTCTAAATTAGTGTACACTTAAACTGATATTGATTTTTCTAAATTGTTAATACTTGGGTTATGGATAAAACCTCATACAACCCCACATCAAATTATCCAGACTATCCCTTTAAGAGGTCTGATGTTTTATATTTGCCTGAAACCAAAGTTAAACTTGCCCCTTGCCTTAACTTTACCAAGCCAATTGTTGAGATATTTTTGCACTATTCCTTTAAAGTGTTTGCCAAAGCATAGCAAAGAGAAAATAATTCACAAATCCTTTAAGAGCTTTATAATAGAAATAAAACGAGATTCCTTAAACAAGTGTTTAAATAGAAAATTTGCACAAATTAAGATGATTTTAGTACTTTGAACAGACTGGATCCTCTAGATTTTATACAGATGAGATCATAAACTCATTTTTATGGATTATTTGGATAGAAATCGTTTAAATTAAGACTATTTTTACATTTATAAGACACTTTTTTAAAGAAATAAACCCAAACTGAGAGTCAACTGCCTTAAGATCAGATGAAACCTGAACATTAAAGTCCAGTATGTGAATCAGTTCATGAGACACTGATTGTGAGAGTGGACCCTTTTCAAATTTCCGTCCTCTTCCTTTTTCTTAGTTTCTGTCTTTGTGGTTAATTTATCGACGTTCTCGCTCGGACCGATTGTTCTGCAGCGAAACACAGAAGTAAAAAATGGTTAAAGGCAGCTATTGTATATTTTAAACTAGGGGAGAAAAAAAAAGGAAAAACTGAACATATGTTTTTAAAAAAGGGGTGGAAACTTCAAGTGCCTTTTAATTGACCTCTTTATGATTGTTGAATTCAGCACTTAGGTTAAAAAGAAACGCCGCGAGAGAGCCTCAAACTGCAAGAAAATGTGCGTTGCTTCATCCAGTACTGAGCCAGGAAATCTGACTTTTTGTCCAAGCATCACCAGTTATCAGCATTTCTCCTAGAATAGGTGGTTTTCAGCTGATTTTAGAAGCTGCAAAAGACAAAAGTAGTGACAGAAAACATGAATATTTGACTTTGATACCAAAAAAAGTCAGTAAAGCCATCTGTGATGTTTTATTCTTGAGGATACCAAAGGGACAAGACAGAATATACACATCTACTGCTGGAAAATACAGTTTTCTGTATCATGACTGTTTCATGATTTTTAGGATGATTTCTAGACAGAAAACATCAGGAAAGAGACCAGAATGATTGTAGTTGTGGTTTCACAAACTGTGAAAAAGTTTTGATCTTCACAAATGAGAGTCATGATGCGTTCACGTCATATGAGAGTTGCTGTAATTAACGGCTTCCAACCTGTAAAAAGCTTTCAAGTCAACGTCTGAAGTCATATTTAAGATGGGAAACACTGATTTTTCTGACAGCTTCTAAATTTACAACTTAAAGATGCATCACATCTGCAAAAAAAAAAAAAAAAACCAAACAAATTTTATGGAAATAGTGTGTTTAAATTCATATTTAAGGGGGATTTGTTGACAAAGTAAACATGTTTTTATTGCCAAAACAAATGTGAAATTAAAATACAACACGACAGAAAAAATATTCAATTTCAAAGAACTTTATTTATCCGTTAGGAACTTCATTTGTGCAGAGCATCAGTGCGTGTACAGTTCACATACCCAGCAACACAACACAAATATACCACATGCATTCAACAAATACCAACAGTCAACCATCAAATATCAATAAATACAGAAAAATACCTTTTGAATATGAAGAAAAAGTTGCAGTGGGATTTTTTAGAACTTTTTTCTTGACATTTGAGAAATATCTTGGGGGAAAAAAAAATCAGTAACTATTGCGATGATCAATTAATCTTTTAGATCTTTTTTTTTAAAGAAAAAAATAGTGCAAAAACCCCCAAATATTCTCATTCCAGGCTCTTAAATGATATAGTTGTTTTCCAGCTGTGATCAGATCCTCTGTTTCCCTTGTGCACTGCATTGTGGGAAAAAATGTCCCTTCTGTCTGGTTTGGACACACTGTGTCCTAAAATCCTGCTTCAGACGAGTGTGGAGTGCGGATATGTGGGACGCACCATATGACGTGAACGCTGCATTAGCAACAACCTGCCCCCTTTCTCGTAGAGTTGTTGAAAGGCATTCTGGGTAACGTAGTAAACCACTAACTGCAGTAGTAAAGTTAAGGAGGCAGGTTGAGTTACGATTGCTTTGGATTAATTTTCATAACGTGCAAAATTCTTAATTTTAGGCTCAAAATGTCATAAAAACATCTATTTTACATCAAATTAAATCCTGTTACATTTAAAGATAAATTGTTAATTATTATTGCATCTTATCTGTGTGTAAGTATCTTATTATTATCAAAACAGATGTTTTCCTCAAAGATTAGATCAGAAGCACTGACACGTCTTACACAGAAGTCAATATTTGAAATGATGCAGCTTTATTCATCAAACTCAGCAGTCACAACAAGTCTACGTTTGTACAGGACAAAGTGATGATTGTGACAGTAGGTTTTTTTTTCTGTGTATTGCTCTTTTTTAAACTTTATTAACAAATATTAATATTGCGGATGTGCTTGGCCGATGATATTCAGAGAAAACAGACAGTACATTCAAATAAACAAACCAAACAACCAAATAAATAAATATTAATTTGAAAAGAAAAAAAAAAAACAATTTAAGATACAAAAATTTTGTCAACTTAAAACTATAAGAAGAAAAAATGAGTTTATTGAATAGCTGGACAGTCTTGTCAATATATATTGCTTTAATTCACATAAAATATGGTGAATTTCATGCATTCATGTATTTGATATTCATGTATTTGATATTTAACATACAGGATGAATCCGTTTAGAATGAGCGATTGTTTTAAAAGATTTAGTCTGGATTTTTGCATTTTAAACATTTGTGAAAATTGAGCCAAAGCAATTGTGAAATAAAAAAAAATACAAAAATGGGTGAATTGTAATAAAGACCCTCAGATTTCCCTGCGTGCAGATCCCTGTTGATGTTTCTGTGAACTTTAACTTGAGTTTCAACACATCTGCAACAAGCTTTTTGAGGAACTTTCTGACCATTTGGTGGTGCGTTCAGGTGCTTTAACAAAATCACCAGGTGTGCCTTTACAGCAGATTCACCAAAAATCTTGAATTAGACCAAAACTCATCACAGATGTTGACTCAGTACAAAATGAAGCGCTTTTTTCAGAGGTTAACGCCTCTTCTCCTCTTTAAAATCCAGAGTGCTTTCATCAAAATATAATATAAAAAATATAAATATATCATGATGCTTGCTTCTAGATAAAAAAAAAGCCTTTGTACTTATTATACTTTTATTTTTCAAACCCCAGGAGGCCAAGGCTCCAAATTGCAGTATCTTTGTGTACCTGTATATAAATATATATTTGTCTTCTTTATTTTCAAATATGAATTGTCCTATATTGTGTATTTTAATGTCATATTGCCTTAACCTGATTCACGCCTATCATTTTTTGTACATTTTCTGCACAGCATAAACACATGTAACCTCTCATTATGATGATGATGTTTTTTCTTTTGTAACTTTTCAGCTCATTATAACTTGTGGATTTGCCTTCATCAATATTTTGCCTCCATCAGTGTATTTGAGTGTTTGAGTCGATCTTTTCATGCTGACCATATTAAACGTGATCTGATCACACACAGTCCTCTGTGCTTCCAAACACGTTTTTATTGTGTTTTAACATGTTTTAACAAAAGGAAAAGGAAATAGGAAAGGAAAAATAAGTGTCCATCTCTTTATGGCTATTTTTACTCTGTAAATATAATTTAATACAAAAAATAGAGCTGAAACAAATTAACTAGTAGCAGATAATCAGAACACTGCACAAATGTTGTTTTATAGCATTTTTTTCTTCTGTTTGAGTCAAAAATGAACAAAAAGAGAGAAATATAAGGAAAATTGTCATGAATCTGGCAGAACTGAATGCAAATTTTCAAAATTTCAGCATTGTAGTTTTGTATTTTTACTCTCTGAATGTAGCTTAATGAAGATTTTTTTTGTAATTAATTACAAAACATAGAGCTAAAACAAAACAGACTAATAGCAGATAATGAGAACATTGCAAAATGTTTTGTTTTATAGACATTTTTTATGCTATTTGCCTAAAAAATGAACAAAAAGGAAAATATAAGTAAAACTGTCATGAAAGTGGCAAAGAATTTTTAGTTTTGTATTGTTATTCTCTAAATATACCTTAAAGACAAAATGAGGTAAAACAAGCTGATTAATAGTAGATAATGAGAACACTGCACAAATTTCATATTTTATGCCATTTTTTCTGTTCTGTTGAGTCATAAATGAAAACAATCTCATTTAAAAATCTGGGGGAAAATGTAAGTAAAATTGTCATGAAACTAACAAAGGATTTTGATGCATATTTTCATGAATTCAACATTATTATAGTAGTTTTTTATGCTGTGATTTTGATCAGTGTGATGGTCACCAGTGTCCACTAGGGGACACTGTAACTTTGTTTAGTGAGCAGCACTTTAATGCATCTGCTCCAGTTGGACAATCTGATCCCAGTTAAGCCCGTAATGGTTTCACTGCAGGATCAAAGTGGGCCATAGAGGATCAAACAGTCTTATTGTCTTACTTTGACACACTGCATTACAAAGCAGGCACAATGTCCCCAAAGTGTTGATGGTAATATTTACTCATTTAAATAAAAACTGACTGTAAAGACGAGAAAAAAAAAAAAAACAGCTGAAAAACTAAACTGCTTTTAAACCTTTAACAATTTTAGACTCCCCAACTCAGAAAATAATAATATATTAAGTATTCACAGCCTTTACTTAAACAAAAGTAGTATTATCACAATCTAAAGATATTTATTTACTACTAAAAGTTTTGCATTAATTATATTTTTGGTTCAACTTATTTTATTACTTTATATCCTACTGCAGGTTATTCTAATCTGTATAAATTAAACACACTGCATTTTATAAGATGACCTTATGATTCGCTAGAAAGGCTAGCTAACATTAGCCAAATAAGATAATAATCATAATACCACCATCACCAAACAAGACTGAAGTGTGTACTGAGTTGAGCAAGTGTCTTTTATTGCTTATGAATTCAACTTTTCATTTGAAAGAAGAAGAATGAAGAGAGAATTATAAAAGGGTATGACACAAAATGAAGTAAATAAAAGTATTTTACAAGTCCTAGAAGCTGTTTGATAAATATAATACAGTAAAAAGTACAATATTTGCTCCTGAAATGTAGCAGTTTTGTGATAAAACTATTTAAATGTAGCTGATTGTCAGTTACACATAAAGTTTGCTAAGTGAAGCTAGCTAACATTAGCCGCAACAACCTACTAATCATGCCAGACTAAGTAAGAATCAAACAGCAAAACTGGGGGAGGGAAGATCAATACCCAAAGTATCAATACTACCAATACAAAGTCTTGATCTGAATATTGATTCTGGCATCTGGATCTAAACCAAAAAATGGACCCATCATATGTTAGATGGTGTCCCGAGCACATGAACATTTTGCATCATTTCACTCACTGCTGCTGTTGTGCATGTGTGCAGTGATCATTGACACAATGAACATTTCTTTACCATTAAAACTGCCTTGTGTTTAAACATGCATGTAATTAACAGAGAATAGTAAAAAGAAAAGCCTTATTATTATTATTATTTGGTCATACAATAATGAATCACAAGACAGTCAGCAGCATTTTGCTTACCATTAAACTGTTATCAGACCTTTATTTTGAAAGGGCTCAGTGCTGTGTTCATTGGTAATGATAATGAACTGTATCTGTTATATTAAAGTGTAACTTTATTCTCTCAGTGCTGTACATCCATGTTGTTTATGTTGTTCTACTTTTGCTGCTACTATCGTTGTAACCTGTATGCAGCCTGCATGGTTCTCTGTAAAACATCAAATTCTGGACATTGCCAAATGAAATATTGGCCCACAGTTCATCACATGGTCATTCAGAACCGGTGACCAACAGTAGTAGTGCCCTATATGCAGTAGAGCACTTCTGACCATTCCATTATTAGAGATTTGACCATTATTAGGACTTCATATCATATGTGTCTGGCCTAGAAGCCTGATCAATTTCTCATGTGACCCCCTTTGAAAAATAATTGCCCACCCCTGAGCTAAACGATTACTTCATTTTCTATTTGTTTAATATTTCATATTATTTTATATTATACATATATTACACGTTTTGTGTATGGGATTTCCGGTTTTCTGTCTCCCAAAAGGGGGCGAGGCCTGACATTTTGGTGAAGTACCCGTATGTGCTGGTCAGCGTACAATGTAGATATTATTAAAAGTATTAAAAGAGCCCTTCTGATATATTGAAAATCCATTATACATATTTTTGTGACAAGCATCCACGGAGATAAAATTTGAAAATGTCGACCGTTATTTTTTTCCTTACGTCACCTTTGACCTGCCGCGCGCTCCCGATGTCAAATCAGTGCCCGGGAAGCGCGCGCTAATCAGAGAGGGAGAGGTGGAGGAGGAGAGCAGCAGCAGCAGCAGAGAGGACCGCCGCACCACCCGGGAGGAGGAGAGGACGGGAGGACGGATAATTCAACTTTTTAATGGTTTCATTTGAACGTTTTTGGCGTGAACCTTTTTTTTTTTTTTTAAATATTTGACGGAGCAGCGGAGCGTCATGGACGAGATAAACTGCCACAGTCCTCCAGTGACACTCCGGTAATACTTGAACAGACAGGGAGCTGAGAGTGAGTTTAAACTGACATCATCCATCTTTAGCAGTGACGTCTGTTTCATCTCATTTAAGATCCCCATAGCTTTGAATTACCATTGGAACAACTACCAGACATTACTTAACGGCAGAGTATCGTTGCTGTCTGTTTGTCAGTTAGTTAATGAGAGCAGATGAGTCACGTGCTTCTGATCCCTGCTGGGAGAGCTGCTGGTTTCTATCGGACTAATTCTACTGGATTCTACTGTGTGGAGTTAATGGATGTCCTCCAGCGTCACTGTGAATAAATCAACAACAACATGTATGCTGGACGGAAGAGAAGAAAACCGGCACAGAAAGGGTGAGTTATGTCATGGAGGACTGAGGTTTATTATTTAAAGAGCAATAAAGTGTTTTTATCAACTACTGACACTGAGTCAAACATATTTTACTGTCTAATCACTTCATACAGTTATTTAAAAATAATTAGTTAGTAATCATCCCAACATTCATAAGTAAGTCTATATTTTTAGGACCCCAAAATGGCTCATGGATTCTTGAGAATAAAATATAAATTGATAATAGATGGTCATGACACATATGAGCAAACATACAGGGACAGTATATATATTTATAAACAATATATGTCATTGCCTGATATATAAGGGATAATGTACAGTGGGCTGGTCATTATTGCGAAATAAACCCCAACAGGGTGATGCAGGACCCTGATGCAAAGAGGATGGGTCTTGAATCATCCTGAAAGGATTTATTTCACAATAATGACCTGCTCACTGTACACTATCCCGCTGATTACATGGTTACTTACCAAAAAATATTTGGCACACATTTATGTGACGTAAAATATTCATTTTAAAATAATTTTCTGTCTTTATTTCACAGTCGTGACCTGCTCACTGTACATTATCCTGCTTGTTTCATGATTATGTAAAATATCAATAATTTGACACAAAATATGAATTTTAAATGATTGTAGTGATTTAACAATGATTTCATTGTTCCTTCAGAGTCTAGGATCAGAACTGTGTCCATAGGAATGGTCTGTTCTTCATAACAACGGTTTGTTATACAGAAATAACAGACCTTAGAATGCTGTAATTGACCAATCAGAATTGAGTATTTAATAAAGCCATGTAATAATGTCCATAATTACATTATTACATTATACGATACAGATCTTTTTTTATTATCAATCTGATCACAGTGCTGGTACAGAAAATGTTACTGAACACTATATAAAGACAAAACTGAGATCTTAAATGATCACTTAGATCTTTTTTTAATAGTTTTGGTACCTTTGATACTATCAAATGTTAGTATTGTGTTATTTTTTGAGCATGTGGTCCTGAAAAAGTATCAATATACTTTTGACAACTGTACTAGGTCATAATATGTGAAAAATGTGATGCACTGTATATGGAAATAATTACTGGTAAAACTTTAGTTGTTACATTTGTGCAATATGGTTAAAATTTAATGTGATTATTGTAACCTAGTGGTTCTCAAGCTGTTTCTGTCATGCATGCCTTCAGAAGCTGAAAAAAGTTCCTACCCCCACCCCAAAAATTCCTACCCCCAATTTTGATCAATCTTTTACAATGATAGCAGAAGCTGCTAATTAAAAAATGATCCAATTCGAATTTTTGTGAAACAAAGGTCAGAACAATAGCATCTGCAATTTTTTTTGTCTTTTTATTGTGCCTACATAAAGTTTCACTCTGTTTTTTCCCCCTGGTCATCTATGCCCCCATCTATGCACCAACAGGGGGGCCCGCCCCACTGTCTGAGAACCGCTGGTTGCACCAAGTTGATATTAATATTTTGCAAGGGAAATGACTGGAGCCGCACAATTAATCAAAATATTAGACTATTGAAATTGCTATATGGCGAAGTGCAATATCCAAATCCCAGAAGCTGCAGTTCTTTGATAAAATGAAAGGTTTGTTTGGTTCAGACCACAACAAATGTCACATCCTTTTTTCAGTGAAAATGAAAACTGTGATTCAAAAATATTCATCCCATTAATTGTGAGTCATATCACAATTGCAGCATCTGTAAAAAAAAAAAAAAATTTCAGTATGTTTTTTTTTCTGTATTGTGCAGCTATAGAAGTAACATTTCCAGTTAGTTTTTCCATTCCGTGCTGCAAAGATGAGTCAATTATCTGAAAATCTGCTATTTTGAAACAGTAAAACATCAATCTTTTATGTTCCTTTCCAAAATGATAATGTGCTGCTTTTCTCTGCTTCATATCATTGTAAACGGCATATTTTTGGGTTTTGATCGCTGTCAGTCTGACAAAACAAGCAATTTTAACCACCAGTTGTCACCTTGAACTCCAGGCAATTTTGATGTTCATTTTTACAATTTTGACATTTCATAAACAAAATGCTTATCATTTATTTGAAAGAATATTAACCTGAATGGCTAAACTGGCTTGACTGATATATTGACCAATAAGAGTATATCATAAATCTATTGATATTGATATATATGCCAGCTGATATAATAGTTTATATCTCAATTTTAATTGTGTAAAATGTCTGTTACAGTACATTTTTTGATCACAATTCTTTAATAATCAAATTTAAGACCTTCACAAAAATATTTTTGTGTGTGTTTGTTTATTAGCGTCAAATATCCAGTATTTGTCAGGTTATAGGCAGAGAAAATAAAATGTGGACAGTCTAACCCAAGAGTCTTATATTACAATACTTCTTTATCATCCAGAGTCAAACCGACCCCGGTCGAAGGTGCCAAGTCCAACCCTTCCAAACGCCATCGTGATCGTCTGAACTCAGAGCTAGACCGGCTTGCCAGCCTGCTGCCCTTCCCTGAAGATGTCATCTCCAGCCTGGACAAACTGTCCATCCTGAGGCTAAGCGTCAGCTTCCTCCGAACCAAGAGCTTCTTCTCTGGTAAGAAAACACATGATCACAGTGACTCATCCCACTGTACAGAGCTGGAAGCAGTAGGTAGAAATACTCTGATCGGTTAAACATCATTTTGAACATCAGAGGAGATAAACTTGTGGAGAGAATATAACAAAATCCTCATATGAAAAACCATGTTGTGGGCTGTAAATGACTTTGGCGACATTAGCAGTGGTTTAAAAGAGTTGATAATGATGAATTTTGAAATTGAGACAGATAGAGACAGAGAGTGAAGCTGGTAAATGTCAGTCTGCAGTCTGGAAACAGCTGCTCGCCTTTTTACTTGCCCGCCTACCAAAATACTGAAATAGCTTTTCACACCTCACGCAGGACCTGCGGACACAGAGGCAGAAACACACAGACCGTCAGAGACAGACAGACAGGAGAAGAAGGGTTTTAGCTAAAAAGACAGAAGATCAGAGGGTGTTTCTGGAGCACAGCAAAGTGCAAGACTGTGAAATGAGTCAGGTGTGAGAATGAAGGCGAAAACACCCAATTCAGGCCTGTTAATCTGTAGGTAAACAGGAATCTGTCTAACACAGGTTAGAGACAGTAATAGTTATGTCAGTGCTTCCAGAAACGTGTACATTTTTGTTTTTTTCTCTAAAAACAACCTTTCTCACCATTGAAGCAAGAAAACTGAAGCAGTGATGTATGTTTCCATATTGTTTATAGGGTTGTGTACCGAAACCTGGTGCCAAAATGATACTGGTGCTTATAGTCCCTTTTTTGGCTGATGTGATTACATCACAATGTTAGGTGAAGGTGAAACAAAGGAAAAACTGGGAGCAAACACAGAGTAGTAGGCTACACAATCAAACTCACCTTGCTGTGTTGCTGGTGCCAGAATTGTAGTAGTAATGGCTCATAATTGAAGTTTTATCTCAAAAGCTGGGAGATGTGTGGAACTGTGACAAAATAAACAAAATGAACTCATAAAATGTCAAGAAAATAAAAATTCTCACATCTCAAGCTGCAACGGTCAAGCAATTATTAATCAACTACTAAATCATTTTTTAAATAAAAATCTTCTCAGATTTCAGCTTCTCAAATGTGAATATTTTCTGTTTTATTTGGTTTCTATGACATTAAACTGAATAACTTTGCATTGTGGACAAAACAAGACATTTGAGGACATCATTCTGGGCTTTGGAAAACAATGATCGACATGTTTTTGAAATTTTATTGATCAAACAACTAATCGATTATGAAATGATCAATAATGAAAATAATCGTTAGTTGCAGCCTTACTCACACTTAGTTTCCTTATTAAACTGAACTAGAACTATGGTCCGCCCATTTATTGGGCGTGTTCAGGTCGACCATTTTGCTCCTATTGGTTAATGTGAACTTTTTCAAGTAACACTAGCAGTCGTAGAGAATGACTGACCGTACATATTCAGAAGAGGTTGTATTTTCTTCCCCTGTTGTTAAGACACAAGTACTGATGACAACAATTAATCGATGATCAAATAATCGGTCAGTAAGAATTTGATCTATCAAGTAATCAGTCTACTATCAATTACTGTACTACCATCAAATAAAGATCTGACATATTACAGAAATTAGTTTTATTAGCATGCTCTACGTGTTATCTGATATTCAATTATATCTAGGTTTAATATGTAGGCCTCCACATCTTTATGTTTCATTTATAGACTATGTAATACTGTTAGAGAATATACAATATGTTAAAGCTTTTGTTTAGGGAAAAAAATAACCAGTATAAGCAGTATTTTGGCATCATCTCTATGACACACAGGGATACACTTAGAAAAAAAAACCAACAAAATATGAACTGTCAGGGCACAGGTACCATTTTAAAAGAACTGTTTTAGTACTGGTATCAGACAAAACCCAAATGATACCCAACCCTACATGTTGATATACATGGACGTGCTGTGAAGTCAGTGAGTTCAGTTTGTGCTGCCGTGAATAATTCAGCCAAAAAGAGCCTGAAGGGTTTATACAATGTAGGGAAGCCAGATGTGTGTCTTTGAATGGACGAGATTTTATATTAATGGGTGCAACATGATGATGGTGGGTGGTGGTTTTGGGTGAGGTGTGGGTGGTTTGGAGGTCATGACCTTTTGCATCTGGGCTTTCTGTGATTTAGGCTCTGTTAAGAAGCGGTAAAGTGCAGAGGATTGGCTTTGTCGAGGAGTTAGTAGGCTTACAGGCATAGCAGATGGATTTTGGGATGTAGGTGTGTGTGTGTGTGTGTGTTTGGCAGACTTGAATGTGTTAGCAGATTTGCTGTTTAAAGGCAGATTGTAAGTCTGTCCAAAAACAACAACCAGCCTTCAGAAATCTTCTCAGCCTGAAAAATCCTTAAAGCTCATGGGACGATGTGTTGAATATCTCAATCCAATTTTTCACAGTTTGATCTGCTGCAGGAGGCTCAAATCAGCTTTTTAAAGCATCAACTAACACCACACACTGCTTCCTCGACACATTTCAGCTCCAGTTGTAGTTTAACACAGATTTGACTTTATATTTGAGTAGTTTTCTTGAACCAGTCTCACAATGCTCACAATTGGGATTGTTATAAAATATTGTGCTACAGTATTTTAGTAATATAAAAATGTGTAAATATGCATATTAATAAAATTGATTGGTATATTAACTAAATCTGATCAGGTTTGTCTTCCACAAACAGTAAATGCCAGTTGGAGCTGCCAGAGGTCCAAAGGTCCCAAAAGCCCACTGCTCTGAAAATACATACTCTGGAGTTCAGTGACTGTCTGTCTTACTGCCTGCCAAACTCCATTAACAAATTGCTCAGTTTAACTGTTATAAACATCTACTCCTTCTAAAAGAATAGTAATAGTTTCTTACAACTTATAAACAGACACTAATTCTTTTGGTGAACATTCTGCATTAATTTGAATGCTAACTGATGTGAAGCAGGCAAACAAAACCCTAGTTTTAGTTAGTTACAGAGTTAGTTACAGACTCGAATAGAAAGGAGGATTCTGCAGCTGTAGCGTTGTTGTCAGAGATGACAGAATTTCAACTTCTTTAATCTCTAATGACATATGGTCATTTTATGATTTGCTACAGTAAATATATTACAGATTTAAGCGCATGTGTGACATATCGTAGTGCATGTGCCAGTGCCAATTTAATGCCAATTTAATGATATTCCATGATGCATAAACATAATAATTTGATCTGAAATTTTAAGTTGCTGTCCCAGAATTGTCACAGTCATCATATTTTTGTGTTCCAGGTGTGATTCTATTGTCCCTGGGACAACAGGACATTGTAAATTTCGAGTGCCGGCTGCAGCACAATAAACAGCTTATAAACATCTCTGCAAATGTCACCTGGGTCCAGTTAGATGCAGGTGTGGTCCTTATATTCAGTCCACACACTGTGTGTTCATTACATGCAGGCTACAGCACAAGTTTTTTTTTACTTTGTCTCTCATTCTGGCAGCAGCTTTTTGCTCTTAGTAATAATAAAAAGATATTAACAATAGAATTTAAAACATATTGAGATTTTTTGTGACTACAGAAAGGTGTGATTTGATGTGATTTTGATTTTAAAAAAAATTGTAAATTCTTCTGAAGATGTTAAAATTTGTTTTTGTTGCCAACTTAGGCATTTAGAAGATGTTTGTCCAACCAGGTCAGACATTTCTCTTTAAGTTAATGAGAAGTGTCAGGATTTTTATTCTTTGTTTTATATTTTAATAGGATCTGATGTCGTTTTCTGTTGAATTTTCCTCAGTGTTTGTAATATTTTGTATTCATGAAGCTGTCTTGATGTATTCACCCCCCCACAAGTGCTGACTGCATTTCCCATGTGTACTTGCATGAAAAAGGATGTGTGGTCTGTTATATTAAACTGTGAGATTCCACTCTGAATGTATAGCGAGAGAAACATTGGCTTTATTTATTAAATACTCCACAAAACTTAATTAGCTTTGGCTGAACTCACATTTTTGGACTGTCTGTATAGTTGCACCTTTGAGAAACGCTTTAGCTTTAGCTCAGCTTGATGTTTCCATTCAGCTGCTCATCATCTCAATGTTATCTACTTTTTAAAGAAATATCTTGGCATGCAACTGTTCAATAGATGTCAAACCTCTGTCCTCCTTCAAACAGCTGAACAGACACCTATCAGAGACTAATACTGTCCATCACAAGCTTGAACCTCTGATAAAAAACACACCAGACCTCTGGGTGACCCTGCAGAAACAGGCCAGCAGACCCCGTCCTCTATCAAAGTGCTTGAACCGTGGACGACCCCCTCTCACCGTAATGTCTTAATACAACCTCGACGTATTGTAGGTCAGCTCCTCTCGCCTGTGGCCATGAGACGACCCTTGTCCCAAAGTCTCAGCCACACAGTAATGTAGGTCTGAAGAGACTGCTGCTGCTTCACAGCGAGCACAGAGGAGGTGGGAGGAGGAGATGAAAGCCTCGGAGAATAAAAACACGGCGGGATAATCCACTCACGGCTGCTTTACAGACCTTTTGAAGAAGGAAGGGGGGAGACGGGCACCCACTGTTCAACTTTTGACTCCTGCAACCTCTGAGAAACACAGTTTTTATGTGTATTTAACCTGCTTCTAGTCTTTTCAGGGAGCCCAGTTTGACATAATTTCACTCACATGTTGATCTCACCCTCTGTAAACATATGGAAGAATTAGGTTAGGTTTAGGTGAGGTTACACACCTAAGGAGACCTCTGTTGGTACTCAGTGTGATATATTCAGGCTACTAGCTAACTAGCATTAGTTACCCAGCTACATGGCAAAGAAAAAAACACTGGCTTTACCTCAGATAACCAGAGGTGATACTTTAACATAAGCAGAGATACAAATTGGATATATTGTCCAGCCCTGTGGTTTGTGTAGGATTATGTTGTGATAACAGGTTCCATTTTGGATTTAGTTCCAAGTTGGTAAAATACCTTGTTAAGGACTTCTTAAGCTTCTAAATAGCTGCTAGCTATCTACAAAGTAACTAGAGATCTCCTTTATTATCTCAAAGACACTTTCATAGTTGCATTTTATGTATTCAGAGCAAATGGCAACTAGAAAACAGGGAAGTGGTAGCAAGTTTTACATTTGAATCTCAAATTTGTAATAATTTCTATACAATCAGGGTTTCCACACATCCCGGAAAACCTGGAAAATAATTGACTAATTTTCCAGTCATAGAAAACACATGGACGATGAGCAAAAATATCCTGGAAAAGCTGGTGTTTTTGTGGAAAATAATTTAACCAGTACTTTTTTACTTTGCTGGTATTGTCTCTTTAAACATTGTAAAAGTAAGACTGTAACAGACTGTAACATGTCATGAAATGTTTGACTTTTGTAGCAGTAGCTCATAGTGCGTATGACTTGATTAGATAGTGATAGAGCCAGCAAACAAAAAAATCCTGAAAATAGTTAGCTAAAACTAACTATTGACCCAGCTCTCAAGACTGATCTGGATTTCACAAAAATCCCTCCAGTGTTATTCAGTCTAGACACATCAGTTATGATCCATTATCTCTGAAAAATGTCAAATTCTGTCAGATACCACCGTCTGGTATTGATTATACATAAAAATCATCACATGAATCATTAAAAAATTTGTCTGCTAGGCGAGAGAAACTACGCCTAGTTCCAGGGGTCAAAGGTCGGAACAATAACTCAGTTAAGATCATTTTGACTGACCTTGTTTGAAGCTGTGTTTTGAATGATTTTTTTGTGTTTTTGAGCATTTTTTGCACAACAAGATGTAAAGGATGAAAGTCTCTGCGGTTGCAGTTTGTTCCATATGTTTTCTTATTTTTACATGTAGTCAAGTCAGAATGTTGTTTTCTGCCACAGGCTTCTCTAAGAATTTATAATTAATAAACTCAGTTATAAACACACATATGAAGTCATTTTCCATCTTCTTCTTCCAGGGTTTGTGTAGATATCAGAAGAACTTTGACCCACCTAAATATAGTTTTTGTTTGTTTGTTTGTTTCTGTATCAGACTTTTTCCACCTCATGAAGCATCAAATGCAGGAGAAGAAAATGCCAAATTTATTTTTGTGGAGGGTCAAATCTGATGAACTCTACGGTTCAAGTGTTATCACATTTACTCAGCGGAAACAACAATCAGTTCTCCTCTGCTGCACCACACAAACTTTACTTGACATATAAACTTTATTCATATAACAAAACCATTGTTGTATATTTACATCCGTCCACTGTAATCACAACATGACTGTTTCCTTTTGTTTTAAGCAGCATTCTGCCTTGTAAAGTGATCTCTGAGGATCCAGTTAGTGGTCAGACTGGTGTCATTCCTGTGTGTGTGTGTGCGCACGCGCGTGGTGCGTATGTGCATGCATGTGTGTGTGTTAGTCCACATCTGTCTCCATGTGAAGCCATCTGCCAAGTGCTCAGAGCAGATTAGTGGTTACTTATGTAATACAGCAGCATTGTATTTCTATTATTCTCTACCTCTGTCACACACTGATTCCTCACTGTTTATATCCATGGAGAAAATCAGTGTGTGTCTTTGTGTGTATATGATGAATATAGATTATCGCAATCTAAAGCTGTAAAGGAGACATTTGGTCGATCAGTTTCTTTACCTCAGAATAGTCAAAATAGTTAATTCAGGTATTAATTTGACAGTTCAAAAATACATATTTTCATACTACCTACCTGTAGTGAACTGCATAGTATATCAATATTTTGGTATTTTTTTCAATTCTGTTTTATTCAAGTTCACCCAAAATCAAAAATGCATATTTTTCCTCTGGCTTGTAGTGCTAGTTATCCATCTATATCGTTTTGGTGTGAGTTGCCTAATTTTGGAGATATTGGCCTTAGAGGTGTCTGTCTTCTCTCAAATATAATGGGACTAAATGGAACAGCTCCCATGTGGCTTGGTTCTGTTCTGATAGAAAGAAAGTAGTTCCTTTATGAAACTGCTCACAACAAGGTCTGTGGTTTATTTTCAATAACTGGGTCATAATTTCTGGGAAGAGATGTTGCTGTTGAGTCCTTCAGATGTAATTTTTTGGTGCTTTGAACTACACTAGCCAAGTGCCACTTAATCCCATTATACTGGAGAGAAGGCACACATCTCTACAGTTCATTTATCCAAAACTGCAACTCACACTAAAAAAATCTAGAAGTGCAAGTGATTATATTGCTGGACTAATGTTTAAGTGTTAACAGCCTGTTGGTGGTTTTGTAAAGATAGAATACAATAGAATAATACACGAACATTGTGCTGAGCAGCTCTATAATACAGATGATATATTAACATTTGTCACAACAAAAAGAACCAGATTAGCCATCCGCCCTTGTGTATGAAATTAACATGAAATTGTCCAACTTTCATTGTAAATGTATTTTGTAAACTTGTGGGTCTCAGGTATGGTTTTGGTTTCAAGTATTGAAATACTAAATTTAGTATTGGTATCAAAATTTTGGTATTGTGACCCATAGTGCTATTTATCTATATATATAGTTTTGAGTTGCAGAGTTTTGGAGATACAGCTGTAGAGATGTCTGCCTTCTCTCAAATGTAATGGAACTAAATGGCACTCAGTTTATGGTGCTCAAAGCACCAAAAAATAAACTTCAATTCAACAGTAATGTCTCTTTCCAGAAATCATGAGCCAGATACTGTTACCCTCCAATCATATCAACGCTCAGATGAAAGGAAAAATATTGATTTTCGACTTTGGGTTGAAAGTCCCCATGTAAACAATATGTTAGACTTCCTAGACAGAGAGATATTTTGTCTGAGCATAATTGAAACAGTCAAAGAAAGTGTTCCAGGTCCTTCATGAATATTTAATCCAAACCTCTTTAAGTCCAACACCCACAAACACATTGTAGTTTGCAGATCGTCCTCACTGTTGTTGGTGTTGTCATTTGGGAGATACTCTCCCCTCGTTGACCCTGCTGCTGCACTCGGCTGAAGCTCTATTTATAATTTATTTCGGTCATGGGGATGAGATGCCGGATTAGACGGGTCATTGTTTGTGTCATCGTCCCTCCAGACTGACTACAGGGTGCAGAGGAAGCTTTAATCTGTGGCTACAGCAGGGTGACTTGCTGGTTTTTGTGTTAAGTTGTTAAGTGATTTGCTTCTGCTTCCAAACCCATTTTGATGAAATATTATATGAACACATTAATGCTGTGTGATGATTTAAAGCTTGGTCCTGAATGTTCATCACTTTCATCTGCAGCATCTTTCGTCCTACAACAATTTGTTGATTGGCAGTAAATTAATCTTCATGCATCAAACAAACATCTGCTTGTTTGAGCATCTTAATTGTGAGAATATTTTCCAGTGGTAATACCCTGCAAATACTTGTCTTGCAGTTGTTTTTTTCATCGAACACTCCCCCCTCTACATATGGACTCCTCAGGATGTATGGAGCTTCCTTAATGTTTCCTATCTGAGTCAGAGGACTGAAGAGCATCTGTTGTGATGTTTTTATCGGCTGTTGGTGTCCTCGTTCCCTCAGTTGTGCCAACAGATGTCTCCTCCCCTCCTCCTCCTCCTCCTTCCTGGACGCCTCAGGGTGTTTTTTCTTGCTGCTGGCTCCCGTTCATGACGTCAGGGCGCAAAACACCCCGTCCACCACCACCACCACCCCTTCTAGCTCTTAATTATTGATAGTCAACATGCTTTCTCTGCTCTCTCCCTTGGCCTTGTGAGCTTCCACTACACTGAGCTGTGTCACCAACAGACAAAGGTTTGGGTGCAGCTTAGTGAAGATTAATTTATGTGAGGAGTCTTTTTTTAGTTAAAGTCACAAACTACAACACATTTATATTACAGGCCTTAAACAGAAAGAACTGTGAAGAACCATACTGGTAATTTTGTTTCTCTCAGGCAGCCATGAGTTGCCAAACAGCAAACTTCCCAATAATCAATGAAAAAGTCTACAATCTGTTTCCAAACCACAAATTTATGTAAACAAA
The DNA here is from genome assembly GCA_034769285.1 of Lutjanus argentimaculatus. NCBI lineage: Eukaryota > Metazoa > Chordata > Actinopteri > Lutjaniformes > Lutjanidae > Lutjanus > Lutjanus argentimaculatus. Next base: position 12,415,198 of record JAWZSL010000020.1, read on the forward strand.
TGTGTTTATCCTAATGTGCCTGTCAAGTCAAAATATTTTAAAAATTAACTTCAGTACCAGGGTGCAAAATTAACTTTTTTATTTACCGGCCAAATGGCTAGTTCAAATTTACCAGCCACTCAATATTTTTTTGGTTGGTGACTGGAGCAAATCTATCAGCCATTGCATATTTTACTACCATTTTGGCTGGTGGCTGCTGTTAATTTTGAACCCTGACTGTACCCATATTTATCGACAGGCTGTGTGGTAATGTGAACATGTGGCACCATTAATGGTTAAAGCTCAATCAGTAGTAAGTTCAGAGGTGTGGGCTCAATTCACATGACTTGGACTCTTGACTATAGAAAACTGCAGAATTGCCGTGTGCAAAACGTGCGGGTCAGAAATTACAGACAGAGACACAACAACTTCCAACTTGGGTTCAACACTTGAAGTTGCACAAAGAAGAGTAAGTCAAGGCTCTGTTGTTAAAATGGAATTACATTTGGTGAAAAGTGCATTAAGACTTATTTATGACTCAAAACTCAAAGTTTAGGATTGGGACTGTACTCAAGACGTGCCTGTCTTGACTTGGGACTTAATTCATGAAATATACAGCTGCATGTAACATATATGCTACAAAAATCGCCAAAAGTTTCAAGGTTTTGGCTATTTGTCAAGGTTTGTGTTTGGTTTCCCATGTAATTACCTCTGAGGCTGATGGATGCAAAGACTCCATTAATGATGATAAAGAGATATGATGGAGCTTTATTGATCACCGTGGGGGATTTGGGTCACGATGAACAGAAGCAGTTTAAGTGGTCGAACCTTCGGCCTCTGTATTGTCTGCAGCGCTCAGAGACTTCTTCTTACATTAACGTCTCAACCGCTGCCTTTGTTTGCTCTTTGTTTTCTTCAGACTCGAACCACTCAAGCAGACTCTATCCTCAGGGGTCAACTGGCCTCCATGTTTTTGTCGTAGGGGTCAGAGGTCACACAGAAATGTCACAATAACTGTCAATAAACTTTGAACACATTGTAAAGCCAGTGTTTTATCTGTGTATTTGTGAGTGAAACAGCTTTCTCTTTCCCTCTCTTTCCCTCCATTGTTGCATCAGTTGTCCTGATTTGATCTTTTGTTTTTCCATCCGTCTTTGCCTTTCCTACAGGCGTTACTCTCTCTCTCCTCTTGCCTTCTTTTTATGTTATTCCCTCCATCTTGTTGCCTGAATTCCCCTCTCTGTCTCTTTCTCTGAAGGTGTTACTCCCTCAGGTTTTCTTCTTGTAATTCTGTGAATCACTCCTCTTCACATCAGCTTCTTTAGCTGGACTTTATGAGCTGCCAAAAGATGCAACTGCAAAGAATAAAGTAAAATAATATTATTAATCACTTCCAAATCCAAGTGTTCAATCAATCAAATGAACAGTTTCATTGTATTTTCTTACCTGGATATTAGGGCCATCAGATCACAGAAAAATCTTAATCGTCAGACTTCAATCAGAAAATGCATCCTCCTGTACCCAAGCACAGATACGACCCAAACACAACCAAACAATTATGACTAAAACTAACAATTATTTTCATTAGTCAAATGTCTTGTTTTGTCTAAAACCCAAAGATATTCAATTTACTGTCATAGAGAAGTAAAGTAATTAGAAAATATTCACATTTGAGAAGTTGAAATAAGAGAATTTGGACATTTTTTCTTAAAAGAAAAGCCTCAAAACAATTAATCGATTATCAAAATAGTTGCTGATTAATTTAATACTTGACAATTAATCGATTCAGTTGTAGCTTTACAAATGATTAATATAAGATCCCAAACCAACCTACCATCTTTGTCTGTTTCCTAAAGGAGACCATTCTAATTATCCAGATATGGTGCACTTTTTTTAAACTGGTTATGGATTAATTCAGTGCTTAATGTATAAATTATTTTATGCAAGGTGAAATATAAGGCTGATATTGATATTTGAGAGTTTAAAATATATATATATGGGGCACCCCGTTGCTCAGTTGGTAGAGCATGCAGCCCATATACTGAGGCTACCAGTCCTCTGCAGCGGCCACTGGCTCAACTCCTACCTGCGGCTCATTTGCTGCATGCCATCCTTTCTCTCTCTACCCCCTTTCCTGTCATATCTTATGTATCTATATATACCAACCCGTTTCTGTTCTGATTTTTTCGTTATTTATCAGGCAACAGATAAGCTAATAGAGTTGTCTGCATATTAGCCTTGCAAGTCAGTCTCTAAATACACATCCCCTGATGTTCAGGAGCAGCAAGATCTCTGATTGTTTGGCCTCTCTGTTTCTTCTTTTTCTGCAGTGGCTTTGAAGAAGCAGCTGTCCAATGGCGTGAACAAGAGCAGCGACCACAGTGATGAGAGCAAAACATCAGGATCTGTAGATGGATGCATACCTGAGGGGGAACTGCTGCTGCAGGTGGGTGAGCAACAGGCCGCTGTGATGCTGTTAAGGTCTGTTTAGTTATTTTCTCTGTGTGTTTTAATCATGACTGGCGCTGTCAAAATGTATTTTTATTTTCTTTTTGCAAACATTTGACAGATGGATGTAGGAAGAGCTTAGAGTGAATGAAATTGGCTTGACTAAACAGATGTATCTACACCATAAACATAAACATCTGGATACAGTTTATTTTGAGTAGTTTGACATACTTTTGATATGTTTTCATCAGTATTTATATGTGGTGAAGGCACAGTCCAGTAGCTATCATCTAACCACTGACGACCCCCTGCAGCTCTGAAGCTCCGAGTTAGTTTGTGTCTTTTTTCCGTGCATCATGCAGAGTCTGCACACAACAACAACAGTTGGCTGTTTTAGGTCAGTTGGAACCCTATGATGGAGGAGAGGCTGCTCTGCACAGCAGGACAGGAGGACAAATGGCTTGTTTTCTTGGACTTACAGCAGAGACATTTCTGCTTTTGAGAAAGAGAGCGGCGAGTTTGAGTCGAACACAGTGGTCGGTTGTTTTTCACTGTAACTCAAGTTCCAACTCACATCATTATTATTTTCAGAAGTTAAAATAATGACTAGGTTGAAAGTATGTGAGTTTATTCTCTTCAGGAGCTTCCTTGAAGAGTCTTTTTTTCCAAATGTAAGCATACCATTTACTATAAATGGTTGATTCCTAGATGTAAGTGTCTTTGACTGAATTAAATAGAGATGAGAGATATCACCCCAAAAATATTAAACAGCAGTCAAAGGCAAGCAAAATCTGTGATCCCATTTAAAATGTGCCATGAATTACATGTATTATGTTAATTCATATCACCAAAAAAGTTAACTTAAGTTGACTTTAAAGCAGCATTATAAACCTGTAGAGACACTCAGAGGTGTCGTCATCATCAAAACCATTTCAATCAGGAGAGACTTCATTCTGAGTGAAATACAAGAAATATGTTTAATTGACGTGCACAATCGAGATGAGAAATGTGAAAGTCTGTGCTGGTTAGACTCCACCGTGACATCATCTGTATAAAGGCGGTAGTGAAGCTCTGATTAGCAAAGGAAACCCCCTATGGAGATCCAGACACTGATGATGGTGGTGAAGGGATGGCTGAAGATCTGGATGTGATGAGGATTGGACCTCTGATGAGCTCAGCCTGGGCACTGGGTCTGAACAACTGGAGAAGAATAAGGTGGAGGAGGGTTGTAACAATTTCTGTGCTGAACTGACAGCTGAAAGAGCAGAGAGGAGAACAGATTTAAAGTTCTGACACAACGACATGATTGGCTGATGGAGATTGTGGCTAAATATGGTTGGTGAATTTAAAGCGTGAATAAAGTGTAAGGTGTGATAGCTGATTGAGAATAAGTGAGTAAAGAGAGAGGGGGAGAGAAAGACAGTTGTGGATGAATGAGGCATAAAGATCATCTTCCTGATTGAACTTGAACACCGTGGGTGGACACAATCAGTTCTTAACCACAGACTTGCAGACAGAAGTAAACACTGGTTTCTCTGCCCTGAATCAGTGTATTGATGATTGTATTGATCCCAGAGGAATAAGTGGGTCACTGCAGCGGTGAAGAATCAAGGATGTGTCGGTGTGGAGGGCAGCAGCTTCCTGCCTTCAGCTGCTCTGTTCCATTACAGACAGTGGCCCATGAATTATACAGAGCCGGTGAACACATCTATTATTGAAAGGAGGGGGTTTGGATGAAGGGTGGGTGTGTGTCTTGGAAATAACTAAAAGTATATCACCAAATCTTACACACAATGACCTTCATATTATCCACTTACAGAATAAAACTGTGGGTTTTTTCTTTGTCTGTGAGTGTAGGACCTCAGATAAAAGGAAGAGTCAAGTTCAGTTTGTTTTTAAGCCTTTGATTCCCACATCTGCTGCGTCAAATGGTGACCAAATGACCTTTGGTGCTCTATAAAAAGGAAACGAGCGGCTGATTTGAGTCAAAATATTTTGAGGAAATGCTTCTTCTTCTGTGGTAAATGCTGAGTCAGAAACAGAGAGTTTTTCTGTGTTTCCTGTGTATGTTTGCTGTCATTGCGTTGTCATTTGACAGAGACAACAAACATACTGCTCTCTCTCATGCATGCACACACACACACACTGTCTCAGGAGAGTGAGAGGTTGAACAAACATGAGAGCGAGAGAGGGAGATGTGTTTTCTGTAGACAGATGAAGCTACAGTAAATATTTATACACAGTGCATGTATGCCACTCTGCATACTGTATGTGTGTTCATGTGTGTGCAGAGTGCCATTGTGTGTGTTGTGAAGTGCTGGGTGTGGTCACACACTATGAGCTGCAGCTTTTTGTCAGTTTTTAAAGCTTCAGGGTCCAAGAGGTTTATGGTCAGAATATGTCAGAAATGGAATATAATATTCATAAGTATGATTTCATTCATGTATAATCGCCCGAAAGTAAGAATTGTTATGTTTTCATTACCATAGAATGAGTGTTTTACATCTACGGAGGGAGCCGGTCCTCTTCCACGGAGGCTGCCATGTTCAACCGCCATGTTTCTATTGCAGCCCAGAACAGACAAACTTAAGATTGACCTCAGATACGGCCTTGTGCCTTTGCCTCTAATTTTGCCAGTTGTTAGTCTAGAGTTCTCTAGGCTAGCTATGGATGTCAAATCCAAAAAAAGTAAGGTCTCTGAGGACAAAAGAGAATTTAATAGTTGTGGCTCAAAAAAGATTTTTTGAGGGGCCAAAAATGTATCTGTTGAGAGCAAAGGTTAACAAAATAATGGTTAATGAGAATTACTTAATGTGTGAAAATTATAACAAAAATATTTGAATCAAATTCTTGAATTGCACTTAGCTTGTTTTGATTAGTTGCTTGCATAGAGAAATGACAAAACCAAATTAGTAACATACCCCACAATGAAAATCACCCTGTTACTATAAACATAAAGACCAGGACTACAAACTATAATTAGTTTCATTATTGATCAATCTGTCATCATTTTTTGTTATTCACTAATTGACTGGTCCTTTTCTCTTAAAAATGTCAGAAAATTCTGAAAAATGTCCCTCATAAGTTCCAAGAACCCAAAGTGACGTCTTCATGTGTCTTGTTTTGTCCAACTTACAGTTCAAAATCCACTGACGTTCAGTTTATGATTTAAAACAACAAAAGTTGCAAATTCTCATATCAGAGAAGCTAAAATCAGAGAATGTTTGGCAGTTGTTTGGCAGTTGTTTTCATAATGTTAAATTATCAAATGTGATAAACAGTCATACATCATCAAACAGTGATACATTTTCAAATTATCATTAATGATCAAAATTGTAGATTCATTTTCATAAACTAAGTAGTTGTTTCAGGCCTGTTAAAGTAATTTTGGTATTAGTGAGAGTTGCTGCCATTTTCTTTTGTAAATATGCCCTTAAATACATGAGATACTTGAGGAAAAAATCTGAAAATGAATGCTGCTATTGACAAGTAATGCCTGACAGGGAGGGTGTATCCTGCTGTATCATTACCAATTGATTATTAAGGTGTTTTTCATTCATATTTTTCACCCTTTAAATGCAAATAGAAACTTTGTGTTGGCTGAATCTCAACTTAAACAACCAAGAGAAACCACAACTAAATGCAGGATAAGCCAAGTTGTGTATGTTTATTTGGCACACTGTGCTATACGTCAGAGCTATGCAGTGTAGAATCAATCAGTCAACCCTGGCCATAGTAAAAATGTTAATTGCACACCAGAGAACAGTAAATTAAGCTTTTATTAAGACAAATGAGTGTTTTGCCTCTTTCTAATCCCATGTTGCTGCTATCAGGTGAGACCCTCTTACTTCCAAGAGGTCAATTATTCAACAGCAAAGAGAAGCTCTCTTGTTTTAAACCTGATGATGATGAATTTTGGCATCATGTAATGGATTTTGAAGGAGGTTTCAAAAAGAAAATGTAAAGTTTTGACCAACAGCAGTGATATGAATCTCAGTAAAAACCATCCAAATGTGAAAATGACGAGTGCATTAGCACACGTGTCTGTTCAGATAAAGACTGCGTTCCTATGGAGGTCATCATCATCATCATCCTGATCAGTGAGGTGTAGGCGGATGCTGGCAGGATGCCGTTGTGACTCTTTGCAGTGTCGGGACACAGTGTCATCACCTCCTCACTGAGCCCCGAGGCTCGAGGAGGACGAGGAGGGAGAGGAGGAGCGATGATGGAGGTGTTAGTCATCCAGTAGTGACCTCCTTCTCCTCCCTCCTCCTCCTCCTCCTCCTCCTCCTCCTCCACTCCATGACTTCACTTTGAACTGACGTCCACTCGGCTCCAGCCTCTCCTCCTCGTCTTCCTCTCGTTCTGCCTGGGGGAGAAGTCTCATCCCTGTTTTTTTAGTTTTCTTTGTCTTTTATCCTCTCTCATCCTCCATATCTTAAGAAATTTTTCACAAGCTGATTTCATGCTGAGATTATTAAATATAAGGATGTAACAATGTGGTGTTTTCACCTTACTCTGAAATGTTTTGTTGTTAGCTGACGTTTGTGTTTCAACATGTAAAAGTACCTTCAGTGCATCAATAGGAAAAATGTTGATATATTTGTTTTGCTAGTATGCTAACACTATAGCATTTAGTATCCTCATCATCAGCCTGGCTGTTCAGTTTGTCTGTTCAACAGTTTGGCCACAGACAGACCTTTTTTAGCTCTACCATCAGATTAAACCCCTCAATTACAGGGAGAATTTGAAACTTAAAGGGTAATGTTGCTATTTTTCAACCTTGACTCTATTTTCTCACGTTTTTCTGCTGAAGTGACTAATTCGGGGAACAATTTCTGAAATTGGTCCGATATCGAGCGAGACTGCTTCAACTCAGCCACTAAACAGCCTCAATGTAATCCTTCAGTGCAATTGTGCACCATCAAAGTTCGTCCACTAAAAGTGCTTTTTTGCCACTGACCGGCTCAGATTGTTATTCTACGTGTCTGACAACATGGAAATGTTCCCTACAGAGAGAGAGCTTTTTGTTAAAGAGTAAGATTCTTTCGTTTAAGTAGAAACACTTCATTCAGACTCAACAGAAACAAAAATAAAACTCACCAAAACCATCTTGGTTCATCTTTCCACTAGTCCAACCATCAAAAAAGCCAGAATATTCTCACATCTAAAGGGTTATTTCGACCCAACCAGCATTAATGATTGTTGGTTTGGTCGAGTTTTATTTTGTTTCTGTCTAGTCTGAACGAAGATCATGATAAAAATTAAAATGACTGTTTCTGTCAATGGAGTCTGGTGGCTTTGAGGACAGTGAGAAGTGAGAAGAACAAGCAGATGGTTGTCCATAAGGACTACATTGCATCGCATTTTCCTTTGGACACTGCAGGGGTCTCATTCAATACTTGACTAATTTCAGAAATCTTTTTCTCCCATTAGTTACTTACACACAAAATCATGGGAAAATAGGGTTGAATACCTTGTTACCCTTGACTGCTGTGAAATTTACTGGACGCTTTGGACTCTCCATTAGCATTTACCAAGAAGTTTCACCCTCTATTTCAGCCGTTACAGTCACTGGTTTGACTCAAAGAATATGAAAATCTTCAGTGTATCTTTATTAAATTCAACACTAATTTCACAAACTTTTGTCAAAAATTGGTGCCATCTTGAGTATGAGGTTTTTCTTGACAAAAGTGTTAATTTACCCTAGCAAAGTGAGGAAAACACAGTATGAACAGGATTATAATTATTATAAACATTAAATAAATATGTTTTCTCTCTTCAGGCCCTGAATGGTTTTGTCCTGGTGGTGACAGCTGAGGGAATCATCTTCTTCTGCTCTCACACCATCCAGGATTACCTCGGCTTCCATCAGGTAAAACCTCCTGTAAATTTCAAGTATAATTCTTAAATCAGTAACTCATTAAGTCAACTCACAGGCCTGTTCTTATTCTTGTTGTTTCTCTAAATCATGCAGTTTGTCCACATTTAGTCTGGCTTGTTTCATCCAGTTGAGAATGATAACACTCACCCAAAATGGCACAGCAAGAGAACAAGAAGTGTCCATATATGCTTGAAGCACAGGAAATTACCCCAAAACGCAAGGAATTATGGGTAGAGGGAGATACAAATAGTTCCTACTCCTTGTAAAGCTGAGCCAAACCATAAATAAAGTCTTGTATCATGCTCATATTCAGATATTTCTTCATGTTTCCAATCAAAACACATCCAAAAACAGATTTCCAAAGTACTTCCCTATGAAATGGCAGCTTCCAGGTCATTTAACTTTTATTTCTAGTGCTTATTTATCTTATTTGTTAATATTTGTGTCTTTTTTCATGTCCATTTTCAACATTGCAGTATAACATGTTATATACTATAATCTCACTGCCAGAGTAGTGAGGCTGAATAAGTTATAAATGCATAGAGGGGACTACTGAGAGTTGACAAGCACAGTGAGGTTCGTTGCAGTCGGACCTAGAGAGCAGCAAGTGAACGCACCATCCCAAATGCCCTGAGGATTGAAACAAACGCACATATGGAGCATGAGCTTTAATCCAATTGGTTTCACAACAAAGCGCCGCTGCCTCCAGTCTAATCTCATTCTGGAGAATGTGATTATCAAATTATCCAAGGTCTGTCTGTCTGTCTGTCTGTCTGACACACACTTACATACACACAGACGCACTTTAAACACACACACTTTAACACAAGTGCACAAACACACACTTTTCCTCGCCTGGTCAGGGTGTAAACACCACCTCTCACCCCTCATTTCCCCGTCCACCTGAGGCACGTCACCATTCATTTACCAAACAAACCCAAATCCGTGTTGAAGTGTCTGACTCTGCTCGCGTGGAGTGTTTGGAAACAATACCACGCAGAGTGACACCCAAACATAGGGTGTCAAGAGCTGTCCTAACACCCTCAAAATAAGACACAACTGTGGGACTAGTAGGGACAGAAAACCCAGCTAAACAGAGGAGAAGGAAAATTGTGGAGATGATGATGATTATGATGTTTTGATGATTTTTTTCTTGTTTTTCTCCTTCAGTCAGAGCTAGAAACATTCATCGTCAGACAAAAACACGACCAGAATATAATATATAATATAGTATTTAACTTTTCTCACAGCAGCCATTTTGACATGAAATAGTAGAGTAAATACAGCTGTTACCAGTGATACTAATTAAGATACTAAGGTCCCAGTTCATTCAGGTCAAACAGAGTCAGGGAGCTACTCTTGTGCATGTTGGCTCACTAAAAAGGCTCTGCTACACTAAATGGAATGGGACCTTAATTTTCATTCTTAACATCTGTGTTTACCAGCACTTCATGTCAATGCAGCTTCCATAAAAACAGTCTATCAAGTAAAAAATTAATAAGAGTTATTAAAACATTAGATAGTAAAGTTTAAAAGGGTTAGTTTGGATTATTTGAAGTGGTGGTTGTATGAGGTATTCATTCAATAGTCAGTGTATTAACTACAGTAGATGAAGGTCAGTAGGGTAATATATTGATATTATATTGATACTGTTACATGAGACTAGATTTCGCCTGAGTTTTTGGATATGGTTATATTGTTATATGGGATATGTGTTTTCTCTTCTGGGTTTTAAAGGCTGTGTTACACTCAGAACTGAAAGCAAACATCAGATTGTTTTGGGTTTTTTTTTCTAAAAAAAGGATGTCCCGACCTACTCCTTCTTCACCTCCAACCTGTTTTATCTGGTCAAAATCACAGCTGACATTCTCGGCGTTTCTGTTTCCCCTCATCAAAGCAGTCAACAGGGGCGAGAGATTAATTAAAGAGGTTGAGAAGTTGCAAATCCACAGCAGCCTTTTTATTGAAATATTCTCAGGTTTTGCAAGGAAAATGGGTAGGTGTTGGGTGTTATATTTGAGTGAACTGTCCCCCAATTATATAGAAACAAGGCTGACTTGAGGAAATTATGTTACTTTTGAATAAATAACTTAGACACTTAATCATCTGCAGAGGAAGAAATTACAAGCACTTTTTCGACAGAAAACCGCTGTTAATTAAGCCAGATATCCTTTTATCTACACCAGCCAGACTCCATAGGTGAAATCAGTAATTTTACTTCACAGAACATGTAAGTTGCAGGTCTATAATTGGCCTTGATTCATTATTTTGTTTGTGTTATTGTGTAACTTTGGTGTTTTTAAAGGATATTGAAATTCACAAAAGTCACATAGTAACACAAACAAACCAACAGATTAAGGCAATGCTTGACCAGAAACTCCTGTGTGAGGTAAAATTACTGTTTTTGTCAATGGAGTTTGGTTAGTTTGGAGGAAGTGATATATGGCTCATATAAAGGTGGTTTAGTATCAAAAAGTCTGTCTGACAGCAAGGTAGAGTGGTGAAAATATTCTAAATATAGTGTACATTTAAACTGATATAGATTTTTTTTTAAGTGGCTAAAATACATTTTGTTGCCAACCCTGTCCACAGCAGTACATTGCATAGCTTTCTATACCGGTACTCCAGCTGTGTCTTCTAACTGGCAGCAAGACGACTGCCATCTACTGTAGGTAACACACTGACTATGTTTAAGTACTTCATACAACCACACTTAAAATAATCTGAACTGTCCCTTTAAACTCTCCAAGGAGAATGAAAGAATCAAGTTTTTGATAATTTCATTTAAAACTTGCACAGTTCCTGAAACAGTGAAAATGAGTGTATAAATATATTATATATCTATGGTTAACAACTATTGTGTTGTTTTACTGAGGTTTCAAGAATGGGAGAGTTATTAGTAATCAATCAATCAATAAGTCACTGTGTTAAACAATAACTGAAGTAATGACTGATTGGCTAATTGTCTTGCGCTAAAGTAAAGTTAACACACTACCTTCCCTACTGAGGCACAACCATTGCTTCAACAGTTAACAGCCGAGCTCATGTAGCTGTTTGAAAAGTATTTCACGAAACACTTCTGCCTGTCAAAATTCTTTGTTGGTGACCCGAGTTTGACCCCGCCCACACTGCAAGGGTGGTTCCCCTCTGGTCCTCGGCCAGGTCACGATGGGTCTGGACTACAGATATTGGGGTCACAGCAGGTCTTTGGCTTTGTTTCAGCTATTTGAATTAAATGTTGAGCGACACTTGATTTCTTTTGGCCCCACTTCAAGGCAAACGGAGTCAAATGCACCCCCTCAGGGTACCTGCTGACAGAAACTGCTTCAGCAAAATGTCCAGTGTAACTTGTATAGTCTCATTTGGAAGCTTAAATTAATTTATTGCATTTTTTCTAAAACAGATCCAATGTTTCTTGTTCATTTTCTGTGTAACATCACTCAGAAATCCTCTTTTCATCTTATTTCATCAGACTAAATTCATGAAGACTGATTCTTTATCTGTGTTTTCCTGTCAGACTGATGTGATGCACCAGAGTGTGTTTGAGCTAATCCACACTGAAGACCAGCAGGAGTTCAAAAGAAACCTACACTGGGCCCTCAACCCTCCTGCTGGCCTCGGACCCCCCACGGATCCTTCAACAGGTCTGTCAAATGAAGACACACCCAGTTCAGTTCAGCAGGACATCCACTCTGTGTGTGTGATGTGCTGCTGCAAGATAAACAGGACTCATTAGATGCTGGACCAGGAGGCTCCTTTATTACCAAGATAGCTTGTTAGTTAAGTTTGCTAACTTGCTGATACTCAACCACCTGTCATTTCTAAATGAAAACATCACCAGAAGACCGAGCAGAAGCAGCAGTAGACAGCCAATAATTGGACTTTATCTTTTATCTTGAATAACCAGGTCATAATTTTTGGGAAGAGACATCAAGTGTCAAGTGACATCTAGTTCCATTATATTGGACAGAAGGCAGACATCTCAACAGCTTATATCTCCAAAACTCTCCAACTATCTATCTAGATGGATCATCAGCACTACAAATAGTGAATCACACCAAGGAGGACAGCTTAGAGTAACCTGTTTTTAGCCATTTAAACTGGGTTTCACCAACAAAGATTGATTTAATCCAAGATTGGCTCTCAACAGAGTTTAGCAGAACCTTTTTTAAAATGAGTAAATCCAGATTTTAAATTAAGGGTTATTTCTGCCATAATCTGCCAATAAATCCCTGTAAATTGAACACACTCAATGGGCATGGCCTAACACAAAACTGTGGTGTTTTCCCTTATCAGTGTGAAACTTCATGATGATGATGACACCTACATCACTGCATTACAAATGTACCAATCCAACAGATAGAAAGATACTGCACTGATAAATGTTTCAGATTAAAAGCCTTGTGCGCAGTTTCTTTTTGCCCTTCTGAATCTGAAGGTCAGACATGAGGTGAGAAGAGGTGACCTTTAACTGAAGCCTCCTGAGAGGTGGTCTAAATGTTACAGCACATACACACATGCACTTTCACTAGCACAGGGTACACACAGAAACACAACACATCAGCAACTAAAACAAACTCACACAGTTGCTGTCACCTGCACGCGCGCGCACACACACACACACACACACACACACACACACACACACACACATTCCTACTGTACATACAAACACACACGCTTGTCATTTTGCATTAGGTTAGGGTCATCAGTTAACAAGACACACTCAACCTGTACAAACACACACAAACAGATCAAGGTCAAGTTGTCGTCTGATGTTCAGTTTGTTTTCTGCACACTTTGATCCCATCAATTTCATACCAATCATAATAATATGTGAATTTAATTTCCTCAGATGGAGAGTTGGTGTCGACCTCATCCTGCCCAGTGAGCTACAACCCTGACCAGCTCCCACCTGAGAACTCCTCCTTCCTGGAGAGAGGCTTCGTCTGCCGCTTCCGCTGTTTGTTAGACAACTCTTCCGGCTTCCTGGTAAGACGGACATTTCAGTCGTATGCAGCTGCTGCCACCCCAACCAACAGATACACACACAATAGATAACAAGAAAGAAAAATACTGATGAAATTTGTTCTGTAAAAAACATGAGTGAGCAGTCTTTTGGTGTTATAATATCATCTCTGATGTCCTTTTATCATATTTAACTAAGGAGGATGGCTTTGAATAACCTTTAGCCATTGGGTTTCACCAACAAATCTCCATTTAATCAAAGATGAGTGCCCAATTAAAAACTAAAACCACGTTTATTGATGTAAACAGAAACTAGAGTTTAATCAATATGGAGATGCTTGCTTAGCCAAATGAAAATAAATAAATAGATGAAAAATAAACTGGAGTTCTGCTGAGACCTTCTAAGTATAAAAGATGTTAAACTTCAGCTGCTCTCTGTGCCTTAACAAAACATTACCTTGCAATGTCTGTTAGCTTGCTAGCTAAAAAGTTATCAAAATGTTACATTGTTTGTTAGTAAGCAAAAAAGTAAAACAAAAAATATGACTTTGTTTGCTACCTGGCTACATAGTTATCAAAATGTTACATTGTTTGCTAGCTAGCTACAAAAATAAACAAAATGCAATGTTGTTTGTCAGCTGGCTAAAAAGCTTAAAAAATGTTACCTTGTTTGCTAGCCAAAAAGCTAACAAAATATTACGTGAGTTGCTACCTGGCTAAAAAAGTTAGCAGATTGTTTCCTAGCTAACCGTGTTTTCTCCCTCTTTCTCCTACTACAAACACTTTTTGGCCGAATTATCAACTAGAGTGAAATAAAGAGATGTATCATAAAACTCAGGGTACAGTTTGTCCTTTAACTTTCTTCAAGGACCTTGATTATTTTGCTCAATCTATCTCAAAAAGGCAGCCAGTTTAATGTCAAACCTCCTGAAGTGTAAGTCTAAGCTGACTTTTAAAGCTAGGTTTAAATTGAATCTCTCTGAACTATTAGCTAGTTTAAAAGTTTGGTGCAACATAATTCAAAGTTAAAGCATGATTTACTCAGGTTTATAAAACAAGTATTTTTTTGGAGCAGCCCAGCCTTAGAGGCATAAGAATTGATTTGCACTTATTTCCCAGTCAAATAAAGTAATAAAATGAATCCATATTTGAGGTTTGTGGTGTTTTCAGGCATGTGTGTGCTGCTGGCAGTATGGCGTGCCACCTCAGAGTCCCTCAGGGATCAGAAGCCACCATTTACTCCTGTAATCCGCCTTAAGAGCGCCTCAGGGTCGTGGGGAAAAGGGCTTTAATCCTCCCACCACCCAGAGGAGAGACGAGAGCAGAGGGGGAACTTGCTTAGTCAGGGTTGGTAGCTCCACACCAGCCACTGCTGCTCCCACTAAGACAATTAGCTGCAGATGGAGAAAAACACGCTGCGGTTCAGTGGCAGCACAAATTCCTCCAACCTGCTGGGAAAACTTTGGCAGGGTCCCCCATGAGCAAGGCACCTCAGGGGCCATACCCACTGTAATGCAGCTTTTTAATGCTGTAACATTTCAATGATTGATAGAAAATTACCCATTTATCAAGTGAAAATGACATTTTGCTGGTTTTAACTTATCATTTATGAGGATTTCTACTTAATCTCTTTGTTTTTCTGAGTGTTGATCAGACAAAACAAGACAATTGAAGATATTTTACTGGATGATGGAAAATGTTGCTATTTCTCAGGACTTTCTGATATTTTACAGACTAAACAGTTAATCATAAGATTAATGGACAGACAAATTGATAGTGAAATCAGTTTTTAGATTGATCTCCTTACTTCAGGCAGCTGTTGTGTTATCTGTTCATCTCAGTCTGCTGTGAAAATCAAGTACCAGATAACAATGTTGCTAAATGCTAATTGGTCCACAGCACTTTGTGACAGCACATTTACATTTGAGCCCCGCCCACTTCAAAGAAGAACAACACAGAGAAAATATGAGAAACCTCTTCAAGCCACTGGAAGCCCCAAACCACAGCAACATTCTAAATATGTAATTTAAATAATTTAAATAGCAAGCATCTAAAAAGTATTTTTACCCAGCTTTGTTAGATACTCGATTCTGATTGGTCAATTACATCATTCTACAGTCCGTTATTTCTAAATAGCAGACTGTTGCTATGGACATAGTTCTGATCATATACTCTGGAGGAGCAAAAAGTAATTTAGAAATTAATAAAATCATTTTTAAATTAATCTTTTCTGTCAAATTATTGTTTCTTTTAAGTCAGCAGCTGTGTAATAAGTGGGATATGTTCAGTGAATGGGTCATTATTGTGAAATAAACCCTGACAGGGTGGTGCAGGACGCTGATGCAAAGCTGTACTTTACGCATCCCTTACTTAGAACGTTGTAGTTCACTTTCCTGATATTTGGTTTGAATTGGGTGTGAATATGCTCAGACATGTATTTTAAAAATTGCACAATAAACTCCGCCAACCAGTCATTAAAAAAATACATGTCAGTTGCCCCGCCATCAAATCATGATCTGCCATGCCTACACAATCTTGAGAAATGATCTAAACAGCAAAATGAGCTGTTGTACTATTGTAGGTTTTCTAACAGTTACAGATGTTTATTTTTACTCAGATTTCCATGGATGCTTAGTGATAAACTCAAGTTTGATATCTTATAAGCATTGTTACTATTTCAAGCCAAATTTCTAGAGGATTTGAGTGAAAAAAACATAACTTTGGTAGAAAATAGAGCATTCATTAAGGTCACTGTTCTCAGAGTAAGAAGCTAAATGAGAAATCGGTTTTCAGAGCCTTTAAGATAAAAAAAACACTCAGAAATCATTTTCTTGGTTTTATTTTTGTCAAACTTATATTATAATTGTATAATAATGTGGTTGAGGGCAGGGACTGACCTCTTTGTCAGTAAAAGAAGCTCATTTCAGCATCTTGCTTAAGGACACTCCAGCTTGGCTCATGTAGGACTTCGAACCCGGGTCTCTCCGCTCTCCCTCCCAGTGCGTTTGCGTGAGCAGTAAGCCAGGACTCTGCTTCTGTCTACCGCTTGCTATGGCTTTGTTTTATCGTAATCCCTCCTGCTATTCAGGGCTAGATTCCTGACATCACGGCTGCAGGCCCTTAAACCCACCAAGGTCAATTAACCAGAGCTAACAGAGGAGGTGGGGGTCCTCACACGACATGCCACAGGGTGAGAGGAGGACAGCACACAGGAGAAATTGTTTTCAGGTTGTGAAAACTCCCTGTTGGCTACTGTTGATTGTTGGCCCAAAAATGTAAGGAAACCTTTCCTATTTAGGGTGTTTTCACAGAGGGATTTTCCCTGTCAGACACACTGAGATGACAAGGATGACATCAAGTAAAAACAAAACAGCTAATTGTTGATGTATAACTGGCTAGTGCGTCCAAACAAAACCAGAAAACTCCTAAGTTCTCTCAAGAAAGACAAAGTCAGTATGATCTCCAGATGTTTGGCTCCAGCAGTTTGTTTCACCTCCTCTAAGGTCTACTTTAATGGTGAAAATCAATGTTTCAAAGGAGATATTAAGGCTTAAAGCTGGAAATTTGTTGTCATTTTTGTTTTTTCTTGGGTTTGCATCAATTGTTTATACCAGTTGTTGCTTGCTTGGATTGAAAAGATCGGTAATGTTAGCATTGAGATGTGTGTTATAGCATGTTCTTTCTGTCTGAGCATGACTAGTTACGGTCATGGCATTAAGATGATTGCCAATCAAACCAGTGGGACCAGCCACAGTATTTTAACCAGAGCAGATACAATATACTGTAGAAGGCGGGGTTAGGTTATCTGGCCTGTGCTCGTGTGAGAGTAGAAGTTAAAGGCTGCTTTAGCGTAAGTTAGGTCAGGGTTAGAGAATGGTGCCACTTGTCATGGTGTCCAGTACAGGGATAGAACACTGGCCCCATGGGCCACCACACCCCTAAATTTGGTGGCCAAAGTACATTTTTGGTCACCCAAATC
Organism: Lutjanus argentimaculatus; assembly: GCA_034769285.1. NCBI lineage: Eukaryota > Metazoa > Chordata > Actinopteri > Lutjaniformes > Lutjanidae > Lutjanus > Lutjanus argentimaculatus. Next base: position 12,432,456 of record JAWZSL010000020.1, read on the forward strand.
CAAAGTTATGTAAAAATAATACAGAAAGGGAAATTTAACGTAACTTAATGCAGCCTTTCTTAACTTGTGATAATTGTATTGTCCACTTTTCCTATGAATTATGTTGTGTGTTGTGGTGTTTCTTCAGGGTCACAAAATCAGTCGACTTCGTCAGCTGAAATCTACCAGTTTAGATGCCGAATTAGTGTACAATCCATATCTCTCAGGTCACAGTCAGAATAACTTCACTGTCTTGCCAGAATCACAGAGGCCTGGAGGAGTTCAAGCGCAAGAGCTGGCGTGAAAAAGGAGGTGCTTTCTAAGATGCTTGTTTATAAACAGACTGCCAACTAAAGATAATGAGCGCATACAAACTCACAGCCAATCAAACTGCTGCACTGCTTCCTGATTTCTAAGGTTTCACATTCTTTTAGAATCCACACAACAGTTACATGAAGTCACTTAAATACCATTTTTAAACAGCATACAGTGAGTCATGAGACCTGAGGGAGTGTAGCTGGAGGGTTTCTAGTAAGAGACACCAGTGAAACCAGTATGTTTACAGTGTAGTAAAGTGGTATTGCTCTCTAGATTACCCAGCAGGATAAATAAGACTAATGTTGCTCGACAGGGAGAGAAGCAGCAGCACTCACTCGTCTGCTCAGGAAGCTTGATGCTAAAAGTCTCAGAGGGAAATGAATCTGAAGCAGGAAAAGGATTCACAGCCCTCTCTTTTCATCGTATTTGTGATTTATTGATATGAAATCTGTTCGTGCTCTCCTCTCAGGCGCTGAACATCCAGGGTCGACTCAAGTTCCTCCACGGTCAGAGCCGTCAGCAGTGCGACAGTGAGGGTAGTGCCCCGCCTCAGCTTGCCCTGTTCGCCATCGCCACACCCCTCCAGCCTCCAGCCATCCTAGAAATCAGGACGAGGAACATGATCTTCAGGACAAAACACAAGCTGGACTTCACACCCATGGCCTGTGACGCAAAGTATATGCTGATAAAATCTTGTTTGTTTATTTATCTCAGTCTGTGTGGTTATGTTTGTAATTCTTATGTTATCTGCTGGACTTTCAGGGGTAAAATTGTTCTGGGATACACCGAGGCGGAACTGAGAGTTCGAGGGTCAGGTTACCAGTTCATTCATGCTGCCGACATGCTGTACTGCGCCGAAAATCACGTTCGAAGTAAGTCACAGCTGCTCACAGTCTGTATGGTTTGTTGTGCAATGCAGCTAAGCTTCAACTGCTTTCATGGAGCTTTTCAAGACCGAAATGGGTCTACTGGTTGTTCCCTCGTTTGAAGTGAATGAAGATGAAAAACACTTTCTGCTAAAGCAATCAAATACTTTTCATTTAAGTGGCAAAAAAGGTTTTTCGAACAATAAGCAGAAAAATGTGTGTCTTCAGTTGTTAGTCTTTCCTTCTTTGATTTATATATGTACTTGCACCTGTTTTTGCTATTAAAGCAATATTCCACTTTGCCAGAATAAGGCACTCAGTATGTATTCACCCCTATGCCGATGTGATGATGGATGAAGATCTTCAGTTCACAAAACAATCCTGGAGTTTTAGGAGAAAACAGGGTAGCAGCCTCATCCAGTACAATGGCAGTGAATGGTGACCACGGATAAAACGTTAAAAAAAGAACACAAAACAAACACAAAATGTCTCCATCCTGCTTGTGTGGTGTAATCCAAGTGTCCGCGAGCCGTGACATTAAAAATTAACCGCAAAAGACGCCATTTACGCCATGTTTTTTAGCCGAAATGTCAACTGTAGCATGTAGCCAGTAGGATGTAAACATGGCGTCGATCTTGCGAGACTTCCGCATGTGCGTCCATTAAGAGATATAGAAGTTCGCGAGATTGACGCCATGTTGTGTTGTTTTTTGTTTTTTTTTTTTGTTTTTTTTTTTTGGCTGATTTTTGGGGTGATATTTGTTAAAGCCTTCAGAGACAGCCACTGCTTCACAATGCACTCTCATCCTGTGGCACAGTACACACTAGAGATGCACAGATTGGCTCTGATGTCACCCAAAACTGCATTTACACGTAAATTATCCACCTGCTACCGACCCGGACCAATTATTGTCTTAATTGGTACATAATAAGGCCCCTCAGGTTCTCAGTGACCTTGTGGTTCCATTCAGAGCTTCAGGCTGAGTAACACATGGAGTATGCGGTGGGAATTGTAAGGTGCCCCCTACATAAATCCTCATTTCACAAACAGCTTTTTCTGTCTATGGAATTAACATGTGGAATTCTTTACCTTCAGAACTCAAAATGAATCCTGATTTAGATCATTTTAAACTCAAACTGAAACAGTTTTTGAGGAGGGATCAGTCATATAGTCATGAATAAATTGGTGCTTCTCATTTTGTGGTGCTTTACTGAACTAAAGTTTGTGCCTTGTATTGATCTCTGTATATTCTTGGTGTTTGTGTTTTGAGTCTTTTGTATCTTCAAGGCCCTGGTGGAGACAGAGATTGAAAATTATCTTAGGCTATGAATGCTGTTGTGTGCAGCATTGATTTATGCTACATACTTGTCTTAGACATTAAATGAATAGATCTACAAAACTAGACAACTCACAACAATGCTATCTACATGGATAATTTGCACTACAGCTATGAGAAAAATTATGCATTTTTGATTTTAGGGTGAACCGTCCCTTTTAGAGTTGGTAAGTTTATTGAGTATACATATTGTTGTGGTTTACCTCAAAGAGGAGAATAGGTTTCTAACTGGAGGCCATTCTCCCTTCACTCTTTGAATACTGCTGTCCATGCCTAAATTGCAGCTCAGATGAAGCGGGTTGACACAGCAAACATCCGATCATCACTGGGTCTATTTTAGGCAAACTTGGACCTTGTAGGTCTGCTTGCTCACTCACAGACTGATGATAATTTGATCCAGCTGATTTATTGGCTTTTTGTAACATCACAAAAATGTGACTGTGCAGCTGCCCCCACCTCTGATCAGTTTATACTCAGAGTTAATGTGTATTGACCCCTGTCTCATGTTTGGCTCAACATTACATTTGTAACACATGCAACATACAAACAAACGCTGTGTGTGCGCTGTTGATAGAGGAAATCTCCGAGCGAGAGTCAAGTGTCCTACTTAGCTCGTGTACCGGATGACCCGGTTAGTCGTAACCATGGCGCCCTCAACACGCTACTACCAGACACGCTCTCACACACAAAGACACATACTGTATGCATGTAGTCATGCATACAGAAGCGGAAATACATGCATATGCATTTGGAAACATACAACACAGAGATACATACATGCTGAGCATGCTCTGATGCACGCACAGATGGGAGGACACATTCTCTTGAAGAACAACAGAACCCACATCATAATAATAATACCACAGACCACTGTTAAGCACTGAGAGCAGGGATGCAGTGTTTATAATAGCGTTAATAAGACTACAATAGCAACCATACGTTCCAAAGACTATTGATGGCAGTTTTGTTATTGTTGTGAAGTCACCATGGTTACAGACATCCTGTACAGTCACACAAAAAAGACAGGCGTAGATTTACTCCAGTATTTATGTACTTACATTACTTTTTCTTGGCTCCAATCTGTGATGTTCATGCGCATATTTACACATATATTCACTAATAATAACACAGTATTCAATCCACCAGCCAGGGTTTCTGCAGACTCAGTAGGAATGATTGGCCCAGTTGTAAAATACAGACATTTACTCCTGAAATCCCTCAGATTATGAGGAAAGTAAAACAAATGAAGCCACTGCTCATCATTTGTCACTTTTCGTTCCGTTCACAGTGATACAGCTTGATGATTTTC